>JAPQWV010000076.1:2400000-3000000 GCA_027422505.1 Craterostigma plantagineum
GAAAGAATAATTAATCCTCTAAAATTAATACTCCACTCATATTTCTACTAAGTAAAAGTAAAAATAAAAATCATAACGTCGTTTTAGCGCAAAAATAGAGTAACTCTGATCGTCAACGCAATGATAATGTTAAATTTCAGTCTCATTGGAGAAGATACGTACTATGTTTTTGTGTTTTACATCTGTCTCCAGGTCACGGCCAAGGGCGTGTACTCCGCAATAGCCGACCTCGGCGTGACCCACTTCTGCGCCGCTCCCGTCGTCCTCAACGCACTGGTGAACACGCCCAAGGAGGAAACCCTCTCGCCCCTCCCCCGAACTGTCCACGTCATGACGGCCGGGGCGGCGCCGCCGCCCTCGATCCTCCTCGCCATGTCCGAGCGCGGCTTCAGAGTGGCGCACACCTACGGGCTCTCCGAGACGTTCGGGCCCTCGACGATATGCGCGTGGAAGCCCGAGTGGGACTCTCTCCCGCCCGTCGAGCGGGCCCGGCTCAACGCCCGGCAAGGGGTCCGCTACACCGCCCTCGAGGGGTTGGAGGTCGTCGACCCGAAGACCATGGGGCCCGTTGGGGCCGACGGGAAGACGGTCGGGGAGATTGTGTTCAGAGGAAACGCGGTGATGAAGGGGTACCTGAAGAATCCCGAGGCGAACCGAGAGGCGTTTGCGGGCGGGTGGTTTCACTCGGGCGATTTGGGGGTGAAGCACCCCGACGGTTACGTGGAGGTCAAGGATCGATCGAAGGACATTATTATCTCGGGCGGGGAGAACATAAGCAGCGTGGAGGTGGAGAACGTGCTCTATCAGCATCCCAAGGTTTTTGAGGTTTCGGTCGTGGCCCGGCCCGACGAGCGTTGGGGGGAGTCGCCGTGCGCTTTCGTTACGCTGAAGCCCGAGGCTGGCGGGCCCGAGGAGGATTTGACGGAGGAGATTATGAGGTTTTGCAGGGAGAAAATGCCGGCGTATTGGGTTCCTAAGTCGGTGGTTTTTGGGCCGTTGCCGAAGACGGCGACGGGAAAGATACAGAAGCATGTTTTGAGGGCTAAGGCGAAGGAGATGGGGCCCGCGAAGAAGAAGATGAGTAGCAGGCTCTGAAATTTTATGGAGGTTTGTGTTCTATAGTCTCGCTTATATACTATGATTTACGAGCTGTGTAATATCACGTCATCGATGAACTCAGATCTGAAGTTGGATTGTGCCGTGTGTTATGTAAATCTGTGTTTTGTGGATAATGTTTTTATTGCTATTGTGTTATGTTGTTTCCGTCCGAAAATGAAACGAGGAGAAGAATTGAAGAACATGGAAGTAAAGAACGCTTTTAGCCACACAATCTCGAGTATCAAGGAGTGCTACAGATCATATTCTAAGAGTGCAATTGAGATAACAGCACACACAGTTAGGGCTTCTCATCAACTTCTTTTTATTGCATACGTTTGTTTTGTGTTGTTTGCAAGCACAGTACAGATCGATCATAATAATTCTTAACCAACAAGTAACTCGTGTGAAAAGCACAATCACACACTAATGTGTGATTCTGAATTTATAGGAAAGCACGTGATTTCAGGCGTAGCGTGTGTGTGTGTGTGTTAGCATCGATAGACAAGAGAAGACATTTCATTGCTTCAATGGGACGCATTTACGCAATGAACGGAGACAAAGACTGGCGGTGAAAGGCCTAATTTAATCCGAGGAATAATTAATAGCTTGAGAGAGATATGTGACTTTTAAGGTTGAAAAAACCTTAGCCATTGATCATCCTTCATCCATCAAGACTTGTAGTGCTTCAAACTCTATCTTCTTAACAGTAAGAAAATACTGTTGCATATGCAAAACATTTGAAGTCTTTTTTTCCATAGTGGAAAAAGGTCTCAGCAGCTCCTAGCAAATAATCTTCAATTGTGCAAGCAAAGATCAATGACTATCAAAGGGGTTGTGTCATAAGATTTTGCAGAATCAAGGCTGTGGTTTCCACCTAATTAAGCCTATCAAGGCTGTACACCTGAAGATAACACCCAAAGCAACTTTTTTATTTAGGATGTTATAACCTCAATTCAGATAAGGCCGACAGCTTTCGAACAAGAAATGACAGGAACATATTATCGTTGTTCATCTAGCTATATACTATACCCATTAAAGAGTTCACTTCTCCATTGTTTTTCATGCGTGGTGAAATGATACTGAATAGTCACATGGTCCGTGTGGCACGTGCGCTATTTACGTACGAGCTTGGGAATTGGGACAAACAAGCTTTCATTTTTCTGATTCCGAAGCATTTATATCTTCATTATTCAATGAAGGGTCAACTAGTTTCGTGGTCGGTGCTCTATTTTTTCGATGGAGTCTCTTAGTTTGCCTCAAAAGGTCCAATCTTTACTGATCTGATCCCACTTTGTTGCCTCGGGCTTGTGGCAGTTTCTTTTGTCGGTATCGTATTAGTAATGGATTTTAGGGACGAACTAATTGCTCTCTTTCTGTAATTGCAAGTTGCAAGAATGGGAAAAATTCATCACAATTCGTAAAGAATTAGTTTCCCAGTAAGGGGTCAACTGTGCATGCGATTTACCAGCTGAATTGAATCGCTCATACATGAGAAACAACTATGCTATCTAATAATGGAAAGGAAGGGAAAATGTGATTTGTTGTCTCGTTAGAATCACTCTTTGACAAAGTATAGAGTAAGAATACATTAAGAAAAGGCAGTTACTTTTGATACGATTTTGCCATATTTCAATGGATCCCACCATTCTATATGTTGCTACGTTTCCTTTCCAGCTAATGGACACGTTCTTTCACAGTCACATACAAACGCCCATCACACTCAGTTATTGATCAATTGAGCACTGCTACAGTATAGAGGATTCTTGATCCAAAGGTGGGAACTTTAAAATTCACTTTTTTTTTCCTCGCTTTTTCTAAAGGTTGAGTCTTTTTTCCATTTGGGAAGGAAGAGTATACTTTCATCCAACGCTAAATCATTACAAGGCTCCAACATCACGAGGAACCATACACAAGTTTACACATACAGAATGGGAATGAAATGGAAGGGGTTGTAATGTAATAGGCTTAACATGATTTTTATGAACATCGAGGGCAATTCTGGGAATTCAGAAAAATTGTCCAAACCTCAAGGCTGGAGTAATGATGACCAACACCTCAGCGCAGGCTGTGAACCTGACACATTTTATCTCCACATTAAAGAAGAAATAGTTTGGAAAAGAGGAAAGAAAAGATAATTCATTCGTGTCCATTGAACAGATGTGAAAAGAAAAAAAGAAAAAAGAATGAACTACAAAAGGATATGAAAGAAGTACAGAGCAATCATGACAGAGAAAGACTGGTTAATTTTCTTGAGCTGTAATCTAGACGATGAGGACGCCGGCGGAGGGTTGTAGTAGTAATAAGGGAAGTAAGGCACGATTGGGTTCGGCGGCGGTGGTGCCGGTCCGGTGAAGGCTGGAGGCGACGGCGGCGGTTTGTAGTAGCCTCCTCCTCCTCCTCCGCCGCTGCTGCCTCCGTTGGGAGGTGGTGGTGGAGGGTAGTAGGCGTAATAAGTTGGGGTTGGCGGCGGCGGTGGGGAATTGTAGTAGTAGCTGTTTGGTGGCGGCGGGCAGTAGGCGGAGGAGGGCGTCGGCGGCGGCGGCGGCGGCGGTGATGGGGCGTTGCAAGGGTTGTCGCATGCCGAGCACATGGTGCATTCTGTTTGGTACTTCGATCCCTCCCATCGCCGACTGCTGCCTTCCTCGGCTGTAGTTAGAATTCCTCCGCCGTCTCTTGATGAAGCTATTGCTAGGAGAGTCGTCACCAGCAGCCACGATAACTTGAGCTTCTTTCGATGGCTTCTCGCCATTTTGAGAGAGAGAGAGAGAGAGAGAGAGAGAGACGAAGAGTGAGATGATAAACTAAAGTTGCTTCTTTGAGTACTCTCCCTTCACTTACAAGTCACAAACATGACACAACACCCATATGTCAACATTTTCATTTTAACATTTAATTATGTGTCGTCAATTATTGGTTTAACATTATAGAACTAAATTAATCAATCGACTTCGCTTGGGGAAAAAGAAAAACTTCACTAATCGACAAGATTATCCATCACATAATATTCTTGTAGATTTGCGTCGCGGACCGAAATCAAAATCCATCTTTCCAGGCTGGGGTACATTTGAATTGAAAGACGTCTTCTAGAAAAAAAAACCAGACAATGTTCTAAGCAATCACACTACTCACTGCTTCACAGCTTCAATGCAATCGCATTATGACTTGTTCATAATTTCGCCCAAGAAATATAAGCCGAAAACACCCTTTTGAGGTGTGCGGACTTTAAAGAGTTGGAGGGTTTCTGTTTGTCTATCTTCTAGAAGGTGGGTAATATCTCAGATCTTGTAATATTTCCCGATTCCCACACCGATTAAGCATGGATGAAAAGAGGACCACACAAGCTATAAATAAGGCAGCCCAAACACCTTTCTAAGCATACCTTTCTCGGCCTTTTGGCTAAGATCAAGTGTAGTATCTGTTCTTATCAGTTTAATATCTGATACGTGGGCCATCGGCCCACATGATATTAAATTAATTTTTTTAGGGGCAAGGCCCATTAAGATAGCTTGCTATCTGGGCCTTCGAGCGTCGCCCATGCGTTGCACTAAAGCACGGGCCCGGCGCACCCTACCAATTCTAAAGTCCAATAATTTATTAATTGTTACGAAAAAAATGAAATATTTATTGCGAGAAATTAGAAATTTATGTCTAAATCAGTTCTCAAAGCACCGTCACGTGCCAGATAATGTCATGTCACCACCACGTAAGTTGTAATAATGACTCGCGGTTCTTTGCGGAAAGCAAACACAATGACCATTTTAGCCTCATGACACGTGGATATTTGGCATATTCTTACCCACGAGTTTTTTATACGAGGAAGCGAGGTTATTTTCGTCATTCAGGCAATATCTATAGTAGACCTTTGCTCTGCTTCTGTTCAGGTTCAACCTCTCTTCAACCACTTTGGTTCTCTTTACGCAGACAACCATTAATGCCACACGCATAATCCAAGGATCAAATCCAAGCATAATTAAGTAGGATTGGTATCCAATTCCATCGTCGAAATGCACGGAAGTTTTAGGATAACCATCGTATATTGATTGGGATTTTTTTTTTTTTTGGTTGGGCGATTTTGTGGATCGAGTAGTAAAGTGCCGATGGCTGCTACGACAATGGCAACGGCGGCCGGAGCGGTGGCGCTCATATATTACGTCGTCGTCCGCCGGATCTCGCCGGCGGAGGATGAAGAAGACACGACTGAAGGGGGAGGTGGCTCGAGATCGATTTCGAAGAAGAAGAAGAAGAATAAGAAGCAGAGATTATCGCGGAGGCCAGCACAGGCACCCTCGACGTGGATGGAGACGATGTCGACTCTTTCGGAGACGTTGAGGTTTGCCTACTCTGAGACGCTTGGCAAGTGGCCGATTGGTGATTTGGCGTTTGGTATAAATTATTTCATCCGTAGGCAGGTTAGTGAGTACAACACATCTCTGTGTTTATGTCGATTGTGTCGAGTTAAAGTTTTTCGGTGTTTTGTTGTACAGATTTTTCGTTAGTTGTGCTCCTAAATCCGTAGCTCATTTCAGTGTTTGATCATACAATTGCTGTGGGTTGGTTGAGTTCAAATGAAGTCAAGATTTAGGCTTTTGTGAACGGGAAAAAATGTGGTGATTTCTTTCATGTGTCCATAGACCATCCTATAATTTGTCTCTTTAGTTAGATTTAGCAGTCACCGTCATTGTAATCACTATTGACTTCTTATGTAGTTCTATGATGAGTAATGAAGAAATCGTCATAGCTTACCTTGATGCAGCTGTTTTGAAGGGATTGATCGGTCTTCACAGATTAGTGCCTTTTAATCTTGTGCGTCATGTTAGTGTAGTTAATTAGCTTCTGCAATTCTAGTTTTGCCGAAATACTTGGTACTTATTTGACCTGGTGTACATGTTTATGCAATATGGATTTTAAGTGTCTTTTCTTGTGGTTTGCCTTTTTTTTTAAGGAAATTATAGAATTCTTAGTACATTTTACTTGGAATTGTTATATTCTTTTCATGTTCTGCAGGGAGATTTACAAGTTGCAAGTGTATATGCCGGAGACAATTCCGTGCAACTCAAAGGCGCTGATATTATTGCCCAATTGTATTATTACTTGAGATTGCTAACATTCTGCATGCTCTTCTCGAAGAAACCATTCCCAGTATTTTTAGAATCCACAGGATATTCTGAAGAGCACGTCCTCCTTCAGAAGCCCAAAGCAGGGGTACGTGAATGCAAGAATACATCTGTATTTTATTGTCTCTGCTGATGTTTTTTCCTAACTTAAACTTTCTTGCCAGCTTTTGAAGCCTGCCTTCACAATCTTACGTGATGAAAACTCGAAATGCTTCCTTCTGTTGATTCGTGGTACTCACAGCATTAAAGATACCCTTACTGCAGCTACTGGTGCAGTCGTCCCTTTTCACCATTCCGTACTGGATCATGGTGGTCTAAGCAATCTGGTTCTGGGATATGCGCACTGTGGGATGGTTGCTGCTGCTCGGTGGATTGCAAAACTCAGTGTGCCATATTTGCTCAAGGCTCTCAAACAAAATCCTGAATACGAGGTGAAGGTAAGAACCGACTGATGGCCTTACCTTATGTCCCTTTGGGTGCTTTCTCTTTCTGTTTCAATGTCTGTTCCTACCACTTACCAGCATAGAATAGATATTGTATGATTGCTGAAACTGGAACATTGAACATACATGCTCCCTTCCTGTTTATGATTTTTTTGTACTTTTAACACGAAAACAATATTGTTATATTAGATTGTTGGGCATTCACTTGGCGGTGGTACAGCTGCACTGCTGACATACATACTCCGGGAACAAAAAGAACTATATGCTAGCACATGCGTTACTTTTGCGCCAGGTGCTGTCAGATCTACAGAAAGCTTTCTACCTAACACACATGTCGATCTCACCGAGTTTTCTCATCTCCAAACTTCTTCTCTTGCAGCTGCATGCATTACCTGGGAGTTGGCCGAATCAGGCAAGCACTTCATTACCACAGTAGTCAATGGTTCTGATCTGGTTCCAACTTTCTCAACTGCCTCTATAGACGATCTCCGTTCAGAGGTTTGATATTTTTCACTTGAATTTTAAAGCATCTGCGTTAAAGATATCTAGCCATCAACTGTAAGAACCTCCCAAACATTATTGTAGGTCACCGCATCTTCTTGGATAAATGATCTCCGTGATCAAGTTGAGCGGAACGTCATTTTAAACGCCCTTTGTCGTTCGGCCACAACTGTTGGCTCTCATCTACCTTCTATATCAGAAGCAAAAGCTAAGGTTGTTGGAGCACGAGCACTTCTACGACCAGTCTCAAGCAGCACTCAGGTAATCCAATATTAGTCAGCGCTTGGTCATTAAAAGGCAGCTCAGTAGCTTAAACTTTTTTTCGTTTTGGTCGCCTCCCTTTAGTTGGTTGTTTTCTTCTGAGATGATACATTGCAGGTTGTAATAAAACGTGCACAAGACGTAGCCCAGGCAGTTGTTAGAACCCGCACTTCTATATCATCGTGGACATGTATGGGCCCTCGCCGCCGTGCCAACGCCCCTTCGTCTTCCATTACTACTACAGACGATTTGACTGCATCTCCCCTTATAATAGAGATGACAAATGAATCTTTAGTCACCGAGGTAGTAGCCCACAATTCTCCCGACTCGAAAAAAGCTTCAGAATATTGCTTGTCAACTTCAAGTGGAAGCGAGTCTGGCCTTGACGAGACTGATGGGGAAGATATCACCGCAGCCACATCTTCTACTATGGATGAAGTAACCCAAGGAGAACTGTTGTACGAATTGGAGAAGCAACTTCAGAGATCTGAGAATGATGTTGATGAGCAGTTCATAGAAGAAGAAGAAGAAGAAGAAGAAGAAGAAGAAGAAGAAACTGCTGTAGGCGAAATAATTGAGGAAGAGAAAGCATATTCTGAAGCAGTGGAACGTCAAACGCCCGTTTCTTCTTCCGGCGTTTCGGATAATCTTAGGTTTTATCCGCCGGGCAGAATAATGCATATCGTCACTACTGATGCGCCTTCGACGGAGCCGAGCGAACAGAATGAGGGCGAGCATTTCGAGCCCAAAGTTGCCATTTATGAGACGTCGAGGGAATTGTACGGTAAGCTTCGATTGTCGAGGACTATGATTAACGATCATTACATGCCAATGTACAAGAAAATGATGGAATTGCTGATTAAACAGCTCGAAGATGAGTTGTTGGATTCTGGATATGTAGTTACATGAAAAGGTTGATACAGTAAAGTGTGACTTATACATTTTATGATTTATTATTATTATTATTATTTTATTATAGTTTTAGATGGTCAAATTAGTAAACAGGCCCAGCAAGCAACGCAAGAAAAGCCCAACACGCAACTTGGCGCGCTTTTGGGGGAATTTTTCCCAGCCACAATTTTCATAAGCGACGTTCATCAAATTCAGATATTAACAAAGCAGAATCTCGAAATCTTCTTCCCTAAGTCGTCTGTCCCCAATCGCAAGAAGCTTTGATTCTAGTCGTCTTTCGTCCCCAAATTCGCGATGGAGGTATCTATAATCCCAGATGCTATCTCATCGATCGCATGTTCTACGCAGTCGCTAGCCTTCGCGAACTTGGTCCTCAATCGCCCGCACAACAACGTTAGATCCGTTTCCGATTCAGATCAACAACAACTGCAAGCACAAGCCTCGCCGTTTTGCATCGTCGCGGCGGGCTCCCCTCCCACGAAAACCATATCGAAGCCTCGTCTGCGTAGAGCGCGGCGCGTGAAGCGAAAGACGATGAGTTGCGATGACGACGAGAAGGGGGACGATTTTTGGGGATTTGGAGGGAATTTTCTGGATGGGGAGGGGTATTTTGGGGATTTCGGAGGAGGCGGTGGTGGGTTTAGGGGCGGAGGGGGTAAAGGATGGAATTTTGGCGGGGATGGAGGGGCGAATTGGGAAGAGTCGGCGGGTGAGGATGACCCGGCCTTCGATTTTGTTTATGGGGTTTTGAGTTTGATAGCCATGTCCAATTGCTTGTGTTTCTCCGTAAAGAAGCTGGTGAGGCGTGGGAAAGTTGCAGTGAGCTTGGGTTCGGCATGTTGAATGGGAAAAAAAAATACAGGTTTGGACTCAACTGTGATGTGGGATGGTAATGCGATGGGTAAAGATAGGATCTTGGGTGGTAATTGTTGTAAATAAATATACATAAATGTTAACTGTGGAATGGATTCTTTATTTGCTACGTCGATGTTATACAAAGCTAATCTAGCTTTTGTCTCCGTTGCCTCTCGTTGAATGCTGTGATCTGAGAAGGAGTTACGTCTAGTTTCCTGATGATGTTCATGTTATGTCTAAAAATTGTCCTTGATCTTTATCTGTTGTTTATCTCGAAGACCCTAGAGAGTTGGGATGAATAATGGTGCAGAATATGATTGACTGAAGTAGATTAAGGTATGCATAACCTTACAAGGGCTGATAAAAGTATGGTGGGTGGTGGAGTTAGAAATTATCTGTAACACAATGGATCACGATGGATCCATTACAGGTGAATTAAGAATCTCCTTTGGAGTTCCTAAGCTATGTCTTACCTTTAGTTGGGCAAGATTTGGAAGCTTAATACATTTGGTTTCAGGCTTTAGCAGCTGGTTCAGAGGAACTGTGTTAGTGGCCCATTAGTCAGCTTGAATCATTGGTTGAAGATACCTTCATAAGCCCCATTTACATCTTACTTTAGAAAACCTTCTTTTTTCTTAAAGGTTCATGCATCTTCCTCTAACAGGTCACATATTTCAATTATTTAAGAATGGAATTCTATGTACTGCCATAACGTCAACTGGGAATTGTTAATTTGGTGGAAGTTTCTGCCTTGTCCCACGTATCGATCCTCAGAAATGCTTAGATTTGTTGGGTTATTATATAGTGCTTTGGTGTTAGTAGATCTCCTTTTCATCCAATATTATTAGATGCCATTTGCGAATTCTTTGATGTGGGTGGGTTTGTTTATGTGTTAGTGATGTATGTGTGGTATAAATTATTACCAGTCACCCGACGTATGATGTCTTATCCTAATTGTTTGTTGCTGCATACTAAACTATGCCAATTGTTTGCTGCTGCATATTGGCAATTAGTCCTAAACTATGTTCGAGAATTTCCATGATTGGGAATTAAATCTTTTTAAAGCGTTATCCTAGTTGATGTAATCGTAATATTCGTCATATCACGAGTAACTGGAGCCTCCCTTGTGGAGAATGGTACGTTTAATTTCCTCTCGAATCTCGAAATATGTCGACATGATTTGTCCTTCCAAAGTAGTGCCTTTTAAATAGTAATAATCACCCATAAGATCGCAGTCAAGCATAGAATAGTCCTAATTAACATAAGCACATAGAAAGACGATCAAGTTCCAGATAAATAACTCAAATGATTCAACACAAGTACAAACAACACGACATATTTCATAGCAACATGTTTCATTTCATCGATTATTCATGGAGTATATACATATAGTTCAGAAGCAGATATCATCATTACTCTGCTGCTGAATAATTTCAGAAAACTCATCCATCATCCAAGAATCCAGCATATGTTCGCTGAACCCAAGCTGAGCAGTCGTGGGCTCCATATCCAAGAAGCTCTCAAGGCTCGAAAACTCTTCCTTGACCATCTCAAGACCCAATTGGCTCGGCGGCTCGGCGCACAGCCTCTTTGGCGGTGGCAGCTGCGGCGGAGAAGGTGGCTGACGGTGGTGGTTGTCGTCTGGAAAATTGAGCTTGGCCTTGTCCCCTCTTATGCGCCGGGCGGCTCGATCGTAGGCTCGAGCAGCTTCCTCGGCGGTGCTGAAAGTTCCGAGCCATACGCGGGTGCCCTTTTTAGGGTCGCGAATCTCCGCCGCCCACTTTCCCCACGGCCTTTGACGTATGCCTCTGTATAGGTTCTTCCTAGCCCTCTCTGATTTGATCTTCTTCTCGGCCTTTTTAGCACTTTTGCCTGCAAATGTTTTGAACAACTCTGAACTTATCTGCTACGTTGCAGAGTAAAGGCATGAAACAAGAATTAAGATCAGTCATAACAATGGCTTTAATGATGGGATGGATATTGTGAAAAGAATTCATCTTTACTCCACTTTATTACATGTGTGTATACGTTACTGAGGATGAGGAAACCTCGTATGAGTAGCAAAGAGAAAATGGCGATATTGCCCCTCCCCTAATTCGTAAAGCTTGCATCGATTTGATGCAGTGGATCTTCATGTAGATTATATATTATTGATATACTGATAAGAATCTGTTGCTGAATCGTACTACCTCTGGCGAGTGAGGTGAGGTTGTTCTTGTTTTGGTCATCATCATTTGAGCAGTCAAAGCCCCAAAACTCAGAGATGTTATCGAGCTCAGCCCAAAACTCCTTCGCCGTTAGTTTGCCTCTTTTCTTGATTATTATGGGCTCATCTGAGATTATTGAACCTCCACACATCGCTGGTTATATTATCTTTAAAAAAGAGCAGTGAGATATGGAGATGCTTGTTTAATTTGTTGTGCATAAGCTACGAGAGAGAGAGAGAGAGAGAGAGAGAGAGAGGTAAGTGGAGATTGGCAATGAATTTTCTTGATTTATAGCAAGGATTCTTCTTGGATTCTTCTGATCTGACGATAGAGAGCGATCGAAATGAATTCAACGGTTTGATGTAAGAACAGTGTTTGTGCCACTTGACAAAGTGATGAGAGCCGTTGGATCTGTTTTCTTTCTTTATTATTATTTTTCTTTTTGTATTCGTGCGCCACAATTATACAGTCCAGCAGTTAGCATCGTCATTTCATTTTTCTGCAACTTGGTTTGAGATGATAAGTTCAACTATTATGGATGGGCTTTCGATCTGAAGTCAAGAAAAGGAAAGAAAGGATAAATGCAGTTGAGACACATATCTTGCTTGATGATGTAAAAGAATACACACGAACTAATAATATATAAGCCTGCTTGAAAAAGGAGACAATATTGTTAGCTGCTGCTTAGCAGCACGACATACATATGCACTTTCATCTAGTTAGATTAGAACTGAACAGCTTTTTCTGTAACTGCTTCATATCCCAACGAAGAAGATAGCACGCCAAAAGACCGTAAAAGAAATGTACGAATTAGGAGGGAAAAAAACCCCAGAAAGGTGTTATTACATGATAAGAGATCAGGAGAGAAAACCTTAACACCAACAGAATAGTTGATTACATTATAGAGATTCCCAAACCTTAATAGCAGCAAAATACGTATTATATTATAACCTTATGAATAATCAATCGCCGATGCTTAATATTATTACATACGATTAATATGCTTCCTTCGTGTTTCCATAATCACGACGCCTCCGTAGCGCTTTGCCGCTTGGTAGCAGTCGATAGTCGTCGTTTGATTTGCGTAGTAATTCCTCCAAAGTGGATAGTAATTTGCTGCTTTCTGAATTATGGGATTTTCTTGAGGCAAACGCTCGGCCCTCTTCGCTTCGCTGTGGAACTGCTCCACTAATTCGAAGCCTTCTTTCCCAATTTTCTCCAGGTTTACTTTTCCACGCTCCATAATCTAATATTGTAAGAAACTGAAAAAACGATTAAAAGGAGTTCCTTGGTAATTATTAGGGCTATCTTTGTCTTGTGTTATGAAGGCAGAAAGAAGGCTCTTTATATACTACTGAAGAACAGCAGATCAAGAACATACTAGAGCAGCAAGAGTAGTTAAGAATAGAAATATTCCATGCAAGAGAACACTTCATCTTTCTAGAGATGGTTTTTCTATATACGTCGAAGACGACTAATCGTACGTAGGCTCTCGAAGTGAACTAGAACATGTGCTCTTTCGATGTTTTCCAGCACATTGCATTACTATTTTTCAGTCAAAACTGCTAATTAATCTGAAAAGGTGCCAATGTTCATTGCATGCTGGTTATATTTAGCAATCTTCTCTTGGAAACTGATATTAAGAGAATAATGGATTGATTTAGCAAAGTATGAACACAATGGCAAAGCATAAAGTTTCCCCCAAGTTGAGCTTTTTGCCGGATTGCGATTATCATTGTGTGATTTGTCCCGCGGATGCCTTTTGAAATCCGCGTTATACGGTTTCTCTGGAGCTCGTCGAGCATATAATAATTCTTTCGCCCATGGACCATATACACATTTCATGCTTTTCTTAGAAAGACTGGCTGTAATGATTCTCGAGAAAAAGATTCAGATTCTGCGTTCGATTTTTCTTCGGTTTAGAACTTCGTTCGTATTTTACCGTTTTACGTTCTCTTCTACGTTTCAAAGCCAATCAAGCGAAATATCGCTCGTTGGAGATATTTTGTTATAGCAACTGAAGCGAGAAAACCTGACTTTCTCCAGTCCCTTGTCCACACTTTCGACGGTTTTTCATAAATATTAAGCGAACGACACAGTCGCAAAGGACTAAGCGATTCTAACTCGCTTATTGACAGTAGAAAGACAACACAAACAGACACACAAAATACAAAATATAAGACATAAATAACAATAACTTCGAATAATAAAGCTAGCAATAAGCGCGATTGCACGCATTGCTAAATAACGTTTTTCAGTTCGCATTAGCGTTGAATACGAACCCACCCGGGACCAAGTTAGCCACGTTGAGCCCGCCGAGCAGGCCCGTCCCTAAGAACTGAAGGGTCGAGACGAGCCCGCCAACCGAAGGCAGGCTCGCGTTGCACGAAGCTAGGGGCGTGTTCACTGCGAGCCTGCATCCCGAGATGAGGGAGGTTATGCTCGAGAGGATCGAACTTATGGGGTCCAAAACCATCGAGAACAGCCCGTTTTGGTTCGTGGTGGCCGTGGACAGTACGTTCCCCCCGCACTGCAACTGAACTGAAGCGTCTGTTTCGATCGTAATAAAAAATAAAATTAAATTCATTACTAATAATAGTGTGAAAAAATGATTCACTCCCTATAAGATCTAAGGTGAAATGATCATCCAACGTAAGATCAGAACTCAGGAACCAAATAATCTTGTATATGTATGAATCCTCGCGACAAGCCATTTGAAAAAATTAGACGTCTGAGGCTAGATAATAGTCAGCCTATATGTACGTAAGGGGCCATGCGTATATAAAACTTTGAAATGATTTACAATTCCTACGAGCTTAATTACACGGACCTACCTACATATGGGCATGGAGGGTCCATTGACCCTTCCTAGTTAAATGTATTCTAATTTTTTTTTGACACCTCAATAAATTATCTTGTATTTACTTTTGACCCCCCAAAGTTTGAAATTTTAAATTACTTTTTGACCCCGTAGTTCTGAATTCTGGGTCCGTCACTGATTCGGTACATGCTTTTTTATCTATCTGACTTACTAGAGAATGCAGGCGTAGAAGCGCCAGTGAGCCCGACGTTTCCATTGGGAGTGCAGTAAACGATGCCCTGGATGCGAATGAGGTTCAGAAGCGGCCCGAGAAGCCCGCCGATGAGTCCCAGTTGGGCATCGGCCATTGGCGAAGCAAAGAGTATTAAGACCGAAAGGCCGAGGACAATGAAGGCAAGGGATTTCGAAGCCATTCTTCTTCTTCTTTTTCCCCCTTGCTACTTAATTTGGCTGATGATTAGTATTCTCCACACGAAGAAGCTATTTATAGAAGGGAAAAGTTCGGACAAGGGAGACGAATCTAGAGCCCTCTCAGTCTAAGCGTGCTCGAAGATCGTCGACTTCTTGGAAGTTACTAAAAGACAGGCTTCCGTTTTTCTTATGTGGTCTTCGACCTATAATAAAGCTATGGAGTTGTAACTTAGAGATAGGTCCCCATGCATGCCGTTGTAGAAGGAGAGGCAAAGTTTTGAAAAACTTAGCTACACTTCAAATCTCCTTCTTGGTAGTTTTCTTACTATGTAAAGCAACTTGTAGTTTCCAACTTGTCCAAGTGATAGTTGTTAAAATTTTTTTTAAAAAAAGTAAGTTATTACCACAAAAACTTCGTCTTCAATCATCATCTTTATGATTCACTGCTTAACACGGCACGGCACGGCACGTAGGGAGAAGTTTTGACACAATAGCTAGGAATGAGATTTGCTTTAAGGGGTATAATCGTAATTTGATGCACTTTCGATACTGGGCCTGTTGTGAGAACCGAGCGGTGAAAGCCCAATAAGATGATCAGTCCATTGGGCCTAAATTACGAGAAGAGCCCAAACCTCGATAATCAGTGTCACTATTGTTTTCTATAGCGTCTTCTTTTATTTATTTACATGATTTAATTTAAACCGTGAATTGTGGATCAATTATTGATCACATGAGTTTGTCTAATATTGATCGCCAATCAGAATGCAAAGCATTGACTATTTTGTCACAAGGAAAAATATAAATTAAATTCGGCCTGCAAAATAGACGTCACCTAACTATAAATTCTTGGGACTCATGTTTTCTGTCGCCACGCTATACTTTAAGATCCCATCTTCAATTTCTGGGACCAAGTCTATCAAAGAGGGGTAAAATGCCTTTTCTTCGTTCTCTTTTTAATTACCGTTTAATTAAACGTGAAAGAAAAACAACGTACATTGTATAAACAACTCGGTTTGGTTAATTTTAACAACTTTTGGAGAAAAAAAGGGATAATTGAATTATTAAGGACGTAAACGCCCTGAATAGTGAATATCCCAAACTAACCGTTGAACGTTCGTTGTATTCATGAAATCAAATCATTGCATTACTGCTGCTATTTACGAGAATCTATTAATTTATTTCTCCCCTTTTTTTACTTTCATCGTTTTTTTCCTTATTTTTGGATAAAAAAATACACGGGTATTTTTAAATATATAAAATACAATACGCTGGACCATCATCTTTCTGACGCTCCATTCCACTCTTTTAAGCAAACTCAACAAAAATTTGTAAGCAAAATTAGGCTTCTTCTTTTGGAAGCACGCAGATCTGATCGTATTTGATGTTCGATTGATTTTGATTGGGGTATGGTATTTAATGGATCCGTCAAATTTGCCCCTTCACGGGGTTGATTTTCTGCTTTTGATTGGAAGCAACGTTTTCGTTGTGTTTCGCTATTTTTTGTTCAATATGTTTCGTTCCTTGCGAAATTCGGCTGTTATGAATCGAGATGTTATGCTCCCTCCACGATTTCCATTTTTTTTCTTCATGTCCGATGCCTTTGTTAGAAATCTGCGCATTTATGTTCCGTTCTTCCTATATTGCGCGGCTGGTCTTAAATAGTATTTTGATCTGCACTGTTTGTTTGTTGCGAAGTTGATTAGTTGTTGCATTGCATTTTTCTTGTTGGTTCAATTACCGGTGGAATTGTTTGTTTGTTTTTTTTTTTGTTTTTTTTTTGCTTTTTGCTGAATTTTTTTCATGATGAAGCCAGGAAAGAGGCAGATCTTGAAAGTTGGCTCCCCAAAAGAGAACAATGCGCCACGTGGGTGGCCAGATGCAGCCGAGTGGTGCGGCCACAGCCACTGCACTCTATGAGAACGGCGGACCCAGTGGAGACACCAGTGATGCCGTTATGGCAAGGTGGCTTCAGTCGGCTGGATTGCAGCATCTGGCTTCACCAGTGGCTTCAACTTCTGTTGATCATCGGACCCTCCCTAGCCTCCTAATGCAGGTATGTGCTGGCTAGTAATTTTATTATTCCACATGTTCGCTCAATGTTGTTTGGATTGAGATGTTTGATGCAATTTTGTTCATGCTTCGAATTTGAGATTTTTTTTTGTAATTTGGTCTATTGCACGGTGCTGATCATGATATAGAACAAGAATTCAGCGGTTTATTTGTGAAAAAGATGTATAACTTATTGTGGATGACATGCAATACATGCTTCGTAGTTCTAGATTAAATATAATATCAACGATCGTCATATGCTGCGAATGGATGAGGATCGGTTAAAAATGTTGGCTTTGTTGCTTTATGGATTCTTTTATATTTTGAGGCCTTGTTTAATTGGAACACGGTCATTTATGAAGGGTTATGGACCACAATCTGCAGAGGAGAAGCAGAAGCTTTTCAAGTTGATGAGGAATCTCAATCTGAATGGCGAAACTGTTTCAGAGAGTTACAATCAAAATGCATTGGCTCCAAATGAAGGGTATTATTCTCCAGAGTTTAGAGGGGATTTTGGTGCTGGACTATTGGATCTACATTCCATGGATGACACGGAGCTATTATCTGATGTATGTGATATTTACTAATGTCTAGTTCAAAGTTAATGTTTATGCTTTAACGGAGGGTAGCTGATGGGAGATTTTGTAGCATGTTATCTCAGAGCCGTTTGAGCCATCACCTTTTATGCCCGCCGTGACGAAAGCTTTTGAAAGTGACTTAGATGTAGTAGCCACCAGGCAGCAGGGAGTGCAAACAGATGGTGAAGTGCCTGCTTCATCCTCTGTGAACGAAAAAGAAAGCAACACAAGGGAAAACAATGTTGCGAAAATTAAAGTTGTGGTGAGTGAAATATTGTTGCCCTCTGTGTCGTTGGTTGCAGATCATGTTTTCTTTGGTGCGCATATCACATACATCAGCATCGGGAAATGTAATGCATAATTTGTCTTTGGAACCAGGTGCGTAAGAGACCACTGAACAAGAAGGAAATTTCCCGCAAGGAGGATGATATTGTTGATGTGGAGGGAGATGCTTATATAACAGTTCATGAGCCAAAACTGAAGGTTTACCATTAATTTTATGATACTGAAATGTTTTGTTATATTGACGAGGATGATTACTTATGAAGCTTAGATAAATAACAATAGTTATATTTCGGAAACTCATGTTGAGAATAATTTGGAAGGTGGACCTGACGGCTTATGTGGAGAAGCATGAGTTCTGTTTTGATGCTGTTTTGGATGAGAATGTAACGAATGATGAGGTATGACTTCCTCGATGAGAAGTGTTACAAAATGCAGTTCTAATTAGCATCCACTTCTCTTTTACCCCTCCCCAGTCCAATTTCAGTAATTAGCATATGATTATCTTACAAATACTATCGTGAAAATAACTTTTCTTTCTTCGTTTCTACTGAGATTGTTTTTCATTTTATCATTAGGTCTACCGTAATACTGTGGAGCCTATTATTCCAATTATTTTCCAACGAACCAAAGCAACATGCTTTGCATATGGTCAGACAGGTATTATCCCTGCCATTTTGTTATTTTACTTAATTTGGCATAGAGGGCTACTCAGTTGTATTCATCAAAATGCTTTTAAGAAATTAAATTGTTGCCTGGCGATTATCATAGTATATTCAATGATGAAATAATCTTTTGTGCCAAGTCCATTTTTATCACATTTTCGGGTATTTATGCAAGTGATGATGCTTCTCTTACGTACTTTGCTTCTTGTCTCAGGCAGTGGCAAAACGTACACCATGCAGCCACTGCCTCTTAGAGCAGCTGAAGATCTTGTTAGATTGCTCCATCAGCCAATGTATCGCAATCAGAGATTGAAGCTATGGCTAAGTTATTTCGAAATATATGGCGGGAAACTTTTTGATCTTCTCAGTGACAGGAAGTGAGTATCTATTTAACAATATTCACTTTACCCCGACTTACGTAAATATTATCCATAGTTTCGTGATTTTGTTATCATCGGCCAAAATGACATGCGACTTCAAAGATTATCGTATATTGTTTGCAATGTATGGTATTTACAACCACCATTATAGCAAAACTGTTGGGGTACAATGTTTTTAACCTTTTTAAGGCTAATGTATGGGTGGCCCTTATTTTAGGAAACTCATGATGAGAGAAGACGGAAAACAGCAGGTTTGCATTGTCGGGCTTCAGGAATTTGAAGTGTCAGATGTGCAGATTGTGAAAGAATATATTGAAAGGGGAAATGCTGCTAGAAGCACTGGCTCCACTGGTGCTAATGAAGAGTCTTCAAGATCACATGCAATATTGCAATTGGCTGTGAAAAAGCATAATGAAGTGAAGGAATCTAGGAGAAGTTACAATAACAACAATGATGCAAATGAGTCCCGAAATGGAAAGCTAGTTGGGAAGATTTCTTTTATTGATCTGGCTGGTAGTGAGAGAGGTGCTGACACTACTGATAATGATCGACAGACTCGGTAATTTATGTACACCATTTCTTACTTCAGTTTCAATATAGAAGTTAATGAGCATTTTCAACTGGTCCTTTAGGAACAAATTTCAGCACGCTTACAAAACTTAAAATAAAATCTGCACTTACCTGGCGTTCGTTTCGTCACGATCAACCATTGGGGAAATTAACAGTTTTCTAAGCCCGATGTACTTATGATTGAACCTCGTAGCGGGCATATCAAGTGCTTTCTGAAAGTGTTACTTTTTTGTTCTCATGGTGTGCCCTTGCTTTTGTTTTATTAGTAAAATTGCTAATGGGCAAATCAACCATTCTTTGATTGGTATAGGATAGAAGGAGCAGAAATCAACAAGAGTCTGTTGGCACTCAAAGAGTGTATTCGCGCTCTTGACAATGATCAAATTCACATCCCATTCCGTGGGAGCAAACTTACCGAGGTGCTTCGAGACTCTTTCATGGGTAACTCAAGGACTGTCATGATTTCTTGCATTTCGCCGAATGCGGGTTCATGCGAGCACACTCTCAATACCTTAAGATATGCTGATCGGTGAGTCTTTCTCAATCGGCTTCCCTATATCAACTTTACGATGTTTGAACTAAAGGATATAATATTGAACAGGGTGAAAAGTTTATCCAGAAGTGGGAACCCAAAAAAGGATCAGAGCAGTTCACAACCACCTACTTTGAAGGAACCTTCATCGGTTCCCGTTGAGACCGAGGATGTTACTGAGCAACGTCCTATTGAATCTAAATTCGTGGATACAAGGGTTGCAGAGAAGGAAACTAAACCTTTCAATTTTTCTACCGATGACGAGAGATACCAGTCGAGTTTTTCTTCCAATCCCTTTCCCTCTAGTGGCCGTGAAGGAGGTCTAGGTATTGGTGGTGCGGAAAGGGCACAGTCTGATGCTAAAAATGCTTTTAAGGGATCTATTGATCAGAAAACACTTCCATCTGGATACTATTCTAGGGGTTTAGTTGATATAGAAGAGAAGAAGCAGAAACTATCTCCACCACGGCAAAAAGCTTCTAGGGAGGAAAGAATTGAAAAGCCTGGAACTAGTCTTAGAAACGATACTGGAGATACTGATACGTTGCCAGCTGCTTATAAGCAGCAAAATGTAAAGAATTCCAATGCTAATAGTATCATCGGTTCTAAGCAGGCTGAATCTTCTCCTGATGGGTGTTTAGATGAGATTCTTGAGGTTACCAGTATTCCTTTCACTAAGTAATGTACTGTTACCAATTTTAAGTTGTGCAGGTGGTGCCTCAGTTATTTATTCTTTTCCATGTAGGAAGAGGAAGCACTCATTGCGGCCCACAGAAAAGAGATTGAGGACACAATGGAAATAGTTCGTGAAGTAAGTTTTGGTTTTCTTTCTGATTCCATAGTTCTTGTACAAATATGGAATTTTAACAACCTAGATCGTGATTAAAGCTGAAGCTCTCTCTCCATAGACAATAAAATATTGTTGCAAGCTGCATTGTTGTTATTAAGCATGACTCGTTTACTTGACAATGGCCAGGAAATGAAGC
Organism: Craterostigma plantagineum; assembly: GCA_027422505.1. Lineage (NCBI taxonomy): Eukaryota > Viridiplantae > Streptophyta > Magnoliopsida > Lamiales > Linderniaceae > Craterostigma > Craterostigma plantagineum. The sequence continues at coordinate 2,420,666 of JAPQWV010000076.1, forward strand.
TATTGGCTGAAGTGGATCAACCAGGTAGCCATATCGACAGTTACGTCACGCAATTGAGTTTTGTGCTCTCAAGAAAAGCAGCTAGCCTGGTAAGCCTTCAAGCTCGCCTAGCAAGGTTCCAACATCGGTTAAAGGAGCAGGAAATATTGAGCAGAAAGAGGGTGCCTCGGTGAATTCTGACAGTAAAAATGATTCCCCTGTTCCTTTTTTTTATTTTTATTACAATGAATCATTGCAGATTTACTGCACTGCAAAAAATACGCACAGATCACCTTGTGAATCTCCTACATGTCAGTGCAACATTGAATTAACCAATATCTGTCTGAAATGTTTTGATATGCTTTTTATAGCTATGGCGCTGTTCGCTGCATATCTGATATGATGCTACTTTCCAGGAACACTTTTTGCTGTATTTGAATGGTGGCACACTGATATTATTGTTTTAGTCTTGAATGGTTGTAAATGTTATCTCCAAGTCATGGCTCAAACTGTATGGATTTTATTTTTAACTGTGTTTGATGATTTTGATTAAAGAAAGCGTGTAGATATATAACAGTCACGTTAGACTAACAGGGGATTACTCTACTACAATCGAACAGTTACAAAGGCCAAAGTTCAATAAATCATATAATTTGCCTTGGACTAACACGGTCTGAGTTTCAATAGGCTCTCAGTTTCAAAATTTCCTTTGCTGTCCTCTTCCTGAAGTAGGGCATGTGTTCCTATCAAGGAAGGGCAACGCAAGAACATTTTAGCGGTATATGGAAGTGAAGATATGATATTGAAGAACGAAACGTATGAATGATCCAATATAGCCTAAAAAGACCAGCATAGTTGAGAAATCAATGGCCTGAACTGATAGTCTTCAACATTTACCTGGCGAAAACACAGTCCAATGTCTCTGCCGAGGAAATCTGCATATTTTACCATGAACATGCCGCAGTCAAACCTGTTTGAGGCAAGAATTCGTACCGTACGAAGAGTTTGCGTATTATTTCGAATTGATTAACTGTATGAACATATCACAGAGGCTTGAAGCAAAATCGGGTGGGGATCATTACCCATTTTCTTGCTCAGGAAGATCCTCAACAAATTCGTGCTCCCACGAGCTAACATCGATGTTTTTTCCGCATTTGTCCCTCACCTCATCAACAAAGTACTTTGCCTGTGCATTTTACTTTTTATATATTAGTTACTCCAATGTAAATAACAAACCAATCCAGATAGTGATGCCAAATATCTGGTACTATGTGGGGAAAACAAAAGAGGACGAAAGCTTCAACAAATAAGAGGAAAACAAAAAGCTTAAAGCAGTCAAAGTAAGATTAGCAAGCTACCAGGATATTCAGGACTTGAGAATCAACTCCTCCTAGTGAATCAAGATACTGAAACTTTTCATCCTTGTTGTTGATAATCGCTAGGCACCAATGGATTTCTTTGTGTATTGGAACAAAAATCTTAAGGAAGAAACAGAAACTAAGGTGATTCTGAAAGCAGAAAAGAAAGAATGGAACTGATGCATTATTCTTGACTCACTTTGTCACACTCTAAAAGACTATACCCGAGCTTTCTGTGTGTAGTCCATCTCCTAACAGACTGATAGTTGTAGCCACCCTTACCACCAATTAGCTGCGAGATAAAAGGGAAATGAGGTATTAAATAGAAAAACAACGTCGTTAAAATTAAATGATAGGTTAGACATATCCAATGTGTCCACTTGAAACTATAACAGCAAACCTAAAACAAAGCCAGGCTTTTTTCGTTCGTACATGTCAAAATATACTTCGAAAGACTTGCCAACTACAAATTGAAAAGGTGCGTGTGAGAATGAATGAGCAAACCCTTGTGTAAAAAAACGTGTTGAAGAAATGGCATTTCAAGAACTTCTTTGGCTCTATTGTCTCCCTTTCTTTCAATAATTCAAGATATACATTTATGACCTGCAGAGCACAATATACAATTTCATGACCTAAAATATACAACTTAATGTAATATCATAAAAAAACATCAATTTTTTCCACATACATACAGAAAAAAAATAGAAACCTCATCATTTAGCCATGCTCCTGGTTTTAGACACTGCAAATTCTCTCCTGTTATATCAATAGCAGAGTTCTTATGGCTCACCAGAACTTTTCTCCTGTATTATGCATAGAGATTAGATAGATGCTAGATAAGAGACCTCGATAAACGCGTTTAAACAAGTTATACCTATTAGAATTCGACAAAGCACGATGAACTTCATTCTCTTCTTCCTTACTTAGTGGTGCAAAACATTCGTCAGCAAAATCCTGCAGGCAATGGAAAATCCATCAGAGACATAAGGCAACCATGTACACCAAAAAACGTTTCTTAATTGGTAGCCGAATGTGTCACTTTCACAAGAAGCAATATAGAAATTCACCTTCTTAAGTTGCTCCACCCTCTTACGAGGCCGCATTGACTTCAACCGCTCAGCACTCAATTCAGTTATCTCTATGTCATTCTTTAGTCTCTCCAGCTTAGCTTCTCTTCTCTTAGAATCATATATCAACCTCTTATACACAGGCAATGACAATTCCTGGGGCTCCTCGATCACCTTCCCATATCGAATACTCGTCTCTGTAGCCAATGAAAAATCCAAGGACTGCACATCTTTCACCCCGACCTTAGTTTTATGCAAAATATCATCACAAGTTTCCTCTTCACTGTCCGTAAAAGTTCTCTTCTCCTTTTCCCTGTCGGTCAAAATCACCGGTTTTTCCTTCTCCTTTTCACTGCCGATCATAGGCTTTTTCTTCTCCTTTTTACCAGACACCTTATCTTCTTTCGAAATATACCTGAAGCTCCGAAAAGCCTCTCTTCTCGTATTCAAATAATTCATCCAGAATCCATTGAACCTCCCCATTCGATCAGCTGAATTCCCCTCGCAACACCCCTTATCAGCAGATGAAAAAGACCCAAATGTCAAATTTCTCGCCGGGGCATGAACTTGTCTCGCGTACCCTTTTGATTCGGGGATCTCCGAAATTATAGAAGAAATCAACGTTGGGGTTCGAGTAAATTCCCCAGGAATCTCACTCGCAGATTCTAAGAGCTTAGGTTCTTCCGAAACGCGGCCGTGCGATTGATCGATTCTACGATGTGAGCTCGAAAGTTGAGATAACAAACAGTCTTCGCCTCGATTTCTATTGCTGGTTGAGGCATACATGATGGAGACGAAGCATCACCTTGGATTCATGAAAAAATTAATTTGCATTCAGACCATCAAAAGTTCTCTTCCACGCATCAAGCTTTGAGAACCCAGAAAAGCTACCCAGAAATTAAGGGAATCAACAATTCTTCGAACGCCTAAAAACGACAGGTTTTCTCTATTTTCTGGTCTCTTTCCAGTCGTTGAAATTTTGAAATTAAGCTCAGAAAAAGGATGGAATTTATTACCAGATGTAATTTGCGTCGTGACTTCGTGAGAGGTGCGAGTGAAGTGTAGACTGTAGAGAGAGACGATATTAAGAGTTATTAGCTAAAAAACTACTACAAGTATTTACGTTACAACTGAGTTATAAAAGGCAAAATCCTACTAAGTTCATAAGCAGCTTATATCGTGTTATCAAATGCAACGATTCAAATGTTTAGGTTCAAACTTCACAGTTCATATTTTCTTGATCATGACATCACATTTAATGTTGACAACGCAAGGCACCCAAGTGAGTGACGTTCCATTCGTTAAAACCAGCAGTATAAGAATACCTCAAATAATAAAAGATATGATCCAAGTAAAGACACAAGTGCTGACAAAAATTACAGAGAAGAACTACGCCACCTGTAATTTACCACGACCACAAACCTTAAACGAGACAAAGAAAACGATATATACGTCCAAAGAGCCAAGAATCCAAGAATCCTCATTTTTTTGCAGCCAAACATATCGAAAAGAATACAAGAAAACATGCAAGAAAGGAGAAGCTGGGCTGAATCATAAAGCTTGAATCTTTTCTTCAATGGGCTCAAGAATCCTTGGCGTGCCGCTCTCGGCCACAGAAATGGCTCCAAAGATTGTCCCCGCGTATAACAGCAGCGCATCGATGGGTATTAGGGCTCCTATTACTGCTGATGAATCTGATTTTGAATATTCAGGTTCGTCAAAGAGTCATGGGGATAGTAGCAGTACGAGCAGCGAGTACAGTGGTAGCGATACTGAGACTGATAGGGATGGGAGGAGTGGAGAAGATGAGCTTGAAACTGACACTGAGAGTGAGGAAGTTGAGCAGAAAAATCCCTTTCAGTCTACTGAAGGCAAGGAGTTAGTAGTTCAAGAAACAAGCAGTCGTAGCAGTAGTAATCAACGTGGATTTTCAAGGCCATCTATAGAAAGTGGCCGCTTTAAAAATCCAATCTTTAGGCCATCTGTTAGAATCAAAGACGAAGGAAGCGATGATAATCATGGGCTGTACTCGAGTGAAAGCGATGAACTTGTTGGAGTGGATGATTACGTTCCAAAGAACAGAAAGTTTAGGACCTTTGTGCCAATTGCCCTGATATCTCGGGACAGCGATGTAGATTCTCAGGGCAGTGAGGTTTCTGAAGATGACAGTTTCTCGGGTTCTGTTAGGGTTCCAAGCATGGAGCTGCTGCAAACAGTTAATAGTGCCCCGAAAGTTAGACTCTCAGAGGTTGATTTAGGAGTTGGTAATGAGCCTCTGGCTAATAGTAACACTGAAATGGAGGTTGTTGAAGATGATAACATTTGTGAGGAGGGCTCATCTGCTACGATTCAAGACGATTTTTCAGACGAAGTGCATACGCTACTGTCAGAGCCCGAGAAGAAAGAGTTCGGCGATGAAGAAATTCAAGAATCGATCGACCTTCTGAAGAGCGTCGTACCTTCTTCGCCTGAGGAACCTTCCGAGCTGGCAGAATCGGACGCCACTGAATTAGAACACGACAGTGACTTTAGGGAAGTAGCGCTGTATGATGATAGTCTCGAATCTGATAAAAGCGTCGAAAAGGAGACTTCTGAGGGCGATAATGATCAAACAACCCCGACTCGTGACTTGCTCTGCTCTAATGCTGCGGTTGACGAAAGTGTTCATCGAGGCGTCGAAGTTGATGAAGTGCTCCCCAATTTCTTCGAGTCCCGGGATACTCTCATGCAGATCAAGCTGGTAACTGTTGTTTTGTAGGCTTTTGGGCACTTTTTTCGATTGATTTGATGCGATTAACGCCTGTAAATGAATATCCAGGGCTACCTCTCGGACCAGGAAATTCAAGAAACAGAGCACCTTGATCATCTATCTGCATTTTTAGATGCTTCGACGCCTGATAACAGTACTAGGGAAACGGCAGGCGAAGTGGAGAGCGAACAAGAATCGTTTGCGTTACCTTCTGAGGACAATTCAACAGATCAAAATCAAGAAATCGATGCTCCGATTATCTCATATTTGGACATTATAAGATCTATGACTCGAGCAAAAAGTAGCAGCGCGTTCGCAGACTGTGCTCTGAGCGAAGAACAGAAGGAAAAGCTAGTGAAAATACAGCTCCTGAGAGTAAAATACCTGAGGCTTCTTCATAGGCTGGGCTTCTCTCCCAAAGATTCCGTAGCTGCGCATACTTTATTACAGCTAACGGCGGCCGAAGCTGAAGTTATTGCTACCCAAGCATTCGATCTCAGCTACGCCGAGGAAGAATACACAAAGTTCGCACTGAGGTTCGACGAAGAATCGATTTTTCCTCTGAACGTTTTGGTCATTGGGAAAACTGGCGTTGGCAAGAGCTCCACCGTAAATTCCATCTTTGGAGAAGCAAAGGCTTCAGTCAGCGCTTTCGAGCCCACCAAGGCTGACGTGAAAGAGATGAATGGGATCATACGAGGAGTCAAAATTACGGTTTTCGACACCCCTGGTCTGAGAACAGCTTCCTCTGAACAATCCATCAACGAAAAAGTGCTAAAATCGATCAAGAAATCAGCGAAGAAACAGCCTATTGACGTTGTCTTATACGTTCATCGCCTTGACGAAAGCATCGGCATTAATGATCTTCCCATGTTTAAGGCCATCTCCTCACACCTCGGCTCATCGATATGGAGAAACTCGATCATCGTCTTAACCCATGCAAATTCGCTGCCTCAAGACGGGCCAGAGGGAAATCCCTTAAGCAACGACGATTCGGTTTCGAAAAGATCGCTGACCATTCAGCAAATTATCGCCCTTTCGTGCGGAGAGATGAATCACAGTTCGAAGGCTGCCGTGAGTTTGGTGGAGAACAACCGTTTCCCAGAAAATCAGATTGAACGGTGGAGATTGGAGCTGATGCTTCTCTGTTGCTCGACGAAGACTTTATCAGAAGCGAAATCGATCGTCTCCGATAATCAGATCCCTTTCTTCTTGTCTTCGTTATTGCAGTCGAATAATGATCCAACGAACGACGATTTCTGCAACTCCCATCTCAAGCCACAGACCCAATCAAGAACTGGTAAAAGAGAACAACCATTTTTGAGCTCCATTAACAGAGAGGACGACCATGATCATAGCTACCACGATAGAGCGCTCGTCGTGTACGAACTGCGCATCGTCGATAGTGTTCTTAAAGCTCGAAAACTGTTCAGAAGCTTCGATGGGAATACAACTGATGCTGGGATATCGTTCACTTATCCAATCGACGATGAGAATCAAACCTCGTTGGGTTTGTCCTTTATGGGACGCGGAGCTGAGGTGGAACATTGGTTCTCGCTTATCAGTGGAAGACACTCGAAGCTGAAAATCTGGGCCGGTCTGAAGGACGGCGAGCGGAGCCGTCGGATTTGTGTACGGATGGGTGGCTCGGATCAGCTACAGCTCGCTGCCATGGCTTTGCTTTCCGTCGCTTCTGCCATTTTCAAGAAAATATTCTTACCATCCAAAATGGACAAAAGTCTAGCCTGAGTTTGTGAACTGTTTGCTGCTGAAAACTTTCTTTACTTGTACTTGTCTGAAACTGAAGGTGTGCGTGTAAACGATTATTCTATCTACACTTCATTTGCCTCGAAGAGGAGAGACATGGAAGAAGCGAAAGGGTTCGAGGGAATTGTGTAATAATAATAGCGGTTTATTCAAAACTGTACGGACAAGAAGATTGCGGATACAATTGGGCCAATTCTAATTGGGCTTTTCAATCGATAAGCCCCATTAATCAAAGCCCAATAAAGTATTTATATTATATTAACTTAATTTCACTGGTTTTCCTTTCCCATCCCAAAGGAAAAGAAATGTATGGCAATGGAGAGGAGCTAACCTGCTTGAGTAGACTCTCCACACCTCAGCCTCATTAATTTTCATATTCCATCCGAAATGGCTCTGCAGAGCTCGTCTTACAAGGTAATAGCTGACGCCGTATTCGTTTCACGGATGGAGGATTGACTTGAACCCATGAATGAAAAACCTGTCAATTCTTGGTTAGATGTTGGAGGGACGTTTTTCTCTGAAGATATGAACTCTTACCTTTGGAATTGTACGTGTAGTAGAGAATTGTCCTACAGAAATCTGAAAATTATTCTTTTTTGGCTATCTTGTTGGGTTTCTCAGCAAAGGGAAGCTGGTCATTGGATGAAATGTTGTCAAAGTCGTTTCCTTGCATCATGGTTAATGTGTTTTTTGCTTATGTGAAAGGAATTTAAGTACAGCAGTGCACGGTACCGCATGGCTCTGAAGACGAATTAATTCGTCCATGGCATGGCTGATCATTCCTTCATTGGTTTCAGTTATTATTTAGCTGAGCTTGATTTAAATCCAAAGAGAACATTCAATTACTTGCTTTTTTGTTTGCTGTTTGTAGAATTTTCTCATGGGTAGAATAGCTAATGAAACATCACTTCTTTTGCTCAGGCTCTGTCGCTGAAAAATAGCCCATCTTTTCGGGGAATTAATGCAATCAGCTTACATTTAAGAAGATGTTCGTCGCCTAGAGACTTAACCCTCTTTCGTGCGGCCTGTAGTACTTTTTCTGGTCTAGAAAATGGTTCATCCTCGAAAAGAAGATCGAGGGGACCTGTTATGGCTGCTAAAGGAAAATCAGAAGGTTTCTTAGTTCCTTTATTTGTAATTCACTCTGTGCATGTGTCGAATTGGTTGGACTTTATTGCGTTACGCTATCGGTATCAGACCTATCTATGCTTATTGTTATGCAGGGAAAAAGCAGGAAGAAGGGAAGTATAAGGACACGGTTGATCTTCTAAATACATCTTTTTCAATGAAAGCGAATTCCGTTGTTAGAGAGCCTGAAATACAAAGACTGTGGGATACGAGCGAGGTGTTTAAGAGCGTTTCTAGCAGGAATAGTGGGGTAACTTTTTCTATGCTATTACAAAGCACCCATTCACTGTTCATTTTTGGGATTCGACTTTGCTGATGCAACATTTTCAACAGGGCAGTTTTGTGCTTCATGATGGCCCTCCATATGCGAATGGTGATTTACATATGGGGCATGCTTTAAATAAGATTTTGAAGGATATTATCAATCGCTATAAGGTACTTCTGTAAAGTTTCTTTGTAAGCTGATAGTTTCTGTATATTAAGTCTCGTGTTTCGACATAGTCCCTGAAAATGAAGTGGGAGTTTGTGATAGTCTTTATGCAGATATGTTAATGAAATTTGGTTATTCCTAAAAATCACATTTTTTTGACCTGCCACTCGATTCACGTCTCCACATATGTGACTTTGTGCTTGAATTTATTATCTCTATTGCAGCTTCTTCAGAATTTTGAAGTTAAGTATGTGCCTGGTTGGGATTGCCATGGCTTGCCAATTGAATTGAAAGGCAAGTAACTACCACATGCATGATTGCTGCAATTCTTGAAGGAAGCATTTTTCTCTTTATTTCTATTGATCATATCAGTATCAGTAAGTTCGTCCTGTCCACTTTAGCGAGATACTTGCTTAAAGTCTAAGTCAATTTGCTAAAAACTGACCTTTTTATAATTCCAGTGCTGCAGTCGCTGGATAAGGATGCTAGAAAGGAGCTGACTCCAATAAAATTGAGACAAAAAGCTGCCAAATTTGCACGATCGACAGTCAAGGATCAAATGGCTGCATTTAAGGTCAATTTGCATTCTTTTAAGAATATCAACTGTAAACAAAAAGATTTTTGAAGTATAGCGTTTTAACATTGAAATTCATTCTCGTAATGGCTACAGCGATATGGCGTATGGGCCGACTGGAATAATCCATATCTCACCCTTGATCCAGAGTATGAAGCAGCTCAGGTGCATCATTTGCTATCTGATGTGACTCTTTTAACAATAATTCGGTGCATTCATAGTACCACAATTAGTGTTTCAATGTAGAATTGCTTTCCTTCCAACCTTTCCTTGGGAATTGTTCTGTTCTGAGTTGTCTCATAATATCTACCTAATACTAGATTGAAGTGTTTGGTCAAATGGCTTTACAAGGGTATATTTACAGAGGCCGAAAACCAGTTCACTGGAGTCCCTCTTCACGAACTGCTCTTGCAGAGGCTGAACTCGAGGTAATAAATCATTTCTATGGCGCAAGTTAATTATGGATGAGAATAACGAATGAATATGGTTCAAAATTTGTATGCAGTATCCTGAGGGGCATGTTTCGAAGAGCATGTATGCCATTTTCAGGGTAGTTAATGTCCCTTCTTCGTGTAAAAAGCTCGACGATTTTGCTCCCAATTTGGCCCTAGCTATTTGGACTACAACTCCTTGGACTATTCCCGCTAATGCAGGTAGGCTCCATCTTTTATTTTTGGATATTTGCTACTGTTAATACGTTGGTGGTACGTAAACCTCATGAGGTCTTTTAAGTTCTCAACTTTCTATTTCTAGTTAGGAAATATATGAGCTAAACTGATCAAAGAAACGGCTTATTTATCTCTGCAGCTGTTGCAGTCAACTCAAAGCTTCAGTACGCCGTCGTTGAAGTCAACTCCAATTTTTCAGACGAAATGACAACAATATCTGGGGAGAAGGGCAAAAGGCTAGGTACAGTCTTGAAAGAAAACAACAAGCTCTACTTAGTCGTAGCATTGGACCTTGTCTCAAATCTTGAAACGAAATGGGGCGTGAAACTGGTCGTTAAGGCAACAATTACAGGCGCTGAGCTCGAGAACTGCAGGTTTTCATTAATTACATCACCAATTCCCTGTCATATAAATTTGTCGCCACGTCCACTATTGATATTTAACTGGAAACTTTCAGGTATGTTCATCCCATAGATAGCAGAGAGTGCCCAGTCGTTATTGGTGGAGATTATATTACAACAGAGTCGGGAACTGGGCTGGTCCACACCGCGCCGGGCCATGGTCAAGAAGATTACATCACGGGCCTTAAGTATGGCTTATCAGTTTTCTCACCTGTGGACGATGAAGGCAAGTTTACTGAAGAAGCCGGGCAATTCAGTGGCCTTGATGTGCTCGGTGATGGCAATGGTGCGGTCATCGACTGCTTGGACAATAACTTATCGTTGGTCTTAGCCGAGCCTTACAGTGAGTGTTAGAATTTGGATGAGCGATTGCTTTCAGTTAGTTTTTCTAATCACCTGTTAAGGATTAAGAGAACTGATTTCTTTTCTTACTTTTGACACATGAAGAACACAAGTATCCTTACGATTGGAGGACGAAGAAGCCTACTATTTTCAGGGCAACCGAGCAGTGGTTTGCTTCTGTTGAAGGATTTCGGAAGGCTGCCATGGATGCGATACAGAAAGTAAATTGGGTTCCTCCTCAGGTATTTAACTGATTGACGTCTCTTTTTGAAATTTTTGAAGGGAAGGATGATGAGTTCGGGGAAGAAGTATTATTCTTTTTTATGGGATATTTCTTTGTGAATGAGGGATTATCTATTTTTAACAGGCAGAAAACAGGATTTCTGCTATGACTTCGAGTCGTTCTGATTGGTGTATATCGCGGCAAAGAACTTGGGGAGTTCCCATCCCAGTGTTTTATCACGTGGAGACGAAGGAGCCTTTGATGAATGAAGAGACAATCAATCATATTAAAGGTGAACTTCCAATAAATATCCTGTGTGTGTGTGTGTGTATATTTATATATTATCTCAACTTTTTGCCGTTGGCAGCTATAATTTCACAAAAGGGAAGTGATGCTTGGTGGTACATGAAGGTAGAAGAACTGCTCCCAGAAAAGTATCGCGATGAAGCATCTAATTACGTCAAAGGAACCGATACAATGGATGTCTGGTTTGACTCAGGTAATAAATATTGAGGTAATCACATCACTGGGAACATGAAGATTTAATCTTATTTTATTTCGGTATTTTTCAGGTTCTTCGTGGGCTGCTGTGTTGGGCAAGAGAGAATCCCTTAGTTATCCCGCAGATTTGTATCTCGAGGGTACAGATCAGCATCGAGGCTGGTTTCAAAGTTCATTGCTGACCAGCGTTGCTACAAATGGCATGAGAATTTTACTCTATTTTCTGAAAAATCTTTGCTACACCATATATATGTTATATTTGACTTTAAATCATCAACTTCATGGAAGTTATATTTCTCTGTTGAAATTGCAGGGAAGGCTCCATATCACGGTGTCATCACACACGGATTTGTGCTCGATGAGAAAGGTTTCAAGATGAGCAAATCTCTGGGCAATGTTGTCGATCCAAGAAATGTGATCGAAGGAGGAAAAGGCCAAAAGGTTGTTATATATCATTTTAACAGCATATGCTTTCTTACATGTAACGTGAACACACTGAAAAAGATCTCGTTTTTTTCGATTCTTAAACAGGATGCTTTGGGTGCAGACGTGCTTCGGCTATGGGTTTCTAGCGTAGACTACACCAGCGATGTGATGATTGGTCCAAACGTTCTTCGTCAAATGTCAGAAATATACAGGAAACTGAGAGGAACGTTGAGGTTCCTCTTGGGAAACCTCCACGATTGGAAAGTAAAAGCACATCCATCCACGCCTTCCGTTATTCTCTTTATAATTCACCTTTACATTTTCTCAACTGTTCCTCAGGCTGATTACGCCGTTCCTTACGGTGAGCTTCCAAGGATAGACCAATACGCTCTGTACGAGCTCGAAAACATAGTCAAGAACATCAAAGAGAGCTACAACAGTTACCAATTCTTCAAAATTTTCCAGGTAATGAAAAAGCATGTAACCTTACAATAAATCTTCCTCTTCAAGTAGTTTGATTTCTCCCACTATTTCAGATCATTCAGCGCTTTGTCGTGGTCGATCTTTCGAACTTCTACTTGGACGCTGCAAAGCATCGACTCTACGTAGGGTAAGTACCAATCCCTATTCATTACATAATCAAGCTTAGACTATGATTTTCTGTTCTCATTTCATCTCTAGAGGAACGACTAGTTTTACACGGAGAAGCTGCCAAACAGTCCTTAGCGCACAATTGCTCTCTCTAACGAGAGCCATTGCTCCAATTTTACCCCACTTAGCCGAAGACGTTTGGCAACACCTTCCTTTCCCTTACACTACCGAAGATGGGCAGACAGCGAAATTCGTTTTCGAATCCAAGTGGCCCGTCCCAAACCAAAGGCACCTTTTGCTCTCCGAGCAAGAAATCAGTCTCTGGGGAACGATCCTCGAGGTAAATAAAAAATAATTCTCAGACGCTAGCGTTACCGTTTCTTTCTTTCTTTCTATCTTTTAGTAGTGTAATAATAGTAATCTGCTCGAAAATCTTTTACCAGCTTAGAACGGAGGTGAACAAGGTGTTGGAGGTTGCAAGAAACAAGAAGCTGATAGGTTCGAGCTTGGAAGCAAAGGTGTACCTCCATTCCTCGGACGCTGAACTTGCCTCGAAACTGATCGACTTGTGCGCCTCTGATAACTATGCTGATACTTTGTATCGGATCTTCCTAACATCTCAGGTAAGTACACACACACACACTAGTTGCCCCTCTTAATTACAAATAAAATTGACGAATAATTTGCAGGTGGAGATAGTTGAATCCGTGGAGAGTGTGAGTGTAGAAGACATAGATTGCAGCGGAGAGTATCTCATTGAAGACAAAAAGAAGGTATGGATAGGTGTTTCTCGGGCTGATGGCTCGAAATGTGAGAGGTGTTGGCATTTTTCGGGTCAAGTTGGTACGTACAGTGACCATCCTTCGCTGTGTAGTTACTGCTATGGTATCATCAGCAGTCGTCCGTTTCCAGCCTTAGCAGCAGCAAGCTGATTCTTTCATTCGAGCGATGATGTCCTAACGATGGATGTCTCAAAGTTCAGCGTTTTAATGCTGTTTTTCAGTCCATTAATTTATTTGCATTTCATGAATCTACGTAAGCACTTTTGATTACGAATATTCAACGATATACAGGCATGCTAATGAGTATTTGAATAAGAATAACGTCACGTAACTTAATTCCTTTCATGACATTAAACATTCAGTACACGAGTGTACGATGATCGATCCATTGATCATAAACTAACGTAGGTAGAGATGAATACAGCATATTACAACAGATTCATAAGCAGCACCAACAACATACAACAACAAAAAAAGGGCCAAAAGCCCTCCTCAGCAATCGCATAACCAAAAGAAAGAACATGCCTTGAGACGAACGAGGAAAAGTAATCAAGTGGAAGGGGAAGCTTTCATGGCCCTAAACCAAGGATGAAGCAATCCCAAATCATCGGCCTGTTCGAGGGGAGTGCTCGAATCGTTCCTTATCTTGAGAACCCTCCTACTCGCGAGTGACTTGTGCGTGAAACCGTACATCTGCAGAATCTGATTGTCCCCGAAGTTAAACGCCCGATCCATCTGCTTAAAGCACCTCTCCACCGAGTAATCCCCGAACTTATTACAAGGCTTGCACCCCACGAAGTGAGTCACGAGTGGCCACCTATGGTCTCCCAATCCGGGGTGGTAATTCTCCATCATCTCCTCGTACTTATCGACCAATATCCCCCAATAACCGTGCAAGAAGTAGGCGCTCTCCAGGTAAACCTTGTCCGCCCACTTCTCCTTTTGGCTGGCCAAGATGTACACCATTGCTGACTGGTCGTCTGCCTCGAAGACGGGTCGACCCTTTAGCTCACGGGTCAGAACCTTACCAGCTTCTTCTCGGGTCTTCCCCTTGGGACCCATCGGGGCTAAGACGTCCAGTATGTCCAAAGACCACTGAGTGTTCCTTAGCAAGAAGCTGCCTGTGTTCAGACCGATCCATTTCTTTTCCTCGTACACGTCGTGGTCCCAACCATGCATCACTAGGTTGACGTCTTTGTACCTCTCCCATGGAAGCTCAAAGGCCATGTCCGTGAACATGGCGTCGCTGTCCATCCACCATAGGAACTCAACCTCGGGGTGGGAAAGCAAGAGCTTTCTCAGCAAGGGTAGCTTCGCCCAAAATCCTGACATTTCTGCGTCTAGCAAAGCCATGTTGTAGAAGATTTCGAGGCCGTGAACCCTACAGTAGTCGATTTTGTTCTTGATGCTCTTCAACAGGTAATGATCGCCGACGGGGTTATCGCACGGCTTAGGGGAAGAACCTGTGACGAGCAAAACCCTAGGCTTGTCGCCCTTCTCGCCGATGAAATTGGGGAAGGAAGGGTTTCTCTTCAGCCATTCGCTCCTCTGCTGGTCCCAATCGGTTATCTTCGGCCCGAGGGAGTAGGGCGCGGTGGGATCTCTCTTCGACTCCCCGTCGCCGGCGGCGTCTTCGTCCTTGAAGATCTTGCTCGGGTCGAATTCCGGGTAACTGCCGTCGCCGCTGGCGTCGAACGGCGTGGCTTCCTCGAGTACGCGGCGAGGCTCGGCGCGCCGGTGGCGGATGTAGGACAGCGTCTGACGGATCTCGTCGAGGTCCTTCTCCGGCGTGCCGAAGGTGCCGGCGCCGAGGTTGCTGCGGAGGACGACGAGGGTCAGCACGAGGCAGAGGAGGGTCAGCTTGCCGTTGCGGATCAGCTTCTGCAGCTGACGAGCCCGGCGCGGGCTGAGCAGGCGGTCGAGCATGGCGGCGCGTGTGTTTGCGAGGATCTGATGTGAAGAAGGGGCGGCGGAATATGCGAGGAGGAAAGGTGTCGGTGGAGAGGAAAAGGGGATGATAGAAAGAGAATGTTTCTTTTCTTTTCGTTTCGTTCGAAACACAACAGTGGGGAATGTGTGGTCTTCGTTAATGCAGTGTTTTAGCTTTTCTGTTAATAAGGTGGTTGTAGTGCTGTAATGCAATGATTATTACGTACGTATAATAGACAACGTAATTAAGCATATTAGCGCGGTGGTAATGAGCTGTTATTTCCTTTTTTGAATTATGGGCTGGGCTTAGTCTGACGAAAGCCCAGCCCAATAAGTATTCAACATCGTTTTAGCTTCGCTCCTTTAAATTTCAAATTTGGACCTCATAATTTTCGAAAATATCATAATAATTCACAATTTTTCCCTTTTTCGTTTCGTCTCATCTCAGGTCATTTCGGATTCAGAACAAAACACATCTGACGCCGGGAAATCAAGGAAATGGTGAGTTGAGTTCTAAATTTGTTCATCATACGTTTTAGTTTGACGATTTGAGCCACTTTGTTTAGATCGTTCGAAATTATTGCTTATGTAGCTGTTGGTTCGGTAACATGTTGAAAACTAGCTCCCGATCGTGTTATCAATTGTGTTTGGGGGATTTCGGGTTATGTATTTTGTGTAACTTCGCTTTCGTTTTACTGAGTGTGGGATAATATGAATGTCACAAGAGCTACAAATCAGATCTTTCAGTTCATGTGACTCGGAGAAACTGGTATAACCTTCTTACTCATAATTGAACTTTTTTTTTTTCAGTGAGCTTGTTGTGCTAATTAATTTATGCTGGTGCTGCATTGTTGTCGACCTTCTTTATTATGCCGTTGATTTACTGTTGTAGTACTTTATCTTTGAAATGCTGATTGGCTTACTTTGTTTGTATAAGTGCATTCTTGTTTAAAACACATTTGGTTGGAAAAAGACGCCCATGGTTATTCTGCTTTTGATCTTCCTGAAGTATATTATTGTATCGCTCTCAGGATGGGCAGGATGGAGACAACAGCAAACAAAATACCTCAGACATGGCTGCATTCGTAAGATAACGTTCTGTTAATTACTTCATTGTTAATCCCATCTTCGTAGCCCATCGTTGCTGACTTTTGTTTTACCGAACTATATAGGTGCAAAATCTGCTTCAGCAGATGGTGAGTTTACCCTAGCTTCAACTTTCGTCTGATTGGTTTTAGCTTCGTTGCTAATCTTTTAATCCCACTGCAGCAAACCAGGTTCCAGACAATGTCGGAGTCTATCATTTCTAAAAATATCCTTTTGAATGATAAATAGCTGCGTTCTTTCATCTATCGTACACTCATACTGTTCTTCTTGTGCAAACACACTATCTTGGACTCTTATGTTCGTGCCTATCCTCATAATTTCACTTTATGGAATGCCTATCCTTAACTGCGCTTCACTTGATGAGATGGGCAATCGAATCGATGAACTTGAGCAGAGCATCAATGATCTCAGAAGCGAGATGGGCCAAGAAGGTTCCTCACCTTCTCCTTCAGCTCTACCAAAGACGGGTAAAGGAGAGCCCAAGTCTGCCGACGATAGTTAAGGAAAATTTACAAAATCTTCAGCTCCCCGAATATCGCTTGCTTTCGCCGTGTCTTCCCTGTTTCTTAGTTATCTATTAGCTAGTAAACATATTTGATCTGTGGTTGGGTTGGAGATTCTATCTGTACGATGAATCTTGTATGACTTCTAACAATTAATATATGTTGAAAGACATTCTCATTGTTTAGCAATCAAAAAACCATTTTTACCCATGAGCCTTTGTTTAGTGGTTAAATTTGGGGACTTAAGGTATTGTATTGGATATGTCCTGTGTAGTTTACCTGGTGACTTTGATTTGTAGATTATTGCGCGAACCTTAGTCACTTGTCCTAAAAGGTCAAATTTCCAGGTTACCCAAAAATGATTACAATATATTAGCAATTTTTAGTTTCAACTTGAAACTAAGAAAGTGACTTAATTATTATTTTACTTAATAATAAATAAATGTAAACAAGAAAGTTTTGTCACCTATTTGTTCTATTATTTCTTTTTTTCTATTATATGAACGTGTCGTATTCTCCCCTCACCAACTGCGAACATTGCATATTTGCCGCAGGCAGGCTCGCAATGAAACAAGAAATGATATTTCTAATACAACCAGCTTTGGACTAATCATCCACAAAGCTATAAAATAATGCTTTATTTGCTCGTTTGGTGGCCATTAAGAGACAAAGGAACCTTTCAAACTTTGAAAGTTAAGGGGTTATTAAAATGAGGCAACTTGATTAATCAACGTCCCAATCAAAAGAACAATATTAATCTCGTTACCCTTGTAGTAATTAAGCAAGTGGAATCAGCCTAATCTGGATTCTGAAACCTATATAAATTACCGATGTTGGAGAATGGCAAAGGACATTTTTGACTTTTATCCCAGCCTACAAATCCTTACATCACTCCCATCGATACTTCTCCTATCACAACGTACTCACCTCACCTAGAAACACACACGAAAAATATAATAATAAAGAAAACAGAAAAAAAAAAAGGGGAAGAATCCACTTCTATAATTAAGCCCCTCCCCGCCATTCTCTCTCTCATTGTACCTTCACGTCAACTGTGTATGAAGGACCATGAACAACACATCTGCATTTTTGTTCCTAAAAGTGGTGTTCTTAACACCTCCATCTTCATTAGCTCGTGCGTGCTCAGCTTCGCTTATTTAACCGTTTTCTGAGGTTGTCCGAGTTTCCAATCTCCGACCAATTAGGTAAAAAGGTGGGATAATTTTTCCTCCCCTCGTCTCCCTATTCTTTGATGTGTAAGAACAAAAACCCGTCTAAAAGTTATCGCTTTAGGCGCTCCGCCTTCTCTATCGCTCTGTTCTTTGTGGTTCCCTTTCTCGCCTCCCTTCACTGAACGATTCAGATTCTCCTCCCCTCGTAATCCGATCCTCGTTTTATTTCTGAGATTTGTAAGAACTTGAAAACGGAACGGACTTCCGTTGACTTTCGTACTATGTGCAGGACTTGAGCTTCGTTTCGCTACCTCTAAGCTCATTCCACATCGCAGCTGTTAAAAAAAAAATGGCCCGAGGAGAATTCACGACGACGCCCGACCCGCCCGACGAGCTCAAGGTGAGCTTCGGCTACAACCCTTCGAACAATCCCAGAAAAAACTCCATCGAAATCCCTTCAGATTCCGACACCACGACGGCAAAGCTCAGGCGAGCCAACAGCTCGTCGTTCTCCTGCCTGTCCGGCGCCGCCCTGAGCGCCAACGCCACGCTGGCAAACACAAACATATGCAACGGCCTGATCGCCTCGGAAATCCTACCGGCCTTAGACTCTCCCAACTCCTTCCGAAGAATCCCGTCCTCCCCTTCCCTGTCGAGGATGGAGCTCCTCTCCTTCAGCCCGTCTTCGTCGAGCGGCGAATGCGAGAGCTTCCTCACCGCCGGCGAGGTTCGGGTCGCCGGCGGGGCGGCCGGCGAGGACAGGGTTCAGGCGGTCTGCTCCGAGGAGGACGACTGGCTGTTCTGCGGGATCTACGACGGGTTCAACGGGAGGGACGCCGCCGACTTCCTCGCGGGGACTTTGTACGAAACCGTCGCTCTCAGCCTCGGTTCGCTCGACCGGGACTGCTCGGAGACGGACGGTCGGAAGGTCCTCGACGGGGTCGAGGACGCGCTCGCTCGGGCGGAGGCGGAGTTCCTCAGCATGGTCGAGCGAGAGATGGACGATCGGCCCGACTTGGTGTCGATCGGCTCGTGCGTGCTCGTCGCCCTGCTTTACGGCGAGAATCTGTACTTGCTCAACGTCGGCGACAGTAGGGCCGTCTTGGCTAAGAACGGAGGAGGAGAAGAGGGGAAGAAGGCCGTGCAGTTGACGGAGATTCACACTGTGGATAACGAGAGGGAAAGGAAGAGGCTCGTCGACGAACATCCCGACGATCCCAATACCATCGTCTCGGGGAAAGTCAAGGGGAAGCTCAAGGTCACCCGAGCCTTCGGAGTCGGCTATCTGAAGAAGGTTCGTTCGATCGTTCGTTCGTTCCCTGTGAATGTGCCTACTAGACTCGGATCATTTTGAAGATTATTTCGACGTGTCTTTAGTGGGTTCGATGAAATCTTGCAGAGGTCGATGAACGATGCGTTGATGGGAATCCTCAGAGTGAGGAATCTGAGGAGCCCGCCCTACGTGTCGTTGGAGCCGTCGCTGACCGTGCACGAGGTGTCGGAAACGGACCAGTTTGTGGTGCTGGGCAGCGATGGCTTGTTCGACTTCTTCAGCAACGAAGAGGTTGTTGAGCTCGTTCGTTCGTACGTTTCAACCAATCCTTCGGGCGATCCCGCCAAGTTCCTCGTCGAGCAGCTCGCTGCTAAAGCTGCTGACTCAGCAGGTATATAATACATACACACATATATATGTAATATTCATATCAGTGTGTGTATATATATATATATATAAAAGTGTGGTTATAATTTTTTTTTTTTTGCTATCCTTAGGTTTTAGTATGGAGAAGCTAATGAGCATCCCAGCTGGTAGAAGGAGGAAGTACCACGACGATGTGACGGTTATAGTGATAATACTTGGCATGAACAAACGTACCACCTCAAAGGCATCAACATGTCTATGAAGAAATAATCTAATACTTCCTTTTCCATGTCGGTCTTGTATTGTATTACAAGAGAGTTAAGCTATGTCTACTACATAAAAAAAATGGGCTATTGTTATGTTTCATCGAACATAATACACATTCAGTGAGTTATCTTAAAGAGGTTTCTTGACGAAGTTCATTGGGTGATTAGATTAGATTATTGCCGTTAAATAAACAAGACATGGTGTTTTTCTTGCTGTGTAATAAAAATTATTTCGGAATGTACTAAGGAGGAGGATGCTTATGAGAAGCGTTTCTTGTGTTTGTTTGATTCGGGATTGAAAGTAATTGCGACTTGTGTTTTTCGATTTGTCCCACACCGCTAAGTTGGGTTGGTCAGGCAAAGAGAAGCTTCTATATAAGGAGAGGATGTGGATCGTTTTAAAGCATACCTTTCTCGGCCTTTTGGCTAAGATCAAGTGTAGTATCTGTTCTTATCAGTTTAATATCTGATACGTGGGCCATCGGCCCACATGATATTAAATTAATTTTTTTAGGGGGAAGGCCCATTAAGGCAGCTTGCTGTCTGGGCCTTCGAGCGTCGCCCATGCGTTGCACTAAAGCACGGGCCGGGCGCACCCCACCAAAACTAGTTTAAATTTTTGCTTGAAATAAACGTTTTTAAATTTTCCGCTTGTTAAGCAACTCAAATTGAAGTTACCGAAAAATGCAGCGACGAAACTTTCATTTCGTGGATTAATTTAACGAAAGCGATGAAAACAATTGAATTTCTTTCTGTGATAATTATTTAATAATTTTTTATTGCATTCATATCAAAACGTACTGGCCTATAAAGACCCAAAGATATAGATAATCTATATACTATAAAAGTAGGATAGGAACCCTATTGTGATGACACATGGCAACAAAATTCCCCCCCCCCCCCCAGGAAAATGTGAGATTCGTTGAATGTATATGGCAGTGTAGATTAACATGTCCATGTTCTTCGTATGTGTATGGCAGTCATACAGGCTTTATGCACATTAATTTGATTCACTGTATTCATTTAGTAAGCAGTTGAATAGTCATAAAAAATTATCCAATGAAGAAAGATGAACAGTCTTAGCCTTTCTTTTCACGGTACTAAGCTCCCCCACAAACCATCCCTTTTTGTTTCTCACCTCCACGTTGGCTTTGCTTTTTGCTGGTACCGCGCGGCAGCGCTGGGCTGGAAGCCGAGGGTCAAAATCATAAGAAGGGTGGCGGCGGCACTCCTCTACCTCCACGAGGGTTACGAGCAGGTGGCGATTCACAGAGTCAAGGCCAGCAACGTCCTCCTCAACGGCGAGATGAACCCTCCTTCTATGATAAAAAGGATGTCGTTAAAATTGCAATATTGTTTCACTCTCTAGACTCAAGTCAGATTTGAAAACATCTCTTACGTCTTTATTATGTGAATGGATCATAGAGCTGCTGCAACTTCATTGGCTGAGAGACACGCAGATGGATCATTGCCTGTTGAGGATTTCAACCTTGAGCTGGAAAATCAGAGTGGTGAAAAAGTTGCAGTTGGGCATTGAGACTAATCAAGGGTGTATATCAATCGATGAACTTAATGGACTTATATTCATTTGTGGGCAAGAAAAGTCGAAGCTTTTTTTCCTGCGAAAGTGTTTTAATTATGGTATGTTTTCTTCTGAATTGAAACCTTCGTCAGAGCGATAATGATGGGCCTAATGTTTCATACGAATGGAAAAGCCCTTAATCGAAGGCATCGGTACAGAGATGCTGTGGAGGTTCTGACCATGGGCGAGGTAAGTTTGTAAAGCTCCTGATTATGTAATAATGTTTATGAGTTTGTATTAGTTTCGAATGCGCTCTTGATTGTTAGTTTCTTGTGATTTCTTACAGGAGGCTTTCTTGCTCTGTGAACCGAAGCTGATTGAGGTGTGAACGCCTTCTTTTTGTGTGTGTTTATTCATCCCAGAATCTTACATTTTCGAGCTTTTCTTCTTTTGTCCGTGTTTCAGATGGTCAATAACGTATCAATTCTCCAAATAGACATGGTTTGGTGCTATTTCATGCTGCAAGATATCAACTGGCTGTCTGAACCTGGCGTTCGTCTATCTAAAGCCAGGAAAGGCATCGAACGTTCTCATGGAAAGGAAAACGCTCGCCTTATGGTTCTCCATGGGAGTTGCTACCCCAAGCTTGCTTTGTAAGTCCTTCCTTCGATTATAAATAAACCTTTCATAACTTATTTTCCATTCTTCGGAGGACGTCAATTATATCCATATCCTCCCATTATTTGTCGATAGGCACTTGAGAATGGAACTTCTTGAAGGAGTCGTCGCCTACCACAATGGTATGCTGCAAAAAGCTAAGGATGCCCTGACCTCAGCTCAGCTAAGCTAAATTTCTTCGGGTACGTCCTAAGTCATTACATGGGAATTCTTACTCTTACGCAATTAAAGGGGAAAAACTCATTTTGTTTAGTGGTTTCATCGACAGCTTCAGCTCCTAGACGATACCTTATCCTTATTGATGGGAATGGGGTACAAAGAAAGAGAGGCAAAAAGGGCCCTCCGCATGAACAATATGGACGTCGAAAGGGCCGTGAATTTCCTCATCGAGGAGAAGGCGAAAAGGGCGCGAAAGCGAGCAGATGATCTGAAACGGCAAAAAAGAAATCAAGTGGGGTTCCGTTTTTTCTTTTACCTCTGCCATCATACGACGAAAATCGTAATATTTATTGAGAAATTTCACCCGTGCAGGGAACAGAAGGAATACGGAATCGCCCCTCTGGTGGATGTTGACGAGGGCCGCCGCCGCTGCCGCGAGGACAACATGGTTGAGATGAGAAAGATCAAGAGGGTATAGAATCTAAAGCGTCGGGTCAACAGTTTCAAAGGCAACAGTCAGCACGCCGCAGCTTGACAAGAAGGTAATTGATTCACTCTGTAGAACTGTTTTTCTGGTTTCCCCTGATTGCTTTTGAGTTTATAAGGTTGGATATGGTCACAGTACCTACAAAGCTTAGCCTTTTTGCGGTCTGTGTTGATTCCAGACTCTTTTGGGTAATGAAAGAAATGATTGATCGATTAGGTTGTGATAAAGCCTTTAGCTTTCGTTAGTTTCAATTAAAACATTGTCCGGCAGTATATGATATTATATAGGTTTAATCAGAACAAAATAGGTGTTACATAAAAGGGGAGTACCAACTATGCCAGAATCTGTTTGGTGGTTTTACATTCGTGCGAACTTATCAGGCTTTAAGTTGAACTTATTCGAGCACAATCGGTCGACCACAAGTGTCAGAACTCAGAAATATAAGAATACGACTCCTATGACTTTACGAGTTTCATTCGCGTATGAATTACGTGGTGTATGACAGTTTAGTATGTATAACTTATGACTGTATATAATATAATTTTAACATGATATGATCTACTATAATGTAATATAATTTAATATTTGTATTATCTTATATTATATAAAATAATATAACATAATATTTATATAAGGTAAAATAAAATACTACATATAATAATACAATATAATATAACATAAAATAAAAGAACAAAATATAATACAACATATATAATAATATAATTTAGTAGAATTTAGTATAATATAATATAGTATAAAGTATTGTGTACATATATATAACAGTATAATATAATATAAGTTAATATGATATAATATAGTTTAAAATATGATATAATATAGTTTAAAATAGTATTTATATAAGGTAAAATAAAATACTACATATAATAATACAATATAATATAACATAATAAAATAATAACATAATATACTACAACATATAAAATATCATAATATAAGATATTGTAGTATAATATAATATAGTACAAAGTATTGTATATAACATATATATACAGTATTATATAATATAATTTAATACGCCATAATATTGTAACACGATAAAATATAGTACAAGATAATATAATATAACGTGATATAATATAATAAATATGAAAACATTATACTATAAAACAATATATTACGAGTAATATAACATAATATCACATAACATAATACCATGTCACATAATATAACGAGCCGTGAGAACAACGTATGTTTGGGACTAGGAGGATACCCTTATTCAAGGCACGACGACAGTGAAGCTGTATGGCTGCTGCCACCCGTAGAGGCAAATGTTCAATGATGCCGGTGAAAGACTGCAGTGAATTTCGTAAAGTGTGAATACTTCCGAAGTGTAAAACTGCACTCAGCAATATAAGAAAACGACTTTTGTGACTTTAGGAGCTTCATCCAGATATGAATTACATGGTGTATGACAGTTCCCTGTGTATCAATTATGACTGCATACATACATGAATGTAAGAATGCGCCTAGGTTCGAGCTTAATGAGTGCGCTACAACAACAAATTGCGGGACTCAACATTTAAGATTGCGGGGTGTATGACTACAGGTACATTCAGGCAATTAAGAAGGTAAAGCAATGGCTTTACAGAAGTGTAAGACTGCAGTGAATTTCGTACTGTATGAGGTCTTCCACAAGTGTCAAAACTCATAAATATAAGAATACGACTCCCGTGACTTTACAAGTTTCATTCGCATATGAATTACGTGGTGTATGACAGTTCCCTATGTATCACTTATGACTGCAAATAATATAATTTTAACATGATATGATCTACTATAATGTAATATACTTTAATATTCGATTTACGTTATATTATATAAAATAATATAACATAATATTATATAAGGTAAAATAAAATACTACATATAATAATACAATATAATATAACATAATAATATAAGAACATAATATAATACAACATATATATTAATATAATTTAGTATAATATAATATAGTATAAAGTATTGTATACATATATATAACAGTATAATATAATATAGTTAATATGATATAATATAGTTTAAAATAGTATTTACATAAGGTAAAATAAAATATTACTTATAATAATACAATATAATATAACATAATAAAAATAATGACATAATATATTACAACATGTAAAATAATATAATATAAGATATTGTAGTATAATATAATATAGTACAAAGTATTGTATATAACATATATATAATAGTATTATATAATATAATTTAATACGCCATAATGTAGTTTAAAATAGTATTGTAACACGATAAAATATTGTATAATATAATAAAATATAGTACAAGATAATATAATATAACGTGATATAATATAATAAAATATGAAAACGTTATACTAACGTGATATAATATAATAAAACATGAAAACATTATACTATAAAACAATATATTACGAGTAATATAACATAATATCACATAACATAATACCATGTCACATAATATAACGAGCCGTGAAAACAACGTATGTTTGGGACTAGGAGGATACCCTTATTCAAGGCACGACGACAATGAAGCTGTATGGCTGCTGCCACCCATAGAGGGAAATGTTCAATAATGCCGGTGAAAGACTGCAGTGAATTTCGTAAAGTGTGAATACTTCCGAAGTGTAAGACTGCACTTAGGAATATAAGAAAACGACTTATGTGACTTTAGGAGCTTCATCCATATATGAATTACATGGTGTATGACAGTTCCCTGTGTATCAATTATGACTGCATACATGAATGTAAGAATGCGTCTAGGTTCTAGCTTAATGAGTGCGCTAATCAACAAATTACGGGACTCAACATTTAAGATTGCAGGGCGTATGACTACAGGTAAATTCGGGCAATTAAGAAGTAAAGCAGCAGCTTTACGGAAGTGTAAGATTGCAGTGAATTTCGTAATGTATGAAGACTTCCACAAGTGTCAGAACTCAGAAATATAAGAATACGACTCCCGTGACTTCACGAGCTTCATTCGCGTATGAATTACGTGGTGTATGACAGTACCCTATGTATCACTTATGACTGCACATAATATAATTTAACATGATATGATCTACTATAATGTAATATAATTTAATATTTGTATTATTTTATATTATATAAAATAATATAACATAATATTATATAAGGTAATATAAAATACTACATATAATAATACAATATAATTTAACATAATAATATAAGAACAAAATATAATACAACATATATAATAATATAATTTAGTTTATTTTAGTATAACATAATATAGTATAAAGTATTGTATACATATATATAATAGTACAATATAATATAAGTCAATATGATATAATATAGTTTAAAATAGTATTTATATAAGGTAAAATAAAATACTACGTATAATAATACAATATGATATAACATATTAAAATAATAACATAATATATTACAACATAAAATAATATAATATAAGATATTGTAGTTAATACGCTATAATATAGTTTAAAATAGTAGTGTAACATATTAAAATATATTACAAATAATAAAATATAGTACAAGATAATATAATATAACGTGATATAATATTATAAAATATAAAAACATTATACTATAAAACAATATATTACGAGTAATATAACATAATATCACATAACATAATACCATGTCACATAATATAACGAGCCGTGAAAACAATGTACGTTTGGGACTAGGAGGATACCCTTATTCAAGGCACGATGACAGTGAAGCTGTATGGCTGCTGCCACCCGTAGAGGCAAATGTTCAATGATGCCGGTGAAAGATTGCAGTGAATTTCGTAAAGTGTGAATACTTCCAAAGTGTAAGACCGCACTCACGAATATAAGAAAACGACTTATGTGACTATAGGAGCTTCATGACTTACATGGTGTACGACAGTTCCCTGTGTATCAATTATGATTGCATACATACATGAATGTAAGAATGCAACTAGGTTCGAGCTTAATGAGTGCGCTACAACAACAAATTGCAGGACTCAACATTAAGATTGCGGGCTGTATGACTACAGGTAAATTCGGGCAATTAAGAAGGTAAAGCAACGGCTTTACAGAAGTGTAAGACTGCAGTGAATTTCGTAATGTATGAGGACTTCCACAAGTGTCAGAACTCAGGAATATGAGAATACGACTCCCGTGACTTTAACGAGCTTCATTGACGTATGAATTACATGATGTATGACAGTTCGCTATGTATCACTTATGACTGCAATAATATAATTTTAACATGATATGATCTACTATAATGTAATATAATTAATGTATTTTCCATACTACTATGCCTAACATATGTGTATATGACAGCACGTTGACGAATGCTTGCGTGGCTTTATCGAGATGCAGTTCAATGTCAGATCCCCATGAAAGATGTTGTATTCATGAGTACATCATTTGCAAGAACTGCCTCTTCGGGCCATATTAAGAAATGATCTTCTACCACGACGTACTTGAGGCAATTCGCTCTCGGTAAAGCGGAAGGCTGGCCTTCGTTCTCATGGAGATCGGCGAAGGCAATTGTGTTTCCATTTGCGATTAAAAAAAGCATTGGATTTTGGCTGTTCTTGCACCTAATTCCCAGATAATGACCATCATGGATTCATACATATGGTGTGATCCCGACCTCACCTTCACTAATAGTGTTGTAGGAAAACTGATGGCTGCCATAGCACTCCTACAACAAGACTTGGGACTCCCAAATGCAGAGAAACCGCTGGTCGCTGAGAGACATCTCGAAGTTCCACAACAGCCTGGCGGGTAACCTCATCAATATATTTTATTTATACAATGCATATTTGACATTAATATTGAACACTACATTGTTGTACATTTTAGTGGAAATTGCAGCATATATATGTTGCGGAACGCTTTTGCTATGATGTTTCCAGAGGACAATCAGTTGAACTGACCATAAGCCAGGTGCATCAATTCATACTTGACAGTCTCAGTATTTCTCTCATACTGGACTTGGCAAATTAATAGACATGCTCAATGTCATGCTTCCTTAGTGGCGATGTAATGACAAAATTTCCTTAATTACGACTTGAAACCTGTATTTTGACATGAATGACTTTGTCTTTATGTTTATGAATGCCAGTTTTACCCATTTCTACGGAATTTTGCGGACAATTAAATTTAAGCAAATAATATTGACGCGAATGTCACATCACTTTACAGTACAATTAAAATTGATACACAGCTATATGACTGTATTTATATCTAAATGCAATTCTATGATATGTAATATGCTATCCATTGACTAGGTAAAAGGATATGTTAGTGTATGAATGTAGAAGCCTAATGTATCAATGGCTGACAGTGTGGACAAAATATAGCTTGGTAAACTTCTATTACAACCACACGTTGAATGACATCCACAATTTTCCTCCCTTACGTTAACTGTGTACGTGCTGCAAATTAATTGTAATCCCCATATGTTTTACCAATAAGAAAATTTAACGAAAAAAGATCGCATACCGGACATGCAGCGTCCCGTGCATCGCACGGGCATAACCTAGTTATATAAATAAAAAAAACTGTTTCATATAATCTTCGCAATAACAAAGACCTATATAGTAAGTTAATCAAGGACAAGAAAGGAAAAAGAATGTTAAAAAACGACATGCAAGTTATATAAGAGCAAACCATAGGCCAGGCCATAAAAGCTTGGACATTTCAGACATGAGCTGCAACTGAGGACTTCACCTATTATGCCGTTAAGGCAGCAAATCTGAGACTCTTCGCCGAACACTATATAATCAACTGTTCTCCAATAACAAAAGGGATCATCTTAACACATTGCCATTGCCCCCAACCTTCTCAGTTTCCACGACGTTCGAAACCTCACAACTGTTGATGGACTCATTGGTAGTATTGCCACTGCCAAACACAAAGCGGGCACGCTTAATAGTCACCATCGGTGGCTTTGCAGAAGCTTCGTTCGAACCGCTCTCCTTCACCTTTCGCTTCTTAGTAGTAGCCGTTGAGTACCCATCTGCTAAAGCCTCGAGCGCCTTAGCAGTTAGCGGTCGATTCCTAGTGCTTTGCCTTCGAGCGTTCGTTTCAGGCACTTGCTCGGGCGCAGTAATAACCTTTTCTGCCAAAGGCTCTTCCTGTACGGAGGCAGCTTTTTCAGACAAGGGAGGAGACACTTGAGGCAAGTTGAGGTCGAAGAGCGTCCGAGATTGGGATGGTTTTTCGTCTTTCTCGCTTGGGCTAGTTGGAGCTGTTTGGGAAGACGAACTTTCCGTTGTTAGTTCGCGAACGCTCGAATGGGAATCAAACCTCCCGTTTTCGAACACGCCTGCTGTTGTCTGAGAAGAACAAAGAATACCATTTTCAGAGTCGCCTTTTTTCTGCTTCTGTCGGCTGCTCGAAGAAGTCTTGGGTCGTTTTCTGATCCCTTTTCCTTTCTCTGAGGAGGTCTTCCTTTTCTTCGACTTGGAAGCTTCTGTACGAAGATCGTTTCCAGGCGGCTCATCAGCGTCGATATTCTTCAACTCCATGGACTCATTTTCATCAGATTTAGCTGTACCGAGGCTCCCATTATCCGTTACTGATGTAGCAGCATTTATAGCCTCAGATTCCTCTATTCTGTAGCCTCGATCGATAAACTCACAAGAAAATTCAGATGGGAGGCACCTCAGTTCCCTCACTTTTCCGCCGGGCAAACTCATGTCCACTATAGTAAACTTAACGACGTCAGAACTACCACGACGAGGGGCTTGAAGGTAGCTATTCTTCACTTCGCTCGTCTGCACATTTCCTTCCCTGCTATTACCGCCTTCGTTCTCCTCGTCGTCTAACTCGATCAGCCAAGGTTCTTTAGCAACTCTGCTCAGCACGTCAGAAACAGAGTCGAAGTAGTGATCTCCTTTCACGAGCTTCCTCCTCGAAAACTTCTTCACGCCAGGCGCGAGAAACACCAAGCAGTGATTCGAATGCGAAAAGTAACTCTGATTGTTGTTGGGCTGCTCAGAATGCCAGCCACGGGCGAGCAGGCGAGGCCAAACTGCCTCCCAAAACAGGTCGTTCGAGCGAGCCTTGCTCAGGCGATAGCCTCCGCCGAGGAAGGTGATTATCTCGGAGGCTGTAAGAGATGAACACGCTTTACCCGAAGGTATCCCGGGGCGCGTGGGGCCCGGCTGGGCGGATTTAGAAGATTCCAAGGACATCCCCGTGAGGTCGTTCTTTCCCGAGCCTATGGAAAATGCTTCGACTAGGATGTCTGTCCCCACCATTGACTTGAGAGAGAATACATAGTCGGATAGTGATGATTTCCCTTCTAGAAACGTTTTGCAGACCTATGGCATCCATTGGAAGGTAGTAAAATTAGTTGAGCAAATGTGAACAAAGAAGATAAAGAAACACGAAAGTTAGTTCTCTACGCAAGAATTACCTCAGACAAAGCAGTTTGGCATTCTTCCGGAATACGCGGTAGGATTCGAGAGAGTAGCTCGTTCTGCCTATGTTCAGAAAACAGTTTCTGACCGTAGACGCATTTCTTGTGCTTTGCCCTTTTTCTGCTTTCAGACCAGCGCCGATATTCGAGCGAACCGTAGAATTTCCCATAGTAGAATGAAAGTACTGAGCCCATCTCTTTCGTTCCAACGAATCGCCTAACCTCGACGAAGTTTTTCTCGAATATGTACAGGCCGAGTAGGAAGCAATCTCTCTCATCCTTGCTCCAGCCATCACTTGGAAGCAAACCATAGCCTGGCTCGTTACCCGAATCAGACGAAGGCTCGACGGTTCCTAAATGATAATCAAGACTCTCTTTTATTGGACTATTACAAGGTCAAAGCTTTTCTTGTTTCGAAATAAAGATCAGACTAAAAATTGAGGGAAACCAATGAGGAGATTTAGGAGAGGTTGAGAGTAGCTCAATGCTCCAACGAATGGAGGAATTTCAGCTTGATACTCGTCTCCAACGCGCGGTTCGATCACCGTTGCTTTGAAGTAATCGAGCGATTCGAGTGGATCTAATGCGGTTAAAGGGAACGATTCTGTGTCCGAAACTTCGACGCGAGGATTATCAGAGGAGTCTCCATCTTTGACCGATTTAACAGAATCCATCTGCGAAAAAAAAAAATTGAAGTTTAAGAAACGAGCAACGCATAGCACAAGTGCCGAAGGGAAGAACGCCCGCCAATGGAAACTTTAAGGATGCTCTCGCAAAAGTACCGAAAACTATGGGGATGAAACTATGCAAACTTAATTGGGAAGATCCATCAGTTAAGGCTTTGTTCCACAAGTAAACTAACAGTTTCTGATCATAAGCACAGAAAAAAACTATTACAGAAGACGCATATCGAAACCAAAGGCAAGTGCATTATATCCAAAAAAAAACAAAAACACAGCAAGAAAAAAAGTTCAGTTTTCATTCACCATAAAGGAAGCAGCTTTTGATCGCATAATTTACATTGCAATTCTTCAAACAAGGCGCATCAATATCAACTCAAGAGCCCATCAAGATTTTAATTTTGTACCCAATGAAACTTCACAGAAGACTCACAACACCAGAAAGATAGTACCTTTTATCACAAGGAGAAAGGAAATCCATCGTATCACGGCAAAAGCATAGATCACATATAAAGAAAACTCCCTTCAAATTGACAATTGGAACATATATAAATCAAAGACATACAATACCATGAAATTCTAATTTATGTCATAGATTACAAAGAACAACCATGAAATAACACGAAAGCAGAAGCATCCCACAAGAGAGCAAAAGATCATGCACAAAAAATATATCCAACTACAGAAACGAACGCCTGAATTATTGAAAAATCCAATGTGATCCCACAAAATAAACATCTCATCCCACTTCGTAACTCATGTAAATCCGTAAAGCCATCATTCTCCACGACTTAAGAGCAAAAACCAACATCATTACCAACGACGCACAAAATAACACGCATAAGACCAACAAGGTTTGCATGTATTGAAATAGAAAAAGAGAGAAAAACCATAGGGGGGAACGTTGTAGTGAAGCTGGGGAAAATGGGACTAGATGTGAAGCAATAAGAACCTTTAGCTACAGAACATCAATACAACACACGCAAAGAAGGCAGCAGTACACAAGCAGTTTACAACCGTATGAGACATGTATGTATGTATGTATATATACGAAGAAGAGAGAAGAACCTGGGTTTTGTTTCTATGAGATTAGAGCTTTCATGGGGTGAATTTGATATCGAAGAAAGAGAAGGTAAAACCGAGAGGGTCGTTCTTTTTTTATATCTTTAAAATGTATTTTTCCTTTTTCTTTTCACGTATTTGTTCTTCTCAATTCTGTAGGACCGAAAAATTGCATTTTTATTTGATTTGGACTATACAAATTTTGTGGCATCATAAATATAGTTAGACATATATAATTCGCATATAAAAAAAGCCCATAGAACAAGCAGCTCTAAAATTTTGAAAATCTGGGAGTATTTCGTATCATTTATTTCAAGAAACTTGCTAAACTTACGCGCATCGTAATTCATAATCAGGTAGAATATGAAGAATATCCAATAATTATTATTATTTCTTAATAAATCGGTGTAGTAAATAATACATTAGTATACTTTTTGGGTCGAACGAAAACATGGTTGACGAGAAATCGCTATTGGTTGAATGATCGGATCTCAAATACTTACATCCATCATATATGTCGCGTTTTCATACACGCTTTTAATACAACGTAGGTTAATACCGCGGGCAACATATATATACATATATATAGACCAGTAATTTAGCACACCATATGTGTGTACAAATATATTAATTATTTTATATTTTGAACATCTCACATTATAAATTAAGTTATTTAAAAATAATTTTAATTTGAGGATAAATTTATAATAAATGAAAAGTTAAGAGTAAAATTGTAATTAAGCAGTTAAGGGTAAAATTTTAAACTACATGTTAAATTGACAAACCAAAATTGACAATTTATAGACCCACTAGGCTCTTTATATAATGATGATGATGATATAGGTGGTATAGATATAGTTGCGAAGTGGAAGCAGTATGTTATAAATGTTTGTTTTGTCGACTATTAGTAAATAGCTACAGACAATTCTATGACGCCCGTGGCGTATTTTACCTGATTGTCGCGTGCGCAAATGGATGAAACTCTAGACGGTAGGTAAGATATCGACGATCATCCACAACACAGATAATTATCGACAAGCGTGTCACAAATGAAAAAAGAAACTTGGATCGGAGTGAATTTGTGACGCCCGGGGCCGATGAGGGCGGGGAGCGATCGCCTGTGCCAGAGGGGTGCACGGACGCGGAGCGGCTCCTGGCAGGCTTCTAGGCGACGGGTTACATGAATGAACCGATTCGACACGCGAATGAGAGGAGGATCCTGAGACTGACAACGTATGGGCGTGCCAGGCTAAGAATCGTATAAGAGAATTGATAGTACGACTCATATTACCAAGGTCGACCTACCTTTTCGGGGAGTTCATCTATAGAAACTCCGAAGTTAAGGTGCTTGACTTGGGGGCAGTCTAGGGATGGATGGCCCCCGGGGAAGTTTCTCAGGGTGCGTGTGAGGGAGTGCACGAAGCACGCCGAAAGGTTAAATGATGGTACAGTGGAGTCAGACTATCAGTCTGAGTATGGTGGACCCAACCCCACAGGTCCCAGTAGGGACCGATGCTACAGTGACACCCACTATGGGACGGGACATTATTGAATCATTCCGAGAATTTTGTTCCGAAGCATTGCCAATATTTATACTGCCTAGAATTGGGAATTCAGAAGAAATAGGTCAAGTGGACGAGTGTTGAGAGGTGATGAGTAGGAATGGCAACGGGTCGGGTATGGGTCGGGTTTGGCTGGACCCGGGACCCGACCCGAATATTTATTAGCGGACCCGAGATCCGCCCCGCCCCGCCTCGGGTCTGGACCCGCCCCGCCCCGGACTGGACCCGAACGAACCGGGTCTGACCCGCCAGACCCGGATATATTATTTTTTTATTTTTTTTTATTTTTTCATTTTTTAAAAGAGAAAAATAGAGAAATGCATTGCTTGAGACTCGAACCCACGACCTCACCTTTGTAATACCAAACTTCTACCATTAGACCAACAGATTTTTTATTCATAATATTAACAATAACACTATATAACTTAATTACGAAATAAATTATAATATATAAATATCTTCGGGGCGGGTCCCGGGTCGGGTCTCGGGGCGGGTTTGGCAAGACCCGGGACCCGCCCCGGACCCGGCCGGGTAGAAAAATTTAAATCCACGACCCGCCCCATACCCGATTATTTTGAAAATACCCGGCCCATTAGGGGCGGGTCCCGGACCCGCCCCATTGCCATCCCTAGTGATGAGTTAGCATTCAGTTGAGTTCCTATCCTAATTATTGAAGTATATGTTGATTTGAGACGAGTCGTACAAATCAGGATATAGTTATCCCGTAGCAGATGTACAGATTCACTCCATAACGAACTCGATTAGATAGTATTTTTTAATATGTTAATGAAACAGGCATAAGTTGACAGATAAAAATATACTAGTATTTTAACACATCATATGTATGTGCAATAAAATAAATTTTAATAAGTAGATTATATCATTATTTAAATAATAATTAATGAAAAGCCGATGCAATTATGAGATGTTAAATATAATAAGAGATAGATAACACATAAGAGCCTAGCTGCTACTTCCCCATTGGAACCATTTTATTCATGGTATGGCAAGCAAGGCAGACAATAAACTAAAATCCTTGACAATCAATCAATCCTCTGTTCTTCCCAAGGCCTTGCAATGGAGCTTCCCCATCTTCCTCAAGAAATCTTGACGATGATCTTTCTGAAACTCCCCACGAAATCGCTAGCCAAATGCAGGTGCTTATCGAAGACATGGCGATCCATACTCTCCACGCCTCAGTTCAACAAATCGCGCCTCGGCCAGAGGCCGCGCGAAGAGAACCTCCTTCTCATCACCCCATCCAACGCCGTCCACACCACGACGTCGATCGCCGACGACGCCGCCTCGACGAAGCTCGAATTGGCCGCGAGCGCCAGCTGGGCTGTGGTTTCCGGCTCGTGCGACGGCTTGGTTCTGCTGACGAACGACGACGGCGCGATCTTCCTTGTGAACCCCACGACCATGGAGCTCGCCGAGGTGCCGAGCTCGCCGGTGGCCCTGGAGAAGGACGAGAGCTTCACCATGTACGGGTTCGGCTGCGACGGCTCGCGCGACGGCGACTACAAGATCGTCGCGCTTTCCTTCTACGACACGGATAACGAGCATCACCCCGACGTAATCGACACCTTCGTGGATGTTTACTCCCTAAAGAGCGGTACATGGAAAAGGGTCGACAGCTCGCCGTACGACCACGCCGTGCCTGAGCTGGCGCCGGGGGCTTGCGTCGGCGGCTCCATTAACTGGCTGGCTAGCAGCAGAGAACGTGGCTACAGGTCGGTGATAGCCGCCTTCGACTTAGCACGCGAGGTGTTCGACGAAATTCCTGCTCCAAGTTCTGTTGATCAGAACATGTTTGTTTTCAACAGGCTTGTGAATCTTGGACGGTATCTATGCATGGCTGATGCTAGAGGTAGCAGTCTAATGGATGTTTGGATCATGAGAGTGTACGGTGATCGAGAATCTTGGACTAAATTCAGCGTCGAAGTCGATTACGAATGGGATCTAATGAAGCCCTTGTGCTACATCGGCGAAGAAGGAGATGATGATGATGTTGAGGTCGTGTTCGTAACTGAAGGTGAGAGCTTAGTTGTCTACGATCGAATGGGTAAGACTTTGCGGGATATGATTGTTGATGGAGTTCAAGCTGCGTTTGTTGATGGATGTGTCTATGTCGAGAGCCTTTTATCGCCTCGTTTGGGACGTGCGTTGAATGAACGAACGCCTTAAAGGTTGCTCCTTTTTTCAAGTCTGATTGTTACATAACTTACATGCTATGTAAATCCATGCTCGAAACTCTGTTGTCTGTATGGTAGTTTACTGTGGGATAATATGAAGAAGATATGTGTCTGCGAATTGGGATTTCTTACATTTGTCCTCTAGGTCATCTCCAACTGATAAATCCATTTTGCAGTAAATGTCACATCAAACAGTAATTCAACTCCAACCATTAAACTCATTCTCAAACTCAAAAGAATATTCCCTTTCACATCAATATACTGTTATTTTGGTACTAGTATGTTATTTTATCGTTTTCTTTCATTGACGTTATTTTTAAAATTTTATAATTGTGTTATTGTACAACTCATAAATGAAGTTAAATAATTTAAGATGATGAATAACAATAATAATAAATGATAATAATATTAATATTAATAAAAACAATCATAATAATAATAATGACAATAAAAACAATTATAATAGTATAATAATGATAATAATAATATAATAATAATAGTAATGATAATAATAATAATAAAAAACAAACCATAATAAGATTAAAAAATATTTTTGGGCGAAAATGTAATTACCAAATAGAACTTTAAAATAATTAAATAACATTATGGGCCAAAATCTAATTTTATCGAACTTTTTGGTATGCGAACAGTAAAAACGCAAAAATGGGTCTGAAAAAAAAAATCCATCAACGCATTATGAGTTTTAGGTTGCAGTTCGACTGGACTTTTTTCTCTACCCATTTTGCGTTTTGGGTATCGGGTGGAGAAGGTCTTAACCATAAAATTTTGAGACTTGGTGATCTTCTTGTATGTATAGGACCCTTTGATGAGGAAAATAACACTTTTTTTACAACTTGCAACCGATATATGGTCTTAACCTGAACATGCTGGACTGTCATTAGAGCATCTCCAACCGTGTTGCAAATTTCATAATATATCTGAAAATTACTCCAATGGAACCCCAAAACCCAACTCAAAATGAGTTTTATGGTTTCTCTCTCCTCAATAGAACGCAAAGATGCATTTGTACCAAAATATGCGTTTGCTATTTTACAATTATATGAAAATCCTTTTTTTGTTATAAAATTGCATTGAAGTCTTTGTTGCTTTATTGTTGCTATCGTAGCATAATACCAGAAAAGGAAAGCTACTTACTATTGCTTTAGCTTTCACTACAAATGGCAATTTTAAATAAGGGACGAGATTGGATTTCAGGCCCCATTGTATTATTAAATCAGGGTCCAGGTCCATGTCAGAGGAAAAATAGTTTAAAGGATCCATTTCAGAATTTAAGTTAGAATTAAGGTTGTTGGACGAAAATACCCTTATAAAAGAGTAGTTATTAAGTGGTATCCAACGCCCCAGTTCTGTTATCAAATTCCAGTACAGTTATCACATAATAGGAAGTGTTACTCAGCACAAATATTGTGTTAGTAGATAGCTAATAAGTGTTATTAACAGAATAAAATGAGCATTTATTCGGGTAAAGAAAATCGAATTAAAATTAATTATTATTGTTTTTGAATTTTTTTTTACTCGAGACAATTATTCGAATTAAAAAATAATAATCCAAATTACTCGAATTTTTTTGCTAAAAAAACCTGTACCACTTCTCTGTTCAACAGTACCACTTCATGAGTCTACAAATACTGTACTACTTTTCTGTTCAATAGTACCAATTTATGGTCTACAGTACCACTTCTCTCTGTTCAACAATACCACTTCATGGTCTGCAAATGTTGTACCACTTCTCTGTTCAACAGTACCACTTCATGGGTCCACCGTCCACTTCACTGTTCACCAGTACCACTTCATGGGTCTACAGTACCACTTCATTGTTCACCTGTACCACTTCATGGGTCCACAGTACCACTTCATGGGTCTACAGTACCACTTCACTGTTCACCTGTACCACTTCATGGGTCCACAGTACCACTTCATGGATCTACAATACCACTTCATGTGCAGTCTATACCACTTCTTCATGGTTTTTTTGCTCGCTTGAAGAAGGCGATGGCAGTGATTCATAATTTTTTTTGTATATTATGGGCAAATATGTCTTTTTTCATGGATTATATCCTTATTTCCAAATGAAACTTAAATTTAGGTACTTATATCTATATGAAACATAAATAAGGCATGAAATCAAAAGCAAAACTACTAAATGAGCATGCCATGTAATTACTTCTTTAAATAAAGCTGATGAGTAACACATAAATAATGAAAAAAATAATCATAAACCTTACAAAAAATGAAATGAAAATGAACTGGTGATGAAAATACACTCAAGAGACTAACAGTTCATAGTTTCATTATTAGTTTTACTAAATATTTTTCAACGAATTAAAATAAATCGTAGTCTAATTAGTAATTGTAAAATATGTGGCTCTCCGTTAAGAAAATTAATAAAAATTTGTGTAGAAGAGAATATTATAAAGTCTTTGAGTTTGAGAATGAGTTTAACGGTTGGAGAAGAATTACTGCATTTTGAGTTTGGGGATGAGTTTGAGCTTGATAATGCGTTTCTCGGTTGGAGATGTTGTTAATACGAGGTAAATATGTCTCATTTTCCACCCAATAAAAAAGTCAAGAATCTGTAAAGATTTTAACAGGTAACCTTCAAATTGGAATATGCCAGCAATGAGTATACAAGATCAATTATTAAGAAAAGCATTTGATTTGTACTGTATAAAAGTAACATAATTATTCAAATTTGAGGAATCAAAATTGAAAACAAGTGTAAATTGCAAATTTTATGAACGGTAATTTGTGTTCATAAATCTTAAGTTGACTTAATTTGTGGTTAAATGCTGACTAGGCAACACGTAAAAGAATCTTACATTACAGTACAGGCGCTATTCGTGGTGTGGGTCCCACCCACCAAATGATTTCTTTCATGACCCACAACACGAGAGACGAGTTTCTATTTAGCATTTTGTTTTAATCAAATAAAAATCTATGAACGGGAATATTTCCTAGGGTTGGCACTAAAAAGATTTCTTTTCTCCAACAAATCCTTTACATTGTTTCTTTCGTTTACAATTACGAGAAGATTGATGCTGTGATTTTCTGAGCTCAGCACACTGGTTTGTTATTTGCCCAGGATTTGTTAATTTTGCTATGTTTCTCTATTTCAGCTGGCAGTATTTGTGCTGCTTGTTTTCTTGAATGCGGCGGAAAATTCCGGCATGCTTATCAATCTATAGGGAAGTGCCGATCACCACCTCACGGAATTTAGGATTGATTGTTGGGTTTTTGAGATACGCAAATGCTAAGGCTTCAGATTGAGAAATTTAGAGTTGACGAGAAATAGCTGAGCTGAGCTGAACATAGTTTTATAATGGATTTTTCGCGCGACAGTGGGATGGTGCTGATTCCAACACGCTTTGTGTGGCCTTATGGTGGCAGAGTTGTGTGCATTAGTGGCTCTTTCACGGGGGTGAGTTAAAAAGTTGCATCTCAAGTTGTTGATGATCCCAAACATTCTTATTCTTTCCTTTTTTGTTACCAGATTGTGTGTTGGTATTTTAGCATGTTTTCAAAAAATATTTTTTTTTTTGTCATCGGTGTTGTAATGCTGAAGGTGGATTCAATGGCCGATGACCCCTGTGGAGGGTTGTCCAACTGTTTTTCAGACGATATGTAGCCTACCACCAGGTTATCATCAGGTGAGTTTATTTGGTAATGTTTCTTTCATTATATGTATGATCATCTTTGGAAGTGTATGTATATGAATTAGGTGTAGGTAGGTATTTGAATAATTATTAGCTAAGTCTTCCAATGAAACAGGCAGTTCGTTTTCCACGATGGAAGGTTTTGTCGTTGATAGTAGATCAGTATTACTAACGACTACTGATATATGGTACATGTGTTGGTGTTGTGGAAGATAGTTTGTCGTTTTATGGTTTAAGGAACGGTTATTGATCTGAGAACCATAAATGCATGATGTTGTGGAAGATAGTTTGTCGTTTTATGGTTTAACTAAATATGTTCGTGCTGGAAGTGCGGCAAATGCACATATTTGGGACAGTACTGCGGAGTAATAATTGTTTTACAAGACTTTTGTACCCTCCTATTGCAGTACAAGTTTGTTGTCGATGGTGAATGGAGACATGATGAACTCCAGCCTTTTGTTAGTAGCAACATTGGAACGGTGAACACAATCCTCTTAACTAGAGAATCTAATTATATATCCCCTGTACGCGGCACACAAGTACATCCCTCAGGTCCCGGCCCTAACATGGATGTAGATAATGAGGTGTTTCAGCGTGTGGTAAACATTGTTCACTCAACATTAGTGTTTTAGAGTTTGAGATTATGTCTGTTGTGTTTTTCGTTAGACGAGCACGAATCTATTCTTAATGGATCTTCTAGCTTATACTATCCTACTTGAGCATGTTGCCTACAGCTTCAGGTCATCAAGATGGACATTGAATAGAAAAGTTGAATGATTGATCAAACACTCATGAAGCTTCTTCGTTGCAGGTCCGAGTATCAGAGGGTACTTGTGTTGATACCCTGCCAAAGTTGGCAGATGCAGATGTGGAAATTTCACGCCATCGTATAGCTGTGTTCTTATCAACACATATGGCTTATGAGTTGCTTCCTGAATCTGGGAAGGCATGTTTCTTATTTTCTGTCCTTTGCCTTTCCTATCAAAAAGTCATGTTGATGTTCTTTCTGTAACTTCTGCATGGATTTGTTCACCAGGTTATTGCTCTGGACGTTGATTTACCTGTAAAACAGGCATTTCATATACTACATGAGCAGGTACCCTTGCTAGTGATTCGCTAGATTTAAGTATGAAAGCCTGTCATTCTACTTAGGTGGTGTTTAAAAGAGCTAATTCTTTCACCCCTGCTCCTCCTAAAATCGTCAAGGTTGTATAATCCATCTTTTGACATTTAATTTTGTCACAGGAACTAGTCCTTATGTGTTTTTCAAGTAAGATTTTGTGCAAATTGCATGGCCTGTTCTCTTCTTTTTTTGCCCTTTATAACATGTAAGACACTTGGCTCTGAGTGTGACCTCCGACCTCTTTCAAGATATGTGTCAAATTTCTTCAATTAGATGATTCCTTTCGTTGCATTGTTTCCTTGAGTTAATTCAACTTTGTATGCCATACTTAGCTGACTAATTATCCCAGGGAATCTCAATGGCTCCATTGTGGAACTTTTCAAAAGGGAAATTTGTTGGAGTTCTCAGTGCTCTGGATTTTATCTTGATTATGAGAGAGGTATGTAGTTCCACATGATTCAACAATGAACGAAATTTCTTTTAGAGTTTTTATGACTGTTAAATTATTATTGGTTTTGCTGAAAGTTCTTGAAATTGATGCTCTCTTTGTTCAAAAGCTTGGCAGTCATGGGTCGAATTTGACAGAAGAAGAGCTTGAGACACACACTATATCTGCGTGGAAGGAAGCAAAGTCATACCTCAGTAGTCAAGTTAATGGGCAAATGACTACAGTTTCCAGACATCTTGTGCATGTAAGTACTGATAAACTTGATGATCTCTCCTGAAATTAGCAAGTTGGCATTCCCCATGTCCTATTACTGCTTTGTGATATGCCATGAAATTAGTCCCTCATTGACTCATTGTTATTCATAACCTGCCATGGATGATAATTGATAGGGTTATAATCCCCAATGATAACAAGTTCATTTAATGAGCCCTTGCACAACGTTTTCTATATACGTCAGAGGCTTCATTCTTGTTCTTAGTCTCGAACATAGAGCCAGCTAGCTGTCAAAATTATTTTACATACTTCACAATTCTTATTCAAATATCTCGGTATGTGTCAGGCTGGACCAGATGACAGTTTGAAGGATGTCGCTTTGAAGATTTTGCAAAACGGTTTTGCCACAGTTCCTGTCATTCATTCATCTTCGGCTGATGGCTTAAACCCACATCTGTTGCATATTGCTTCACTTTCAGGAATACTGAAATGTGAGGAAAAAGTGATCCACCCTGACATCACTTTGGGCTGTGAATGATGCTATAACTGTCCAATAGCAATTTGAGTTGCATAGATTATGGAACTTCACCTCTGACTTTATTTGAAGTATTTATACGCTTCAAACGAATTGCTTCTGTAGGAACAATTTAGTTCATAATAAATGAATAAGTATTCACATGGGAATTATTTACTATGATGGAATAGGGAGCAGTTATCTTTGTACATTATAACTTTAAAATCTATTATTTGCAGGTATTTGCCGGTTCTTTAAGCATTCACCGAGTTCTTTACCAATTCTGCAATTCCCACTTGGTGCTTTTCCGCTGGGCACTTGGGTTCCAAGAATTGGACAGCCACATCAGCGGCCAATGGAAATGCTGAGACCAAGTGCTTCACTTAGTTCGGCACTGACCTTACTACTTCAAGGTTGCTATCTATTTTGTCTTCTAACTTGCCTTACATTTCCACCTTGATATCTCTTTTGAGTTGTCCTATCCTTTGTGAACTAATTTCCAGGAGTCATTATTTTTATGTCATTATTTCAACGTATAAAACTTATCTTCATTCATATGACTTGCTATAGGCAATTCTTCCATCAGAAACTTTTGTTATGAAAATATAAGCCTGCTTTTCGAACAGTACTGAAAATGGAAATGCTTAAATGCGCTTCATACCAATAAATGTTCTAATACATTAACCACTTATTTTCTTTCCTAACTTTTATTTTGGGTACTCACTAATTCATCATATGTCAATGCAGCACAAGTTAGTTCGATCCCAATTGTTGATGATAACAACTCTTTATTGGATGTGTATACTCGAAGGTCGGTGGTGCATACCTCTGGGCTCTATCCAAGCTTGTTGCATGTAAACAATATTCACCCGTATCAGTTTTCATGTATTTTTTCAGTGACATAACTTCTTTGGCAAAGGACAAGCTTTACGCACACATTAAGCTCGAAGAAACAACAATCCATCAGGCAAGGACATATTCTGTTACAAATACACTTAATTATTGGCTCGTTTTAATGCGGTCAATGTTTGCTTTTATTTACCTCTCTCTTCTGGTTCTTCATGACTTAGTTCAGCTTCTGCATGTTACGTATTTCATGCATCGAAGATGATAACATTATTCCCTCAATAAATTATATGAGAAAAATGTTTTATCATTGGCTCGGTTATACCTTTACACAGGCATTGCAGTATAGAGACGACCCCTTCTCGACATATGCCTACAATAATCAGAGATGTCATATGTGCTTGAGGTCTGATCCTTTTCACAAAGTATTGGAGAGGCTGTCCCAGCCTGGTAAGGATGATCGTCCCCTTTTTTCGAATACCATTTCTAATGTCCTGTTATTAATATCAGTATGAGTTGTCATCTCTGTTACTATAATTATATGAATTAACATTGCATTATATTGTTAATCTAGGAGTTAGAAGGTTGATTGTTGTTGAAGCTGGGAGCAAGCGTGTAGAAGGAGTCGTTACTCTAGGCGATATCTTCAAGTTTCTGATGGGTTGATGTTGAAAGAGTATCCTCGTTTAAACTTTTACGGGGCTGAGTGATGAAGAGTCCATGTCGAGGTTGTTGGTCACCTCCGTAGTAAAATTTCGATTTTTTCGTACAAAAAATGTACCGTGCCTAACGGTTTCTCGGGGTTTTGAGGGGATAAGAGAATTTAATAAGAAACTGAAAAGTATTGTTGGATGATTTGCATCATTTTTTTTCTTCGCCATTTCTGGACATAGCTTTGGTTCTGTAGCTAGTCTTTCTCTTAAAGCACCCTTTTTCATGGAGCTACTTATTTTTTTCTGTTTAAGTTGAACTGAAGCTGAATGTATCAAGTTGCATATTCATTTGAAGTGATGCTAAATTGTGTCATACCTATTCGAATTAACAAGAATGTTCTTACAAAAATCTCAACTCCCCATAATCATCAAAAGATGCATGTCACATTTTATGGAGGCTCACATCATAATTGAAGAGAACATATAGCCAATGTTAAAGCCCATAAACATAAAATCAACAATAATGCATAAAGCAGCAAAGTTTATATATATCCGTCAATATATCAAAGGTTACACATTACAATAAGGTGCAAATCAACTTCACTTGAAAAAAAAAAAGGTGAAGCCCACAAATTAACTATTATATCATATATATGGCAAGGAAAATTGTCTCTCCTTAGACAGACTCTCAACAATATATATATATATATATATGATGGATGGATAATATATATTTATGGATCAAAGCCACAAAGCGCCAGCTTTTTTGAGTTTAGGAATGAGCTCCCTTCGAAGATGAAGGGTCGTTACTTCATTTTCACCGCCCACTAATTCGCCACCTATGAACACGGCTGGCACGCTAGGGTTACGCCCAATGTTCAAAAGGGTTCGCTCGATTTCACGACCACCATTGATCTCATCGAGCTCGTAAATCGTTGGGTTTACGCCAAAGTCGTAGAGGAGAGTTTTGATAGCGTGGCTCATGCAGCATGTGGTCTTGCTAAAGACCACGATGGGTTTTTCAGACACCATTTTAGTTAGTGTCGCCTCCATTATTTTTTTTTGTACGTACGTAGTTGGGATTATTGGTTTGTTTTTGCTTGTTGAGAAAAACGGAGAGTGCATTGGAGTATATATAGGGGACGGAAACAAAAAAAAAAAGCCCTGCTTTGGGGTTTTATTTTAATATTGTTCTTTTCGAGATTATGATTTATCATTACATGGATAGCGATTTGATGTGCTTATGGGTCTCGAGTCTCGACGACGGCGAATCTCTGCATACGAAGGGAAGGGAAGAAGAATTTTGAGATTACGTGTCCGTCGTACGGATCTCATATAAGAATATTTGCTGACTACTGTTTCTTTATTGGTCTATTATAACGATACGATTTGATGCTATCCATTCGTTTTTTCTTTTATCTTTATTCGGTTTGCTTTGTGCATGAAAATTTCATGCACGTGATTTATACGATTAATTGATTTTATCCATGAAGAGTTTTTATCCATGAAAATTTATACGATTAATTGATTAATTGATGTTCGTAAGCATGCAAGCATGTTCGTAAACTTATATCA
Organism: Craterostigma plantagineum; assembly: GCA_027422505.1. Classification (NCBI taxonomy): domain Eukaryota; kingdom Viridiplantae; phylum Streptophyta; class Magnoliopsida; order Lamiales; family Linderniaceae; genus Craterostigma; species Craterostigma plantagineum. The sequence continues at coordinate 2,465,056 of JAPQWV010000076.1, forward strand.
CATAATATTTGGTCTGATTTTATTAAATTTTTACATTATATGTTATTAACAAGGGTAGGTTCACGTGGCCGTAGTTCAGAGCTTTCGTGGAGGCATCTAGCGACTTGGAGAAGATAGTTGGATTTATCCAAAACAATATTCGGTTGATCGACCAAGCTAGGATGATCTCATTTCAGGTAAAATAGAAAATAATGTACTTAAAAACAATAGTGTAGTGTTGATTTGTTATTGACTAGTCATTTGTTGAATTTTACGGAATGATATTATATTGTACTTCCCTTAAATTGGTTTGCTTGTGCAAGAGATCCCTATATATAGGCTATATATAGACCTGTCAAAATGGCCCGCGGCCCGCGGGCCGGCTTGCCCCACCCTGCATATGGGGCGGGCTGGGTTGGGATTTTTAAGGCCCGCCAGAAGGCGAGCCTAAACGGGCTAGCCCGCGCGGGCCGCGGGCTAGGCGGGGCGGGGCGGGCTGGCCCGCCAGTTTAATAAAATTATGTATATTTTATATTATATATTATGTTTAAATATATTAATTTAATAGTTAATGATACATTAATTATACCATAATTAATAACATATATATTTATAAATATATAATTAATACGTTGTTTATCCATAATTTATTATTAAATACCTTAATTAACTAAAACTAATTAATAAATTAAATTGTAAAATAAAAATACAAAAAAATAAATAATATATAGGCGGGCGGGCCTGGACCGCCAAGCCCGCGGCGGTCCCCCATTTTTTAGGCCCCCCAGCCCGCCCCACCCCGCCTCGCCAAGTGGCGGGCTTTGGCAGGCGGCGGGCCAACCCGGCCGGGCCCGCCATTTTGACAGCTCTAGCTGTATATTACAAAACTAGTCGTCATTACTGACTGAATATACCATAATATCTTCTTCTGATTTGCCTTTATTTTGCATGGTTTGAGATTTTATCGTAATCTTCAACACTCCCCCTCAAGTTGGACTTTGAACCTAAGTCAAACTTGGAAAGATATGGTGGTCATCGTGACTTCTGCATCGACCTTTATTTTTGTGTGGAGCTTGAGACTCTCGTCAGGGCTCGCCTTGCTCCAATGTGGTAACCACAATGTGATTATCTTTTTATGCAGTGGACATCGCTCTCTATACCGTGGGTAGTTCGAGGTTTTTACCATCTGTATTTTTGGGTGGCTCCTCCGTAGAGTGCGCTTGGTTGGCTCCTCCGTCTACTTGCATTTTTTTAGGTGATTTACAGTGTCATACATCCGAGAGCACATGTTTCTCGCCCAATATGTGTCGGACAATATCAAATGGGTTTAGCTTTTCTCCTTTTTTTTTTACATAATACAATTAAAGGAATATAGGTTGATCTATTTCTCTTTATTGACGTGATGGTCTTGTTCGCACTTGAGGTGACATCCTTGAATGGATTTTCGGAGCCGCGAGTTCGCGTGTCTGCGTGAACTTGACGTTCGGCACAGCGGTTTTACATTGCTAGCGAAAAGCTTGGTGTGTGTTAAAAGGTAAGTTGTTTCTGGTTTTGTTTGGGAGTCTCGATGACTTCTGGTGGTGGCGGTTGTTTTTTCTCTTTTTCTTCTTTGATTTCGTCAGGTTTCCTCCTCCTGCTCTGATACCATGTTGAATTTTGCAGAATGATATTATATTGTACTTTCATTAAATTGATTTCTTGTGCAAGGCATGCCTATATATAGGCTACATATTAAAAAACTGTCGTTGGGACATTAATTACTGAATATCCCATAATATCTTCTCCTGATTTACCTTGATTTTGCATGGTGTGATTTGATCGTAATCTTCAACATCGTTAGATATTAGCACCACTCAAAGTCCAGTATTAAATCACACAGGTAGAGCTGTCAAACGCGCCGGCGGGCCTGAGAAAGGGACGCCCGCCCCGCCCCTTGGAAAAGTATTTGTAATTTAATCCTAAATTTACTTATTTTACTAAACTTAATTCCAATTAAAATTATAATTAAAAAATATAAAAAAAGTCTATATAAGTTATTTATACATATATTAAATAATATAAAAATATATAGTTTTTTAATTTGGTGGGCCTGCCTGGGGCCCGCCACGCCAAAGCCCACGTCCCGTGCGGGCTTGCCAGGCGGGCCTAAAATTTCGCAGCACGTCCCGCCACTTCGGCAGGGCGGAGCAGGCTGGCCCGCGGGCAGCGGGCTTTTTTTGCCAGCTCTACGTACAGGTAGCAAAGAATATGTTCCTAAAATAATAATATTTATAACAATATATAGTCAATATAACAATAGGCAATGCATGCAAGTGGTAAACCGGCCCTCACTGTATGCCAAGGGACGGTTCTTGAAATATTGTCGTGCTTATATGTGATTAGACATAAAAAAAAAAAAAAGAATATGTACCAAGAGATAACAAAAGAAAAGTATATTGGTTCAACGCACATATATACACGTTTAATATGCATGTGTTGAAGGTATATGTCACAACGATCACACTTCGAGAGACAAATTGTGAAACGAATTTAAATCTTTTTGTACGCATGAAATGGATTGGATTGCGTCGGTGGACGGTTCTTGGCATCGCATGAGCTCATCTGATAATACGACGAAAAAAAAGATTTAATAAAATCGAAACTTAGAGGCATAAATATTCTTTTGTACATATCTCACCTTGACGAGTATATAATCTATCAGATAAAAATTAGGTTCGCAAGTTGATTATAACGTAAGATATGCTGCTGGAGAATAATATAAGATTGCCTCTAATCTTAGTCATGTTATTGTATCAGATAGCTTACATTCGGAGATATAGGTAATTCATATATCAGTTTTCGACTCGTGTGTTGTTGAATTAGTTGTTGTAATATTATACTCTATTAATTGGAAACAGGCCTATGATTTTAGCGGGGATTAGACAAAACATATGATACTTGAGTGATTTTGTCTAAAAGCGTTTATACATTTGATATAATATATAAACATGCGGAGACTATTATGTTATATATTTAATGATATACAAACTTCCATAAAATAACAAATACATACGCCAGAGCTCGGACATGTTGTCATGAAACATGAAGACTCACATTCAATATCCCCTCTAATACAAATCTCTACTCAATACTCTCTTCATATACAAAAACCCTAGTATAAGATTGTCCAATACAGTATAATTTGCCATATTTTTAGTGGGCTCTTTTTCCCGAAAATGGAAAAAGAAAAGGAAAGAACATACGGGAGCTCCCCTTGGAGAAATAATAGGATTTGTTTTATTTTGAGCAGAGAAACTAAAATGATTTAATTGACAGACTGGTAAGTACATATGTGGTTTGATTATTACAATTAGTTGACCTTTTTGGGTTCCCCAATGTCATTAAATTGGACTCGCAAGCAGTTCGAGTATCATAATCCTATGATTCTGTATAAGATTTCATATATGATATCGTCCAAGTTATACCTATTAGCGTTGTATAGTGATTTAGAAGAAGAAAAATGAACGAATAAGGACAAAATTGAATAAATTTATTTTGTTTGTAGGATTGATTTCAGGCGATTGGCAGATGGAAGAAACACACTCGATTATATATATTATACAAAACACAACCTATTACTTCCAACTTATCAAGATATATATAACATATAATTACAGATTGTTGCCACTTTATATACAAGAGGAAAAACTATAACCTAGACCTGGGTAATGGGCCGGGTCAACCCAGACCCGGCCCAAAACCGGCCCACGAAACCGGTCCAGAACGGAACCGGTACAAACCGGTTCTGGAACCGGTAACCTGCCCAATAGTAGTGGATTGGGCCGGTTCCGGAAAACTGGAACCGTGGATTACCGGTTCCGCCCAATGGGCCGGAACCGGAACCGGCCCGTTGGGCCAAGTCTCCTTTTTTTTATTATTCGAACTCTTATATTGATGAATCACAGATTACGATAGCAGTCAAGCTCAGATATCTAGGTAATAATATTTAATTGAGAACGAACCACAGTAGACAAATTCAAAAGCAAAGAAAACAAAACTTTAAAAGCCACCCTATTTATGTCTGCTCTTGGAACTTGGGACTAAAAAATTAATATTCTTCCAACTAAAAAATTAATATTCTTGGAACTTCGGACTAACAGTGTAGTTGTTCGAAGCATGCAAGTAAAAACAAAACGTTAAAGCCACAAAGCATGCAAGTAAAACAAAAAATAAATAAAAAAAAAATATAAATGGGCCGGTTCCGGTTCTGGAACTGGAACCGGCCCATTTCAGCCCTGGGGTTCAGTATAGTGGTTCTGGGCCGGTTTCGGGAAAATGGTCCCGGAACCGGAACCGGAACCGGTACTGTTTCGGAACCGGTTGAACCGGAACAGTAGAACCGGAACCAGTAGAACCGGCCCGGAACCGGCCCAAACCGGAACATTAGCCACGTCTACTATAACCCCTGTTGAGCAATAGAATTGATGTATGTAGTTTATTTTATTTTTTTAATTTTAAGGCGATATTCATAGCCAAGACGATATTCATAGCCGATGTCCAATTTGATAGTAGCCAAATCTACTAACATATAGATCAGAGAAGTATATCCGTTAATGTCGAAGATTTGAAAGAAGATGTTGTCTTCCTTCCCCATAATAAGTGGTGCACCTACATGCCAAAAATAGAAGATTACACTTATCATAAATGGAAGATATGAAGGTAAAGTGAAGGAGTCAAATTCGACTAAAATATTTACTATATTTAGGGAGATCCTCAAGGAGATATTTAGGAGATTATCAAGAGATCTTTTACCAAATCAAGAGGGAGCCAGGGCCTATAAATAAGAGTTATTTTCGAGCTGCAATCTACCACTTTTCGAGAGAGCTTGTCATGGAGTAACTATTGAACGAAAAGTGCAAAAATCACGACCCAATGATATTTACAATAGAAATAGGGATTTGTTTGAAGTCTTTTTTCTAAAGTTAAGGACTCATTTTGACCAAAACGACGGAGTTGCCCCTTCATGTTGCGAAAATTACACATGTTTGCCATCAGCTCTTCCAAAACACTCGATGGATACCACTTTGTGCATTCTGGGTAACACTTGATGAAGTGGTAACACTTCACGAATTACAGGAAAGTGTTACCCAGAAGTAAGGAAGTGGTACCAGAAAAGTATGGAGTGATAACACTTAATGAATTACAGGTTAGTGTTATCCAGAAATAAGGAAGTGTTACCAGAAAAGCATGAAGTGGTACCGAAAAACCAGGAAGTGTACCGAGCAAGCATGTTAATTGCATGTGCTTCAAAACTAATTTTCTCCTGTTGATACCACTTGTTAAATATAGAGTAACACTTCTTGAATTCTACATAACACTTCATGGGTTAACTGCATTCTCTTAGAAAAAAAAAATGATTACAAGAAAGTGTTAGCCAGAACAAGAAAGTGTCATCCGGAAAGCATGAACTGCTACCCAGCATGTTAATCGCGTATGTTAATAGCAGAAACAAGGAAGTGTTACCTGAAAGCATGAAGTGTTACTCGGAAAGCATGAAGGTCTTGTCCAGAAACAAGGAAGTGTTACGCGAAAGTATGAAGTGTTATCAAGCAAGCATGTTAATGGCATACGCTTCAAAAACAACCTTTTATTGTGTTGATACCACTTATTGGATATAAAGTAACACATGCGTCCGTGGTAATACTGCTTGTTATGCGATAACGATATATTGCAATTTGATAACACAACAATGACGTTGGATACCACTTCTCGTTACTTTTTTATAAGGGTATTTTCGTCAGACAACCTTTATTCTAAGTAAACTTCAAAACCCGGTCACTAAAACTAAACTTTTTCTGACAGGGTCCCTAACCCTAAAAAATACTTACCTAGAAGCCTGAACCCGATTGCCCCTTTAAAAATTGCTGGGATTCTAAGAAAGTAGCAGGTCATCTTCTTCGCTTTACATAATATACTTTGCTGTTATATTATCTTCCTAGTACTGTAATAATAAATCCATGGACGACGACAAGCTAAGCGTGCTCATGTTTCCATACGTGGCTCACGGCCACATATATCCCTTCTTCGAACTCAACGTCTACTTCTGCTCTCAACTCCCATAAACATCGACTCGGTCAAAGCCCAAGCGCCGCCGCTGCCGATCGAAATGGTCGAACTCCACGTGCCGGCGTCGCCTCAGCTGCCGCCGCACATGCACACCACCAAGAACCTGCCGCCGCATCTCATGGGCGTGTCCTCATACCAGCATTCGAGTGCCAGCCTTGCGCAGATCTTCGACGATAGAAGGCCAGACTTGGTCATCTACGATTTCTTCCAGCCATGGGCGGCGAAGCTCGCCGAGGCCAGAGGAATACCGGCGGTTTTATTTGGGATCATAGGTGCCACGCCGTACTCCATCTACCACCATCACTACACGGAAACCACTGTGGTGCCAACGCAGTCACCGAGGCTATGATCTTCGGCGTGCCCATCATGGCCGTGCCCGTGAAATACGGACAGCCAGTAACTGCTCGGCTGTTGGTGGAGGCAGGTTTCGCAGTACAAGTTTCTGGGAAACCATCGGAGAGTTACTATGTTTTGATCGATTATAACGGAGAAGAAATCGCGAAGGGGATGATAAACAGAGTGTTCGCGGAGAAGGAATTTGGCGAAGCTCTGAGGAAAAGAGCAAAGGAATTAGGTGAGAAGATAAAGGAGAAGGAAGGAGATGAAGTGAGCTATTTAGCAGAAAGACTAGCCAAGCTTATGCATCAAGTACAACGATACAAAGCTGAGCGGACATCATTAGTACTTTAAGCTTTCTGCTTTTTTATTTCCAAGTTTTATCACTATTTGCAACCACTGTTTGCTTATGTTTTCTCTCCGTTATTGTTGTATTGTCCAAACGTAATGTATCTTTGAGTGCTGTATCAATGGCGGGCTTTCCTTTCTTGGAACTTACTATGGTTTCACGAACGACCATTATGGAAGAAACATGAGGACAATCTAAAGAAACATGGCGAAGGTGGTGTGAGAAGCAGAGCTAAAGAAATGTGTCAGAAGATTAGGGGAAACTGAAGAAGACGAAGTGAGTAATGCTGCTGAACAGCTCTTGAAAGTATGCATCAAGTATAAGCAGCAGAGCAGTCTTGCTCAGCTTTCTTTCTTCCTTTCTTTGAAGTTGAAGAACTAATGTAACGTTGTATCAGAATTTCTTCCCAAATCCGTACGAGAATCTGTTTTGCACGTGCGTTAAAATAAATCTACCTACCCTTCCCCACCTAATCCTCTGACTTGAATCATTCAAGCATCCGTATGATTTCCACAGTTTCATTCAATAAAAGACGAAGCTGCAACGGAAACAGAAGCTCACTGCAAGAGAAAAATGGAGAAAGAAAGCTCGGATCTTAGCATTCTGATGTTCCCATGGTTGGCTCACGGCCACATATTCCCCTTTCTTGAGCTAGCCAAAGCCTTACTAACAAGAAAACAACGCCTGCGCATAAACTTCTGCTCCACGGCGATCAACTTCGACTCGATCAAGAGCTTTGTAGACAAGAATCAGTTATCAAACTCCTTACAGCTAGTTGAGGTTCACTTACAGACAACTGAACTTCCCCCGCACTACCACACGACCAAGAACCTTCCGCCGCATCTCAACTTCGCACTGCTCAAGGCTATTCAGACGGCAAACTCGAGCTTTTCAGACATAGTCGGCACCTTCAAGCCCAACTTGGTTATCTACGATGTCTTTCATCCTTGGGCTTCGAAGGTTGCAGCCAAACAAGGCATCCCTGCCGTTTATTTCTCGATCTACGGCGCGCTTTTCTTGGCGTACAGACATCATCAGTTCGCCCATGGGTATGATCCCAGTGCCGAGTTTCCTTTCCCTGCGATAAAATTCAAGGATTTTGAGCTCAGCACTTCGGATAATGCCTTCGATTTTCTGTACAAGAACATATACGATGTCGATCAAGATTTTCTCTTTGGGAATTTCAAGCAGTCCCAGGACATCGTACTGGTCAAAACTTGCAAAGGAATCGAAGGCAAGTACGTCGACTACTTAGCAGATCTGTCGGGGAAGAAAGTAGTACCCGTCGGCCCACTGATTACCTACGATCCCAAGAACGCCGCCGACGGAGATTCAGACGAGACCATACGGTGGTTGAGCCGACAACCTCCGAATTCCACCGTGTTCGTCTCCTTCGGCAGCGAATACTTCTTGTCCGAGGAGGAGATTCGAGAGATAGCGAAAGGGCTCGATCTGAGCGGAGCCAACTTCATATGGATCATCAGATTCCCCCAAGACCATCGCAGATCGACCGCCTTGGAAGACGTCCTGCCGCCGGGATTCCTCGGCGGAGTCGACGGAAGGGGGCTGGTGCTGACGGGGTGGGCCCCGCAGGCCGACATCTTAGCCCACCCGAGCACGGCGGGCTTCGTCACGCACTGTGGGTGGAGCTCCATCGTCGAGAGCATGTACTTTGGGGTGCCCGTCGTCGCCATGCCCATGAAGCTCGACCAGCCCATCAACGCTAGGATGCTGTCGGCGGCGGGGAGCTGCGTCGAGGTCTCGAGGCACGGCGGCGATGAGGCGTTCGACGGCGAGGAGATAGCTGAGGCGATTAAGAAGGTGGTTTCGGAGGAAATCGGAGGTGGGCTGAGGATTAGAGCTAAGGAACTGAGCGAAGCGATGAAGACGGAGAAGGAAGAAGCTTTGGATGAAGCGGCGGAGCAACTATGGAAGCTTTGCGACAAAAAATAATTAATAACTGCGTTAATATGAATCAGAACAACTTCACTGTTTCTCTTTTCTATTACAAATACAACAGCAAGCACTAAAAGACAACAAACTAAATTTTCTTCTTTTTTCTAACGTCTCTTGTGCATGTTTACGATTGCAAGAACGACCAACAAGAGGAACCCGATGGCGGCGCCGGCGGATAGGCCGAAGGCCGCCGCCGCTTGGTCGCAAAACTTATCGAACTTGTTGCAGACTTTGTCCCAGCGAACGTGCCTATTTCCTTCGTAGCCCATAAGCCCAATGGACAGCGCGGCGCCGACGCTGGAGAATAGCAGAGCCACCATTATTACGTCGAGCAAGACGACGGCGGTGGCTAGGGTTTTCTTCGAGCCTAAGTTGGCTAAGGAGAGCAGTAGTGAGAGTGCTGCGTAGGCACTTGCTATGGAGTTCACCACCACGAAATACCTGCAATAAAAATTAGTAAAATACTTCATTTCGTCATCATCATCATCACCGTAATCATCATCATCATCATCATCTTATAATACTTACACGAACGCCGACAAGTACTTCATCTTGGCCGGAAGGGGAATCTGAAGCGGCGGTAGGGTGGGGACGAGCTGCACGGCGACGGTCTTCGTCTGCTTATCGACGCCGAGGACCACCGCAGCAGTCAAGGCGAGTATCAAAGCTAAAAGCCTGAGAACGAAATCCCAACCCCTTACGCTTCTTTTGTTAGCCACCGCTACTTCTTTTTCTCGATTATTCTCAGTATTATTGTAGGAATCCATTTCTCTCTTTTTCTTCTTTTTGTTTTTTTTTTTTTTCTATTTCTCGAAGACGTAATGTAGTTTGGGACTAGCTAGTTCTGCCTATATATATATATAAGGATTTTGTTGCTTGTGTTAGTTTAGTAACTTAGGCCATCTCCAGCTGATACGTAAACTATAACGCAAAATAGGATTTTTGGTCCAACCGACACGCATTCCAATTCTTAAAATGAGTTTGACGGAAATTCTGTAAGATAAAAACGCAAATTTGCGTTTGCATTGTTCATAACACAATAACTTTTTAACTCCTATAAAAAAGACCCATATTAAATTATTGATCTAATTTTAGTACAAAATGTTTTCATTTTTCATTTATCTTAAATTTATTTCGTTCTTTTATATTTATATAATAGGTCAATAATGTTATAATTTTAAACTAAATGCTTATGTTATTTTATAATAGTTAAATAATATTTTAATTTGCCATTTGGTCTAATTTGTTAAATTGTAAAATATGTGGGTAATCTTGAAATTTGTAAAAGTTGGTGTGAAAGAGAATATTTTAAGAATATTCTTTTGAGTTTGATAATGAGTTTAATGGTTGGAGAAGAATTACTGCATTTTTAGTTTGAGAATGAGTTTGAGTTTGAGAATCGGTTGGAGATGGTCTTAGTTGTGACATAAAAAAGCATTAATAGTGATGACGATGGTATGACGATATGGTGTTAGAAAATTTGAAAACGAGTGGGATTTGAGGCGTGTACGTATGCGCATGTGATTTTGTAATATACGACAGTTGTATGAGTTTAGTGAATTATGTAAGTGTAGTAGATTTCACAATTAAAAGTTTTCTTTTATTTTTAAGCTTATGTAAGCCTGATTATAAAATTTTGTTCATGACTGCTACTCACACCCCTTTCGTTTGAAATGATTTTCTTGAAATTAAGCGTATTTAGATTTTTTGAGGACTTAGGTTATGCACGGTAGCAATCGCATTACAGAAATAAGTTTGATTACTGTTTATCTAAATAAGAAAACAATAAATGAATTAATCTCTATAATTTTATCATTCAGAAGTTTGACGAGTCCAGAACTCCAAACATCTATTTTTTTTACAGCTTGATTTGTATGTGTAATAAAGAATGATGTTGACTGCTAGTTTGTTCTTAGTAACTGTGTTTTACTTCTATTTGAAAAGTCGTTGATCGATGGGTTTGTTTCCATCTGTAATTCGAAGATAAGGTTAATGTGAAACCTTTCCAATCATGGGGGAATATACTAATTAATATATGGCGTATTGTAAAAATATTTACATATTCGTTCCCGACCTCATTTTCATTGCAAGAAAACAAGATAAAATATCCTAGCAATAATTCAGATTTTTCGTTCATTACAAAAATTGTGAGTTGGAACTGATAATTATGTATGAACATTGTGAATAGGCATTAGATATTATTACACAAATAAAAAATTTGTGTATATGTTGACCATAATGAGAATGCATTGATTACGCAAATACCATCTTCCACATTTTTCTGCTCGGACTCCCGTCGTTACATTTATATCTTCATTTAATTCTTCCAACATCGCTATTTGAAAGATAATATATTTAATAGGGCTTGCTCGAATGTGGACAGAGAGGCATGAGTTACACTACCTTACTTAATTTTGCCCTCATTAATTAATAATAGAGTCTTTACACATAAATACCTCCAGTAAAAAAAAACTTGTAATTTAGTACCCTGTCAGCATTTTTTTATATTTATCTAACAGAATAAATTTTTTGCACATAGGTACCCGATTCGCGGCAGGTACGCCATACAACACATTTAATCAACGTATTGTGGTACGTAATACGTTTAGAAAATAATACGCCGTATTAGCATATTTAGGTACGCCCTATTTACACATTAGGGTACGGCGTACAAACAATTTAGATATCCTATGTCAACGTGTTATGGTACGCAATACACACACAGGAAGGTACAGCATGACTGAAGATACTGGTACAAATTAAATCAGTTACCTATCTGTAAAATTTCTGACATAGGTACTTATATGAAAAGTTTTTATTCAAAGAGGAATTTATGTGTAGATACCCGTTAATAATATGGATGAGAAACTATTTTATTCATCTTTCGCGTTCTTATTTAATGAGCCAGCATTTGCTATGCTTGCATATTGAAACAGTGTATAACAAACACATGGGGTGGGGACAGCCCAAGTTCAGCAAATTTAGTTTAAATAGAGCCTTCAATCGATGTGTTATTTTTACATCTGGGCCATTATTGCGTCTTGAGATGCCACATATTTTATTAAAACTAAAATTGGGCTGATTTCAATAGTAGTCACTTAGTCCATTTAATTGTGAATTTTTTTATTGGCACGTAATTGAAGATTTCTCAAGGGCCATTAACTAGCAATACCACTCGATTTAGTCATATTTATGATGATTTTATTTTTTCTATTCTCTTTTATTATTAAGCCTCAAGGATTGGATAAACCGTCAAATTTAGTCATGTCAATTTAACTTAATTAAAAATAATAATATTAAATTAAAATAAAATCATCCATTATATTTTCATAGCATATAGCACTCACATATGAGCGTGCGAAGTACAAGTAAGAATAAAGACTAGATAACCCGAAAATGGTTTGATCAGCCGATTGATATCAATGATTGTTTTTCTTGTTTTTCTTTTTTTGCATAAAATGTACGCTTTTTTTAATCTTGCAATATACAAAGATTCTCTCTCGTCTCCCTTCACCCGAAAGTTTCTCCAATTGATGACTTTTGTTCCCTAGATTCATGACTTTATGCTTGCAATTAACTACTCTTGGAAAATGCGGGAAAAGTTTGGTGTATACTTTAAAGTAAAAATGAAAACTAAATGTGGATTAGGTTTGGGATGTCTTTTAATTATTATTTATATTGAAGACTTGGCATGCACCGAATTAACTACCAAGTTTTTAGTTTAATATTTTCGATCTTTCGATGGTTAAAGAAGAATGTGACTAGGACAACCAGGAACAACGATGTATTGCTTTGTAATGTCTGCTTGGATCGATATTGAATCTTGTACTATTACTTTATTTATTTAAAAAAAATACATGATCACCTTTGGATCATGAAGTATACAGTTATTTATCGCGTCACTTGTCAATAATAGCTATTCAAGATTTGATGGTCAGTTTTTGGCACACTAAGTTGCAATAAAATAATAAGATGAAATGTGATTGGTTGGATATAATATAACAAGCATCATGAACCTTTTTCCTCAAATGATCGTATTTTCTTCAAAGCATCTTGATGAGTTTTTGCATGCTTAATCATAATTATTGCTCTTAATTATAATATAAAATAATAGAAAAGAGAGAAAAAGTTGCATTTCACTGATACAGATCTGCGTTAAATCTATATTTATATATATTTAATGTACGCGCACAATTTTGACCAAAGCCTAAAAAAGCGAGAGTTCTACGAACTTGAGCTTCAGTCTCCGATCTTTTTTTCTTCGATCCCACAACAGTGAAAAGGAGAGGTAAAAGGAAAAGGAAGCACAGTGAATGTACTAATTGCAGCTATTTGAATGTAATTATCTTTTGCTTGTAAACGTTATTATTCCTCTATTGTGCTTTCGCAGCGACATAATTGCTGCTTCTGCTTTTGTGAGCTGCAGACTTGTTTTTTTTTCTTCAGGTTATCTTGATCTGTATGTTTTGTTTTTCTTTATGCTGATTTAGAAGTAAAATCATTGCTTTACTGATGAATCCTTGCTGCATACACTCCATACTGTTCGTTCGCTCGGTTAATTGCAGCCCATTTGCTGAGGCTTTTTTTGCTTTTTTCCATGTGATAGGTTGAGCAGAAAGCTACTTGATTGATCTGAGTTCTGAAACCTTGATTTCTGAGTCAACCTTTTTGGCGATTTGATGATATACCTCGGTGGGGCTTTGAATGAGGTGCGAGGCTATGCTATGTTGTGAGATATGAGGGTTAGGGTTGTTGAGAAATGGGCTGTGTATTTGGTAAAGAGATTTCTTCCCCTGCTCCACCTACCGAAGGTGCTGTTGTAGCCGAGAGTAGAAGAGCAAATAGAGAAGATGTGGAAATTTCCTCTGCTAGGAGAGAAAAGGTAGTCGTTGATCCAATTAGTAAACCCAGGGAAGAACAAGATGTCGATCGTAAAGTCGAAAATGGGGGTGAAAAGAAACCCATCGAAGAGCCCAAAAATGAGAATTCACGGCGGCACAGAGGCGAGAGGAGAAGATCAAAGCCAAATACTAAGCATTTACACGGCGAGCAAGCAGCTCTAGGATGGCCCTCATGGCTGTCTGTTGTGGCCGGAGAGGCCCTTAACGGGTGGGCCCCTCGTCGCGCTGATTCGTTCGAGAAAATCGATAAGGCAAGAGATTTTTTAACCGTCGATTCTTTTGTCTTTCGTGCCATCCTAAATGGTTGTTTCTTACACGTTGTTTTTCTTGGTATTTGTTGGTATGTGTTAAGATCGGACAAGGAACATATAGCAACGTGTACAAAGCAAGAGATACCATAACTGGGAAGATCGTCGCACTAAAGAAGGTTAGATTCGACAACTTGGAACCTGAGAGCGTGAGATTTATGGCTAGGGAGATTTTGATCTTACACCGATTGGACCATCCAAATGTCGTGAAATTGCATGGATTGGTTACTTCGAGGATGAATAGTAGCTTGTACCTTGTGTTTGATTATATGGACCATGATTTGGCCGGTCTTGCTTCGAGCCCAGCCATTAAGTTCACAGAACCTCAGGTGAATTATTCTTTTTTTACCTTTTTCTTTCCTGATCACTGAGATCATATTTACTCATTGACTCGCATTTTTGTCGCATTATCGAATACTCAATAGATCAAATGCTTCATGCACCAACTATTATCTGGCCTCGAACACTGCCATAACCGCCACATCCTTCATCGAGACATTAAGGGCTCGAATCTCCTTATAGACAACGAAGGGGTTCTGAAGATTGCTGATTTTGGGTTGGCTTCGACTTTCGACCCTAACCGAAAACAGCCCATGACCAGCCGTGTGGTTACTCTGTGGTATAGGCCGCCAGAATTGCTCCTCGGGGCTACAGATTACGGCGTGGGCATCGACTTGTGGAGCGCTGGGTGCATTCTCGCGGAGTTATTTGCTGGGAAGCCAATAATGACTGGACGAACTGAGGTTAGATTTCGTGATTGTTTGATCTGAATAGCCAATCGAAAGTGGGTTATACGATGAGTTTGATTAATTGGAGTATTTTTTTTTTCCTAGGTGGAGCAACTGCACAGAATCTTCAAGTTATGCGGTTCCCCTTCAGAAGAATACTGGAAGAAATCGAAGCTTCCTCATGCAACCATATTCAAACCGCAGCACTCGTATAAGAGATGCATTAAAGAAACTTTTAAGGATTTCCCGCCATCCGCTATATCTTTGATCGACACTCTGCTCTCCATTGACCCAAACGATCGATTAACTGCTACTGCAGCGTTGAACAGTGATGTAAGCTCTCTCTCTCTCTCTCTCTCTCTCTCTCTCTCTCTCTCTCTCTCTCTCTCAATTGTTTTATTTAATAATATTGAATTTGGAATTGTATTTCATAACAATGAAGTTTTTTTTTAATATTTTCCTTAAATTCAGTTCTTCAACACTGAGCCTTATGCATGCCATCCATCTGACCTCCCAAAGTATCCGCCTAGTAAAGAGATGGATGCCAAGCGCCGCGACGAAGAAGCTCGAAGGTTCGGAAAAAGGATTTTAACTTCAACAAATTTTATTTACCTTCAATATTGTGTCGTTTTAAGTCCATTGTTTTCAACTCATATAGGCTGATAATATATTGCTATGTTTTCTGTTTAATTCTTGATACGAGCTTTAGACTGAGAGCTGTTGGTAAAACTCAAGCCGATGTAGTGAAGAAGCCGAAGGCACGTGAAAGAGGAATGCGCGCCATGCCTGCGCCCGAAGCTAACGCCGAGCTCCAATCCAATATCGATGTGAGCCATCACCGTTCTTATTTTTCACCGCTACTTCCAATTCAAATATCGTTATTCTTGCCCACATTCCAAAAAAAAAAAAAACAGAGACGAAGGCTGATCACACACGCCAACGCAAAGAGCAAGAGCGAAAAATTCCCGCCGCCCCACCAAGACGGCGGGCTGGGCCGGGCCCTCGGAGCATCGCAGCACATGGATCCCTACTTCGACCCGCCCGACGTGCCTTTCAGTTCGACGAACTTTGCGTACTCCAAGGAACCTATTCAGACATGGTCGGGCCCGCTGGCTGACTCCGACTCTTCTAGAAAGAAGTCGAAAGCATCCAAGAACGATCATCGACGGAGGAGATAACTGATGGGATTCTTGGCAGACGGCAAAAACACGTAAAGGTGCAGTTTTGATGCAATTTTGTGTGGTTTTGTCTGGGTAGGATTATTTGTGATATGGGAAAAATTTTAAGAGGTAAAGATGCAATTTTTCGTTTCAGTTCTTGGGGTTCATGTTTATGTATTTCTGAGTACAATCTACGGAGATTAGTGTTTTGAATTTATGATGACAAAATCAAAGATCCCATACATGTTGTTACCTTGATTCATACATGTTGGGTTGGTTTGGTTGAGTTACTACAAGTTGTTAGGTTACATCTGAACTCAGGTTAGTTCTAGACAATAAGAAAATCATCCTATTACCTAACCTAATACATGATAGTAAACTAATAGCAGTCATATGTTGTGCTGTTTAGATTAGTAGTCTCCAATTATCAGTCACCAGCAACGACAAAACATTCTTAACTGGAAAGTCTGTACTGCTCTCCCTGCCTCTCTCTCCTTTTTTGCTTTAAAAGCTTTTCAAGTAAAAGAACTAACACGAAGCTTTATAGCAGAAAATGAAAAACAAAAAAACAAAAAAAGTCTCCTTGCATTATTGGGCTAAAAACACATCGTACGGATTTCATCTAACTACAGCAAGTTTTACCCTTCATCCTCATGAGGTAAGGTAACGGCGTTCCTTCGAACAGTCTATATCAATCAAGATTCTGACAAAATTGCTCCCATCACTACATAAATCTACTGTTCAAGAACAACTCTCTCTCTCTCTCTCTCTCTCTCTGGTTTCAGAGCACGAAAACAAGCGAAAGTAGACCTGTAAAAATCGCAGCTTTTAGCCTTTTAATCGTACTAGCAGCAGCAGCCGACGAATCTCGCAATAAGCCCAAAGGGGAGAAGGCGGTGTCGGGACCCACGACGGAGCTCATGGCGGCGTCGGGATTAGGCGGGCTGTGATCGGACGGAATCGTCGGTAGCACCGGCGACCCGCCGCCGGGAGAAGGGAGCAGAGGAGCGATATCAGGAGATAATTCCGTGTAGGGATCATTAGCAGGCATCGGCGCCGGCGAGGCTGAGATGATGGGACTAATAATAATACTAATAGGTAGTGTTTTTGGGTGATGAGCGCAATGGGTTTGTTTAATGAGAGAGCTTATGATGAATATCGTAAGAAATAAGTAGCCCTTCGCCGTGAAAGCCATTTGCAGCGTAGTAATGATTAGTGGCACAAGCTTGAGAATAAAGAGGAGTTGATATGATGATGATGACGACGATGATTGAGGGGAATCAATCAATATGGGGTGAAGTGCCAGCCAGCATAAAAAGGGTTTTGCTAGTGAACTATTATGGACTAGTGATGAGTGATGACTGTGAGTAATGGGTGGCATGTGCCAAGATATATATGGTGTAATAAAAAGCTTACCTTTTCTTTTATGGTCTTCGGCCGTGTAAAAAGGTTTTCTTTATGGTTTAAATTTGTTGATATTTGTAAAAGTGGTGGAGCCGCAACACAAGCAATTATTATTACAATACTTTGACGATTAAAGTGACATTAGGCCTTGTCCTTGTATTCCCAAAATTCGAAAATCCCGATTTTTATTTTTGTCGAGTCAGACGAAAATCTACAATGTTTTCACAATAATCAATCCTAAATACACATAAACAAATACAAAATCAATTCTTTTCCAATCATCATTATCATCGTCGTCATCTCCTTCATCTCACACAGTATATTCCACACTGCGTGCATGCATGGAAGTACCTTTAACCAACAACTCATACTTTCATCATCGCAGACCAAAATCTTTATTTCTCTAAGAAATTTCCCTTCACCATCAATAAACATGGAAAATCTCACGTCAACCATAGCTAAAATACGGAAGCTTCTATAGATCAGTTAAAAAAAAAAAATCCATACCTTCATATATGCTCATGCACATATACACGGTCCCCGAACCCAAAACATAAACAGCGAAGAAACCAACACACATACATACGTTACACACATTTAAACATCTTTCTACAAACAAAATAATATCTCACATGCATGCATGCCCCTCATTTCATCACTACTAGTCTTCCAATGCCACCCTAGAAGAGCGATAAAGATCGTAAGGCGCCCAAAGATAATCCACATTGCACGGCCTCCTCGCGTCCAACCTCAGCCAAGGCTTTCCCTTCCCACTCCAATGCAAGAGACTAATAGGCCCTCGGTGGAGCCCGCGGCACCTCCCCTCCACATTATCCCCTCCGAGCCCGTGCTGGTTCCACCGATGCTCCACCGCCTTAATATTCCCCGCAAAAACGAGCAGAATGGGCGGCAACGAGCCCAACTGGTAAATCCTCTTCTGCTTCTGTACGTCCATCCACTCCTCGACCTTCTCCGTGTACCCTCCCTTCCTCCACAGGTCCACGTCGATCACCATCACCCCAGTGTTGAAGTAGCACGCCTCGCGCCCGTCGAACGCCCCGGCCAGCCTCGGGTTCGACCAAAAGGCCTCGGTGAAGTATCGGGTGAAGTTCGCCCGGCAGTACTCTGGTGCGGCGATCACCTTTCTGCTGCTGTTGCTGCTGCTGCTGTTGGGCCCTAAGTCCACGGCCCATAATCTTTGGATGTCGTCGACGACTATGACGTCCGAGTCGAGGTAGATGACGCGCCTGACGTGTGGGGGCAGTATGTCGGCCATGTAGATTCGGGCGTAGTTTAGGGGCTGGTCGAGGGCTTGCCTTATGGACTTTGATATTTTGTCGCGCACGACGTTGGGGTCGAATTTGTAGGCTTGGAAGGTGAGGTACGGGAAGGTGGACCTCACGAGGGAGTGGATTTCGGGGTCGAGGTGGATGGTGAGGAAGTGGAATCGAACGTTCTCGGGGCAGGTGGAGTGCTGCAGGATGGAGAATACTGCGGAGATCGTCCCGCGTATGTAGTTTGCGTCCAATGGCATTGCGATGTGGATCAGGGTTTCTTGGTCGTCGGCTGTTCTGCTGCTGTTGTTGTTGTTGCTGCTGCATCCGTTGCCATTGCGAAAGGCTGGGGCTTCGCGGAAAGATGGTATGTTTAGGGGTGGGGATGGGAGGAGGCGGGCGGTTGTGGTGGGAGGAGAGAGGAGGAGGAGGAGGAGAGACAGGAGGAGGCCGGCGAGGATGGTGGGGAAGGGCGACGCCGTGGTGATGGTGCTGGCCATCCCCGTCTCTTCATATAGGCGATGTTTTGTTGTTGTTTGTTTGTTTTTCTCTTTTGGGGAAGGAATTTTTGTTGGATTAATTGTAGCTTGTGATTTTTTGGAGGTGAAGATTTAATATAGGAGGTTTTGTTTTGACTACTTGTTTGACATGTGTGTGCTATTGGAAACAAAATAGAAACGGTGGTAATAATAAGTCTTTGTATATGTAATTTGGGATGAGATTTCATGTCATACATTTTTGTCTAACTTGTCCCACGTAACAGATATTTGACATGTATTTATGTCGTATATTGTCCGAAGATTCGATAACTCGTGGAGGCCCATGAGCTAAGATGTTTTTAGGGTTTGACCCAAAATGAGAATGGGGCCTATTATGTCAAGAATCTCGTGGGAGGGGAGATTGCCTTTGCCAATCGCTCGCGACAATTCGAAAACATGGGAAACACATCAAGCCTACACATGTCAATTGCCCACCACGAAACAAAGCACGTGAAAGTCCTATGATTTTTATATCACATGACATGTAATGAATGCAATCAGTAATATCAGTTACTTCCTGTGCTATAAATATGATCGTTTGCGGGGAAAAAAAGCTACAATCTTTCCTTATAATGTCCCAAAGATTGCAACTTTACCCTCTGATCTATCTTCTCTCTCCGACTGACAAAAGGGTGTTTTCTTCTGTTCTGATCAGAATCCAAAGAAAACTGGGGTAAACAATTCCTTGTTATTAGGGCTTTCTTTTTATTGTCCTTTGCTGCCACGAGTTTTCTCTTCTCCATGATTGTCTTTTCTTTCTCTTATTCTCTCCAATTTTGAAGACATTGCACTCTTCCAAGTTCCACAAATCTACCATTTGGTGTGTAGGTTCTCCATCCATTCTCAGCTCTCCATCTAATTTCCGCGAGGAATTCCATCGAACAGCTGGCGTGCAAGTCTTGGTCTTTTCGGAATGGGCTGCGTTCATGGAAAACGTTGCTGTAATATACAATCACCATCCACCAACGATGACAACAAGGAAACATTACCCATTTACGACGAACAAAACCCCCCATCATTCGAACCGACCTCCTTAGACATCGCCGAAATCCCTTCACACAACATCAGCCTAACTTACTCTGCGCTCACCCACCGAGGTTACTACCCCGAAGCCCTCGACCGGGAAAACCAAGACAGCTACTGCATCACAACCAACCTACAAGGCGAACCGAACACCCACTTCTTCGGCGTGTTCGACGGGCACGGCCTATGTGGGGCCCAGTGCTCGACGTTCGTCAAAGAAAGGCTCGTCGAAAAACTCTCGAACGACCCCACATTACAGAGCGATCCCATCAAGGCTTACAGCACAGCATTCTCGTCGACGAACGAAGAGCTCCATCATAGCTACATAGACGACTCCATGAGTGGGACGACTGCCATCACTGCCCTTGTAGTGGGAAACAAGCTCTACGTAGCAAACATAGGGGATTCGAGGGCTGTCTTGGCAGTTAGGGAAGGTAACAGAGTATTGGCCAGAGATCTATCGTACGATCAGACTCCTTATAGGAAGGATGAGTGTGAGAGAGTGAAGCTTTGTGGGGCGAGGGTGTTGAGTACGGATCAAGTGGAAGGTGTTAAAGATCCTGAAGTACAATCTTGGGGCGATGAGGAGATGGACGGCTGTGATCCGCCGAGGTTGTGGGTGCAGGACGGCTTGTATCCTGGGACTGCCTTCACTCGGAGTGTTGGGGATAGTGTGGCTGAGAAGATAGGCGTCGTTGCTGATGCTGAGGTGTCAGTTGTGGAGCTAAAGCCCGAGCATTCGTTCTTCGTCGTGGCGAGCGATGGGGTCTTTGAGTTTCTGTCTAGCCAAGCTGTTGTGGACATGGTGAGTTAGTATCCTTGTGTAATAATCATCCACCATAGCTGGTAGTAAAGCAAACTTTCGACTGAATTATCTGACCTATTAGCTGTTTTTCTTGCATTACCTGAAGGTGGACAAGTATGGTGATCCCAGGGAAGCTTGTGCTGCTGTTGCTGGGGAATCTTACAAGCTGTGGTTAGAGCGTGAGAATCGAACGGATGATATAACAATCATTGTAATACGGATTAAGTTCTTGAATGCTAACGTATAAGTTAAAAACGCGTAACAAAACTATCAGCAGTTAAGTAACCAACTCAATCTTCCTCGGATGAAATTCTGCATGGGCCTAAAATCACATAATCCTCAAATGACAGACAAATCGTATGCAAGAAATAGAAACATTGAGCACTGCATCTTCAATTCCTCTTATCATTCTTCCTTCTATCATTGCACGCCTTCAGGGCTTGAACTTCTGCTCAAGATCAAGATTCGATCAGCTACCAAAGAGACAAAAGCTTACAATTATATGATCTTCGTTGAGTTAAATCCATGAGAAGACATACCCCTTTGACAAGCTTTCCAATTTCTGTCGGTATTCACCAGGCAATCCTTCACCAGCCAACGGGGGGTTTAAGTTTAGGGTTCTAAGCAATTTCTCAAAACAATAAGAATAATCATAAATTGGAATTATATAATTACTTGCAAAGCTATGTACAGCGCAGAGCATTGTTGAAGCTGCTTGACGTTGTCGTCGTCCTCATCGGCGTCGCTCTGGTGAATCGGCAGCGGCGGCGGAGGCGGCGGTGATGACGTGTCATCTGTGCTGACGCGTTTGTTGCTTTGGTCCATGTTACTCGGCGTAGAGCCATATGCAATGGAGATTTATTTCAGGCTTTCGTCCAATGGGCTTTGAAGTATTGGGCCGTTGGCCCAATCACTAGCCACGTGCGTCGCGGAATAATTACATATAAACCCCTAAATATGCGTTAATATCGTTCTTGCCACTCGCCAATCGCCATCGCTATCGCTATCGCTACTACGTTTGTAGTCCCTTTCTCTCGAATTCAGTAAGGACTTGATTATAATTTCGAGTAACATGGGTGATAAATTGTTATTATCTCAAAGAGGTAAAAGAGAATTCTCGTTTTTACAGACCGGCCAAAAATCGAAGAACACGAAGGGGAGACAACATCGCAGGAAGCAAAATCAATGCTCCAAAACCGAAGGAAGAGGCAGATGGCCGCGGTTTCTGTGGGCTTTGTTGCGATACTCTAAGTTTGTGGACCGGTTGATTGATCGAAACAGATTGTTTACTTCGTTACGGTAAAAATCACGGATCTATCTCTATAATTAATATGTAGTTGTGCTTCTGCGAGTGATGTCTTCAGAATCTTGGCGTGATACGCAACAGATTGATCCTTGTCTCGGTTTTCGAAGTGTAATCTGTTTTTGTTATCTGTAGATCAAATTTGCCACGAAAATGCCCTAGTGTATATGTTTTGTAGTTTTCTTTGGACCAATTGTTCTTTCTTGTTTTCTCTTTTTGTTTTCTGGTTAATGCAGAAAATCATTTTTTTTCCCTGTTAAATATGAGTTCCGGGTGATGTTTGCCTCATTGTTTGTTTACTGAATAATAATTGCTCAACTAGTCGTATGTATGGTATTGATCTAACGTTAATGAAATCTGTATCAATGGAGCTGCTTTCTGATGCCATCATCACTTTGAGTTGGGTTTAGTCCTTTCCCCTGCTCTAATTGATGTAACTAAGTTTTGTGGCTTTTGAGTCTTTGATCTTGAATTTTGTCCATCTGTACGTGCAAGGAGGACAATTTCGAACGTTTTGAGTTCTGAAGGATTTACGTGCAGGTTTTGATATGGCTTCTATGGTGGCAAAGGCTTGCACTGGTCCATCCAGTCATATGAGGGTTAAGACAACGCAACAGAAAAAGAGTCGTAATAAGAGAAAACACCGAGTGGATCCATCTTCTGCTTATCCCAGTAACACAATACCTTTGTCTTCAAATGAGCTAACATATTTCAAATTCTCAGCTGAAAAGTTTATTAGTCACGGCGATGTTGATGAATGTGACATATGTGATGCATGCCAAGCGTTATCCGATGCATTGGAGCTTAACCATGGGATGCCGTGCGATGTAGATATGTCTGAGCTAGAAGATATAGACACTTCTGAAGAACTCTATGGCACTGATTGGAGTGGGCTTGCAGAATTTCAGCTAGAGGAACTCGTTTTGAGCAGTTTAGATGTGATTTTCAAGAGTGCGATAAGGAGAGTCGTTGCTGAAGGTTACAGTGAAGAACTTGCTTCTAAGGCCATATTAAGATCTGGTCTTTGGTACGGGCGTGAGGACATTGTGACGAATATAGTGGAAAACACGCTAGTGTTGCTTCGAACTGGCCAAGAAATCGACACGTCGAAGGGACACTATTTTGAGGATTTACAGGAGATGGGAAGGTTTGTACTTGCTGAGTTGAGTTGCCTTTTAAGAGAGGTCAGACCGTTTCTGAGCAATGGGGACACAATGTGGTGTTTGCTGATGTCTGATATGAATTTATCCCATGCTTGTGTTGCGGATGCTTACCCTTCTAGAAGCTTCCTCGATGTTCCATCTTTGAATTCAAATTCCTCCGTGTCTGCACAATATCCTGCGAAGAATGAGCTCGAAACTTCTGAAACTAACGCTTCTTCAGTTCAGTGTAAACCGGAAAACGTGGATTCAGCTTGTGGTTATCGGGACATGCAATCTGATATAGCCGGCGGCGCAGTTGATCGATCAAGATTGTCGCCTGAAGCTACTTTCGATACAAATCAATCACTTGTTGAGTACGATTATCAAAATTATGTGCCTGAGACAGTTGAAGAGCTTGTTTGTGCCTCGAAACGTACAACTCTTTCTACAGGTGATTGTGGTAAGAATCCCAAGCACGCAGTTGATTCGACAGAGGATTATGGTACGAAGGCTTCGGTTGAAGCTACGAAGGGCTTCGACGTGGGTCCCAGTAAAACTAGTCATCCACTCGCTACAGTCACTAGATTCCTTCGAGTGCCAGCAGTTGATGATGATGCTACCGATGATTATTCCTCCTTTCGTGAATCAAATATACCATCCATCTTACCTCAGATGCTGATGAACGAACCTTTCTCTCCACCCTTCGCTGATACAGAACTTTCTCTTGCGATCCATGCGATGGATGAGGAGATTGCATTGCCCGTGAGCTATAACATCGACACGAGCCATTTGACTTCTTTTGCTTCTTCGAATTATGACTGTCCCGAACAGCAGTATCAACCTATGACAAAGGATGAGGTGATTACGAACCTAAGTTCCAGAATCAAAGAACTGCAGAATCTGCTCCAAGAGTGGTCGGAATGGACGAATCAGAAGGTGATGCAAGTCGCTCGTAGGCTGAGCAAGGACAAGGACGAACTCCAGGCCCTTAAGCAAGAAAAGGAAGACGCCGAACAACTCAGAAAGCAGAGGCAGAAAATTCAAGAAGGCGCTCTTAGACAGCTCTCCGAAATGGAAAACGCACTGCGTAAAATTAGTGGGCATATAGAGACAGGCAAAGCTACTGTTCAAAGACTCGAAGCTGTAAATGCTTCGTTGAGGCGCGAAATGGAATTTGCAAAACTACAGGCGATGGAGTCGTCGTTTAACTGCAAGGAGGTGCTGAAGAGGGAGAAGACGACCCTAACACACATCCAGTCATTCGAGAAGCTGAAGAGCGCCCTTCAGAACGATCTTTCGGGTGAAAAGTCGACAGTGGCTCAGCTGAATCAGAAACTAAGGAAGGCTAAAGATTGCAAGGGTCAGATTGAGGTAAGGTTTGCTCACAAACTCATATC
Organism: Craterostigma plantagineum; assembly: GCA_027422505.1. Taxonomy (NCBI): domain Eukaryota; kingdom Viridiplantae; phylum Streptophyta; class Magnoliopsida; order Lamiales; family Linderniaceae; genus Craterostigma; species Craterostigma plantagineum. The sequence continues at coordinate 2,489,765 of JAPQWV010000076.1, forward strand.
TCATGCTTAGATAATCAGATTCGTGGGTCGTTGCAAAATTCCATTTTCTTCACTGACAAACGCGGTTGCCATCTCAGGCTAGACTGAACCATGAAGAGACGGCTAAGGACGAACTGCTTTCCCAACTAACTTCATGGAGACGAGAGAGAGAGAAACTGGAGGCGTGCGCTCAGTCCAAGGAAGACGCGATCAAATCGAAGGCAGAAAACAACATGAGGCAGCATAAAGAAGAGGTGGAGAAGCTCGAGAGAGAAATCTATCGGCTGAGGCTGAGAGCCGCCCCATCCAATACAGAAGCTCTAAAGAGATGTGACGCCAGCAAAACCGACGGGTCCCACATGCCCAAAGCTATTGCAGAATCTCGTCATCATTACCTCGACGGCTCCAAAAGGGGGGCTGGTCAGGGCGTGAAACGAGAGAGAGAGTGTGTGATGTGTTTGACAGAAGAAATATCAGTGGTTTTCTTACCGTGCGCTCATCAAGTGGTGTGCGTCGACTGTAACGAGCTCCATCAGAAACGGGGAATGAATGACTGCCCTTCTTGTAGGACGCCGATCGAAAGACGAATCTGCGTACTCTTTGCTCGTTCTTTGGTTTAGTTAGTTGGGATAGTGGGATTCGAAAAACATCGCTAGTGTCGAAGCTTATTCTTGCCATTTGTATATTTGATTGCTGCTCTGAGAATGTGCAAGAAAAATAACGGCTTGTTCGAACGGAATAAAGGGCTTAGCTTATCGTAGCTTTTTTCATACCGCTTGTTTACACGAGACAAGATATATTGCATATTATTACGTACTAAGTAACTCTTCTATTTAATACGCAATTGTAATGATTTTGAAGAAATCTGATCTCAAAATTATGTCCTAATAACTGCGAAAAACTTAAACCAGCTTCTCATTTTAAAGTTGACTGAAACACCAAGGAATGTAACGTCGCACGGCAGGGGTTACTATAATGCAACTTGTAAATATTTTGTTCTGTGGCATGCCATCTATGAATCATCCTACGTAATGTAATGGTCTGAGATTTAGCATAAAACATTAGGAAAGAATTATTATGTGACATGAGAGTTACATAACATTAGAAAGAAAAGAATACCAAGTGAAGGATTATTACATACATCAACTTGATTTAGTTCCCACATTCACATCTTAAATTTATATGATTTGTCACATCTTTTTGTAAATAACTAATTAATACAAATACAATGAGATGAGGGTGCGAATATTATAGGGGGCGAGATGATTTTTGCATATGACATGCACACCGCTAACCCCTCGTAATATTCTTTATTCTTCTCTGCTTCATCACCTTCGTTCTGTCTCGTATATAACCTATCATTCATTCTCTTTAAATCTTGCTCTTTTGTTGAACACTAAATCATCGTCATCAACTACTAATCTTTCTTAAGACAACCTTAATCTTGGTTCCTAAGACACCCGCTCTTCTTGTCTTCAAGGAACCATGACAAACTCTCCTGACGAAAGAGAAGCAGGATCTTCTCTCTTCTCCTCCCAGGTAATATATGCACCTTTTTAAATATTTTTTTTCTATTTCTCTAGCTATTTCTATACCAGAAATAACACGTTTTCGTTGTTGTTTGTGGATCTTCTATGCCCATAACTGAATATATGGAAGAATGAAATTCTGAAAAATAAACAGGGAAAATGAGGAGGAGGAAGACATTGTTATTGCCTTGGAAGAAGATCCCAAATTGCATTCCTCAGCTTCCTCCATTTCTCTATCTGCAGATGGTAATAATAACCTTAACATCAACAAATCCATTTCACTGAGATTTTTAAAATTCTGCTATTCCTTACATAAATCTTCAAAACAGAATCCACCGCATTCCAAGAAGAAGAAGAAGAAGAAGCTGCCACCTCATCCTCCGACGACGATTCTGAGCTTGCCAAGACACGACAGACAAATTCAGACACAGCTCTAAAATCAGACCGTTCCCATCAATGGAAGGATTTCATACGCAAGCTTAGAAAGGGGCCAGCGATGCACATCCATCACCCAAACATTCCCCACCTTCCGTCGCCATTAAAGAAGCTCGCCGGAAAGAAAACCAACCGAAAAACGCAGAGCTTGCCCTCCCTTCCTCCCCTCGTAGAAGCCGATCTTTACTACTGCTTCGAAGCCTCTTGGAAGAACTACTCCCTCTCAGATCTACAGACAGCAACCAATAACTTCAACAAACGTTAAAATCTAAGTACCTCATCTACTTACCCCATTGATGAACAACAACTTAACAGTCATTCTTTCTTTTTGGGTTCAGAGAATTTGATTGGAGAAGGGGGTTCTTCTGAAGTATACAAGGGGCTCTTAGAAGACGGGCGATTAGTTGCAATCAAGCGTTTGATAAGGGGAACGCCCGAGGAAATGACGTCGGACTACTTGTCTGAACTTGGGATTTTAGTGCACGTAAATCACCCTAACATTGCCGGCGTAATTGGGTATGGTGTCGAAGGAGGTATGCACTTGGTCCTCCCTTTGTCTCCTAATGGGAGCCTTCAAACTCTGCTCAAAGGTGGGATTTTTATTTTCTTGAACTTTCTTGCATCGTTCAACTTAGTTGTCTGCAATAAAAATATCAGGTAATAGGGAAGATTTGGCGTGGCCTTTACGGTACAATATCGCCCTGGGAATTGCGAGCGGCCTAGCTTACCTTCACGAGGGCTGCCAGCGAAGAATCATACACAGAGATATCAAATCTGCGAATATTTTGCTCACCGAAGATTTCGAGCCTCTGATTTCTGATTTCGGGCTGGCGAAGTGGCTGCCCGATCAGTGGACCCACCTCACCGTTTCCCAGTACGAAGGCACATTCGGGCAAGTTAACGACGTATTTTATTCATCGGTTTCATTCGAAGGAAGCTACTGAAGGTATTAATCGTACTTACGCCATGGCAGTTATCTCCCGCCCGAGTTCTTCATGCACGGTACGGTGGACGAAAAGACTGATGTTTATTCCTTCGGAGTGTTGCTGTTAGAAGTCATCAGCGGCCGCCCTGCCATAGACGAGTCGAGCAATAGCCTCGTCATGTGGGTGAGTTGTGTAGTAAGCTTCTCTCCATCATCAAGAATCGAGATTCTTCATTTTTGTAATGAAAACTTGAGATTGAATCTTTTTTTCTTTTCCCAGGCAAAACCGCTGATGCTCGACAGGAACGTAGCAGAAATAATCGACCCGCAAATAGGCGAAGCTTACGACACAGACCAGGCGAATCGTTTGGTCATGGTGACTTCTCTTTGCATCCATCAAAATTCGATGGAAAGGCCTAAGATGAGCCAGGCATGTCGAGCTAATTTTTCAGACGGGAAAAAAAAAGTTGAGAGCTTTTAATTGTCTGGGCTTAATTAATGGCTCTGGGTTTTTTTCTTTGCGCAGGTAGTAAGAATGTTGAAGGGAGACGAAGGGATATTTCAGGGAAAGGCCAAGTTTCAGAAAAGGCCAGCATTGAGGAGGGCTTATAACCCTTTGCAGTCGATCGAAGAAGACGAAGAATGCAACTTGACAGTACCGTAAAGAACGCTTTCGAAGAAGGAATCGAATTCATCGATAAGAATATCTCGACTGGGAAGAGATGGATGAATCGATCGAAGAAGAAGAGATGTACGGATTAGTGTTTGTCTATTGCTTGGAAGATCGCAGCTCTATTTGCAATATCTTTTTTTCTAGTTAGGCCATTGAAGAGCTCTATGGAAGGGAAGGATTCTTCTTGTATTGTTTTGTAATTAAGAAATCGTTGACGCTAAGGACGACGTATTCTATCACCGTTTGAGTTGGCCTTTATTATTATTATATTATAAACAATTTGATAGTCAACGGTTTATGATGACTGATAAGCCAGCGATCTAATATCATATTTCCGTCTTGCAAAGGAAAGATCTTAGATTCAAACGATTGCTTGAGAAATAAAATACCCATCGAAATGATTAAATTCTCTCGACTCCCACTACTTCTGCTCCTTTCGATCGCATGGATTTCGCGCGAATCGTCGTGTCACTCGATAATCAATCCGAGCAAAGTGAAGAACGTATCATGGAAGCCCAGGTATTTGACGCGGTCGCAGTTTGATTAAGAGTGTTTGATCTTTTCTTTTTGGTTTGCTCTTGAGCTGTGTATCTCTTGTAGAGCTTTTCTGTACGAGGGTTTCTTAACCGACGAAGAGTGCAATCATTTGATTTCTCTGGTGCGTTTTCCTTTGCTTTTTTTCTTTTCCCTCTCTTCTCTAAGTATGTTCAGCTCCTTGTCTACTTCATGTTCGTTGTAATGTCTGTATGGGCTTGATTCAAATTCAGGCAAAATCTGAGCTGAAGAGATCGCAAGTGGCTGATTATTTTTCTGGAGAGACCAAGTTAAGTGAGGTTCGGACCAGCTCGGGAATGTTCATCTCCAAAGGAAAGGTTTGACCTTTTTGCATCCCCATGATTGTTAAGGGATTTTAGCTGTGCTGTGATAATGGTTTTTAAATTGCAAGGCTCGATTTAAGGCAGTTTAATATGGTTTTAGTTAAATCTAGTCTAGCACATTTTTAACTGTCTTTTAGTGAGATGCAAGTTAGATGTTTGCCATCAACATGCTTTATGTTTCTCAATTTTGGGGCTTTGATTGTTAGTGGCCTTTTCGTTTTGTTGAGTAGAGCTTAACTTTCTTAATCCGTTTTCCGAATGATATGATCCCGCTCAGACAGACATTTATAGGGAGAAAAAATTTCAGACTTTCTTATCATTATATTGGCACAATCTAGATTGGTAAAAAATCCATCTCCCTTGAAGAAATATTTCCATGGTTCTGTCGATTAATGTACTGTGTATCCTTCCTTATTTCCATGTTTAAGGCACCTTTACCTTTTTCCAACTCCGCTCATGGCTTTTTCGTTCATACGGTTAGGATCCTATTGTCGCTGGCATCGAAGAGAAGATCTCAACTTGGACATTTTTACCGAAAGGTGTGGGCAAGTTCCCTAAACTCTTATCGAAACTCGATAAAATCCCAATGCTTGAACTCGAGTTCAAAACTTTTGTATCCCAGTAGCTATGCTTATAGCTGTTTTTCCCTTGTACAGAAAACGGAGAAGATATACAGGTTTTGCGGTATGAGCCAGGGCAGAAGTACGACCCTCACTACGACTACTTTACAGACAAGGTCAACATCGCTCGTGGGGGCCACCGAATAGCAACCGTCCTAATGTACCTCACCGACGTTGCGAAAGGCGGCGAAACCGTGTTCCCCTCTGCTGAGGTTAGTCTATATATTTTCGATTTTTAGTCCCTCGATGTTTGGGGTATGAGCTTTTTTTTGTCCCCTAAGTTCCGAGATATGGCTTTTGGTCCTCAATATTATGAATCTTTTGCGGTGTTTTGGTCTCACGATCGATTTAATCGTCAGTTTGGATGAAATCACGGGTCGGGTCAGCTCGAATTTTTAAGGATCTGACTCGTAATTTCTTCCAAACTAACGGTTAAATCGGTAACATTGGGGACTAGAAGTGACATTCGAAACATGATAGACAAAAAACATTTCATATCCCAAACATTGGAGGACCAAAAAATGGCGTTCTCCCGCCCCATAACGACGAACTTGGAAAGGTTCTTCATCACCTGCCGCTACTGCACAGGAATCGCCTCGCCGTAGGTCTGCTTCGGAAGACGCAGAATTCTCCGAGTGCGGGCGAAAAGGCCCCGCAGGTATATAAATAAAAAAAAACCCTCGAATTAAAGTCGCAACGTAATTAATAACCTCGAAATTCCACCGTAAAATGTTGCACCCTTTCTGTCTTCCTTTCAGTGAAGCCTCGGAAAGGAGATGCGCTCCTCTTCTTCAGCCTCACCCCCGACGCCATCCCCGACACCATGAGCCTCCATGCGGGCTGCCCCGTGGACGAGGGCGAGAAGTGGTCCGCCACGAAGTGGATCCACGTGGACTCCTTCGACCGGACCGTGGGGCCCGACGGGAATTGCACGGACTCGAACGAGCACTGCGAGAGGTGGGCTTCGCTCGGGGAGTGCACGAAGAATCCCGAGTACATGGTCGGGTCTTCGGATCTTCCTGGGTACTGTAGGAAGAGCTGCAAAGCATGCTGAAAAACGCTGAGCGGTTTATCTGGCGTTCTTGTGTGAAAGTCGTCTCACGATTTCTCTTGTTATGGATTTTCTTTTTTTGGGTTTGTCGCCGTTATGAATATTGAACGTCATGTCAAGTTTCATATATGGATACATTTGGATAGGGATCGCACCAAGATCACCACGTGAGCTTGAAAGAGAGAATCGAGATAATTTTTATTCCAACTTAGTCCTGCTTACAGAGATTATTGGACTTAATATAAAGACTTGCATTATTTAATAGTATTAAAGATAGGTGTTGAATGGTCTTGGTAGCTTGAAGGGTATGCGTGAGTTTTTCTGTCTTCATTTTCCACTAGTAGTTTGACCATCCCCATCAGTTTCTCCCACCGAAGCTCGACGTGTCCTCCCGTCGCGGTATAACGGAGCTCCGGGTATCGACCGTATTTCTGCGGAAGATGTTTGTTGCATGTGCCCCCTGGTCTTCTTTCCTTCCTAAGGCGCACCATAACATAATCACCCTCTTGAAAGACTTCACTCCTTCGGCGTTTATCCGCTTTAGCTTTGTAATGGGCAGCCGACTTTGCTAGCTTCTGCCGGACTTCTTGCTGAACCGTGACAGCGTCAACGGCCATTCGTTGGACGGTCTTATTTTCAGAATTTGTTTCGTAGCATACCAACCATATCGAACACCACCTTTGGAGGACTGGAATAGACAATTGAGAACGACAACCTCCCCGTCGAAAAATGTGCGGCAGAATCATATGCAAATTCAGCTTGGGCGAGGGCGAGGTCCCAATGTTTAGGCTTGTCGTAAGCATTATCTCGGGCCTGCTTAGATATACCGGGATCAAGTAGTCGTAGGGCAACCGGGCTAGTAGGAGACGATGCATGGCAGCAGAAATTTATCGTATCCCTGTGATAGGCCGCAACCACGAAAGTCAACAGGCCGAGAAAGCCGAGCAAGAAATACGCGACCCAATCCATCTTTCGCACAACCTTGTTTCTTTTCAGAGGGAGGGTCTGTCGAGTGTTGAATAACTTTCTTCTCATGCCCCGTGAAGGTCACAACCCCGTCTACATTCAGTGCTTTTACGCTCTAACTCAAACTCTTCACGTTGCTTCACGCCCTCCTCCAACGAACTTAAAACAGCCAAGTACGAGGCCTTTGCAGGGGTAGGTGTATGAGATCTAGGACGCAACAGGTACTTGACGTTTCCTCGGGTGACTTCGTAAGTACTGCTTCGGCCCAAATGACGACATCGGAATCGAATAACCACGGCATTCCCAGCAAGATGTGACAAACGTCCATGTCGACGACATCACAATACACCTACTCTTCAAACTTGCCGATAGAGAACGAGAGTTTGCACCTCTCGGTCACCCGAACCCTTTCCGCTTCAGACTTGCCGATAGGCGTAGAAATCTTCTCACGTGGCAGCTGCAGTTTCTCGACCACCTTCATCCCGATGCGTTCTCGCAGCTCCCGCCATCGATAACTAAATCACAAAGATGACCATTAAGGACGCAACGTGATCGGAAGATGGTATTTTGTTGGCCCGTATCTTCACTCTTAGGAGCAAGGAGAAGCTTTTGAAGGACCAAGCTCTCTTGAGCCTCTTCACCTCTATCATCAGTGTCTGGGATCGCAAGCACCTCTTCAACGTCGGTTTCCTTATCAACGAGGCCAGCGGTTCTCCTCTGGGGGCACACGTTCGAGCGATGACCAACTTGATTACATCGATAACAACGGATGGGGGCTGATTTTGCATACGGGTTGTCGTCTCTTTTCTCGCCTAACGAGCGTACATGTTTCTTCCCCGTTGCTTTCGTCCCTTCATGATCAGCAGACTGTTGCGAGCGCTGTCGGCCATCTCAGCTTTCGAGCCTCAGTCATCATCCTAATAACTTGAACTCTGATTCTTTCGCGTATGCTTTCACGAAGGCCTTGGAGATATCGTGGAACTGTTTGTCCCTCGGACTCGTTAAGATTATTCCGTTCGGCGAACCGTAGGAATTCTACCGTGTATTCTTGCACGCTCCTATCCTTCTGACGACACCTTTGGTATTGATGAAACAATATTTGCTCGTAATCCGGAGGTAAGAACTCGCTCATCAAGAGTTGTTCATGTGGTGCCAAGAGCGAACGTTGACTCGGCCTTCTCTGTTTCGACGCCGTTGGACTCTCTCCCACCAAGCCGACGCTCCCCGCTTTAGTCTACAGGCCACCGTTTTAACTCTCCGGTCTTGAGGCGTATCCATGTAATCGAAGAATTTCTCGACATCGGCTAGCCACTCTAGAAAGTCTTCTATCCCAAGTGACCCGTCAAAGGTATCGAGGTCCACCTTGAGTTGAAAATGGTTACCACGTTGTGGCTGCTCCTCTTCTTCAGGCTGAAGCTAGAGTCAGAATCGGAAGGATATACGTTTCTGCGTTGTTCCCTTCGCTGCTGCAAACGTTGCAACGCTTCGCCGTTATTCCCGGTCTGATCAACGTCACGACCGTCACCGCTCATCGTGGTCTTCTGATACCACTCTGATACGGATCGCACCAAGATCACCACGTGAGCTTGAAAGAGAGAATCGATAGAGATAATTTTTATCCAACTTAGTCACGCTTACAACGATTATTGGACTTAATATAAAGACTAACATTATTTAATAGTATTAAAGATGGGTGTTGAAGGGTCTTGGTAGCTAGAAGGGTATGCATGAGTTTTTGTGTCTTCATTTTCCACTAGTAGTTTGACCATCCCCATCACATTTATGGGGAATGTAGACTTTTCATTTTCGGTCCTATTAGATGTTTCATTTAAGATTCAGGTCCTGTCAGGAAAATATTTAATTTTAAGGACTTGATTTATGTAGTGTCACTTCATTGCTCTGAATAACTATATGCTTAATTTTTGTAACACCGATACCAGTTTTTGCAGTTGCACTTCGTTGTTCTGAAATAACAATATTTTGAAATTTTGTAACACGAAACGTTCATTTTATACCAGTTCATATAACTTTTATACCACTTTTTTAGGTTAGGTCCTTATTTCTAAATTTTACAGAAGTTAGATCCTTTAAACTAAAGTTTTTTTTACAGGGCCTGAATCTTAATTAAACTTATGACGGGGCTGAATCCAAATAGACCCTATTGAAACCAATATAGCGGTCCCCATTTTTATTGATCTGTTTACTTTTTACCCTCTTGTTTTAATTTTTTTTATTATACTCGATAAAACAATTTTTTCTTGATTGAGTAATTAAATCGAGTTTACTGTGAGTAACTTGATAACATAGGCTAAGAGCTGTTGCCGTTCCTTAAATATTGTCACAAAGATATGGAAATCCGATTACTGTGTCGGTTGATAACGAGATATCAGGCTCATTTATGCCATACAATCATAATTAATTATCATTATTGGATCTTAGAATCTGATTCTTCTTTATAAGCAATATGTAAATTAAGTATAATTCTCACACCAGTATAATCATACCACGTGTCTTTGAGTTCAAAGAGAGCATTTCATTTTTCTCTTTGATTTTTAATTCCCCACCACCAAAGGATTCTGCGATCTATGTGATCGCAACTATTAGTATATAGATATATGATACGAACTTTATACTTCATTTTTGTTCTTTTCGTTTTAAACTTTAAATCTCGTCACTATTCACTTGCATGCTTACGAAATAAATACGAAGGAACAACATGATTGCCTGATACTTATATTCTCCAATAATAAATAACCAATATGAAAAAAGACCTATGATCGTTGATTGAGAAGAGAAAAAGCATATAATAACATAACATGGTTATGAAAATGTGTGTTTAAAGACAGCCCACAAGTTGAAACGCATGCTTGGTTCTTACGGCATGGAAGAAAGTAAATAAAAATTGGAACTTGGACGTGACATTACTGAGATCGAATCTTGTAATAAAATATTTGTGGAAGTTAGGGGGGATGCACTATCACATAGTCCTATTACGATGGCAATATATAATTCATCGTTTATTTTGGAACTCCTTCCAATAATTATTTTCCTTCTTGTCTGCTGCACATTAAATACACAAAATCCTCCTTTTTCATGCATTTATTAATATCACATTGCGTGATTGTGCTACTCATCTATTCCTCGACAATCACTTCATATCCTTATCATTTCTTCTTTCCTGTCAAAGCCGAAGATAAATAAGAAAAGAATCCATGGAGGTTGCTCAGCTACAACGGAGCTTTCTTGAATGCTTTGCAGTCTTGTTTCACGATGTAAAACACACATATACACACATAAATTTATGTACAAATTTTCTCTCTATCTTATATATATATATATATAATTATTGGGTTTTTTCAGGGAATCTTGGATGGTCAGTTTAGTCAGCTTCAGATGCTACAAGATGATAGCAACCCTGAGTTTGTAGTTGAGGTCATTTCTCTCTTCTTCGAAGATTCTGAGAGGCTTCTCAATGATCTAGCGAAAGCCTTGTGAGATATACATATCTATCATATGTATTATAGGGACTAATATCCTTTTCTGTTAGTTGAGAGGTTATTATTATACCTTGTGTTTGGCTTTGTTTTGTACAGGGAACAGCACAATGTTGACTTTAAGAAGATCGACGCCCATGTCCACCAGCTAAAAGGTAGCAGTTCGAGGTAAGAATTATTAAGACAAACAGATTAAGAAATAATTAACTATGCTTAGAGTTAGCTAAAAAAAACTGAGTTCTCTACTGTTACAGCATTGGGGCTCATAGAGTTAGGAATGCATGCATTGCCTTTAGAAACTCGTGCGAACTGCGAAACGTCGAAGGGTAGGTAACTCACGCCAAGCCAAGCCTCTAACGACTCGATCGAATCGCCGGCGATGGCTTACGATTTTCTTTTTTTTTTTTTTGGCGCTCTTTTTCAGGTGCCTTAAGTGTCTGCAACAAGTTAGAGAAGAGTACTTGCTGGTGAAGTCGAAGCTCGAGCTTTTATTACAGGTCGAGCTTCTATTACGCGACACCAAAAAACCACTTCAAGAAAGAAACAGATGAAGCCATCGTTGGCTTTTTTTTTCTTTTTTTTTTTTTTGTAGTTGGAGCGTAAAATCGTTGCAGCAGGCGGATCGATCCCCGTTTTGAGTGATCATCTATGAAGACGACAGACAATCCCTTCGTCGAGGGCGTTTAAAAAAAAAAGCTATGCATAATTTATATTACATTACCGAGAGCAAAAACTCGGCAGTTGTGTATCCTTTGTCCTGAACACCAAACGTTTTCTGTGTTCATAATCCCGACCGAACAAATAAGCCAAAAGAAAAATCGTAAAATGCATTACAAGAAGGTCAATTTTATAACCAAACCTCTTAAGATTCATCGTCGAACAAACGCCTTCTTAGAGTTTGCGGTGATCAACCTGACTCTTGAAGGATGAAGAGCAGCTGCGCAAACTCCAAAACAGAGACAAAAAATAGCAGTAATTGGTATGAGCAGCGGCCGTGAATTCAACAGTTGATTTCGGGGGCTTCAAAGGCACATTGACGTTCATTACAACCTCGTTATTAAGGAGAGGTTCTAAAGCAGAGTATACATGGATCTTCGACGAGTTTTCCTCCTTATTCTGCTTGCCCTGGAAAAATATGAATAAAAAATGAAAAACAGAACGAATGATGATGAAACATTGTTGGTAATACCTTCTTAGTATCTGAGAAATGACCCTAAGCATTATCTTCTTCCTTCGATTCAATTTCTTACCAAGCATACATTTTGCAATGTCTTCAGCAACAACCTCCTCTCATCATCAGTGGAATTTGAATCCATGGAAGATTTCAAGGAGCGCAATACTCTCTTCAGAACGACATAGGACTGATTCTCGACTAAAAACTTCAGTAAATGGTTGTACTTCTGTACATTAGTAGGTGTGGAATCTTCGACGGGTTTTTTCAGCGACCAAGCAAGCTACGTCTTGAACGAAATCTGAGAACCGTAATTGCCTCGAAGCAAAGCATTCACATCCGCGACTCGAAGAAGGTTTTTGCTGTTCTTGAGGAGGGAACCGTTCGTCGAACTTTCGAAGCAGATTGCCCATTTCATTCACATGCTTCTCTATCGATGATGAGGATAGGAATGAAATTGGATAGTCCCGACTGGTTTTCTTTCTACCTATATGAGGCAAGAAAAGATTCCGTTTAAGACCATTAACGCGTTTGTCTATGACTAGAAAAGTTTCGAACAATCCTATGGTGGATTGCAAGCAACTTCCATGCAAAGATGGGATATCTCACCTCAATGAAAGCATACCCTATGCCTCTTACGATATCCCTTCAGCTCTGATATGTCAACCTCACACCCAGGCACCTGCGAAAACGAGAAATAAGTTACATCTAAAGAAAGCCAAACTAGTGGGAAATCTCATCAGATACTGATCAAATCCATACAATAGTCAAGCAACATTTCTTCAGTTATTTTACATCAGATAACAACTACTCTGGAGATGGAACAACTAGATCTAGCCGATAACACAGAAAAATGTAAAGTAGTTTAGCTAAACACTTCGTAAAAAGGCGTGATCTTTTTGTTAACCCCTCACCTGGCAATGAGTGGGTCCGTCCGCCGGCGGTTGATCTTGCGGCGGTGGCAGCCGCGGCCGGGGGGGGGGGCGACGGTCTCGTCTAGATTGAAGTCGAGGAAGTCCGACCAGAGGAGAAGGATTTTGCTGCATTTTTTTTCCTTTTCTTTTGAGAAAGTCTTTTTGTTGAAGGGGGTTATTTTTACAGCGGATGAAATATTCTGTCCCACATTGCTCTCTCATTTCCTATTCCACTTTCTATAATTTATACAAAAACTAATTTTTTTTAATTATCGAAAAATATAAGATATAGATATCACTTTAATAATCATCATAAAATAAGGAATAAATTAGATGTGTTTATATTTATATAATATAACTTACATGAAATAATGATGATTTTATGATTTTGTGGAATATAGAATTAAAATAGTTGCAAAATAAAGATAAAAATTTGTGAAAAACAAGATCTAGAATTTAATGGCTCGGATTATTTGGGACAAAGAGGGGGACATGATTTATGGGACAGAAGATTTCGTGCGTTTTACAGAATGGAGCGTCCCCTATTTTTATTAAACAAAAGGGAGTGGACCGAAAGTTACCAAAATATCCCAACTTAAATTGGCCTTTTTCAAGTAAAAAAATTTGAATTAATTCGAATAATTATTTTTTTAATTCGATAACATATTCGAGCAAAAAAACTGGAAAAAAAATTATTCGATTTTAGTATTCGATTTTTTTCACTCGAATAGTACTATTTTTCTACAAGAATTTTATTCGAGTAACTCAATCCGAGGTCGAATAACTTGAATAAACCGATTTCTGTTCGAAAACGTCGATTTCAGGCTCAGAAACAACAAAATTCATTCAGATTTGGGGTTAATATGTTTAAGAATCACGAACCCATCGATTAACACCTCGTTTCGACATGAAATTTCACTCGAGCGGATCAAATGATAATCAAACACTTCGATTTTTTTTTAAACACCCAATCCCTTTTTTTTTTTTAAATTAAAAACCCTACACTACCTTTTTTTTTTAATTTCACACAATGTAATCCTATTTAACAAAATGTCTATTGAAAGGTGTGTGTGACGATGATGACGATTGAGGTCTTGTAGCTTCTTGGATGGTTGGTAGGATTATTATTATTGTTTTATTATTATTATTATCATTATTATTATTATACCCGTAATATCTCATTATGAAAGAAATGTTATTTTGATTCCAATAGTCAATATTGGTGGATGAGATGAAGTTGTACCAAACATGTTAGGAGACATGTTGCCCCCAACAAAAGTAAAGTATATAAACAAATTAGTTAATTACGTAGGTTTTAAGTTACTAATCATCTATGCATAATTAGTAACTTCCCTCGTAGAGAAAACCGCAACCCAATTCACTACAAATGGATTAATAAGGCCCATTTACGTCAGCCCAAAAGTCAGGGAGGCGAATTGATATTGTCAAAAGAAAAGGGGTGGATTTTGAAATAGAGAAAAAAAAAAGCGCTCTCCCTCCAAAACCAGCAAACACCACTGCCACCTGGCGCTCGCCTCAGCTCCTCCTTGATTATCCCGTTTCTAGGGCTAGGCTAGGGTTATTCTTCACCGAAAAAATTCGCTGTTAGTCGAAAAGATGGGGAGAAATCGGAGCCGAAGCTACAGCCGAAGTCGAAGCCCTGTGAAGCGGAGGGGTTACGACGATGTGCCCGATCGCGGCCGTTCGCGACGCTCCCCTGAGCCTACGGGGTTGCTCGTTCGCAATATTTCTCTGAAATCCAGGTTCTTTACCAGAATGCAATGTTTACATTGAATGTTTTGAATTGCTTTCCGACATGAATGAGTTGCTTCAGAGTTATAATGTTATTGTTCCTTCGCGTGGAAGTGTTGCGTCCCGTGGAAGCTTAAACTCGCTGTTTCGGGGGTCTAAGTTCTAACTTATTGCACTTGATGTGCAGGCCAGAAGACCTTAGGTATCGTTTTGAGAGGTTTGGTCCGATAAAGGATATTTATCTGCCTAAAAATTATTACACAGGGTACGCTTGAACAGGTTGTTTTGACTTTGAGAATAGTATAACTTCTCCTCTTGTATTCATCTAATTTGAAGTTCGTCGATGAAATGGTAGGGAGCCACGTGGATTTGGTTTCGTTAAATTCCGCTACCCTGAAGATGCAGCTGAAGCGAAGAGCCATCTTAACCACACCGTTCTTGATGGGCGTGAAATAAGGATTGTGTATGCTGAAGAAAATCGTAAAACTCCCCAAGAGATGAGACGAGTCACCCGAGTGAGGTAGTACTTGTGTGCTTGGGGCAAAACATGTCGTGAATTTTACATAGATAGTAGTTATTTGTTTTTTCGCCTGAAGCTCTAGGGGAAGCCACAGGAGACGCAGTCCGTCATTGTCCCCAAGAAAAAGATATTACTGTAAGTGCATGTTGATACGTTCATCCATAATGTGTATAAGCACCATGATGCTGTCTTAGCATGATACTCATACCTTAGTATTATTGCTTAACATTATTGGTCTATTCATGACAGCTTCCTCACGCTCTCCATCCCCGACAAGACATGACACCAGGTCAGTTTGTAATTGATAGATATGCTGTAACATATCTTGACCATTTTCCTCCTTCCTCCTACTAAATATTATATGCATTTCAGTGGCCATTATCCATAGGATTTTTGTGCTGAAAAACTGACCCTAACTGAGTTCCGATCTGCCATTATTTCGTGTATTTTTTAGTTAAATTCCAGTTTCTGATTGTACGTGGTTGGTAGTTGTGAAATGTTTGCAGCCAATGAAACATATGGGTGAAATTCTTACGCTGCAGATTGTAAAAGACAGAGAACGTATTCGCGATTGATTATGAGAATGATTAAGAAAGAGTTAAAAAGGTCAAAATTTGCTTCACCTTTTTTGTTGAAAAGCCTCTCCATGGAATTGTCCTAATGACACTGTGCACGGAGAAAGCGTGCTTCCTTGGATTGGGCGAGTTATTCACTTGGTGTGATTGGAAAAAAAAAATACACGGACAATAAACCTTCTAATATCTTTCCTTTTTTGTTACATAGTATACTATAGTTTGACATCTAATGTTGCATGGAAATCAGTTAAGAATGAATCTAAAGTTAAGTTTGTCAAAGATTGTTCACATCTTTGAAGAAGCTATGCATTTCAAAATTATTACTGATTCAAGCGTGATGAAAATGCGAAAAAAAAAAAAAAAAAGATGTAGGAGGTTTCTACTGTTGGGAGAAGCATGAAGTTTCAGCATTTGCTGACTGTTGTGAACCTCTACATTCCATTCCCCTGCTATAGAGAGTTAAAAACGTTTGTCCGCACCAAAGCATCTAGTTATCCCAGAAAGTTCTGAAAAATATGCAGGTAAATGCATGCATCATCCATTCCACATAGATGATCAAATTAAAGCTGACATCATTCTCTGCCGTGCATGTAAACTTGAACTTTTTGCTGCTGAGAGCTGTGAGTGTTTATCTTATTTGGGTTGATGTTTGATCAGAATGTTGTTGGGTTGATTGTTTCTCCTTTTAATGTATTAGAGGAAGGGGCCGTGGAGCAAAGAAACACAGCTCACCTGGACAATCCCGATCCACATCTAGATCTGTTTCTACCAGGGATGGTAAAAGTTACATTTCTCGTGAAAGATCGCCAAGTCCTCGTGACAGATCTCGAAGGCGTTCAACGTCTTTCCCTCACTCTGCTTCTCCAAGAGACCCCAGGCCCAATCAACGTTCCTCTGTTCATGGAGAAAATGGCGAGGGTGGGGCTGCTTGTGAACCACCGGGTCCAATGAGAAGAAACTGCTTTAGTCAGGGAAGGTCTCGCTCTAATTCATATAGGTATAACTTCTCTTACATAAAAGGTTTATATTGCCCTGGTCTGAGTTGAGTAACGACTGGTACTTGGTCTTTATGCAGTTCAATGATTATGATACGCTCTCTTCTCTTATTTGTTTTTGCAGCCCTCGTTGAAGGCTTTTCTTGAAGGAATTTGGGTTACCTCTTCATGGACTTCTGTTTTTTGTGTCATTAGCTGCTTCTATAATTGTTTTTGATTGGATTAATGAATGTGTTAGTCTGGTCATACATTATCAGTTGACTTTTTTTGTCAGCAATTATCAAGAAGTGTTCATGTTCTTGCTGTAAGAGTACTTAATATTTGGTAACGGATTTGAACTAGAAATTGAACTCGGTAACGTTTTTAATACAAACAAGAAAATGATGCACCTAAAAGAGCTACGAATTTTTTGTTTCTTGTTTATCATGATTCCTCCAAGGATTGAGAGCATCTCTAATGGCCTGTGCTTCAGGGCTTGTTTCCCAGGCTCTCTTCTCCGACTCTAAAACTGTTACTTTGTCGTCTGCTCAAGAACAAAAAAAAATTAAAGTAAAAACATTCATCAATATCAAGAACTATGAATCCCTAGCAAGATAATGACCATCTTGAAGAACACGAAATCAACCATGGGGGCAATTATTGACTATCAATCACACAACAACCTGAAAAATTGCTATAAATGCCGACATATTAACGAGTATATCAGATTGCATTGCCGAAAAATTGCTATAAAGCCGACAAATCAACCAAGATATTTTGAATCAAGTAAGAAAAGCTCGATCTTTATATCAGAAGAAATGGAGAAATTCTTACAGAAGCCAGTTTTGATCATGAAAAGCTCCATTGAACCTCCAATCATCGCCGATACAGCTGCAATCTTCAAGTACCAGCCCAAAAACTTCATCTTTGCTTTACTCTTCCTCTTTTTTTCCAACACCAAATTTATATTCTGATTTGCGACTCTGTTTCAAGTTACCACTTGAAGCATTTCATCTATATTGTGGAATGAGGTCTGGGCCGTTATTGGGCTAATTTAATATTTTGATTGGCCCATAAAAGCCCATCGCTACGAACTAATTTTCGAAACATCTTTCTGCACGAAATCGATAACCGTTGGGCGTTGACTGTTGAGTTTTAAGGCTGTCGTTAATTTGTATTCGCCTTTCAAGTGATGCATTTGTTAATAATCTATTTAAGTACTTGTTAATCATCTGATAGCCATTAACGACGTGGCGTAACATAAATTGAAACATAAAATAATGCGATTATTATGGGGCTTTGGAAAAGATGCCGACAGCAAACCGTAAAGATCATGTTAGAGGCAAGAAAATGACGTGGTTATGTCTGGTATACGGAAAATGTAGTAAGTACTTAATTAAGTTAATGCAGAGTAGCTGAATTAGTTGTCCTTTGTAAAGAAAACCTAGTACCTCGGTATCAACTTTTAATTTACCTAAACTAAAAGCCTTCATGGGCTCGAGGGCCATTCTTTTTTAATTAGCTTATAGGAGACATTAATCATTACATGATTAATATACCTAATAATCATCCCTACTCCTACTTGATTTATTTGACATAACTTAAACTAACATCATGCTCCATCTGTTGTTCCATAATACATGTTCTTTTAGAATTTATTTTGTTTTTAAATACATTGTCGTTTTACAGTTTTCAAGATAAACAACATTGATTATTTACAGTTCTGGATTGCTATTCACCGCCCCCTTTTTCCTAGTAACCGCCCCCTAAAGGACTTGAAAATGACCTTTATGCCCTTATGAAATTTAAATTAATTAAAAAAATAATAAACAATAAAAATATCTATTTAAAGCTCTTTCCAAACAACACTTTTCAAATCACAGATCGAAAATCAGACAAAAACAAAAAAAATACTGAAATCGCAATGGATCGTCGACAGGGATACAAAAAAAATATATATAATAAATATCGTACGAATTTCGGCTCGACCGAACATGATTTATAAAAAAAAAAAAAAAAACTACCGAAATGAAATTTCGGTCGGTTACAGTACTGACCGAAACATAATTTCGGTCAGTGCTGTAACCGACCGAAAAATGATTTCGGTCGGTAATTGTACCGACCGAAATCATGCTTCGGTCGGTTACAGTACCGGCCGGAATTATGTTTCGGTCGGTACAGCATCTACCGAAATCCGATTTCGGTCGGTACAGTGTTGACCGAAATCTGATTTCGGTCAGCAATTTTTTTTTTTACAGTATATTTTATTTATATTATTTATTTATATTATTTATTTATATTATTTATTTAGATTATTTATTTGTATATTTTATTTATATTATTTATTTGGATTTTTTATTTATATTATTTATTTGGTTTATTTATTCGTATTATTTATTTGTATTATTTATTTGTATATTTTAGTTATATTATTTATTTGGATTTTTTATTTTTATTATTTATTTGGTTTATTTATTTGTATATTTATTTTCGAAACAGAATAAATATGCAAACAAATATTGAAAACATATAGAAAATCCGTCCGATACAATAAAAGATAAAAAAAACAATAGCAACAGCGTCAAGGGGCCTGGCATCACGTCATTCATCAGAAGCCCACCGCATCTCCTGCATATGGTGCATCACGTCATTCATCAGAAGCCCACCGCATCTCCAACCCCTGCTGAGCGCGTCCGCGCTGATGCCCATAATCTCCCTCGCCGCAATCTGCTGGTCGCCAGCGTCTGGTGTCCCCGATACCGTCATCCCGTCGATCGGGATACGCAGGATCTGCTCGACGTCGTGGAGCATGATCGTCATCTCCCCCCACGGCATGTGGAAGGTGCTCGTGTCTGGATGCCAGCGCTCGACAAAAGCGCTGAGTAGAGGCTGGTCCAACTGACCCAACATAGCATCCACGAGGTGGCCAAGCCCCGTGCCATCGATCTGGCTCTGTGTCTCCGGCGGGAATTGGGAGTACCAATTCTTCAGCTTCCCAAGCACTAACGCCCGCTGCTCGCACTTCAGCAGGGGTCTCTCCTCCTCACCCGTCCAGATGCGGGGCGCGATGTGCCCCAGATAACTACCTATCACCTCGTCATCATATGGACCACCGGGCTGTGGCCCCTGCACCCTCCACGAATCGTCATCTGTAACCCTGGAGCGCTTGCTCCCTATTTCATTTTCCACGAATAACGCAAAAATAAATTTAATTTCTTTTACGTATTTTAAGACACGACATCGCACGTCAGTTTATAGAGGAGAATGGAATTACCTGAGGAGGCCGGTGGCAGATCGTCGCCTGATGACTCAACCGGAGGGGGTCTACTTCTTCCTCCGGGTAGGGTCTTTCCACCCATGGTCTGTAATTAAAAAGATTTTTTTCAAAAAAAATTAATAATACAAATAAATAAAACAAATACATAATACAAATACATAATCCAAATAAATAATATAAATAAAATATACAAATAAATAATACACATAAATAACCCAAATAAATAATATAAATAAAATATAAAAATAGATAATACAAATAAATAATCTAAATAAATAATATAAATAAATTTAAAAAAAAAAAGAGTTGACCGAAATCAGATTTCGGTCAACACTGTGCCGACCGAAATCTGATTTCGGTCGGTACTGTAACCGACCGAAAATCCATTTCGGTCGTTTTTTTTTTTTTTTTCCGCGCCGAACGGAAATACGAACGATGTTTTACGTTAATTTGGCTTACCGATCGTGAAAAAAAGCCCTTTCCCTTTCCTAATCCCTGTCGACGATCCATTGCGATTTCAGTATTTTTTTTGTTTTTGTCTGATTTTCGATCTGTGATTTGAAAAGTGTTGTCCGGACAGAGCTTTAAATAGATATTTTTTCTTGTTTAATATAATTTTCTCTTTTTAAATTAATTTAAATATCATAAGGGCAAAATCGTCTTTTTCTAGCCCTTAAGGGGGCGGTAACAAGTAAAAAGGGGGCGGTAAATAGTAACTCCCTTTACAGTTTTACCCCTTGTGTTTAATATAAATTGTTAAATTAAATTAGATAACATAATTAATTAAGGGTATAATGGAGATTTTACTTTATTTCTTAACATGTGTGTAGTATCCTTAAACGACATGTATTAAGGAACATTGGGAGTATTAATTAGTAAAACAAGGGTTTTAATTTGTGCTTGGCGGCACTAACATAACACGAAGGTCTAGATTGGATCCTCTGTTCCACATTCGTGTTCCACCAACCGAATTACGACAAGTGTATAGTTGGTCAACTGAGTTTAGCACTTGTCGAAAAATGATTGGTGGAACACAGAGGTGGAACACCCTTGTGGCACGGACAATCCGAAACGATGAAGGTCACCTTGTTGATTAAGAATGGAATTATAATTGCGTTATAAATATGGTGTAAACAAAAAAAACATATAGAAATTTTCAACTTTATAAGAGACACTAGGGGAGATGACGTGTGGAAACTTAATATTCTATTTTATGGGGTGATTATATATATATATTGAAATAAAGAGAGTAAATAAATAGAAACAATATGGATTCTGATGCAAATGGTTGTTCGAATCCATTTGTGTGGAGTCCGACAAAACTATCTATTAAGACTTTGCACTTTGGTCGTTCATCATTTGACAGATCATATCAAAAGAGAAAAAGAGGATGTTAAAGTTATTGTTTGTTTACAACTTGTGATATTAAATTATTAAGAATGGTGTATTAAGGTATTTTTGTTGATTAAATAATTAATGTGATGACGCAAAGACATCTAAACATGCTTAATTAGATGGTATGACGACGAAACCTTCTGAAGTAGTAGTACATCTCATTTCCTTCTCTTTCTGAGTCACCAAAGGTTAATTAGGTTTTATTTATTAGAAGCATTTAGTGATACCTGACGGCGTTAGTTACTAACATAATCAAATAACAGTTAATATATATTAAGAATTTCCTCAAGAGAATAACACAAAGGAAAAAAGGTAGAAGAAAAGGTATATATTTTTAATAGACCTCCATTTCACATGCGGGCGACAGTGACCTTTAAGCTTTTTCTCCACTTTTTTTTTTTTTTTTTACCAAAACTCGATATAAATCAAGAATTATACAATAAAAAGAAGTTGGATCAGTACAAAAATTTAAAAAGCGTGGATTACTTTATAATACATTGCCTTTTTTGTTCTGAACTAAGATGCAGTTGTTATTTGCTATCATCATCATGCATGTTAGTTGTTTCCGAGTAGGTTGATTTGTAAGAATGCATGCTTTCTCAATACCATAGCACTTGATACTTTTACATATAATATAAAATTAAATAAAAATATGCAGTACGCTGGGAATATAGTTCAACACACTCAGCATTTCCATTCTTGGAAGTTAAATCAGTACAAAATCATGTGGGCTGAACTAACCTACAACTCTAAACAAGCCGTTTTTTTAGGTTTCATTTACCGAAAGTGCAGATGCACTAACCTCATTCAAAATACATTTTTGGTAATATAAAGGTAATAAATATTACCAAAAAAATCCTTGACGGTCGAATAACTTCAATTCGTACGTTCGAAAATTCATATATTTCTTATGACGAGAGAAAGAAAAAGAAAACACAAACTGTAATATCTTCAATTCTAAAAACAACTCACTCTCTAGTTCCAAAAACAGATATATCATTCATGTCCGACCTTATTTATCAAATTCCAAAATAATAAATGTAATGTCAATATAATATTTCAAGTGGGGCAAAACGCACCTTTTTGTGCACTACAAATTCACCCCCCACCCTTTCACCTCTGATCAGCTCTCCCTCTCTCCCTCTCTCTCTCTCAAACACAAGATAATAGAACTTTTTTCATCGAGTATTAATAATTCATTACACTACTATGTCGTCCTCATCAACTATTTTCTGCAAAAGCTTCACATCATCGTGCTTCGATCCCCAAGAAACAGCCCTCAAGCTCAAGTTTTTAGTCCAACAAAACCCTAATCACCATCAAACGAAATCACATTATTACTCTCAATCTCCATGCAATAACAATCCCATGAAGGCCTACAATTCTCCCTCAAGGCTCAGCCCAAACTCCCTCGAACTTTGCACCGAAACCCTAGGCAGCGAAAATGGGTCGGACACGGCGGCGGCCATGTTCATCGCCGCCGGGAATATAAATCAAGAACCACCCACCGGCCACAAGTCATTGGTCGGGCCAGAGACGGAAATTTTCAAGAGTAATAATAATACTGTTGAGAAATTACAGAAGAGCCCTTGCGGCAAATCTTTCAAGAAAGAGAAGAATTGCGGTACTTTTCCGCCGCCTTTGACTACGATGAGCGGGTCGAGCCCTGTGCAAGTTACGAGGCACAGAGAGAATGGTAGGCTCATAATTGAGGCGGTGGAGAGGCCTTTGAGGAACGGCGGCGTTCTTCAGGCGGAGAGGAGCGGCGGCAGGCTGAGGCTGAGCTTTCTGAGCTCGCCGGTGGACGGTGGTGATGCTGCGGCGGCGGAGGAAGGAGGAGAAAGGAAAGAGAGTGAAGAATTGTTGGGAGATTATGGTAATCAGTATAATCATCAATGGATAGGCGTTAGGTGTAATGAAGGTCGACGACGACGTGGCGGCGAAAATAACGGCGGCGATGATATGATTAGTTGGAGTAAGCCGGCGATTTGGGTGGTCACTTCTTGAATATTAATCGTCTACTTTATTATCACTATTATTAAAACTCAGAGTTTTCTTTTACCTTCCATGTGGGGTCTACTTTATTTCGATTATTCTTTATATTAGAATAGTAATAATGATTTGGGTTTGTTTTCAATTTTTTTTGCGGATTATATGGTTCGAATATAAACCAAAACACATCGTCAAGGTGCTCAACGTATATACGGTGATCGTCGATTTCATTTAATAGTTGGTGAAAACTTTCAAAAATTGTCGATTGTTGTGCTTTCAAGCTTTTATACAGGTATGGGGCGAAACCAACAAAACAAACATGCAATTTAATAAATATACAAACTATGTATAACGAAGACCTATATCGCTCTCGTTTAAATCGATCCTTTGTTGTCCATCATAATATCTATATATAGAGGAATTATATGGTGATCACCTTATGTGAGCACCTTATATGGGCACCGATTCGTGCCAGATTAGCATGCCATTCTACATCAAATGAGAAGGCCACACAACAAGTATCACATAAGACGTGAACATGCCACAACAGCACCATATCTGTCGATTAATGACGCCTAAGATGTATTGATTAATGCCACATCACATTTGATGTAGAAGTGGCATGCTGATTTGCCATGAATCGTGTCAAATCAGCAGGTATCCACATAAGGTGTTCACATTATCATCCATCTATATATATATATCCATATTTACTCAAGAAAATAAATATTTTCCTTTTTTTTTTCAGATGACAAACGCTTTGAGTAGTTCATATTTAACATTTATCGACGTAGTCCCGTGCGTCAAAACTTAATTACATGTCAAATATATAACTAGCGAAGCTAAACCCAAGTCCCCACCCTGAAAAAAATATAATAAATCATCCCTCAACTTTGGAGTTTTAAATTTTGCTTCTTGACGGTCAATTACAGCAAACTAGCTATAAATATAATATAAATGAGATAAAGATAGTGTCACTTAGTGTATTGCTTTCCTAAGGTCTACGGAAACCATGGAACCTTTGTTGTTACCAAAAAAGATAGTCTTTTTCATTTTATTTCTATAGTATATTACACATATATGATTATAGGATCACAAAATATAATTTGAATGCGACGGATCCACGCGCATGATTACTGAGATAAAAATGGCACAGAATACAAATCCAAAGAAGATTTTATCTGCCAGTAATGAAATCGAACAAATATCAGAGTTGAGTTGTACGGAAGAGATAAGCTCGTCGTCTCTCTCGTCCCAATTATTACTTTTGGATATAGTTGTCGAATATTCATTGGAATTGATATTATCTTAGCCAAAAGTATAGAAAGAAGTGCAGATGCAATAACGGGAATATGGTCGTGTGAGTTGTCCAATTATTTTACATCGTGGACTTCGATTGTCCATTCATGTTAACACATCTCATTCATCTACGTCGACAGAATAAAGTATATACAACTTGAGTTAATTACCGCTTTTTCAAATTTGAATTTAAAAAATAAGCATTATGTGTATTGTATTACAAAAATATTGTATTCTTTTTATTTTATTTTCTTTTTGTGAATTAATTTTATTATTTGTACAAATTTCCTACAAAAATAGGCCTTCTTTTAATTATTTTATGCATGAATTAATTTGACAATATACACAATTAAAAAAAGGCAGTAGAACTATGATTCATAAAATGAAGAAAGATTCACACAATTAAATGAAATATAGCCCACAATCAGAAAAAGAAAACCATAGTAATCGCCACTAATTTTCCTCCATTTTAAAAAGTAGTTTTTGAGACACAATTTTGTGATGAACAGGTAAAACCTGCACTGACCCAACTATCAAATTAGCGAAGCGAATTTTCTTTTTTTATGTCGACGTGGTTCAAAAATATAGATTGCTAATTAAAAGATAGAATATTTTAACATATTTATTTATTTAGAATGAAAAATCGTATATATTACTATGTAAAATAAGAACTTTAAAAAGGTGCCTATGAAAAATGGTATTTACTTAGTTTCAAAAATATTGTGAAATAAATTAAAACCAAATACCGAATTGGAAAACCCAATTCCGTAATCGAGATAAACGATTACTACTTCGGTTTGATTCAATTTGTGAAGAACATTTAAATTTAAGTGAAAAATAAATCAGAAATATTATTACCATAAAAAATTATAAAAGCAATTATAAAATAAATTATGCTTGTAATGGTTAACACATGGTGCCTCTATTTGTAAATTACTATTAAAAAGATACCTATATACGATAAAACTTCCATACATGATACAACTTGGCTATGCATCAATTTGGAAAAAGAGAGTGGCTGCTGTGAAAATTCCAAAACTATACACGTATTTTTCGTAATTCTTTAAAGAAAAATGAAGAAAGGGGGAGCAAAATGAGCTTTTGTAATGACCAACCAATCCTTTAAAAACCACACTTCGATCATGAGTCTCTCTATGTTGAAAGTAATATATTTGCAACGCCTTTTATTTTCTTACGTCACTTCTTCGTAGGCTTCTGACTTATATTCAAAATTCTGGAAAAAAAGAGAGAAAGAAAAAGAAAAATGAAAGGCTCCGTATAAACACCAGGGGAAAATAATGTTCATCTGTAAATGTGAAGCATATTCATTTGCTTTGATGTTGGTGACATGTATTAAATATAGAGCATCTTCAAGGATGCAAATAAAAGTATTATATCATATCGAATTAATGATGTAAAATCGATTTTGAGCATTTGATAGTATCGCTAACCAAAGCGAAATTCCATTCAGTACGGTGTAAATAATAATCGTCCAATCAAAAAGAGTGGAAAACAATAACTAACATGAAATCGTCGCGATTATATCAAATTCCTCGCTCGGCCTCCCTTTCAACAAATCATCCATCTTTGCGAGCTGCGACGACTAGTTTATGTCACAGTTCAGTGAAACATCTTTGCCATGTGAGACCAATCGATGAAATAATCAGACACGATTCCGAAGCCTGCAAAGCATGACGGGGATGTGTTTCGAGTGCCTCGAGCGGCGGATTGAAGCTGATTTCGAAGGCAAGCTCACCTTCGCGCATGGTCTGTCCGATTCGCACCTGCCTTACGGATCAGAAGCTGTCGTTGAGGTCTCCAATTCGGCGATAAGTCTTAATTAGATTTCGAGGGCATCACTGTGTTGTGCGATTTTTTAGTATGATTATGTATTTACTGCTCCATTTATTGAAATTGGCAGACGCCGAATTCGCACCAGCAGTTCGTTGTTAGTTATGTGCTTTGCGATCGAGACGACTGCTTTGCCAAGTATCTGTAAGTGATTGATTCATCGTCATTATTTTGCTCTGTTTCGTTTTGGATTTTTCGGACTGCTAGTACTATCTACGTGAAAGAGTAATTTGTGTCCGGCGCTGCTTAAATGAAAATCAGTTTGTTGCTGAGGAAATTTGGGTCCTAAGCAACTTTATGGTGAAATGGAGAAATGAATTTTTGGAGCACTTACTATGCTTTGACCGCTGTCTTCAGTGTATGGGTACCAACATTTGGGTTTTTTTTGGCAGCGATGACTATTGTTTGGTCGATAGTGAGGACAGAATTTCCGGGCAAAATGAGAATTCATTGAGCATCAAGCACGACCAAGCAGAGGTCAATATCGGGATTTCTGGTGATGAAACTTGTCCCGATTTAGTTACATCATCAGCTGAAACTCGGCGCGACGAAAGATGCACATCCCTTGAAATTTGTGAAAAATGTACGATTTCAAGCAGGTTTTCATGCTCAAGGGTAATAACCGCTTTATCTCCAACTGCACGGATTGGTGATGCATCCTATGCACTATTCGAGGAAATCGCTTCGTGTTTCTCCTCTGGGTTGATCGAAGATCACGTTCTGCAGTCTCTGAGTTTTCTTATTGATGGGAAATCTGTTGGACGTATCCCCACAAACTTTCTTAGTTTGTTAGGTGTGCCCTGCTTTGGGGAGAATGGGTTTCCTGGATGCATTAGGCATCCGAACATTAGTCCTATTCTTGGGATGCTGAAGTCATCAAATGGAAACAGCAGTGTGCTTATAAAGGCAGCATATACCCTAGAGAACATTCTTCAGTATAGCCCTGATGCTATAAAATCCGATTGGCATGTGAGGCTTCTGATCTACCAGATACTTTCAGCTTTGTCTTATATGCACGGGTTAGGAGTCACCAATGGAAGTTTATGCCCGTCCACAATCATGTTAAGTGATACTTCTTGGTGTTGGTTGCAAATCGATGAGAAACAGCTACTGAAATCTCGGGTGAATCCATCTGAGGATTCGGACAATCTTTGCAGGGGCCGCTTTTGCTTCGAGGATTGTGCCTCTAACTCCCTTTACTCTGATTTTAGCCTCTCTGTATCTGACAATTGGCAATCTTCTTTCTATAGATGGTGGAAAGGAGAGCTGAGTAATTTTGAGTATCTGCTCGTTTTGAATCGATTAGCTGGGAGAAGATGGGGCGATCATGCATTTCATACTGTCATTCCTTGGGTGATAGACTTCAGTTCAAAGCCTGATGAAAATAGCGACATCGGATGGAGAGATCTTAGCAAGAGCAAGTGGCGCTTGGCTAAGGGAGACGAGCAGTTGGATTTCACTTTCTCAACGTCTGAAATTCCTCACCATGTGTCTGATGAATGCCTGTCTGAACTTGCTGTTTGCAGCTATAAAGCACGGAGGTTACCGTTGAGTGTTCTGAGGATGAGTGTTCGTTCCGTTTATGAACCCAACGAATATCCGGCCAACATGCAAAGGTTGTACCAGTGGACACCTGACGAGTGCATTCCTGAGTTCTACTGTGATCCTCGCATATTCTCTTCAGTGCACTTGGGCATGCCTGATCTAGCCATACCTTCATGGGCAGGAACACCTGAGGAGTTCATTAGGTTGCATAGAGATGCATTGGAGAGCGACCGAGTTTCGTCTCAAATACACGATTGGATTGACATTACATTTGGGTACAAAATGTCTGGCCAGGCTTCTATTTCTGCCAAGAACGTGATGCTTCCATCGTCTGATTCCACAACTCCAAGATCAGTTGGGCGACGCCAGCTTTTTAATCAGCCTCACCCTCCACGTCTAACTTTAGGAAGCGTACGTCTTGAGGAAAATATTGTCTGTCTTTCAGAAATTAATCGACTAGATAAGCTGGAGGAAGCTACATTTTTCTGTGAGAACTCATGGCATTTAAGCCCCAAGTATAGTGCTTACGATAATGATTCCTTGGAAAATGATTCGATCAGGAAAGTAGATGTGATAGATATTTCTGTGGATGCGTCGTCTGTCGAAGCTCCATCAGTAGTGAAGTCTGGGAGGGAGGCAATGGTTGATGCGAGCTATTTGCTCAAATATATGGAGTTGGAGGATGAAGATTCTCTGGGATTCCAAGAGCTGCAGCTTTGGAAACAAACATATAGATCGTTTGCATTCTCCCAAAGAGCAGCAGATGATATATTTGCTGTGGGATGTATTTTGGCAGAACTTGAGCAGCGAAAGCCACTTTTTAACCCAAATTCATTGAGCTCGTACATGGAGAGCGGTGTTCTTCCAAGTTCAGTCAAAGATCTCCCCTATCACGTGAAACTCATTGTGGAAGCCTGTACGCAGGAGTGGAACAGGTAAAATCGCTGAAACTTCTCTCCTAGCAAAAATATCTTGGATGGCTCTCAAATTCCCTTGAATTGGGTTTAAATTTATAGTGAGCTCCTCTTGTTGCTAAAGCGTGACCGTTTTGATCTCGATATTGTAGGAGGCCTTCTGCCAAGTGCCTTTTGGATTCTCCGTATTTTCCAAATTCAGTCAGGTCATCATACTTGTTTTTAGGCCCATTTAGTCTTCTGGCAAAAGATGAATCTCGTCTTCAATATGCTGCAACATTTGCCAAACGTGGAGGTTTTAAGGCAATGGGAGTTTTTGGCACTGAAATGTGTGCTCCATATTGCTTACCCCTTGTAGTGACTTCTGCTTCAGATGCTGAATCTGAATGGTCTTACATACTATTGACGGAGTTTCTGAAATATTTGAAGCCAGATGCAGTGAAACAATATGCTGTGCCATCTATCCAGAAAGTTTTGCAGGCTGGTGCCTACATCAAATTCGTTCCATCTCCTTGTCATATAATTGGTTTTTTTCTCTTTGCTGCTCATCTCATAAATCTCTGTTTTCTTTTCTTTGCAGGGTACTGGCTATTCACGTTTAAAAGTTTCTCTTCTCCAAGGCTCATTTATGCAGGAGATATGGAAAAAGATAGGTAAACAGTCATATCTTGCAACATTACACCCACTTTTGATAGCAAGTCTATTTGTTTCTCCACAAAAGAGCTCAACTCCTGCCGCATCTGTTTTACTCGTTGGGTCCAGTGAAGAGCTCGGGGTACCAATAACGGTTCATCAGGTTTACCATTCCTAAAATCTATTTTGTGTAATTGTCCAAGAAAGTTCACCTCTAGTAATGATACACCCAGTCTAGATTATTATCTCTCTGGAGCTGATGTGAACATAATGCAGACAATCTCGCCTTTGATACTCTCTTTTGGAAAAGGGCTATGCAGTGATGGACTGGACGTGTTGATCAGAATTGGTTTGTTCCACATACGAAACTAAACTTTATACGGAGTACATCTTCTTTAGAAGTAATTTATCTTGAATATTAGGTGGAATTTTTGGAGTGAACTTCATCTCCAAACATATAATTCCTTTATTACGTAAAGTCATGGAATCATGCATCTCCACATCACTGGCTAGCAAAGGCGAACCGATGCAAAGCTGGGGGTATTTGGCATTACTGGACTGTCTGACCGTATTGGAGAGTCTTGTTCCTATGATGACAAGTGGAACGATCGTTAAGGAGTTAATTGAGGTATATATGTATATTAGTTAAGAATATTGTAGTTGTTAACTAAAGAAAAGGGTAAGAAATTTCACACTCTCATGTTTTATGCAGGATGAGAACTGCCTCTATGTGAAGGTGCTCATGTGTAAAGATATCGGGATCCGGGCACTTCAGGTGGTTTCATATTTTTTTTTCAGCCAAATCAAGCATGCTTTGACTTTTTTATCACCACTGCTACTTCGGTAATAAAATGTTACTATACATGGTTGCATTTTACGTGTACTCAGTATATCTGCTATTGAGTCAGAAATACATTTACTGTTGCTTTATATCTAACTCCACTTTCGGTTTGGCAGATTACTGCCAAGGATCTTATCACGCTTTGCCAGCAAATCGGCGGTGACTTAACTTCCTTGCTCGTCCTTCCAAAACTACAGGAGTTTTTCAATGAGATTGCCTTTTCTCAGGAAAAGCACTGTTCTGTCAATTTGGGTGGAAAGATTACTGACTCCAAATCCGAAGCTAGTGAGGGAGTTGAGAGCCGTGCAGACTTGGTGTGAGTGTGTCCCATTTCAGTTGATGCTATCATAATTAAGTCAACAAAACAAGAAGTTGCCAAATTACTGAAGATGAATTGTTAACAGGCTGCTCTTATATCCTCAGTTCGCTTCTCTACTTGGAATCGAAAAACTTCGCCAGCGCTGCCCCACTTGGTTGCTTTTAGAGCAATACCTTTTACGACATCATAGCTGGAAGGTTTGATTCTCACAATTTTTTTTTTTTTTTGTAATAAAGCGCATGTTCCATTGTTTATAACTTACCTTCTTTTGTGTTGCCTCATATATTGTTAATAGTGGGAATGTGAAAGAGATTACGACCAAAGTGGTCAAGAAAGTCAAAATAGGATATATTCGGACAACAAGGGATCATCGGCATCTAACAGCAACGGGTTCGGACGGTCGAAACTGCCATCCCAGGGTAAGAGAACTACAAAACATGTGCTGCCTGGTAAAGGCATGTCAGATAATCATCGAAATCTTGTCGAGAGAGCTGAGACAACTTCAAACCCTGGAATATACGAACCATGGTATTGGTTCCCTAGCCCAGCAGATAGTTGGAAAGAGGTCGACTTGACAGGTCGTGTAGGTGGTCCGAAAGATGATTTTCCATGGAAAATTAGAGCATCCATTGTCCAATCTGTCCGTGCTCATCATGGAGCTCTGAGATCATTAACTGTTTGTCAGAACGAGTCTACCGTGTTCACAG
Source organism: Craterostigma plantagineum (assembly GCA_027422505.1). NCBI lineage: Eukaryota > Viridiplantae > Streptophyta > Magnoliopsida > Lamiales > Linderniaceae > Craterostigma > Craterostigma plantagineum. The sequence continues at coordinate 2,520,994 of JAPQWV010000076.1, forward strand.
CGGGCGTGGGTCCCGGATTTAGAGGAAATATTCAAAAGTGGGAGCTGTCAACCATCGATTGTGTCTCGATCTATAATGGCCATGAAGAGGTTGCTTCCTACGATTTTTTCTTCACGATGCAAACCAGTGGTGATTTCCTTTATTGTAACACCATAATCAGCTTAGCTTTCATCTATTTCAATCCTCAGGTTGTAAATGACATTTGTGACCTGGGTTCCTCTGGTAGAATAGCTTCATGTGATGGCACGGTGCATGTATGGAATGGACAAAACGGAAAAGCAATTTCAATATTTTCTGAGAGTTCTTCAGCCAGGAGACAGTCGATTGAAAGAGATGAAGCGAACATGCTTCATTTTAATCCACTAGTAAGTGGGATGCTTAGCGCCGCATTTCATGGGAACTCATACACTACCATGTACTACTTGGAATTCAGCGATAAACTTGTCGTGGGTACTGGAAATGGTTCTCTCAGGTAACTAATAAAAGCAGCTACAATACTTGATTTACTACCCATCAACTGTTGGGTTAGAACAAAATTATAAAGAACTGCTTGCTTTATTGTCTCTATTGCAGGTTCATTGATCTCAATCAAGGCCAGATGCTTCATTTGTGGAGGAGTGAACCAAGCAACGCTAGCTTCCCACCCCTTGCATCATCCATTTGTTCGTCTGATCATGGAAAATCGAGTATTGGGGAGAACGTTGCTTTTCCTTCCTTTATTGCCGCAGGGTACAGCACTGGCTATTGCAAGCTCTTTGACATGAGGAGTGGAAAGATTGTTGCCTCATGGCAGGCCCATGATGGATACGTGACAAAGGTTGGTAGAAGAACAACGCTATTGGTTAGAAATTCCTAAGACTGTGATGTTTTTATAATCTCACGTACAATGTTTCTGTCTGCACTGAAGCTAGCTGCAGTTTCAGATCATCAGCTTGTCTCCAGCTCCCAGGACAAAACCTTGAGAATTTGGGATATACGAAAAAGGTAATTGTAATTGTTCAAATCGAGCTTTCTGCATAGCTGATTGATCGTCTTGTTGGTGATGTTTTTCCGAATGAACTGCTGTTAGGAATTGCGCAGCAGAACACAGAGTTTTTCGAGGCTATAATGATGGAGTTTCTAGTTTCTCCGTTTGGGGGCAGAACGTCATCTCCATAAGCAGACATAAGATTTGCCTTTCTTCTTTACATACCACTGCTGATGAGGTATCTATCTAATCCACTAGGCTTCGAAAAGCATTGTTTCTTTCTTAGATAATAGTATATGATATACTTCTTGAAGCCATTGTTTTATGCTTCATGAATAACCCGAAGTTTGCACATTCAGGAAAACCAGCGTTACGTCGTGCCCCAACACCTTTATATACCCAACGGGGAATCAAAAAACACATCTGTGCTCTCAGCCATTGCCATCCTACCATTTTCGCGGCTCTTTCTCGTGGGAACTGAAGATGGCTATTTGAAGATTTGTTGCTAGCCCACACCCTCTCCTCCGCCTTGTAAAATTTCGCTCGACAAAAAAAAAAAAAAAAGAAAAAATGGGCGATAGCCGAGTTGTAATGATTCATCAAGCAGAAAGTTCATCGACTACTTTGATTATTATATCGTGGATTGATCTTTCAGATCCGAACCATGTTATTCAGTGATTGTTAAGGAGACAGATGACATTGTCTCTTTTTGAATTCATTTCAGCTGAACAAAAAAGTATGAAGAACTCTGCTCAATTAGGAAGGCTTTTCTATGAGGAGAAAAACAGACCTCTTCAGGTGTTTAAACCAACAAGTGTTGAAAAACTCGGCGCTAACGGAGACGATTTCTATGAGGTGAAAAACAGACCTCTTTCTTCGAATAGAAAAGGCTTTCTAGAAGTCTACTGCCTTTTTTTTCTCCAAAACATTTCCAGAAATGGCAGTTATTTTTAGGTGCTTTGCTTTGTCATCTATCGCCATCAGCTTTCTCACACAGTAAAGGTAAATCAGATACAGGTTTCAGATAAAATCGGAAATCAGATAGAATTGGTATTCATCAAAAACTGTCGATTTATTTGGGGCAATTGCTAAGGTAATTTCGTTTTATCCTTTTTTATTTCTTTTACTACCATTGCTGATCACAACCTGGGTAATCCAAATATTTGTGGGCCATTATTCTATTGAGAAACGGAAAGTCTTTTCTCTTTCTTGATTTCTTGATATGGGTTTCCGTAGATTGGATGTGGAATTTGATATACAATTGATCGTTGATGTGCGATTCCTGGTAATTGTTCTGCTGGAATGTCCTTTAAATGTCTCCTTGTTTTCGCTGTTCTTTTCCCTCGGTAATTTGTATGCTCTGCTCTCATTTAAAATGAACGCGTATTCTTTCTTCCAAGGAGAGAGCAGCTTCGAAGATTTCAATGGATGGAGAGGCATTTAGGGACCGTATAGCATCGTTACTAAGAGCTGCTCAAGCCGCAAGAATCGTGAAATCGGACAATACTCCATGCAAAATAGAAGAGGTATGTACTTCAAATTCTTCTTCAAATCAAAACGCTATATTGCAGAATCCAACTCCATTTCTTCACCTGGTATTTTATTACCAGGGCCTTTACCTAGGATCACTTGGAGCTGCCCATAATAAGAATGCCTTGAAAGCCCTTAACGTCACTCACATACTAACCGTCGCCACTCTGCTAAATCCCGCTTATCCAAACGAATTCGCATACAAAACTGTCCCAGGCATGACCTCTTGATTCCTTAATCTTGAGGCAATAGTTTGTAATATCAGAACTGCGTGTTTGATTCTGTAACAGTTCTTGATAGGGAAGATGTAAGATTGTCGCAATACTTTGGAGAGTGCTTTGCATTTATAGACGAAGCTAGAGCGTTAGGAGGTGGTGTCTTAGTCCATTGCTTTGCTGGAAAATCGAGAAGGTTCGACTGCTACTTTTTGTATGTCATAGAGTATCTCATCTCAATATCGTAGTTAGGAACTGCTCTAAAGTGCTTTCGATCGTTAGCGCAGCGTGACTATCGTTGTCGCCTATCTAATGTTCAAACGCCGTTTGAGTTTAACCAAAGCCATGGAGCGCGTGAAGAAGGAAAGGCCCGTGGCATCTCCCAATTCTGGTTTCTTACTGCAGCTCAGGGAATATGAGACATCTCTTCAAGGCAATATATTCTTTCTTCTCTATGGGTTCGCTTCAGCTTAACTAACTTGTTTGGGGAATCTTCGATGAACTAAACGCTCTATTTGTTTGACGTTCGATTGCAGAAACCAAAAATGCTCAAGCCCAAGAAGTGTAGAAGATGTTTGCAGCAAAGAATGGTGAATCTTGAGCATCATAATTCAGGCAATCTTTTTGGTCTCATTTTGAAGTCATTTGGTGAGAAATGAAAGATGATTACGCTTCCTTGTTCCACTTGAAATAATGGACTCGTTCTATATAGTTAATAGGCTGGGCCCACGTTCATTCATTACTTGGATTGGGCTCTATGACCACAACAATAAGATCAGATTAAAAAAGGCCCAATTTGGACATTGTGATTACACTATTATTAATATTGTCAATATAATTTATGTAATTCTCATGGTTTAATTTATATATTTTAAACTTCATAAGAGGACTTGGATTGTTTCTTGCAGCAGCTATACGGACAAGGAACTTTCACATGCACAATAGGAGACTTCATAACTACTGTCAATATGATTCTTTAATAGGAGTATTAATTAAAACAAAAGAAGTTTGGTGATTGTCCTTATCAAAACCTAATTTCCCATTATATGTTTGACTATAATCATGATAGTAAATATGTGTCGATATGAGTCAGAAACATATATGGCGAATTGGCCAAATGATGTCACGTCTACTGCTTTAGCTTCATGCATAAAAATTTCAAATCTTGATTAGACCTACCTACGAATGTATGTATAGTATATATCTATATTATATAGAAATAAAGTGGCCGAGTTGGTCATCATATAAATTTCAAAATGGAGCTCGAGTAACCCCCCTGATTCGTTATTATCACTTCATCATTGGTAACTCTGCTCAAGGGAACTTCTATATTTGATCGAACACATTTACGGGAAATTTTTAAATGTGAGAATTCGATAACCTTCAATTTTCTTTCACAATGCACAAACTTTTAATTAGGAAAAAGCTGGCAATAAAAACAACTAAATATCTGATATAGAACATTTTTGTGCCCCAAAAAATGAATAATTCCTATAAAACAGCAAACTGATGGTGCAAGAGTCAAAACAAGGGTAATTAAAGATCAGGCCCCATTAAGTATTTATGTTTTGGATTCAGACACCATTACATTGGGCTTTAGGATTAAAGACCCACTTTTCGAAAAATTCAGGGGTCAGGCCCTAAAATGATGCAAAAAGACGTATTTAACCCCGACATATGCCAAAATTACGTTGTATACCTAAATAATCCGTTCCAGCCAATTATAACAGTTCGACGCTGAAAAAGAACACGTCCTTTAACAACAGTCTTGTATTGAGTACCATATGTCGTCTTTTTAGTAACAAATAACGTCGCAGAAATAACACAACATTAAAAAATAATACCGCTTCCTCCAACATCATTTGTTAATGTGTTACTGCAAGAATCGATATTATTTTTGAATGATGTTGTACTTCTACGACTTCGTTTGTTACTAAATAGACGTCATATGGTACTTAATACAAGACTTTTGTTATCCAAATGAAAGGAAGTGTTTCTTCAGCGCAAAACTGTTATAATTGTTCTTAAACCCTCCACCTGACCATCCCCCTGTTTTCCTAGACAGAAAATTCATCATTATAGGGAGCAATGCTCGATCAGTGGGAAAAATAGGGTTAGATAGTCCGATGTAATAAATATGTCTGTTAATAACATTTTACTGTTAATAAGTAACGTCTTATGACGTTAAAATAAGACTTATGGTTTTTACAATAACAACAGTATAATTGTGTAACAGTTATAATTGTTCTTGAACCCTCCACCCGACCATCCTCCCCCTGTTTCCCTAGACAGAAAATTCATCATTATAGGGAGCAATGCTCCTATAATGGGTTACCAATTTTCAATCTCGAAACGTGTAATAAGATCGAAACGCTAATGATTCGATCTTTTATAGAAAAACGCTAATGGTCGTCGCGTCGAGTTTAGGGTTTATGGTTTAGGATTTATGGTGTAATAACGCATGATGGAAAACAAAACAAGGTATTAACAATCGACTGTGCTCGATCAGTGTGAAAAATGGGGTTCGATAGTTCGATGTAATAAATATGTCTGTTAATAACATTTTACTGTCGATAAGTAACGTCTTATGACGTTAAAGTAACACTTGCGGTTGTTACGGTAACAAACCAGTATAACTGTGTAACATAAATTGACGTCAAATACCATACAGAAATCATTTTATTAAGGGTAATTTCGTCAAATCACAGTTTTGGGTCCTTTTCACTTACTTTTTGAAAAAATAGGTCCTTAAAAATAAAAAAAGTTCAGACAGGGTCTGATTCCTAATTTCAAAATATAATACGGCCTGACACAAAATTTGCCTCAAAACAAAATGGTTTATGCTTTTTTAACAAACGCAAGAAGACACGAACTGGGGTTTGACTTTGACCAAAAAGCTAGTCACTCATCACTCACACAATAATGCACGCACACTGATGGATGCAATTAATGTTTTCTGCATTAATTTTTTTATTTTTCTTCTTTTGCAACTGATATTATTAAAGTGGGCATGTATTTCATTTGGCTTCTTCTCGCTTGGTTGGTTGTGACCTCATGCACCGATAATCATTGAATCATATAAGATCATCATATATATTCAGGAATATATAAGTACAACGGAAACATATGGTATATTATTTATGTTTCCGTACGGAATACACAATATTATTTCAAAAGCGTTTATTCTTCTAAAAATGTAAAAGCTAATCCCGGAAATAAGCTCATTTCATGACAGTAATTTCGGAATAATCTTTCTGAAAATTGTGGGTTTGGACTTGGTTATTAATAGACCAATATCTTATATGCCTAAAGAAGGGACCCACAGGGACATCTTTCTGCCGTCCGTCACTTTTAACGGGGGGAAAATAAAATGGTACTCACCGACATGCTAACGGACAATTCCTGCCGTTAAATCCGAAATTACATTTATATCCATAGTTTACGTATCTGTTTACCATATTGCCATTCGGCTCGGCTCGACTTACAAGTCGGCTATCGCTATTTTGCCTTTTTCTTTATTTTATAATCTTTATTTGCCGCTCCAGGAAACGACCAAAACAAATAAAATAAAATGAACGCTTCCGTGAAATTTGATGAAATAAAAGAAAGATGTCATTATTTGGCATGCATGGATTGAGTGAGAGTTAATTTTAGTATCCAATTATCCGATTGCTGTAATCTCTGTAATTCTGAACTACGTGAATGAATGATAAATAATCTAAGTGAAAAAAGAAAGAGTCGAAGAAGCTTTTGAATTAGGGAAATTATTATAAAAATACACTGTATCTTTGAAGCGTGACAGCTTTGTTGACTGAATTACTTCCATTTGAAGCTATATAAATTTCATTGTTCTTGCATAAGCCACGTCGGTTCTTTTCTTCCATTTGCTTTATTTTCTTCACTTCAATTACATTATATTAGAAATACTATCTTTCTTCTTTCTTTCTTTCTTCTCAAAATGTTGCAGAAGGAATGTGTTGAAGTAACATATGGCATACCAAATAATGTTACATCACGTACATGATCGCCTCTCAGTCCCATTTTCGTTGTAGATGACTTTGGCATTTTCAGTGATATATATGCTTATTGATTTAAAGTTTATATATAATTTAATAACAAATATAGGGTTTTGGTGCAGTCAGATGATCACCAAATTATACCTGCTAACATACTCCGACAACTCTCTCATGTGATTCTTTTTCTAAAGAAGACATTTCTTCGGAAATTGAGCTTTTGAATGTGGAACTCAATTAAATTACACAGGTTTATTTTGACATTTTTCCACAATTCGGTTTTCAAAGCAAATCAGTACTATTTTATTCGAAAAATTAATTATATATATGTGTGTGTGTGTGTGTGTGTGTGTGACAAACTGCCATTTTCTAGGGTTTTGGGCGTGGGATGAATGTAGGGGTGCACACTCTGGAATAATCTTGTGCTTCTCTTATTTCAAGAGCCCTATTTAGGACTTTAGGAGATTGTCATTTGATTCTTTCACATGAGGAATTGTACGAAAATTTTATATTTTAAACTTCAAGACATATCATGGAATTTTTTATTCTGCGTTTATCTCTAATAACAGCCAGCCCACTAAGAATATTCTTTCACAACACGAATTGCCCGAATTGGTATTTTTAACAGTAAGCCTAAGCCTAGGCAAGAAAACAATAGCCATAAAGTAACTAAGTGATATACATATGATCTCATTAATTAATAAATAAAATAATTCAAATTAAGAATCTTGGTTTATAAAAAGAAGACAAGGGGAGTCAGAACTTCTGAAACACTTTCAACACTTCTGTCACCAAGTTGACCAAATTATCCAACATTTATTCAGCATAGATTCCCTTGAATTGTCAGCAAAATTGCATAGGATTAATCAAATACAGACATTAATGTCGGAACAGTGAAAATTATACAAACGATGAGAATTGATACGAATAATTAATGACTCTGTGAACATTAAAATGATTAACAAATTATCCACATACTACGGTTCTCGTTTGAGTTACTTTTACTAACAATCAATTTACAATTGTGACTTTCGTAAAAGACAATCTTCGTCCCAATGCATGATTATGAAAAAAAACATTTAAAGCTTATTAAGAACAGCTTTTGTTTACCTTTCTTTGAGCTTATAGAGAAATAAAACAAAAAAGAAAATGTAATTACATGTAGCTTATAGAACCCGACCCGTGCCCATAACTATAAACTCCCTTGATTTTAGAACGTGATATAGGTAAAAATATCTTAATCAAAATAACACCCCAACTCTTTGCATGTAACGGTTAGAAATAAATCGAATGAAGGCCAAACATGTCCCAACTCATTACCTACTATGACTTGTGCTTATTATTGGACTATATGTACGTGAAACCAAATAAAATGGGGTCGTTATGTTTATATTCTCTCCATTATTAGGTAAAACTGTCCATAACAGTACATGGTTATAATGGTTGGAAATAAATTATATAAAATTAAAAAGTGATGCACTCCCTTCAAGGTTTAACCTTTTAGGAAAAGTGGTCAGTTAACATGGTATCAGAGCGGGTTCGATCTGCGTGTTATCACGCATATTTCACTCACCGTCACCCGATTTTATATGTCCACGTGTTAGGCTTTGATTTATATACTGAGCCGGGTGATATTAAATTTCCCGATGTGGAACTGAAATTCTCAACACGCACCCTCACGTGTGGCACGATCCAAAGTCTGACATGTGGACATATGAAATCAGGTGATGGTGAGTGACATATGCATGATAACACGCAGATCGAACCCGCTCTGATACCATATTAGAAATTGAGAGTTCCAACCTAAAACCAATTGGTGTTAGGCGGAGAGGCCTCTTTGATTTATATACTTATCACTTTTTAATTTTATATAATTTATTTATATTATCCTCTGTAGCATCTGAAGTTGATTTCTTTTATTATTTTAATGTCTATTATGTGATTGAAAGTGATCTTTCAACGCACTAACACAGAAATTGAAGAGTCGGAGTCGGAGTGGGTCAAAGCTCGTACACTCTTTGTTTTTATTATGGACCATTTTCCACCAATGTTTCTACGACACATTTTCTTGATTTACAATCATGGATCCTGAAATCTTTTACATAGATATTTTGTTTTTTTACATTTACATGCACGACGTCTTAATCCAAACAAAAAAATATAAAATTTGTGCTGCATTTGGCCTATATATAATCAAACTGCAAAACCAAAGAAACCCTAAGTAAATGGTGAATTAATTCAGATATTAGTATATTCGTATAGAAGAGTACCTTTTGTAAGAGGAACATTCATGTAGCACAAAGATGAAGCAAGCATGCAACAAAAGTCAAAGCCACAGTTGCCTTTTGAAACAAAAAAAAAAGATCATATTTTTTTCAACACGTAGAAACTAGAAAGTCAATAAAGGTCTGCTTTTTTCACCCACTTCCCTGCCCATAAAATTAACTAGGAAAAAAAAAAAGCCAATTTTGAGGAACTGTACCTGTTTATATACCTAGTTATAAAGCCATAGAACACATAGCGTAAACTAGATCATCGTCCTCATCGTACCAAGACAATAGTTAAGTGGAAATTCAGCTGATATTCCAACTTGGGAGACGTTTTGATCTATCATTAGTTCTTAATATTATTTTAATATTCAGCTGCAAATTCGAGCTGGTGGCTGCATTTATAAAAGGATAAGATAATGTCTTCGATCATTTTGGGCGAAGAACAGTACTGACTGAGACGTGTATTGATTTGCCTTTTCCTCTTCGATTGCTTGTATGTGTGCTTTATGTAAAAATATATAATTATTTTAACATAAGCACAAAGAAATATAATTTAGTATGCTTTTTATATTGCCACAAGGTCTTTACCTATAAATACTCCGTCCGCAAAAAAAAAATTGTAGTTAGTACTTTGCCAGACTTTTTTTTATTTGTAGGTACCTAACAGAATTTTTGCATATAGGTACCATATAGCAAACGTATTGTGGTACACAATACGTTTAGAAAATCTAGCACATTGAGGTGGCATTAGAACCGTAAAGGGTACCATATAACCGCGTGACAAGTACACTATACACACATAGAAAAAAGGTGCTGTTCGGTATTTTCACATAATCCGGTACAAACATTAAGTCGAGTATCTACCTACAAAAATTTCTAATATAGATACTGATTTGTAAGTTTTTTCAAGTCGGTAGTTATATGTAGATTACAATATAATAAATATATTGAGAGAGATATGGATCAAGAAAGTGCGACATTTACGATGTGCTCTTATCTGCCAGCGTACAACTCATTTAAAGCTGTCTGCGTGAATGAGTACGACGCGAAGGGTTGGGTTGTACTTTTGCACATTAGTGGGACCCATCGAATTCACTGCTCTTGGTTGTGGGTCGCCACAGCGGATAGCTACTCGCTACCTTGCGACAAATGGGAATGCGACGTCTCTGTAGTTAACGTGGGGTCTTCCACACTGGAACTTACCCCAATAATGCGCGAGATTATTATTATTATTATTTTGTTGATTGATTGACTCAATTATATGGTAGTATTTCAGTGGGAAGAAAGCAATAGTGAGAGTTCCCATACTTATAATAGGATAGTGACCAATGTTAGGCAAATTGCTGAATATGATATATTTTGTCAACTATTAATTTTTATGTACTCAGGTCACATGCATTCGGCATATATTATTGGCCAGTACTATACTTACTAAATTGATGAATTTATATGAGTGGGCATTATAGGAACGTTAGTGCACATTATATGTAGGTCCTATGTTCTTAATCGATACCCCGCAAATTACCATTACCTCCATTATTTCATCATTCAATTCTATGATTTGATTTTAATCGTAACTTGTTAATAATTTGGGTTCATTGCTAAATTAAATTCCAAAAAAGGAGAACTGAAAATAGATTAGTAGAAAACTGGGGTTGCTTTACTAAATCGCATCGCACTCTTTTTTTATTTCTACCTTCACCTAAAAATTATAAACATAATAAAAATATAAACATATAGGAGGAAAAGCCATCTCAACCGTAGAATTGCTTTTCATATATTAATCACCATTATCGTCGTCTATCAGATAAGAACTCTCCTCTCCGACCGTCAAATCAGCTAAACTCTGACGGTCCAAAAGAAGAATTTAAAGTAAAAAAAAACCATGAAATTCAATTAAAAACGACGTTCCTTTGCTTTTTTCACATTACGGTGCAGCCGTTAGCATTCTCATCGCTGAACATGGAGTACTGATCGATACGTTCGCCGGGCGGCGGTGCTGGGTAAGGCTGGTGGTGATACGGCGGCGGCGGCATGTAGTTGACCGCCGGCGGTGGTCGAGCGTACATCATGGGCTGAAACCTTTCGTTCCCATTGGCTCTCTGCTGATTCATCATCATAGCTTGGTAGTAGTCTGGATTCATCCCGCCGGCGCCACCACCGCCGCCGTTGGCCGGAATTGGGCCGAGGTTTCCCATCCTTGGCATTGAAGGATGGCCCATGTGGGCCATGCCTCCGTTATTCATCGGCATCATCATGTTGGGAGGAGGCACGCCTTGAGCCCCACCGCCTTTACCTTTCGGAGCACCACCGCCTCCGTTCTTATTCTGGCCTCCCCCACCATTTTGCGGTGGTCCACCGCCTTTCTTGCCGGCGCCTTGAACTGAAAGGTTTCCCATGTTTCCGTTGTTACCATTACCACCTTTCTTGTTGCCGCCGCCGTGTACTGGGATGATGGGGCCACCGCCGCCGCCGCCGCCCTTCATCATCATATTGTTCATCATCATGTTAGGCATGTTTGGGCCGCCGCCGCCGTTCCCCACCATGGGCTTCATCTTGTTCGGAGGCACGGCGTCCAACTCATCTTCCGACCCAAAATCATCATCCTCCTCATCGTCGTCGTACTCATCGCTGCCGTCATCGTAATCGTCATCTTCATCGTAGTCATCCTCGTCGCTGAGGTCTTCATCTTCAGGGACATCGAACTTCACAGACTTTGGGTGGTTGTGGTTATTACCGCCGTTGTTATTACCACCGCCGTTGCCGTTCATGGGCATCTTCATGAGGTTGGTCGGCATCTTCAGATCTTGAAAGCCCTTCATCTGCTGAAGCTGTTGAAGCTGCTGCTGAAGCTGAGGATTTGGGCCGAGCTGAGGACCGCCGCCGCCGCCGGCGGGCTTCTGCTGGTGATTGTTCTTGTTATTACCGCCGCCGCCGTTCTTTTGAGGCTGGCCTTTGTTGTTTTGGACGCCGCCGTTCTTACCACCTTTGCCGCCGTCAATCTGTAGATTCTTCAACTGATTGTTGAGCTGATTCTGTTTGCCATTGTTGTTGGGCTTTGAAGCGCCCCAAATCTCGGCATGTTTGTTGTTCTTTGTAAGCTTTTTGATTAGCTTAGCTGCGTCAACATTGCCTGAAACTGTGACTTTGCCCTGTTCTGAGTCGATCTTCGTCGTGTAAACGCCTGAAAAAGAAAAAGAAAAACATAAAGATTCAATTTTTAAGACAGCAAAAAAAAAAAAAACAGGGACAGAAAATAAAATACAATATACCATCAATCTTCTGCAAAATCTTCTTCACCTTTTGCTTACAACCATCACAGTGTATGTTCACTTTGAGGACACACGTCTGTTAGAACAAGCAAAGCCAAACAGTGGACGTGAAAACATGGTTAAAAAAGGTCTCAGCTTTAGCACTAACATGCATCTCGCCAAAAATGCGAACACGTTATTCAGAGAAATACAGAGAAAAAGCGAGGGAAGGAGTTACCTTGATCTTCAAGAACTCTTCTTTGCTCATCTTGGAACAGAGATTTCTCAGTGGGCAAGGCAATTAAACAAGGGAACACAGATCTGAACTAGGAAACTTCTATTTCAAGGAGAGAGAGAGAGAGAGACGAAAGCTGTAAGAAGGCCTCCCGATATAGAACAAGAGAAGAGGAAACTAATGGTTGTTGGAAAACATTAACGATTACTGTGTGAATGTTTGTGTGAGATGGATAGATAGAGATGAAAGAGAGGGATGAGATAATGAGAGAGAGGGAGAGAGGAGGGGAGGGGAGTAAATGTGCAATTACTAAACAGTGCAGACTGGCATAGAAGAGAGAGATGAGGTTGCACACTCTCACTTCCTTGGTTTTCAGGCTTTATTTATGAGATGTATTGGATGTAATTTGTAAAGATTTTCTTTTTATTATTAAATTTAGTGTTTTCTGAAACTCCATGAAAGGAAAGAGGAACCCACCTCATGAAACTTTTCTTTTCTTATCTTTTTTTTTTAGATATTTTTCTTGGAAGTTTGCTTCAATGATGGGCTATCAAGTTGTATGGTTGGGCTCTGTGTAAAGCTTGAGTTGGCTTGGTTGGCTTGACATTCTTTTTCCGCCCTTATTTTTTTTAATTTACTTATGTTTCTTGCTTTTTTCATGGCCAATAGAGTCATCAATGGTAGACTGCAATAATGAAAGATAAAATCGGAAATCTGAGCAATTACGACGAAAACGCCATCTGTTTTGCCAGATTTTCACTATGTTGACTTGCAACACTCGTCTTGTTTCTTATGTCTAATTATTTAAGTAGGTCGAAGGAATTATTTCAGTCATTTTGTTTTAATTTGTTTCGATAGTATAATTCGAAAAGAAAGAATCCTTTGCAATACTATAATAAAATTGTAAAATGATAGCTTTCTTTTAACTATAGTTTGTGAGTGTGGCAATTAATATTATCGTATCATTAGGCTATATAATAACAACATTATATGGTGCCGTTCTTAAAAGGATAAATCATGATGAAACGCTTGTGCCTTTGTCCTTCAACGTCTCTTTAATATTCATGAGGGTCCACTTGGATACAATAATTTGAGGTTTCCGAGAAAAGAAACTATTGAAACAACCTTTTTCCTCACTACTATGTTGTCTAACCTTTTAAGATTATTAAATTGCGAGAAAAATAAATAGAAGACCTTTTATCAAATTACTATTTTTCAAGCCCAAAAAGAAGAAAAAAAAGATCTTTAATTTAATTTACACGGACTAGGTCCGATTCCAACAAGACAAAAAGGTTACATTTTTACATCATCTTTCTGTCTTCGATCCGGGGCTCGTTTGATATCAGTGTTTAGGGATTACATGGGCATAAGTTATTTGTGTATAGCTATACAAGGATTTTGTTGATGTTGTGGTTTAACATGTTTGATATGTGTGTATTAATTATTTGTGTAATGATATAAATTGTGTTTGATAGATGTGTTTGAGATGTGTATAGGTGTGTATGGATTAGTGATACATACCTCATAACCACCTTAAAGGTGGGTATGGATATACAAGGCCTATAACCAAAACCCTTGTAATAGACATGTATAGTCATACAAGGCATGTATGGCTATACACAGATATCAAACACGACACAACTTACTCATACACATCCCATACACACCCATACACACCCATACTCACTTATCAAACAAGCCCCAGATGTTAGAGGCAATGTGATGGGAAACTAAACACTGGCTTTGCCATTTATGTGGCATAGCATATCATGTGAACGATGCACATTCAATCTACTAAACATTTAAGGGAAAATTGAAAAAAATATTACAATCTTGAAACTTCGAGATCCGATATTTCACTTGGGCCCAACAAAACTGTACTAGGTTTTTCAGTGTTCTGACGAGCGAGATGCAACAAGTCGCAACTAATACAGTTGAGTTCCCTACTTGCAACGGTACATTTCTTCCTGGGATGCTATGTAATGGCACTTCCTTATAGTTCAACTTTAATACACAAAACCCTTGTGACCATGTAACTGTGTTATTTTGTATGAAATAACATATATAAGATTCATCAATAGAGCTTCAAGTTGGTCAAGAAAATTACAATTTTCGTTACAATGGAAAATTACGGATAAAACTATATATTTCCACAGCAACGTAGCAAACCCTTAATAAAATCCTCATCAAACTTGACCAAACCTGAAAACTCATAGTAAACGCGAATACGAAGATGAGATTATTATTATAGCATTCTCATCCCCCAAATAGAAAAAAAAAACAAATACATCAAACCCTAAGTTAAAATCGAAACCGAGAAACGCGCTTTGGTATCATATATCTTCAAGCCAAGCTCTTGCCATTGTCGTCGGTGAAGAACTTCTTCCACACTGGGTGGGTCTTCCAAATCCTCTCCTCGATCTGATCAATGGGCACTCCCTTAGTTTCGGGCAAGAGGAACACGACGAAGAGCCCCATCACCAAAATCCACGCGGAGAAGAAGAAGAAAATCCCGGCCTGGAGGTGGCATAGGAGGGAGAGGAAAGCCTGGGCGATGATGAAGGTGAAGATCATGTTCGTGCTCACCGCTATGGCGAAACCCGAGGTACGGGTTTCGATGGGGTAGATCTCGCTCGGGATCAACCACCCCATCGGGCCCCACGACCATGCAAACGACATCACGAAGGTGCACACGAGGACCACAACGACGGCCGCTAGACCCTTGTCGAGTGACGAGCCCGTGGCGCTCAGATGGGTCTGCAGGATTATACCGATGGCTACCTGCAAGACAAAGCAAAAATTTTATTGTTGGAAAATCGTAATTTTGTTAGAAAACAAACCTAAGCTTGTATGAAACCCTAATCTTGAGTTATTTTCAATTACTTGGAAAAAACCCTAATTTTGCATGAAACCCTAATTTTGAATTAACCCGATTTCTTAAAAACCCTAATGTTGTAAGAAGAAAACTATAATCTTGAAGCGTACATGATCTCATAAAAAACCCTAATCTTGAATTCGACCTCCTTGCCCAAATAACCCTAATCTTGTAATAAGAAACATGAACTAAGTTACTTGCCTGAGAGATGAACATTTGCACGGAAGCCTGGAGAAGAAGCTTCCTCCTTCCGACCTTATCGACGGCGTAGATCGAGACGAATGTGGAGCCCACATTGACGAGCCCAGTGATGACCGAAGACAGGAGCGAGGCGTCGGTCTTGAATCCCAATGTCTGGAAGAGGACGGGAGCGTAGAACATGATGGCGTTGATCCCGGTGAACTGCTGGAAGACCTGGATGGAGTTGGAGATGATGAGCGGAGGAATCCCAGTTCGTGTGAAGAGCTGCTTGAACGGCTTCTTGATGGTCTTTGCGTGCTCGCACGCTGCCATGATCGAGTCGAACTCTGCTTCCACCTCGTCGACGCCTCTGATCTTCTTCAGGGCCGCCTTTCCCTCATCCACCTTACCCCTCTCGACTAGGCTCGGAGGCGACTCGGTGATGATGAGCGAGCCCACGAGCAGGACAAGCCCCGGGACCGCCGCGAGCCCGAGGGACACCCGCCATCCGTACGGGTGGATCGTGGAGGTCGCGTAGTTCACCAAATTGGCGATGAAGATGCCGATCGTGACGAAGAGCTGGAAGAGGATGTTCACCGCTCCCCTGTGCTGAACTGGGGCTATTTCCGTCAGGAACACTGGGACTGCCTGTTGGAAACAAAATATATAAAATTAAAATGTGATACAGTCCTGTTATATGGTATCAAACCCTAATCCCATGGAAGAATTCTGACTTGTATATAAGTTTGTGGGCTACTCCCTCTATTGCCTACCGATTGATTTTAGTGCAGAATCACACAAGTTTATAGGGTACTCCCTTTCATTCAACACGTATTCTGTACACATGGATGAGGGTATGTAAACTTACTTCGTTGCCGAAACCTACTCCAATACCGAAGAGGATCCTACCGAGGATGAGGACCATCTTGACCTCGGCGAAGGCGCTAAAGCCGGCGCCGGCGATGAAGAAGAAGGAGGCCATGAAGATGGTCGGGCGACGACCCAACACACGGCATGCTTTGGAGGCGAAGAAGCTCGCCACGAGGGCGGCGATGTACAACGAAGACGTAAATAGCTGGAGCAATTGATCGTCGTATTTACAGTAGTTGTTCTCGTGGGCGTGCAACTTCCTCTCGTGCACCTTCGGGAAGAACTTAATCAAGAAATCGTCCATGCCCGTAACTCCACCTTCGTGTAATAAAACGCAGATCGATCGGTGTCAGACACAAATTCGCGAAATTTTTTTTATGTAAAGATTGAGTTACCCGAAATGCCGATATCGTAGCCAAACATGAGGCCGCCGAAGGCGGCGAGGATCCAACATGTGAACACGTAGAAGGTAACCTTGGACTTGAATTGAACGTCGTTCGCCATTTTTTCGTCTCTTTTTCGATGTTTTATTGTTATAACCTTTGGAAATTTTCCCAGAAGAAGATTTAATGTACACGAATATGATCTTTAACGTAGATTATTTATATACACTTTATATGTATGCACAGAGAGGGAGGTGTGTGTGTGAGAGAGGTAGAGAACAAAGGCTATAAGATTAATTCGAATAGGTTCTTTGCTCTGAAACTCTACACCTTCCAATTTTTCTTCTTCTGAGATTATTATTACAAGAATGAAAGCAGCTGTAGGGTATTGTGTGATGAATGTGGGCTTTATATAGTTTTTATGTTTGCCTTTTTTTAACCCAAGGTAGAATTCGTATTATATCATAGATTCGCTTGTACGGACAAGCGAATGTGTCTCTATGACCGTTCGTGCTAATCGGGCATTGGGAAACGAACTTGTGGTTGAAAAATGGCTTGCCGTTCGAATATTTGTTGACGTTTTGTTTCTCCTCAAATAATTTTTTATATAAACAAAACAACGTTCCATTCAATTCACGTATGTCCGAATGAATCGTATAAGATGGAGTTTGAGAAGTCAATGTTAAGCATAACTTTGAATGCTAATGTTTGTTGTCTGTTCTATTTTATTAAGCGCGATGGTTCAGTATAAATTGCTATTTGCCCTGTAAATTTAACAGAAACTAGATAAAAAAAAAAAAGAAACGTGCACTACTTTTATTTACTATCTATAATTAATTACAGTACTATTTTTAGTTAGTTACTACTAAATATTTTCATTAGTATTTTATATTAAATAAATAATTATTATATATTATTGCAGATGCATTGAATATACAAATAATACCGGTCTTTGTTAACAAACGACGACTTACATGGACAATCGTTGATATTATTCCTACTCCGAAGGTTTGTCGAGCATTAATTTTGCAATATTCTTATACCTAAATAAACTTGACCGCTTCATTTGGGCCAAGCCCGAAATATTAATTGGGCCTAGATTGTGCCAAGATGGGCCCAATATAATTAGTAAAGCCAGGGCCATAAAACACATAAATAAATAACACCGTACTAATTATTTTTTTCAAGTAATTTGTCATGTAATGTAAGTTTTGACGACGGCACATTAAGCTTGGGATCCGATGACTGAGAACAAAATAATTTTTTCCCCATGAATTTGGTGCAGATTTCAACAGTATCCTCACATGCTTGCAGCTTGGAAAAAGCGTATCTAAAGTACCAGATTATTAGTTTGATTTTCTTATCGTTTATAATATTCCTTTTTTTGAGATATTCCGTAAAATTGTGGGAGGACGGTGGGATGGGTGGGGCCAACAAATAAAATTTTTTAGTTTTATATATTTGGTTGATAAGATTTGGTACAGAGTAGGGAAACATGACCATTACATTAATTCTACTAACATGTTATCTGATCTAGCAATTTTCTTTATATTTGACGGAGAAAATAAACTAAACTGTCAAATTGAAATAAAGCCAATCAGAGAAATATGGCGCGAAGTGGCTGGCAGGCATCGACCGATATCAAAGCTTTGCAATATAAAGATTAGTTGTCAATTAATGATGGTAATTAGTAAATTAATTACTCTCGTGCTAATAAGTGCATGGCATAACATTACTGTAATTTTAGAAAATAATGCGAACGAATGGCAAAAAGAAAATACTATAAATACGTGCATTCTGTTGATAAAAAGATCACAATGTCAAAGCGGGAACATAACATGCACAGCTCAAACTTTACAAAGATACAAACTTCTCTTTAAATATCACCATTTTCCTAGTCTAGCCACGCTAGACTAGACTAGATGTAAAAATGATAAGTTTAATTTGAACATTAATCGTATGAACGAAATCAGCATATCTTCTTAGGCCTTCGTCAATGCAAGGTTTTTTGATGAGGTGGACAAAGGAAAAAACCTATGGCTATAGGTTTTTACTATTGGGAAGAGTGATATGCTTTTTTGGTTTAGTAGAATAAACATAGGTTTTTGCTTTATGTGTAAGCTTTTTCTTTTTTAATTACTTTATTTCTTTTTTTATCCTCGTCTATTAATATTTATATATTAATATATATTTATTTTTACTAATAAATTTTAATGTGTTATAATTTTTTATTTATTTTGTAGTTAAAAGTAAAATTTTATTATGTAATGAAAAAATAAAAAATATATTCATTAATTTTTTTCTTAAATTTAACAAATTAATAATATGACATACAACTATTTATAAATTAATTTACAAAATTGGATAAATATAACTGATAAATTAAATAAAATTAAATGAAATTGAGATGGGTCCCAGAAAACCTCCTTTTTTGGGTTTATGGTTGGAGAGGAGTTTTATTTTGGACATATAGATTTTTTACTTTGAGGTGGCGTTGATGTGGCACGCAAAAAAACTGCTTTTTTATGAATTGATTGAGGAATGCCTTACAGTTCCATGAAACTAATCCAACTGCCTACGTCACTTGCCAGCTCGTATAAATATTCTTACTTCAAAATGCCACGTCACACTAAGATTCCACCGATATTATATTAGCTATTTTCCTCCAAAAAAGAATCGCATGCCGTTACATTATTCGATAAGTAGTAATTAGACGCTATGGACCGTAATAAATTGCGCATAGGTTTCTCAAATAAAGACTTTGTAAATGCATTTTACTACTAGGCAATTGGCAATAGGTAAATATTAAATTAAATGCAAAGACAAACCGAAGAAAAATGGGATTTTTGTTCGTCTTTGTTGCTTTTATCAGTGGCACGGCACCCACAGTTTGCAACTGGCTATAGCCGGTCAAACACAATTTCGCCATTAAATGAGAATCGATGCTTCTATCTCACTCTTCTCTCTTTATCTCACGGTGTGTACTATCGCCACGTCGGCAACTACCCTTAGATGAGACCCATATCAACGGCTGAAATTGAGCTTCTTCGCAGATGTGAGGAAATTAATAAAATAAGTCCCAAAGCGACACACTGACATAAGAGTATAGATATGGATATGATTGAATTGTGATGGCCATAGGAAATTGGTTCATTGCGGAGAGAGAGAAGAAAGAGAGCTGAGCTTTTCCGTGAGACTGAATAAGTGCCATTTGTAGGCAAAGACAATCTTCCAAATACAGTGGTTTTTTTTCCATTACAGTATGGAAGAAGAATCTTGAATGCTCCTAAACGAGAAATAAAGATCGATCTTCTTTCGTTCTTCATCTTCCTTGAATAAAGTAATGGATAGAAACAGAGAAGCTAGTATTGTGGGCTCTAATGGCTTTAACAGAAGGAGACACAAAGCGAGTTCTCTCCGAGGTTGTCCAAATTACTACAAAAAGTTCCAATCTTTACGCAGATCTGCTTCTCTTTCGTCAGCAAAGAGTGGCTCTTCTTGCAAAGATTTGACAGCTTTTTTTTTTTCGTTTTCTGCAGATGAAGATATGGGTTCGAAGGAGGCCTACGAATCAATGAGATTAAGAGAAAGGGTGACGAAAGATCGAGTTTTTAGAGAGAGGGCCGACAGCGTTACGAAAGCCAGTAAAAGGAGGAGAAAAGGAAGATCGATGAACCATACTGTAAATGATGAGACCTCAGAAGAAGAAGAGAGTGTGGATGAAGACGAAGACGAAGATGACGACACCTTTAGTTTTAGTAGTCAGATACATCGTAACCACAGTATTAACAATCACCATCTTCAGCAAAGAAGAAGCTTTCATCTGTCAAGCACCAAGTGTGATAAGTCTTGCAGAGGAGTCGTCGGCGTTTTTGTTCCCAGGAAAGCTCGTTCTGGTAAGAGAAGGAAAGGTGGGTTCTTTTTTGTAAGTCTAGAGATTTGATTTTTATGACGAAGTTCTTGAAATTTTTGCAGCGTCTACGAAGAGATCTCATTATTTGATCTCAAGCACTGGGAATAACAGCAGTGGCCTCGCCGTCGGCGATTGTGAGCTAACTCACCGGCACCAGAGGGTTCGCCGGCGACTCCGGCGTGCAATCAAGCTCCCATTTCTCCACCGCCGTCAGCTGTTTCACTTAGAAAGAAGCTCCTCGTTAGTCCTCCCTCTTAAGAGCCTCTTTAAACTATTCAGTTTTCTATGGACTTTGATAGGAGTTTCTATATTTCTTGTTGCTCTTTGCAGAAGCCTAACGTCAGTAACAACAGCGTGGGGCATAAATTGAAGCCGCCGAGATCTTTTTCGAATCGTAGCCCTTCAAACGCCGAGGAGCTTGAGATTGAGATCGCCGAGGTGTTGTATGGTTTGATGACTCAGTCACAGAACCCTTCTTCAGATAAAGACGAGGTTGATAGATCGACTACAGATGGGAAGTCGCATATTTCTTCTTCGATCTCAGATTGTGTTCTCAGATCGAGCCCCATAACAGCTATTGGTCAGTGTTTTAGGCCTTGATTCTTACATCATTATTTTTTTCTCGAACATTTGACTGGATTTTCTGTTTCTCCTCCCTTTTTCTTTCACCAGCTACGAACAGGAAAAGGCCGAGAAAAGTAGTTGATGCCGTCGTTTCAGTAGTTGCAGAGGAAGATGGAATCTTGAGCAGAAATGAGGCGCCAACTTGTTTGCCGACATCGTAAGTATTTCTTTTTTTATTAGTATTATTTTATTTCGATGCTTTCGAGATGGATCGTTATCTTGATGTTACGTTCTTCTCTCTCTCTTTTTGCTGTTCAATGGCGGAAAGTCGTCGGAAGAAACAGAAGTTTGAAATAGATCTCATGGTAAGTTAAAAGTTGCCATAAAGATTGGATTTTTACATTATGTTTACTGTAAATAAGAAAACATGTCCCCTTTTCTACCCAAAATTCTTACACACGTCATTTTCTAGGCTCCACCGCCTCAGCTGAAAACATCATCGCCGGAAAGAGAAGGTCATCATGATTCAACGTCTACGACCACCGCCGACCAGAAATCAGTTATCTCCGTTGCTGACGTGGTATGAACATTAATGAGTTTTTTTCCAGGTAAGGAAAAAATTCCTATTCTATATTCTGACTTTCCTGTGTTTTCTGGGCAGGAGTTAAAGCCGTCAATAACATCAAAAGACAGAGATGACTGTGTCATCATAAAGAAAGAACAGTTTGCTGGGGAAGATGAAGATAAGAGTAAAGAAACAAAACCACCTAAGGCAAAGGAGGATACTGTAAGAAAATTTGATATCGGAAAACCCGAAAGAGATGGGACTTATAATGGCGGAATCCTCCGAAACAAATTACTACAGCAGCAGAAATTGCCAGTTAAACCAAACAGAGAAGATGATCCACCTGGTAAGTTTCTCCCACAGTTTTCTTGATTTGGATATTACATAATCTCACCTTTTTTTTTCTGCCTTTTCTTGTATTTAGGACAACCAACTAGCATGGCCGCACCATTCTCAGTAGATAGAACAGCTGCTATTACACAAGCACCACCAATCCATGTATGGCTTCATATCCTTCTTTTCTTTCCATTTTATCCCGTCCTAAAGTTTTCGATTCAATCGAAATTCGAAGCCCTTTTTTTTTCTCGTCGTCTTGTAGCCACCTTTGTCTCTGTCCCGACGAAAACGATGCGCGACCCATTGCCACATAGCCAAGAACATCTATTATTACCAGCAAAACCATTACAAAGACAGCAACTGTTCTCCCTCACGAAAGAATCCACCTTTTCCTCCTATCAGCAATTCCCAGGTGTGTTTATACAGTCTCCACCGTTTTGTAGCTTCATTTTCCCTCCTATTTTTTTCCTACTCTCCCGACCTATCGCTCCGATGTTTTCAGGGCCCTGTCTTCCCTTTGAGTCAGCGCCAATCAGCTCAAAAGCTAAGGCCAAGTGCAGGAAAATCTCAGACGAGCGCAGCTTCGAACTTCAGTTATCCAAACGTGGGAGCTAACGAGTCAGCCCAATACCTAGACGTTACGCAGAGCCACGGCTACCCTTTTCCCAGTCCAGCGGTTCAGGACTTCCATGGACCACCACCGCCGATGGCTCATCAGCCTATGCCAGCTGTCACTACCTACGGTCGGAACTTCATGGCACCTTTTGCTGCTAATGGAAGCTGTCGAGCGGAGAAGGCGAATCAGCTACAGGGGCCTAACAATGCTCTCATCAAAGGCCTTCCTCGAATCTCCTTTGGTGGGAATCTAAAGCCGTCTTCGCCTTTGATGGCTGGTTCTCCGTCTAGGGGAAACATTAAAAAGAAGTCTACGTTAGTTCCTGGGAATTCTCAGGTAAGTTCATCGCTGCCGTCTGAAGGCGGGGCTAAAGCGCAGGTTCCTCAGCAGCAACAGCAGTTGGTGTTTACGAAAATGCAGCAGCATGGGCACATAATCGTCTCGAAAAATCATCTTGCCCAAGTTCAGTCGAGCCCCAACTCGTTGGCCAAAGCTGTAACTGCTGCTACGAGTGGTGCGAAGGAGAAGCACGGGGGATTGGCTGTGCAGGGAGTTTTCAACGCTTCTCAGTTCGTTGGTTAGTCAAATTTGTTTGCTGCAAAACTCCACGTTAGGACGACGTAAGAGCGCGTTTTTCTGATTAAGACTTAACGTTTATGGTGTAACTTGCAAGCTATTGAGGTTTGTTCGTCTGTAAAATTTCAGTTCTTGGACCAGGCAGTGGCTGTTCTCATCGTCAATGGCAGGCCTGAGAACAAGCGAATCACAAGCGAGCGAGCAATCCTCGGGTGCATAGCAATTTTGACGATGAAAGAACGAGCGTCTTATGATTTCTATGGAGAGCCCTACGAAAAAAAAAAATGCAGAAAGCCGATGCTTGGGATGTTCATACAGCATTCATAGACACTGCAGACTCACATCACACTCTTCTTCTTTGTAGCTCCACAGGAGATTCTTGGACATAGCAACATCTGCAAGTGGTTGTTACTGTTTTCCTAATTTCTCGTGGATAGCATCAATATAGAAAATTTAGATTTTTGATGAGGTTAGGCCTTTTTGCTTGGATATGTAATGCATGTAATGTAAATCTCAAGATAAGTACGAGGAATATGCTTTAGAGCATCCATCTTTTTTCCAAGCCAAGGAGGGAGATCTTGAAAGGGGTACCCAGATATTTTTTTGATGAATCTCAAGATATTTTTCAAGTTTTCTGCAGAGATCAAACCCGTGAATTGTAATAAATACGGCCATCAAGATTCCTCTCCTTAATTCAGGTTTTGGATAAAATAGAGATAAGGTGGCACAGTGGTTCCATTAATTAATCTCTGTTCAAGCACACACACAGACGCACAAATGTATGTATTGATCATTTTGAGGCCCACGCAAGCACACAACCATGAATTCTCTGAACGTCTCTATATAATATAATATAATATAATATAATATAATATAAATATAAACACCTCTCAAAGAAGATGATGACGCGTTTTAAGGAGGTAGATGGGGCTTACAATGGTAATAATAATGGCCGACGTAAGGAATACTGCTCATATATGGACCCCATGTGTGACAGCATAATCTACGGACAAGGTATTGCTCTGAGAAAATTCATTAAGGAAGAAACAGGTTTTTTGTGGGCTCGCTCAATCCATGAGACTACAATTTATTATTGTTTCTAGGATGATAAAGGAGAGTCTTGAACAGGTGTTGAATGTCTCTCTCTCTCTCAATATATACTAAGTATAGTTGGCACACGGTATTTGTGTGCATAAATCGAGAAGCCATATGAGAATTTGAAGAGCGCGGAATTCTCAGAAGAAATTTTAGCGGGAACAAAATCCACGCAAGTACATATTTAATGTAATAAATCCGACTTTAATGGTGCCTTGGAAAACTACTCTCCCTCGAACGGACGTGGTGGGGTGGTTATATTAATTTAAATAACTGAGAAATTGGCTTCAATTTGGTGTAATTGATACACCAAATTGGATTTAAATGGCAGTTTTTAAAAGCCACTGACCATTAATAAATTGTATAGATATATAGTTTTCTACATTGCAAACGAAGTCTTTATCTATACTATCATATAATTGGTGAAGGGCGGCTAAAACTACCCCAATTTGGTCCGCAAATTATTTGCAATTTAGTCCCTCATTTATAATTTAACTAATTAAGTAATTTTCATATCACTCCTAATTTTTTTATTTAATGTACTTATGCCTCTAAAACTAAGTTTCTTTTCTATATATTTAAAATTTATATTTCATCTTAAACAGTAGAAATTATTAATTTAAAATTTACAATAATTTCAATATAATTATATTTTAAGCACACACATGCAAGAAATACTAGTATGGAATTATGAATCGACATGAAAGTGCAACCACCACCTTGTCGCGTGATTTGGGCGTGTATTCGTTATGGGCCTTTGGTGGGCTTCGAACGGCCCAGAGAGAGAGAGAGAGAGAGAGAGAGAGAGAGAGAGAGAGAGAGAGAGAGAGAGAGAGAGAGAGAGAGAGAGAGAGAGAGAGAGAGAGAGAGAGAGAGAGAGCAACATTTCATTCGTGTATATATGTTTCCATTAAGAACGAAAGTTCAGAAGATTAGACACACGACAAACAAGGCAACAAGAGAATCAAAGGCAGACAAGGAACGGTTTTTAACATCAATTAATTTTTCCATAGCCTTTTTAAACATTTCCGTTGCACTTCCTTGGAGATAATCTTGGATTAAGTATTCAAGTGCCGAAATTCCCATGTCCGTAAATGAACCTCGCGTTTCCTTCTGTGTAGACATGAGTCTCGTTATCTAGCCTGCAAGAGAAAAAAAAAATTACAATCTTATCACTACATTATTATTACAAATATGCAGACGGTGTATTAATAAAGAAATATAGTTGGCGGGGCCGCTAACGATTTTCTAACGGCTTTGCTCAATATGGACGACGAAACGAATGTTTTTCCGT
Source organism: Craterostigma plantagineum (assembly GCA_027422505.1). Taxonomy (NCBI): domain Eukaryota; kingdom Viridiplantae; phylum Streptophyta; class Magnoliopsida; order Lamiales; family Linderniaceae; genus Craterostigma; species Craterostigma plantagineum. Next base: position 2,546,742 of record JAPQWV010000076.1, read on the forward strand.
CGATGTATCGATTCTCCCCTTCGATTCGCTGCTTAATTCTCGCGTCTAATTCGTCGGCGTTCACTACGAGCGGAGAATCCGACGCCTGTCGATAAGTTTATTTAAGTCAGCTATTATTTACAAGAAATATACATGTATTTTGTAAGACAAGCTAAGGTATCTATCTATTAATCAATGTATATTCATTACCATGATCCAACCCCAAGTGTCAGCATATGAAGGGACATGAGCAGAATAAGGCACAGCATCTGCAATTCATTAGGAAAAAAAAGTACATTTTTTTTTAATCTATCTGACATAATTTTCAATTAGATTAAAATACATATAAAACTTACATTTGAAAACCTGCCTCAGAGTATTGTAAATGCAAGAAAAAACTTCTGTATGGCTGAAAATCCCAGCAGGTCCTGCCTGCATATGTGTGTGTATATATATATATATATGTATGCATGGATTTTGAAAAAATGGGAAATCATAATTCATAGTTAATTGAAAAATGTTACCTGTGTGACAAAAATACCGCCATGATTGAGCCTTGGCTTGACAGTTTGTTCATAGAAAGATTTCGTATAGAGCTTATAACACGGCCCACCTTCGATAGGATCAGCCAAGTCTCCAATTATTACATCGTAAAGCTCATCGTTTTCCCGCCTTTCAAGCTCAGCCTTAGCGTCGTTGATTACGAGCAATAGCCTCGGGTCGAAGAATGCCTGGCGATTGACTTCCAAGTGTGACTTGCAAAAGTTTACAACCTCCTGCGAATCGTATTATAAGTAAAAAAATCAATTTTTAATATGAAATGTAATATACGTATATACGACGACTTAGAAAAATAACGTACCTCATCAATGTCACACATGATGACCTTTTCGACTGTCTTGTGCCTTAGTATTTCTCTTGCAGTGGAACCTTCGCCTCCTCCCATGATGAAGACTTTCTTTGCACTATATGGGGACATTGTGTAATAATTTGAAGTGTGACTCTATATAATAATTAATGAGAAAGAAGATCATATGTAATTAATAAGATTATTTATTATTACTTGGGATGGTGAAGAAGCGCGGGGTGGACGAGGGACTCGTGGTAGATGAACTCATCGATCTCTGCACTTTGAAGCTTTCCATCGATCACAAGGGCCTGAAAATAGAAATATATTGATTTCGATTATCATTTAGAAAAACATCTTTTTTTAAAGGAACTATTTGATTGATTTTCGTACCTTTCCGAAGGGTTTAGTGTCCAAGAGTTGAATGTCCTGGTACTGAGAGGCACCTGTATGAAGAATACTGCAAAAGGGACAAATTCACATGAAAATCTTAATGTTAAATATCAAGACTTAACTAATACTACACTTCGATATCTTATGTAAATCGAAAATGTAAGGAGTGTCGCAATTTTAGAGAAGGGAAATGGAACATATTTTAATTGACGAGTAATTTACCTATTGAGGGCAAAGCACCAACGCAAGTTTTCTTCGATTTCTTCTTCGTACCAACAGCTTTTCCTTTGCACTGCAACTGCATGGCCATTCCCATTTCCATTGCTTAATTCACTGGAAATTGCAATGTCCCCCATGGATGTGCGATGATATGCTATAGAGATAGATTTGAATTTTGGATATAATAAGATACGTTGAGTAGTGAAGAAGATGAAGTAACTCTGAGATATATATAGTGCGGGAGATAATGTAAGAGAATTCAACTTTTACAAATTGGCATGGGAATCGACAAAGGAAGCATGATGATTTAGGTATGAGAGAGATGGATTAGAAGAATGCACATAGGAGACATTGTATAATTCATTATGTGGGCTTATGGTATGTTTGCTAGGGTTTAATATTACATTATTAGACGACCATTTTCTTAACATGCCCTTTGTTGATTATTTATATGTTTGTGTGTAGATATGAGCTAAATCTTCATGGATTTTCGCAACTAAATATTCTAGAGAAAAACAAAATGGAAAGTTCAGAAAAGGGTTTTGTGTTTTCTAATGTTGATTTTGTGGCGTGATTTGATCTTCTTGCCAAGAGACGCTAATCATGGTGACAAAGATTTAGTTATGTTAGGTTTTTTTTTTTTCTTTCGCCCTACAAGACCTAATGTACATAGCATTACATAAAGAAGGAAGTCGTAGTATCCCTTACGCCAAAAAAACAAATAGTAAAAAATGACATCGACTAAGAACCTACTTGCTCCATCAATTGATCAAATCTCAATTTACTATATTTTTCTCGACTTTTGTCCTTATAATAATGTTGTAAATTTTTTAATCACTTTATTCCGAATTGTGTTCTAATTATGATTAGAGATTTCAAGGACAGTTTCCTTTTCTTTTCCCACGAGTAACTAAGAGTGGGATGTGAATGAATATCGAGGGCGTGATGAAGGTAAATAATTATTTCATTTCCATTGGAGGACATGGATGGAAAAATTATGGTGTGACAAAATCCATAAATTATGGTTTCGGGGACGAGCTGATTATATTTCTTTATTATTCAAAATTAAATTCAGAAACTTGTGCAAATTAAATCTTGGGCGTGGAGTGGCTCTCATCATTCATAATATATTCTCTTTCCCTCAAAAGGCAAAAGGCGTGCTAAGACAGACGCTTTGATCAATCATCAACCTCACCATCAAAATATAACGAATTACAAGAACAAATATATATAGACATTTATATCATAAATAACTTGTGATATTAATGATGAATACGTTCAAATCTTTTTCAAAATCCACTGATGTCAAGTGTACGTCAGCATGATGGGATGCACGTATATGCAGCACAAGGGCCATGAATATATCCAAGCATGGATTTTTATTATATTTGCATGCTTTGATGATGCTTATAATAGTGAAGGAAGGATATGATGAACTAACCTTACCTAATTAATGTTTAAGTGTTTGAAAGCATGATGTTCCTATGTCCCAGAACATAATCATGCGCCTATGCTCCCTTGATAATCATAAGATTTAATCCGTTAGTTAAATATCTTCTTAGTTATAGAATGTTAAAAATTATTACAAAAAAAAGAGCAGAACTATTTCAGCCCTTAACGTCACTCACATACTAACCGTCGCCACTCTGCTAAATCCCGCTTATCCAAACGAATTCGCATACAAAACTGTCCCAGGCATGACCTCTTGATTCCTTAATCTTGAGGCAATAGTTTGTAATATCAGAACTGCGTGTTTGATTCTGTAACAGTTCTTGATAGGGAAGATGTAAGATTGTCGCAATACTTTGGAGAGTGCTTTGCATTTATAGACGAAGCTAGAGCGTTAGGAGGTGGTGTCTTAGTCCATTGCTTTGCTGGAAAATCGAGAAGGTTCGACTGCTACTTTTTGTATGTCATAGAGTATCTCATCTCAATATCGTAGTTAGGAACTGCTCTAAAGTGCTTTCGATCGTTAGCGCAGCGTGACTATCGTTGTCGCCTATCTAATGTTCAAACGCCGTTTGAGTTTAACCAAAGCCATGGAGCGCGTGAAGAAGGAAAGGCCCGTGGCATCTCCCAATTCTGGTTTCTTACTGCAGCTCAGGGAATATGAGACATCTCTTCAAGGCAATATATTCTTTCTTCTCTATGGGTTCGCTTCAGCTTAACTAACTTGTTTGGGGAATCTTCGATGAACTAAACGCTCTATTTGTTTGACGTTCGATTGCAGAAACCAAAAATGCTCAAGCCCAAGAAGTGTAGAAGATGTTTGCAGCAAAGAATGGTGAATCTTGAGCATCATAATTCAGGCAATCTTTTTGGTCTCATTTTGAAGTCATTTGGTGAGAAATGAAAGATGATTACGCTTCCTTGTTCCACTTGAAATAATGGACTCGTTCTATATAGTTAATAGGCTGGGCCCACGTTCATTCATTACTTGGATTGGGCTCTATGACCACAACAATAAGATCAGATTAAAAAAGGCCCAATTTGGACATTGTGATTACACTATTATTAATATTGTCAATATAATTTATGTAATTCTCATGGTTTAATTTATATATTTTAAACTTCATAAGAGGACTTGGATTGTTTCTTGCAGCAGCTATACGGACAAGGAACTTTCACATGCACAATAGGAGACTTCATAACTACTGTCAATATGATTCTTTAATAGGAGTATTAATTAAAACAAAAGAAGTTTGGTGATTGTCCTTATCAAAACCTAATTTCCCATTATATGTTTGACTATAATCATGATAGTAAATATGTGTCGATATGAGTCAGAAACATATATGGCGAATTGGCCAAATGATGTCACGTCTACTGCTTTAGCTTCATGCATAAAAATTTCAAATCTTGATTAGACCTACCTACGAATGTATGTATAGTATATATCTATATTATATAGAAATAAAGTGGCCGAGTTGGTCATCATATAAATTTCAAAATGGAGCTCGAGTAACCCCCCTGATTCGTTATTATCACTTCATCATTGGTAACTCTGCTCAAGGGAACTTCTATATTTGATCGAACACATTTACGGGAAATTTTTAAATGTGAGAATTCGATAACCTTCAATTTTCTTTCACAATGCACAAACTTTTAATTAGGAAAAAGCTGGCAATAAAAACAACTAAATATCTGATATAGAACATTTTTGTGCCCCAAAAAATGAATAATTCCTATAAAACAGCAAACTGATGGTGCAAGAGTCAAAACAAGGGTAATTAAAGATCAGGCCCCATTAAGTATTTATGTTTTGGATTCAGACACCATTACATTGGGCTTTAGGATTAAAGACCCACTTTTCGAAAAATTCAGGGGTCAGGCCCTAAAATGATGCAAAAAGACGTATTTAACCCCGACATATGCCAAAATTACGTTGTATACCTAAATAATCCGTTCCAGCCAATTATAACAGTTCGACGCTGAAAAAGAACACGTCCTTTAACAACAGTCTTGTATTGAGTACCATATGTCGTCTTTTTAGTAACAAATAACGTCGCAGAAATAACACAACATTAAAAAATAATACCGCTTCCTCCAACATCATTTGTTAATGTGTTACTGCAAGAATCGATATTATTTTTGAATGATGTTGTACTTCTACGACTTCGTTTGTTACTAAATAGACGTCATATGGTACTTAATACAAGACTTTTGTTATCCAAATGAAAGGAAGTGTTTCTTCAGCGCAAAACTGTTATAATTGTTCTTAAACCCTCCACCTGACCATCCCCCTGTTTTCCTAGACAGAAAATTCATCATTATAGGGAGCAATGCTCGATCAGTGGGAAAAATAGGGTTAGATAGTCCGATGTAATAAATATGTCTGTTAATAACATTTTACTGTTAATAAGTAACGTCTTATGACGTTAAAATAAGACTTATGGTTTTTACAATAACAACAGTATAATTGTGTAACAGTTATAATTGTTCTTGAACCCTCCACCCGACCATCCTCCCCCTGTTTCCCTAGACAGAAAATTCATCATTATAGGGAGCAATGCTCCTATAATGGGTTACCAATTTTCAATCTCGAAACGTGTAATAAGATCGAAACGCTAATGATTCGATCTTTTATAGAAAAACGCTAATGGTCGTCGCGTCGAGTTTAGGGTTTATGGTTTAGGATTTATGGTGTAATAACGCATGATGGAAAACAAAACAAGGTATTAACAATCGACTGTGCTCGATCAGTGTGAAAAATGGGGTTCGATAGTTCGATGTAATAAATATGTCTGTTAATAACATTTTACTGTCGATAAGTAACGTCTTATGACGTTAAAGTAACACTTGCGGTTGTTACGGTAACAAACCAGTATAACTGTGTAACATAAATTGACGTCAAATACCATACAGAAATCATTTTATTAAGGGTAATTTCGTCAAATCACAGTTTTGGGTCCTTTTCACTTACTTTTTGAAAAAATAGGTCCTTAAAAATAAAAAAAGTTCAGACAGGGTCTGATTCCTAATTTCAAAATATAATACGGCCTGACACAAAATTTGCCTCAAAACAAAATGGTTTATGCTTTTTTAACAAACGCAAGAAGACACGAACTGGGGTTTGACTTTGACCAAAAAGCTAGTCACTCATCACTCACACAATAATGCACGCACACTGATGGATGCAATTAATGTTTTCTGCATTAATTTTTTTATTTTTCTTCTTTTGCAACTGATATTATTAAAGTGGGCATGTATTTCATTTGGCTTCTTCTCGCTTGGTTGGTTGTGACCTCATGCACCGATAATCATTGAATCATATAAGATCATCATATATATTCAGGAATATATAAGTACAACGGAAACATATGGTATATTATTTATGTTTCCGTACGGAATACACAATATTATTTCAAAAGCGTTTATTCTTCTAAAAATGTAAAAGCTAATCCCGGAAATAAGCTCATTTCATGACAGTAATTTCGGAATAATCTTTCTGAAAATTGTGGGTTTGGACTTGGTTATTAATAGACCAATATCTTATATGCCTAAAGAAGGGACCCACAGGGACATCTTTCTGCCGTCCGTCACTTTTAACGGGGGGAAAATAAAATGGTACTCACCGACATGCTAACGGACAATTCCTGCCGTTAAATCCGAAATTACATTTATATCCATAGTTTACGTATCTGTTTACCATATTGCCATTCGGCTCGGCTCGACTTACAAGTCGGCTATCGCTATTTTGCCTTTTTCTTTATTTTATAATCTTTATTTGCCGCTCCAGGAAACGACCAAAACAAATAAAATAAAATGAACGCTTCCGTGAAATTTGATGAAATAAAAGAAAGATGTCATTATTTGGCATGCATGGATTGAGTGAGAGTTAATTTTAGTATCCAATTATCCGATTGCTGTAATCTCTGTAATTCTGAACTACGTGAATGAATGATAAATAATCTAAGTGAAAAAAGAAAGAGTCGAAGAAGCTTTTGAATTAGGGAAATTATTATAAAAATACACTGTATCTTTGAAGCGTGACAGCTTTGTTGACTGAATTACTTCCATTTGAAGCTATATAAATTTCATTGTTCTTGCATAAGCCACGTCGGTTCTTTTCTTCCATTTGCTTTATTTTCTTCACTTCAATTACATTATATTAGAAATACTATCTTTCTTCTTTCTTTCTTTCTTCTCAAAATGTTGCAGAAGGAATGTGTTGAAGTAACATATGGCATACCAAATAATGTTACATCACGTACATGATCGCCTCTCAGTCCCATTTTCGTTGTAGATGACTTTGGCATTTTCAGTGATATATATGCTTATTGATTTAAAGTTTATATATAATTTAATAACAAATATAGGGTTTTGGTGCAGTCAGATGATCACCAAATTATACCTGCTAACATACTCCGACAACTCTCTCATGTGATTCTTTTTCTAAAGAAGACATTTCTTCGGAAATTGAGCTTTTGAATGTGGAACTCAATTAAATTACACAGGTTTATTTTGACATTTTTCCACAATTCGGTTTTCAAAGCAAATCAGTACTATTTTATTCGAAAAATTAATTATATATATGTGTGTGTGTGTGTGTGTGTGTGTGACAAACTGCCATTTTCTAGGGTTTTGGGCGTGGGATGAATGTAGGGGTGCACACTCTGGAATAATCTTGTGCTTCTCTTATTTCAAGAGCCCTATTTAGGACTTTAGGAGATTGTCATTTGATTCTTTCACATGAGGAATTGTACGAAAATTTTATATTTTAAACTTCAAGACATATCATGGAATTTTTTATTCTGCGTTTATCTCTAATAACAGCCAGCCCACTAAGAATATTCTTTCACAACACGAATTGCCCGAATTGGTATTTTTAACAGTAAGCCTAAGCCTAGGCAAGAAAACAATAGCCATAAAGTAACTAAGTGATATACATATGATCTCATTAATTAATAAATAAAATAATTCAAATTAAGAATCTTGGTTTATAAAAAGAAGACAAGGGGAGTCAGAACTTCTGAAACACTTTCAACACTTCTGTCACCAAGTTGACCAAATTATCCAACATTTATTCAGCATAGATTCCCTTGAATTGTCAGCAAAATTGCATAGGATTAATCAAATACAGACATTAATGTCGGAACAGTGAAAATTATACAAACGATGAGAATTGATACGAATAATTAATGACTCTGTGAACATTAAAATGATTAACAAATTATCCACATACTACGGTTCTCGTTTGAGTTACTTTTACTAACAATCAATTTACAATTGTGACTTTCGTAAAAGACAATCTTCGTCCCAATGCATGATTATGAAAAAAAACATTTAAAGCTTATTAAGAACAGCTTTTGTTTACCTTTCTTTGAGCTTATAGAGAAATAAAACAAAAAAGAAAATGTAATTACATGTAGCTTATAGAACCCGACCCGTGCCCATAACTATAAACTCCCTTGATTTTAGAACGTGATATAGGTAAAAATATCTTAATCAAAATAACACCCCAACTCTTTGCATGTAACGGTTAGAAATAAATCGAATGAAGGCCAAACATGTCCCAACTCATTACCTACTATGACTTGTGCTTATTATTGGACTATATGTACGTGAAACCAAATAAAATGGGGTCGTTATGTTTATATTCTCTCCATTATTAGGTAAAACTGTCCATAACAGTACATGGTTATAATGGTTGGAAATAAATTATATAAAATTAAAAAGTGATGCACTCCCTTCAAGGTTTAACCTTTTAGGAAAAGTGGTCAGTTAACATGGTATCAGAGCGGGTTCGATCTGCGTGTTATCACGCATATTTCACTCACCGTCACCCGATTTTATATGTCCACGTGTTAGGCTTTGATTTATATACTGAGCCGGGTGATATTAAATTTCCCGATGTGGAACTGAAATTCTCAACACGCACCCTCACGTGTGGCACGATCCAAAGTCTGACATGTGGACATATGAAATCAGGTGATGGTGAGTGACATATGCATGATAACACGCAGATCGAACCCGCTCTGATACCATATTAGAAATTGAGAGTTCCAACCTAAAACCAATTGGTGTTAGGCGGAGAGGCCTCTTTGATTTATATACTTATCACTTTTTAATTTTATATAATTTATTTATATTATCCTCTGTAGCATCTGAAGTTGATTTCTTTTATTATTTTAATGTCTATTATGTGATTGAAAGTGATCTTTCAACGCACTAACACAGAAATTGAAGAGTCGGAGTCGGAGTGGGTCAAAGCTCGTACACTCTTTGTTTTTATTATGGACCATTTTCCACCAATGTTTCTACGACACATTTTCTTGATTTACAATCATGGATCCTGAAATCTTTTACATAGATATTTTGTTTTTTTACATTTACATGCACGACGTCTTAATCCAAACAAAAAAATATAAAATTTGTGCTGCATTTGGCCTATATATAATCAAACTGCAAAACCAAAGAAACCCTAAGTAAATGGTGAATTAATTCAGATATTAGTATATTCGTATAGAAGAGTACCTTTTGTAAGAGGAACATTCATGTAGCACAAAGATGAAGCAAGCATGCAACAAAAGTCAAAGCCACAGTTGCCTTTTGAAACAAAAAAAAAAGATCATATTTTTTTCAACACGTAGAAACTAGAAAGTCAATAAAGGTCTGCTTTTTTCACCCACTTCCCTGCCCATAAAATTAACTAGGAAAAAAAAAAAGCCAATTTTGAGGAACTGTACCTGTTTATATACCTAGTTATAAAGCCATAGAACACATAGCGTAAACTAGATCATCGTCCTCATCGTACCAAGACAATAGTTAAGTGGAAATTCAGCTGATATTCCAACTTGGGAGACGTTTTGATCTATCATTAGTTCTTAATATTATTTTAATATTCAGCTGCAAATTCGAGCTGGTGGCTGCATTTATAAAAGGATAAGATAATGTCTTCGATCATTTTGGGCGAAGAACAGTACTGACTGAGACGTGTATTGATTTGCCTTTTCCTCTTCGATTGCTTGTATGTGTGCTTTATGTAAAAATATATAATTATTTTAACATAAGCACAAAGAAATATAATTTAGTATGCTTTTTATATTGCCACAAGGTCTTTACCTATAAATACTCCGTCCGCAAAAAAAAATTGTAGTTAGTACTTTGCCAGACTTTTTTTTATTTGTAGGTACCTAACAGAATTTTTGCATATAGGTACCATATAGCAAACGTATTGTGGTACACAATACGTTTAGAAAATCTAGCACATTGAGGTGGCATTAGAACCGTAAAGGGTACCATATAACCGCGTGACAAGTACACTATACACACATAGAAAAAAGGTGCTGTTCGGTATTTTCACATAATCCGGTACAAACATTAAGTCGAGTATCTACCTACAAAAATTTCTAATATAGATACTGATTTGTAAGTTTTTTCAAGTCGGTAGTTATATGTAGATTACAATATAATAAATATATTGAGAGAGATATGGATCAAGAAAGTGCGACATTTACGATGTGCTCTTATCTGCCAGCGTACAACTCATTTAAAGCTGTCTGCGTGAATGAGTACGACGCGAAGGGTTGGGTTGTACTTTTGCACATTAGTGGGACCCATCGAATTCACTGCTCTTGGTTGTGGGTCGCCACAGCGGATAGCTACTCGCTACCTTGCGACAAATGGGAATGCGACGTCTCTGTAGTTAACGTGGGGTCTTCCACACTGGAACTTACCCCAATAATGCGCGAGATTATTATTATTATTATTTTGTTGATTGATTGACTCAATTATATGGTAGTATTTCAGTGGGAAGAAAGCAATAGTGAGAGTTCCCATACTTATAATAGGATAGTGACCAATGTTAGGCAAATTGCTGAATATGATATATTTTGTCAACTATTAATTTTTATGTACTCAGGTCACATGCATTCGGCATATATTATTGGCCAGTACTATACTTACTAAATTGATGAATTTATATGAGTGGGCATTATAGGAACGTTAGTGCACATTATATGTAGGTCCTATGTTCTTAATCGATACCCCGCAAATTACCATTACCTCCATTATTTCATCATTCAATTCTATGATTTGATTTTAATCGTAACTTGTTAATAATTTGGGTTCATTGCTAAATTAAATTCCAAAAAAGGAGAACTGAAAATAGATTAGTAGAAAACTGGGGTTGCTTTACTAAATCGCATCGCACTCTTTTTTTATTTCTACCTTCACCTAAAAATTATAAACATAATAAAAATATAAACATATAGGAGGAAAAGCCATCTCAACCGTAGAATTGCTTTTCATATATTAATCACCATTATCGTCGTCTATCAGATAAGAACTCTCCTCTCCGACCGTCAAATCAGCTAAACTCTGACGGTCCAAAAGAAGAATTTAAAGTAAAAAAAAACCATGAAATTCAATTAAAAACGACGTTCCTTTGCTTTTTTCACATTACGGTGCAGCCGTTAGCATTCTCATCGCTGAACATGGAGTACTGATCGATACGTTCGCCGGGCGGCGGTGCTGGGTAAGGCTGGTGGTGATACGGCGGCGGCGGCATGTAGTTGACCGCCGGCGGTGGTCGAGCGTACATCATGGGCTGAAACCTTTCGTTCCCATTGGCTCTCTGCTGATTCATCATCATAGCTTGGTAGTAGTCTGGATTCATCCCGCCGGCGCCACCACCGCCGCCGTTGGCCGGAATTGGGCCGAGGTTTCCCATCCTTGGCATTGAAGGATGGCCCATGTGGGCCATGCCTCCGTTATTCATCGGCATCATCATGTTGGGAGGAGGCACGCCTTGAGCCCCACCGCCTTTACCTTTCGGAGCACCACCGCCTCCGTTCTTATTCTGGCCTCCCCCACCATTTTGCGGTGGTCCACCGCCTTTCTTGCCGGCGCCTTGAACTGAAAGGTTTCCCATGTTTCCGTTGTTACCATTACCACCTTTCTTGTTGCCGCCGCCGTGTACTGGGATGATGGGGCCACCGCCGCCGCCGCCGCCCTTCATCATCATATTGTTCATCATCATGTTAGGCATGTTTGGGCCGCCGCCGCCGTTCCCCACCATGGGCTTCATCTTGTTCGGAGGCACGGCGTCCAACTCATCTTCCGACCCAAAATCATCATCCTCCTCATCGTCGTCGTACTCATCGCTGCCGTCATCGTAATCGTCATCTTCATCGTAGTCATCCTCGTCGCTGAGGTCTTCATCTTCAGGGACATCGAACTTCACAGACTTTGGGTGGTTGTGGTTATTACCGCCGTTGTTATTACCACCGCCGTTGCCGTTCATGGGCATCTTCATGAGGTTGGTCGGCATCTTCAGATCTTGAAAGCCCTTCATCTGCTGAAGCTGTTGAAGCTGCTGCTGAAGCTGAGGATTTGGGCCGAGCTGAGGACCGCCGCCGCCGCCGGCGGGCTTCTGCTGGTGATTGTTCTTGTTATTACCGCCGCCGCCGTTCTTTTGAGGCTGGCCTTTGTTGTTTTGGACGCCGCCGTTCTTACCACCTTTGCCGCCGTCAATCTGTAGATTCTTCAACTGATTGTTGAGCTGATTCTGTTTGCCATTGTTGTTGGGCTTTGAAGCGCCCCAAATCTCGGCATGTTTGTTGTTCTTTGTAAGCTTTTTGATTAGCTTAGCTGCGTCAACATTGCCTGAAACTGTGACTTTGCCCTGTTCTGAGTCGATCTTCGTCGTGTAAACGCCTGAAAAAGAAAAAGAAAAACATAAAGATTCAATTTTTAAGACAGCAAAAAAAAAAAAAACAGGGACAGAAAATAAAATACAATATACCATCAATCTTCTGCAAAATCTTCTTCACCTTTTGCTTACAACCATCACAGTGTATGTTCACTTTGAGGACACACGTCTGTTAGAACAAGCAAAGCCAAACAGTGGACGTGAAAACATGGTTAAAAAAGGTCTCAGCTTTAGCACTAACATGCATCTCGCCAAAAATGCGAACACGTTATTCAGAGAAATACAGAGAAAAAGCGAGGGAAGGAGTTACCTTGATCTTCAAGAACTCTTCTTTGCTCATCTTGGAACAGAGATTTCTCAGTGGGCAAGGCAATTAAACAAGGGAACACAGATCTGAACTAGGAAACTTCTATTTCAAGGAGAGAGAGAGAGAGAGACGAAAGCTGTAAGAAGGCCTCCCGATATAGAACAAGAGAAGAGGAAACTAATGGTTGTTGGAAAACATTAACGATTACTGTGTGAATGTTTGTGTGAGATGGATAGATAGAGATGAAAGAGAGGGATGAGATAATGAGAGAGAGGGAGAGAGGAGGGGAGGGGAGTAAATGTGCAATTACTAAACAGTGCAGACTGGCATAGAAGAGAGAGATGAGGTTGCACACTCTCACTTCCTTGGTTTTCAGGCTTTATTTATGAGATGTATTGGATGTAATTTGTAAAGATTTTCTTTTTATTATTAAATTTAGTGTTTTCTGAAACTCCATGAAAGGAAAGAGGAACCCACCTCATGAAACTTTTCTTTTCTTATCTTTTTTTTTTAGATATTTTTCTTGGAAGTTTGCTTCAATGATGGGCTATCAAGTTGTATGGTTGGGCTCTGTGTAAAGCTTGAGTTGGCTTGGTTGGCTTGACATTCTTTTTCCGCCCTTATTTTTTTTAATTTACTTATGTTTCTTGCTTTTTTCATGGCCAATAGAGTCATCAATGGTAGACTGCAATAATGAAAGATAAAATCGGAAATCTGAGCAATTACGACGAAAACGCCATCTGTTTTGCCAGATTTTCACTATGTTGACTTGCAACACTCGTCTTGTTTCTTATGTCTAATTATTTAAGTAGGTCGAAGGAATTATTTCAGTCATTTTGTTTTAATTTGTTTCGATAGTATAATTCGAAAAGAAAGAATCCTTTGCAATACTATAATAAAATTGTAAAATGATAGCTTTCTTTTAACTATAGTTTGTGAGTGTGGCAATTAATATTATCGTATCATTAGGCTATATAATAACAACATTATATGGTGCCGTTCTTAAAAGGATAAATCATGATGAAACGCTTGTGCCTTTGTCCTTCAACGTCTCTTTAATATTCATGAGGGTCCACTTGGATACAATAATTTGAGGTTTCCGAGAAAAGAAACTATTGAAACAACCTTTTTCCTCACTACTATGTTGTCTAACCTTTTAAGATTATTAAATTGCGAGAAAAATAAATAGAAGACCTTTTATCAAATTACTATTTTTCAAGCCCAAAAAGAAGAAAAAAAAGATCTTTAATTTAATTTACACGGACTAGGTCCGATTCCAACAAGACAAAAAGGTTACATTTTTACATCATCTTTCTGTCTTCGATCCGGGGCTCGTTTGATATCAGTGTTTAGGGATTACATGGGCATAAGTTATTTGTGTATAGCTATACAAGGATTTTGTTGATGTTGTGGTTTAACATGTTTGATATGTGTGTATTAATTATTTGTGTAATGATATAAATTGTGTTTGATAGATGTGTTTGAGATGTGTATAGGTGTGTATGGATTAGTGATACATACCTCATAACCACCTTAAAGGTGGGTATGGATATACAAGGCCTATAACCAAAACCCTTGTAATAGACATGTATAGTCATACAAGGCATGTATGGCTATACACAGATATCAAACACGACACAACTTACTCATACACATCCCATACACACCCATACACACCCATACTCACTTATCAAACAAGCCCCAGATGTTAGAGGCAATGTGATGGGAAACTAAACACTGGCTTTGCCATTTATGTGGCATAGCATATCATGTGAACGATGCACATTCAATCTACTAAACATTTAAGGGAAAATTGAAAAAAATATTACAATCTTGAAACTTCGAGATCCGATATTTCACTTGGGCCCAACAAAACTGTACTAGGTTTTTCAGTGTTCTGACGAGCGAGATGCAACAAGTCGCAACTAATACAGTTGAGTTCCCTACTTGCAACGGTACATTTCTTCCTGGGATGCTATGTAATGGCACTTCCTTATAGTTCAACTTTAATACACAAAACCCTTGTGACCATGTAACTGTGTTATTTTGTATGAAATAACATATATAAGATTCATCAATAGAGCTTCAAGTTGGTCAAGAAAATTACAATTTTCGTTACAATGGAAAATTACGGATAAAACTATATATTTCCACAGCAACGTAGCAAACCCTTAATAAAATCCTCATCAAACTTGACCAAACCTGAAAACTCATAGTAAACGCGAATACGAAGATGAGATTATTATTATAGCATTCTCATCCCCCAAATAGAAAAAAAAAACAAATACATCAAACCCTAAGTTAAAATCGAAACCGAGAAACGCGCTTTGGTATCATATATCTTCAAGCCAAGCTCTTGCCATTGTCGTCGGTGAAGAACTTCTTCCACACTGGGTGGGTCTTCCAAATCCTCTCCTCGATCTGATCAATGGGCACTCCCTTAGTTTCGGGCAAGAGGAACACGACGAAGAGCCCCATCACCAAAATCCACGCGGAGAAGAAGAAGAAAATCCCGGCCTGGAGGTGGCATAGGAGGGAGAGGAAAGCCTGGGCGATGATGAAGGTGAAGATCATGTTCGTGCTCACCGCTATGGCGAAACCCGAGGTACGGGTTTCGATGGGGTAGATCTCGCTCGGGATCAACCACCCCATCGGGCCCCACGACCATGCAAACGACATCACGAAGGTGCACACGAGGACCACAACGACGGCCGCTAGACCCTTGTCGAGTGACGAGCCCGTGGCGCTCAGATGGGTCTGCAGGATTATACCGATGGCTACCTGCAAGACAAAGCAAAAATTTTATTGTTGGAAAATCGTAATTTTGTTAGAAAACAAACCTAAGCTTGTATGAAACCCTAATCTTGAGTTATTTTCAATTACTTGGAAAAAACCCTAATTTTGCATGAAACCCTAATTTTGAATTAACCCGATTTCTTAAAAACCCTAATGTTGTAAGAAGAAAACTATAATCTTGAAGCGTACATGATCTCATAAAAAACCCTAATCTTGAATTCGACCTCCTTGCCCAAATAACCCTAATCTTGTAATAAGAAACATGAACTAAGTTACTTGCCTGAGAGATGAACATTTGCACGGAAGCCTGGAGAAGAAGCTTCCTCCTTCCGACCTTATCGACGGCGTAGATCGAGACGAATGTGGAGCCCACATTGACGAGCCCAGTGATGACCGAAGACAGGAGCGAGGCGTCGGTCTTGAATCCCAATGTCTGGAAGAGGACGGGAGCGTAGAACATGATGGCGTTGATCCCGGTGAACTGCTGGAAGACCTGGATGGAGTTGGAGATGATGAGCGGAGGAATCCCAGTTCGTGTGAAGAGCTGCTTGAACGGCTTCTTGATGGTCTTTGCGTGCTCGCACGCTGCCATGATCGAGTCGAACTCTGCTTCCACCTCGTCGACGCCTCTGATCTTCTTCAGGGCCGCCTTTCCCTCATCCACCTTACCCCTCTCGACTAGGCTCGGAGGCGACTCGGTGATGATGAGCGAGCCCACGAGCAGGACAAGCCCCGGGACCGCCGCGAGCCCGAGGGACACCCGCCATCCGTACGGGTGGATCGTGGAGGTCGCGTAGTTCACCAAATTGGCGATGAAGATGCCGATCGTGACGAAGAGCTGGAAGAGGATGTTCACCGCTCCCCTGTGCTGAACTGGGGCTATTTCCGTCAGGAACACTGGGACTGCCTGTTGGAAACAAAATATATAAAATTAAAATGTGATACAGTCCTGTTATATGGTATCAAACCCTAATCCCATGGAAGAATTCTGACTTGTATATAAGTTTGTGGGCTACTCCCTCTATTGCCTACCGATTGATTTTAGTGCAGAATCACACAAGTTTATAGGGTACTCCCTTTCATTCAACACGTATTCTGTACACATGGATGAGGGTATGTAAACTTACTTCGTTGCCGAAACCTACTCCAATACCGAAGAGGATCCTACCGAGGATGAGGACCATCTTGACCTCGGCGAAGGCGCTAAAGCCGGCGCCGGCGATGAAGAAGAAGGAGGCCATGAAGATGGTCGGGCGACGACCCAACACACGGCATGCTTTGGAGGCGAAGAAGCTCGCCACGAGGGCGGCGATGTACAACGAAGACGTAAATAGCTGGAGCAATTGATCGTCGTATTTACAGTAGTTGTTCTCGTGGGCGTGCAACTTCCTCTCGTGCACCTTCGGGAAGAACTTAATCAAGAAATCGTCCATGCCCGTAACTCCACCTTCGTGTAATAAAACGCAGATCGATCGGTGTCAGACACAAATTCGCGAAATTTTTTTTATGTAAAGATTGAGTTACCCGAAATGCCGATATCGTAGCCAAACATGAGGCCGCCGAAGGCGGCGAGGATCCAACATGTGAACACGTAGAAGGTAACCTTGGACTTGAATTGAACGTCGTTCGCCATTTTTTTCGTCTCTTTTTCGATGTTTTATTGTTATAACCTTTGGAAATTTTCCCAGAAGAAGATTTAATGTACACGAATATGATCTTTAACGTAGATTATTTATATACACTTTATATGTATGCACAGAGAGGGAGGTGTGTGTGTGAGAGAGGTAGAGAACAAAGGCTATAAGATTAATTCGAATAGGTTCTTTGCTCTGAAACTCTACACCTTCCAATTTTTCTTCTTCTGAGATTATTATTACAAGAATGAAAGCAGCTGTAGGGTATTGTGTGATGAATGTGGGCTTTATATAGTTTTTATGTTTGCCTTTTTTTAACCCAAGGTAGAATTCGTATTATATCATAGATTCGCTTGTACGGACAAGCGAATGTGTCTCTATGACCGTTCGTGCTAATCGGGCATTGGGAAACGAACTTGTGGTTGAAAAATGGCTTGCCGTTCGAATATTTGTTGACGTTTTGTTTCTCCTCAAATAATTTTTTATATAAACAAAACAACGTTCCATTCAATTCACGTATGTCCGAATGAATCGTATAAGATGGAGTTTGAGAAGTCAATGTTAAGCATAACTTTGAATGCTAATGTTTGTTGTCTGTTCTATTTTATTAAGCGCGATGGTTCAGTATAAATTGCTATTTGCCCTGTAAATTTAACAGAAACTAGATAAAAAAAAAAAAGAAACGTGCACTACTTTTATTTACTATCTATAATTAATTACAGTACTATTTTTAGTTAGTTACTACTAAATATTTTCATTAGTATTTTATATTAAATAAATAATTATTATATATTATTGCAGATGCATTGAATATACAAATAATACCGGTCTTTGTTAACAAACGACGACTTACATGGACAATCGTTGATATTATTCCTACTCCGAAGGTTTGTCGAGCATTAATTTTGCAATATTCTTATACCTAAATAAACTTGACCGCTTCATTTGGGCCAAGCCCGAAATATTAATTGGGCCTAGATTGTGCCAAGATGGGCCCAATATAATTAGTAAAGCCAGGGCCATAAAACACATAAATAAATAACACCGTACTAATTATTTTTTTCAAGTAATTTGTCATGTAATGTAAGTTTTGACGACGGCACATTAAGCTTGGGATCCGATGACTGAGAACAAAATAATTTTTTCCCCATGAATTTGGTGCAGATTTCAACAGTATCCTCACATGCTTGCAGCTTGGAAAAAGCGTATCTAAAGTACCAGATTATTAGTTTGATTTTCTTATCGTTTATAATATTCCTTTTTTTGAGATATTCCGTAAAATTGTGGGAGGACGGTGGGATGGGTGGGGCCAACAAATAAAATTTTTTAGTTTTATATATTTGGTTGATAAGATTTGGTACAGAGTAGGGAAACATGACCATTACATTAATTCTACTAACATGTTATCTGATCTAGCAATTTTCTTTATATTTGACGGAGAAAATAAACTAAACTGTCAAATTGAAATAAAGCCAATCAGAGAAATATGGCGCGAAGTGGCTGGCAGGCATCGACCGATATCAAAGCTTTGCAATATAAAGATTAGTTGTCAATTAATGATGGTAATTAGTAAATTAATTACTCTCGTGCTAATAAGTGCATGGCATAACATTACTGTAATTTTAGAAAATAATGCGAACGAATGGCAAAAAGAAAATACTATAAATACGTGCATTCTGTTGATAAAAAGATCACAATGTCAAAGCGGGAACATAACATGCACAGCTCAAACTTTACAAAGATACAAACTTCTCTTTAAATATCACCATTTTCCTAGTCTAGCCACGCTAGACTAGATAGGGGTGTTCATCGGTCGGTTCGGTTCGGTTTTTTCAAATTTCGGTTCGGTTTTTCGGTTTTCGGTTTTGCGTATGCTTAATCCGATATCCGAACCGTTTTAATTTGGTTCGGTTCGGTTTTTTTATAATCCGGTTCGGTTTTTTCGGTTCGGTTTTCGGTTAGGAATTTAATATCAAAAAAATATTGTGAAGCTGAAAATTACAAAACAATTTATGGTATTAAAAAACAAAGAAGCTATACGACGTGACATATAGCAAATAATTCAAAGGTCCGAAAAAAACATGAAAATTGAACAAAATCTAACATATAAAAACATTCATCTCAAGATACTATGTGGGAGAAAAACAGTATTTGATTGGTGAGGAAAACATCACATAAAAATGGAAAAACGTATACCAATGAAATTATATTTACTGTTTTGTTTATGTTATGGGAGAAAAACAAATGATTTTTGATATTTTTTCTATTTTTAATGTAGTATGATAATTCCAATTCGGTTTTTTCGGTTTTTTCGGTTTTACATATGCTTAATCCGATATCCGAACCGTTTTAATTTGGTTCGGTTCGGTTTTTTACAATTCGGTTCGGTTTCTTTCGGTTCCGGTTTTTTCGGTTCGGTTCTTTACGGTTCGGTCGGTTTTTTCGGTTTTCCGGTTATTTTGAACACCCCTAAGACTAGATGTAAAAATGATAAGTTTAATTTGAACATTAATCGTATGAACGAAATCAGCATATCTTCTTAGGCCTTCGTCAATGCAAGGTTTTTTGATGAGGTGGACAAAGGAAAAAACCTATGGCTATAGGTTTTTACTATTGGGAAGAGTGATATGCTTTTTTGGTTTAGTAGAATAAACATAGGTTTTTGCTTTATGTGTAAGCTTTTTCTTTTTTAATTACTTTATTTCTTTTTTTATCCTCGTCTATTAATATTTATATATTAATATATATTTATTTTTACTAATAAATTTTAATGTGTTATAATTTTTTATTTATTTTGTAGTTAAAAGTAAAATTTTATTATGTAATGAAAAAATAAAAAATATATTCATTAATTTTTTTCTTAAATTTAACAAATTAATAATATGACATACAACTATTTATAAATTAATTTACAAAATTGGATAAATATAACTGATAAATTAAATAAAATTAAATGAAATTGAGATGGGTCCCAGAAAACCTCCTTTTTTGGGTTTATGGTTGGAGAGGAGTTTTATTTTGGACATATAGATTTTTTACTTTGAGGTGGCGTTGATGTGGCACGCAAAAAAACTGCTTTTTTATGAATTGATTGAGGAATGCCTTACAGTTCCATGAAACTAATCCAACTGCCTACGTCACTTGCCAGCTCGTATAAATATTCTTACTTCAAAATGCCACGTCACACTAAGATTCCACCGATATTATATTAGCTATTTTCCTCCAAAAAAGAATCGCATGCCGTTACATTATTCGATAAGTAGTAATTAGACGCTATGGACCGTAATAAATTGCGCATAGGTTTCTCAAATAAAGACTTTGTAAATGCATTTTACTACTAGGCAATTGGCAATAGGTAAATATTAAATTAAATGCAAAGACAAACCGAAGAAAAATGGGATTTTTGTTCGTCTTTGTTGCTTTTATCAGTGGCACGGCACCCACAGTTTGCAACTGGCTATAGCCGGTCAAACACAATTTCGCCATTAAATGAGAATCGATGCTTCTATCTCACTCTTCTCTCTTTATCTCACGGTGTGTACTATCGCCACGTCGGCAACTACCCTTAGATGAGACCCATATCAACGGCTGAAATTGAGCTTCTTCGCAGATGTGAGGAAATTAATAAAATAAGTCCCAAAGCGACACACTGACATAAGAGTATAGATATGGATATGATTGAATTGTGATGGCCATAGGAAATTGGTTCATTGCGGAGAGAGAGAAGAAAGAGAGCTGAGCTTTTCCGTGAGACTGAATAAGTGCCATTTGTAGGCAAAGACAATCTTCCAAATACAGTGGTTTTTTTTCCATTACAGTATGGAAGAAGAATCTTGAATGCTCCTAAACGAGAAATAAAGATCGATCTTCTTTCGTTCTTCATCTTCCTTGAATAAAGTAATGGATAGAAACAGAGAAGCTAGTATTGTGGGCTCTAATGGCTTTAACAGAAGGAGACACAAAGCGAGTTCTCTCCGAGGTTGTCCAAATTACTACAAAAAGTTCCAATCTTTACGCAGATCTGCTTCTCTTTCGTCAGCAAAGAGTGGCTCTTCTTGCAAAGATTTGACAGCTTTTTTTTTTTCGTTTTCTGCAGATGAAGATATGGGTTCGAAGGAGGCCTACGAATCAATGAGATTAAGAGAAAGGGTGACGAAAGATCGAGTTTTTAGAGAGAGGGCCGACAGCGTTACGAAAGCCAGTAAAAGGAGGAGAAAAGGAAGATCGATGAACCATACTGTAAATGATGAGACCTCAGAAGAAGAAGAGAGTGTGGATGAAGACGAAGACGAAGATGACGACACCTTTAGTTTTAGTAGTCAGATACATCGTAACCACAGTATTAACAATCACCATCTTCAGCAAAGAAGAAGCTTTCATCTGTCAAGCACCAAGTGTGATAAGTCTTGCAGAGGAGTCGTCGGCGTTTTTGTTCCCAGGAAAGCTCGTTCTGGTAAGAGAAGGAAAGGTGGGTTCTTTTTTGTAAGTCTAGAGATTTGATTTTTATGACGAAGTTCTTGAAATTTTTGCAGCGTCTACGAAGAGATCTCATTATTTGATCTCAAGCACTGGGAATAACAGCAGTGGCCTCGCCGTCGGCGATTGTGAGCTAACTCACCGGCACCAGAGGGTTCGCCGGCGACTCCGGCGTGCAATCAAGCTCCCATTTCTCCACCGCCGTCAGCTGTTTCACTTAGAAAGAAGCTCCTCGTTAGTCCTCCCTCTTAAGAGCCTCTTTAAACTATTCAGTTTTCTATGGACTTTGATAGGAGTTTCTATATTTCTTGTTGCTCTTTGCAGAAGCCTAACGTCAGTAACAACAGCGTGGGGCATAAATTGAAGCCGCCGAGATCTTTTTCGAATCGTAGCCCTTCAAACGCCGAGGAGCTTGAGATTGAGATCGCCGAGGTGTTGTATGGTTTGATGACTCAGTCACAGAACCCTTCTTCAGATAAAGACGAGGTTGATAGATCGACTACAGATGGGAAGTCGCATATTTCTTCTTCGATCTCAGATTGTGTTCTCAGATCGAGCCCCATAACAGCTATTGGTCAGTGTTTTAGGCCTTGATTCTTACATCATTATTTTTTTCTCGAACATTTGACTGGATTTTCTGTTTCTCCTCCCTTTTTCTTTCACCAGCTACGAACAGGAAAAGGCCGAGAAAAGTAGTTGATGCCGTCGTTTCAGTAGTTGCAGAGGAAGATGGAATCTTGAGCAGAAATGAGGCGCCAACTTGTTTGCCGACATCGTAAGTATTTCTTTTTTTATTAGTATTATTTTATTTCGATGCTTTCGAGATGGATCGTTATCTTGATGTTACGTTCTTCTCTCTCTCTTTTTGCTGTTCAATGGCGGAAAGTCGTCGGAAGAAACAGAAGTTTGAAATAGATCTCATGGTAAGTTAAAAGTTGCCATAAAGATTGGATTTTTACATTATGTTTACTGTAAATAAGAAAACATGTCCCCTTTTCTACCCAAAATTCTTACACACGTCATTTTCTAGGCTCCACCGCCTCAGCTGAAAACATCATCGCCGGAAAGAGAAGGTCATCATGATTCAACGTCTACGACCACCGCCGACCAGAAATCAGTTATCTCCGTTGCTGACGTGGTATGAACATTAATGAGTTTTTTTCCAGGTAAGGAAAAAATTCCTATTCTATATTCTGACTTTCCTGTGTTTTCTGGGCAGGAGTTAAAGCCGTCAATAACATCAAAAGACAGAGATGACTGTGTCATCATAAAGAAAGAACAGTTTGCTGGGGAAGATGAAGATAAGAGTAAAGAAACAAAACCACCTAAGGCAAAGGAGGATACTGTAAGAAAATTTGATATCGGAAAACCCGAAAGAGATGGGACTTATAATGGCGGAATCCTCCGAAACAAATTACTACAGCAGCAGAAATTGCCAGTTAAACCAAACAGAGAAGATGATCCACCTGGTAAGTTTCTCCCACAGTTTTCTTGATTTGGATATTACATAATCTCACCTTTTTTTTTCTGCCTTTTCTTGTATTTAGGACAACCAACTAGCATGGCCGCACCATTCTCAGTAGATAGAACAGCTGCTATTACACAAGCACCACCAATCCATGTATGGCTTCATATCCTTCTTTTCTTTCCATTTTATCCCGTCCTAAAGTTTTCGATTCAATCGAAATTCGAAGCCCTTTTTTTTTTCTCGTCGTCTTGTAGCCACCTTTGTCTCTGTCCCGACGAAAACGATGCGCGACCCATTGCCACATAGCCAAGAACATCTATTATTACCAGCAAAACCATTACAAAGACAGCAACTGTTCTCCCTCACGAAAGAATCCACCTTTTCCTCCTATCAGCAATTCCCAGGTGTGTTTATACAGTCTCCACCGTTTTGTAGCTTCATTTTCCCTCCTATTTTTTTCCTACTCTCCCGACCTATCGCTCCGATGTTTTCAGGGCCCTGTCTTCCCTTTGAGTCAGCGCCAATCAGCTCAAAAGCTAAGGCCAAGTGCAGGAAAATCTCAGACGAGCGCAGCTTCGAACTTCAGTTATCCAAACGTGGGAGCTAACGAGTCAGCCCAATACCTAGACGTTACGCAGAGCCACGGCTACCCTTTTCCCAGTCCAGCGGTTCAGGACTTCCATGGACCACCACCGCCGATGGCTCATCAGCCTATGCCAGCTGTCACTACCTACGGTCGGAACTTCATGGCACCTTTTGCTGCTAATGGAAGCTGTCGAGCGGAGAAGGCGAATCAGCTACAGGGGCCTAACAATGCTCTCATCAAAGGCCTTCCTCGAATCTCCTTTGGTGGGAATCTAAAGCCGTCTTCGCCTTTGATGGCTGGTTCTCCGTCTAGGGGAAACATTAAAAAGAAGTCTACGTTAGTTCCTGGGAATTCTCAGGTAAGTTCATCGCTGCCGTCTGAAGGCGGGGCTAAAGCGCAGGTTCCTCAGCAGCAACAGCAGTTGGTGTTTACGAAAATGCAGCAGCATGGGCACATAATCGTCTCGAAAAATCATCTTGCCCAAGTTCAGTCGAGCCCCAACTCGTTGGCCAAAGCTGTAACTGCTGCTACGAGTGGTGCGAAGGAGAAGCACGGGGGATTGGCTGTGCAGGGAGTTTTCAACGCTTCTCAGTTCGTTGGTTAGTCAAATTTGTTTGCTGCAAAACTCCACGTTAGGACGACGTAAGAGCGCGTTTTTCTGATTAAGACTTAACGTTTATGGTGTAACTTGCAAGCTATTGAGGTTTGTTCGTCTGTAAAATTTCAGTTCTTGGACCAGGCAGTGGCTGTTCTCATCGTCAATGGCAGGCCTGAGAACAAGCGAATCACAAGCGAGCGAGCAATCCTCGGGTGCATAGCAATTTTGACGATGAAAGAACGAGCGTCTTATGATTTCTATGGAGAGCCCTACGAAAAAAAAAAATGCAGAAAGCCGATGCTTGGGATGTTCATACAGCATTCATAGACACTGCAGACTCACATCACACTCTTCTTCTTTGTAGCTCCACAGGAGATTCTTGGACATAGCAACATCTGCAAGTGGTTGTTACTGTTTTCCTAATTTCTCGTGGATAGCATCAATATAGAAAATTTAGATTTTTGATGAGGTTAGGCCTTTTTGCTTGGATATGTAATGCATGTAATGTAAATCTCAAGATAAGTACGAGGAATATGCTTTAGAGCATCCATCTTTTTTCCAAGCCAAGGAGGGAGATCTTGAAAGGGGTACCCAGATATTTTTTTGATGAATCTCAAGATATTTTTCAAGTTTTCTGCAGAGATCAAACCCGTGAATTGTAATAAATACGGCCATCAAGATTCCTCTCCTTAATTCAGGTTTTGGATAAAATAGAGATAAGGTGGCACAGTGGTTCCATTAATTAATCTCTGTTCAAGCACACACACAGACGCACAAATGTATGTATTGATCATTTTGAGGCCCACGCAAGCACACAACCATGAATTCTCTGAACGTCTCTATATAATATAATATAATATAATATAATATAATATAAATATAAACACCTCTCAAAGAAGATGATGACGCGTTTTAAGGAGGTAGATGGGGCTTACAATGGTAATAATAATGGCCGACGTAAGGAATACTGCTCATATATGGACCCCATGTGTGACAGCATAATCTACGGACAAGGTATTGCTCTGAGAAAATTCATTAAGGAAGAAACAGGTTTTTTGTGGGCTCGCTCAATCCATGAGACTACAATTTATTATTGTTTCTAGGATGATAAAGGAGAGTCTTGAACAGGTGTTGAATGTCTCTCTCTCTCTCAATATATACTAAGTATAGTTGGCACACGGTATTTGTGTGCATAAATCGAGAAGCCATATGAGAATTTGAAGAGCGCGGAATTCTCAGAAGAAATTTTAGCGGGAACAAAATCCACGCAAGTACATATTTAATGTAATAAATCCGACTTTAATGGTGCCTTGGAAAACTACTCTCCCTCGAACGGACGTGGTGGGGTGGTTATATTAATTTAAATAACTGAGAAATTGGCTTCAATTTGGTGTAATTGATACACCAAATTGGATTTAAATGGCAGTTTTTAAAAGCCACTGACCATTAATAAATTGTATAGATATATAGTTTTCTACATTGCAAACGAAGTCTTTATCTATACTATCATATAATTGGTGAAGGGCGGCTAAAACTACCCCAATTTGGTCCGCAAATTATTTGCAATTTAGTCCCTCATTTATAATTTAACTAATTAAGTAATTTTCATATCACTCCTAATTTTTTTATTTAATGTACTTATGCCTCTAAAACTAAGTTTCTTTTCTATATATTTAAAATTTATATTTCATCTTAAACAGTAGAAATTATTAATTTAAAATTTACAATAATTTCAATATAATTATATTTTAAGCACACACATGCAAGAAATACTAGTATGGAATTATGAATCGACATGAAAGTGCAACCACCACCTTGTCGCGTGATTTGGGCGTGTATTCGTTATGGGCCTTTGGTGGGCTTCGAACGGCCCAGAGAGAGAGAGAGAGAGAGAGAGAGAGAGAGAGAGAGAGAGAGAGAGAGAGAGAGAGAGAGAGAGAGAGAGAGAGAGAGAGAGAGAGAGAGAGAGAGAGCAACATTTCATTCGTGTATATATGTTTCCATTAAGAACGAAAGTTCAGAAGATTAGACACACGACAAACAAGGCAACAAGAGAATCAAAGGCAGACAAGGAACGGTTTTTAACATCAATTAATTTTTCCATAGCCTTTTTAAACATTTCCGTTGCACTTCCTTGGAGATAATCTTGGATTAAGTATTCAAGTGCCGAAATTCCCATGTCCGTAAATGAACCTCGCGTTTCCTTCTGTGTAGACATGAGTCTCGTTATCTAGCCTGCAAGAGAAAAAAAAAATTACAATCTTATCACTACATTATTATTACAAATATGCAGACGGTGTATTAATAAAGAAATATAGTTGGCGGGGCCGCTAACGATTTTCTAACGGCTTTGCTCAATATGGACGACGAAACGAATGTTTTTCCGTCGATGTATCGATTCTCCCCTTCGATTCGCTGCTTAATTCTCGCGTCTAATTCGTCGGCGTTCACTACGAGCGGAGAATCCGACGCCTGTCGATAAGTTTATTTAAGTCAGCTATTATTTACAAGAAATATACATGTATTTTGTAAGACAAGCTAAGGTATCTATCTATTAATCAATGTATATTCATTACCATGATCCAACCCCAAGTGTCAGCATATGAAGGGACATGAGCAGAATAAGGCACAGCATCTGCAATTCATTAGGAAAAAAAAGTACATTTTTTTTTAATCTATCTGACATAATTTTCAATTAGATTAAAATACATATAAAACTTACATTTGAAAACCTGCCTCAGAGTATTGTAAATGCAAGAAAAAACTTCTGTATGGCTGAAAATCCCAGCAGGTCCTGCCTGCATATGTGTGTGTATATATATATATATATATGTATGCATGGATTTTGAAAAAATGGGAAATCATAATTCATAGTTAATTGAAAAATGTTACCTGTGTGACAAAAATACCGCCATGATTGAGCCTTGGCTTGACAGTTTGTTCATAGAAAGATTTCGTATAGAGCTTATAACACGGCCCACCTTCGATAGGATCAGCCAAGTCTCCAATTATTACATCGTAAAGCTCATCGTTTTCCCGCCTTTCAAGCTCAGCCTTAGCGTCGTTGATTACGAGCAATAGCCTCGGGTCGAAGAATGCCTGGCGATTGACTTCCAAGTGTGACTTGCAAAAGTTTACAACCTCCTGCGAATCGTATTATAAGTAAAAAAATCAATTTTTAATATGAAATGTAATATACGTATATACGACGACTTAGAAAAATAACGTACCTCATCAATGTCACACATGATGACCTTTTCGACTGTCTTGTGCCTTAGTATTTCTCTTGCAGTGGAACCTTCGCCTCCTCCCATGATGAAGACTTTCTTTGCACTATATGGGGACATTGTGTAATAATTTGAAGTGTGACTCTATATAATAATTAATGAGAAAGAAGATCATATGTAATTAATAAGATTATTTATTATTACTTGGGATGGTGAAGAAGCGCGGGGTGGACGAGGGACTCGTGGTAGATGAACTCATCGATCTCTGCACTTTGAAGCTTTCCATCGATCACAAGGGCCTGAAAATAGAAATATATTGATTTCGATTATCATTTAGAAAAACATCTTTTTTTAAAGGAACTATTTGATTGATTTTCGTACCTTTCCGAAGGGTTTAGTGTCCAAGAGTTGAATGTCCTGGTACTGAGAGGCACCTGTATGAAGAATACTGCAAAAGGGACAAATTCACATGAAAATCTTAATGTTAAATATCAAGACTTAACTAATACTACACTTCGATATCTTATGTAAATCGAAAATGTAAGGAGTGTCGCAATTTTAGAGAAGGGAAATGGAACATATTTTAATTGACGAGTAATTTACCTATTGAGGGCAAAGCACCAACGCAAGTTTTCTTCGATTTCTTCTTCGTACCAACAGCTTTTCCTTTGCACTGCAACTGCATGGCCATTCCCATTTCCATTGCTTAATTCACTGGAAATTGCAATGTCCCCCATGGATGTGCGATGATATGCTATAGAGATAGATTTGAATTTTGGATATAATAAGATACGTTGAGTAGTGAAGAAGATGAAGTAACTCTGAGATATATATAGTGCGGGAGATAATGTAAGAGAATTCAACTTTTACAAATTGGCATGGGAATCGACAAAGGAAGCATGATGATTTAGGTATGAGAGAGATGGATTAGAAGAATGCACATAGGAGACATTGTATAATTCATTATGTGGGCTTATGGTATGTTTGCTAGGGTTTAATATTACATTATTAGACGACCATTTTCTTAACATGCCCTTTGTTGATTATTTATATGTTTGTGTGTAGATATGAGCTAAATCTTCATGGATTTTCGCAACTAAATATTCTAGAGAAAAACAAAATGGAAAGTTCAGAAAAGGGTTTTGTGTTTTCTAATGTTGATTTTGTGGCGTGATTTGATCTTCTTGCCAAGAGACGCTAATCATGGTGACAAAGATTTAGTTATGTTAGGTTTTTTTTTTTTCTTTCGCCCTACAAGACCTAATGTACATAGCATTACATAAAGAAGGAAGTCGTAGTATCCCTTACGCCAAAAAAACAAATAGTAAAAAATGACATCGACTAAGAACCTACTTGCTCCATCAATTGATCAAATCTCAATTTACTATATTTTTCTCGACTTTTGTCCTTATAATAATGTTGTAAATTTTTTAATCACTTTATTCCGAATTGTGTTCTAATTATGATTAGAGATTTCAAGGACAGTTTCCTTTTCTTTTCCCACGAGTAACTAAGAGTGGGATGTGAATGAATATCGAGGGCGTGATGAAGGTAAATAATTATTTCATTTCCATTGGAGGACATGGATGGAAAAATTATGGTGTGACAAAATCCATAAATTATGGTTTCGGGGACGAGCTGATTATATTTCTTTATTATTCAAAATTAAATTCAGAAACTTGTGCAAATTAAATCTTGGGCGTGGAGTGGCTCTCATCATTCATAATATATTCTCTTTCCCTCAAAAGGCAAAAGGCGTGCTAAGACAGACGCTTTGATCAATCATCAACCTCACCATCAAAATATAACGAATTACAAGAACAAATATATATAGACATTTATATCATAAATAACTTGTGATATTAATGATGAATACGTTCAAATCTTTTTCAAAATCCACTGATGTCAAGTGTACGTCAGCATGATGGGATGCACGTATATGCAGCACAAGGGCCATGAATATATCCAAGCATGGATTTTTATTATATTTGCATGCTTTGATGATGCTTATAATAGTGAAGGAAGGATATGATGAACTAACCTTACCTAATTAATGTTTAAGTGTTTGAAAGCATGATGTTCCTATGTCCCAGAACATAATCATGCGCCTATGCTCCCTTGATAATCATAAGATTTAATCCGTTAGTTAAATATCTTCTTAGTTATAGAATGTTAAAAATTATTACAAAAAAAAGAGCAGAACTATTTCATCTCTTAGGATTCACTAATGGGCCATATTTGGGCCTCAACGGTGAGCCCAATCCATCAACGAGTAGTGTGAGCCCAATTTTGAGTGTCTGAGCTAGGGGTGTTCATTGTTCGGTATACCGACCGGACAAACCGATTTACCGAAATTTCGGTACAAAAACGAACCGAACCGAAAAATTCGGTTCGGTATTCGATTCTTCAAAAAAAAAAAAATTCGGTAAATTCGGTTCGGTACAGATTTTAAATTTCGGTAAATTCGGTATACCGAATTACCGAAGTTTGAAAAATTAAAATATATTTTATTATATTACTATTAAAAATAAACCTATAATTATCTTAATATACGTATTATTTTAATTATTACCGAATATTTTAATATTTTTATTTAAATTTCGGTTACCGAATTTACCGAAATAAATTCGGTAAAATACCTACTATGGGTGTACTACCGAAATTTCGGTTCGGTACGGTACGGTATGTACCGAATGAACACCCCTAGTCTGAGCCCAAACTAAAGAACAACAAACTATTGTTTAGTAGGCTTTGTGTGTTGCCAATGTAAAATCATATAAACATTAAACTCTCCTTTTTCGCTATTTCTTTTCCATTTTTATATCTTGAGTTGGTTTTAGTCTATTTCCCTTCGAATAAATATAAAAAAAAATATAAACTAAAAAACTGGTATATTCTTGATCAGGTGCAGCACATCCATGCAGTAGTGTCATAATACTAAACCATGCAATAATAAATCATTTGTGATTTATTTCTTAAACCCGTTCCATTCAATCCAACGGATAAACTCTAATTTAATGACAATATAATTGCTAATCGTCTCTGTATTTAATTAAACCAGATTTTGAATAATGAAAAAATCTACAGTAGCAATGCAGATTTCATAAAATAAGGAAAAATATTTATGTTGTTCTCATCTGCTGGGCTTGTGATGTAATGACAATTAAAAAATCAGATGGAAAAAGGGACTTCAAACTTAAGATTTTTCTTGTGTTTTCAGTTATTATTAAAATCTGCTTTTTTCTACGTAGATTTCTGCAAGAGAATACAAATAGAGCTCTCAGTCTCAGATATAATTACAGAAAGACGCCCAAACACGCACACAAAGCCAGCCGATCCCATTAGCTTTGTGAATTCCTTCCATCGAATTTCATTCGTCTCTGTTAGGATTTTCTATCCGAGAAACTAATCCTAGAACTATTTTTTGATCTAGATTATATCGCGGTTTCTCGCCAGGTAAGAGATTCAATTTCTGCGAGGATTCTACGGCTGTTGTCGAGTGATTTCGTTGGGTTTTTAGTGTAGGGTCAGATCTGTTAATGGGGCTCTGTTTAATCGATTATCGGGGTTGAATAGTATGATCTCGGTGCCGTAATTGTAAAATTCCGTCGAATTGGGCTCGAATTCAATTGGAATTTGAAGGGTTTAACGTGGTTTGGTTTTTGAACATGGAACGGCGTATTGGGTCGGGAGGTGTTCTGAAGAAGAAGACTTCATCGGGTTGTTTGATTATAAAAAATAAAGGAGATAACAAGGATTTGAGAGGAGGGGTTGGGGCTTCGGCCATTGATAGTAGCAATGAAAGAAAGAGACATAGATTGGTTGCGAGGGATTCGAGCACGAGCGAGGAAGATGAGCCTTTAGAGTTCATGAGGAGAGAAAGGAATGGCAAGAGATTGGATAATGGCTCAGTGGAAGGTAAGCGGATCGTTGAGGATAGAGGGTATGTGCGGGGCAATGTAGGATTAGGCAATGGTGGTGGGAGGAAAAGAAGTAGTTTGGGTTTCTATGATTTCGATGAGTACGATGATTTTGATGAGAAAAATATGAGAAACGAACAGGTGAAGGCTCCGCATAGGATTGTGGGGCGTGATGATTCTGTTGAGAATTTGAATGGCTTTGGTGCTGGATCGTCGAATGGCGATTCTTTTGTGAATAAGAAAAAGAAATTTCCCTATGCTGATGGTTCTAGCAGTGGGAGGATTAAGGCAGTTGATTATAGTGGTTCGAGGAACAAAGGGTTTAAATTTGGAGAAGAAGAAACACACAAACCCATTTCATCGTCGCGGTTCAGTTATCAAGAGGCGACTGATGAGCCTATAAGAGTGCAGGGGAAGAATGGGGTTTTGAAGGTTATGGTAAATAAGAAGAAGAAATTAGCAATGCCATCTTATTACACCAAGTATGATCACGTGGACGATGAAATGAGAGAAGGCTCTAGTTCAGAGAAAGTGGCCAAGAAAGAATCAATGGCATGGCTTCATATCGACACCAATTCAAAGCCACCTGAGAATGGTCTGCTCATTGCTAAGAATAAGAAGGTTAAAGAGAAACATATGGTGAAAGCGAAAAAGTTGAAACCGTCTTCAAGTAAATGCATTGACGACATAGAGCTGGACAATGTATGTACTGATACGGTGCTTAAGATGGCACCATTAAATGTGCAATCTTTTAGCTCTACGAAAAGGATGAGGGAAGAAGAGTCGCCTCCTCGTGAGAAAATTATCCCTGTCAAAGGCAAAGATACTACTGGTGAAAGCAAGGCTAAGCGTGGTGGTAGTACTGAAAAGCAAATGTTGCGTGAGAAGATAAGAGGAATGCTAATTGATGCCGGGTGGACTATAGATCACAGGCCTAGAAAGAACCGAGATTACTTAGATGCCGTGTACATAAACCCTAGTGGAACTGCCTTTTGGTCGATTATTAAGGCTTATGACGCCCTCAAGAAGCAACTTGGAGAAGATTGCAGAAAACATAAATCTGATGTTGGCTCTCCCTCATTTGCACCACTTTCTGAAGATCTGATAAGTAAACTCACGAGACAGACTAAAAAGAAGATGCATGAAGCAGAAAGAAAGAATACGAAAGAAGATGGCTTGACCAAGAGTAGTAAAATATCAGCTGTCAGATATGGTGCTGAGAGCTCAGACAGTGACCAAAATAAGGAAAATTCTTGTGGAAAACAGAACTCTAAATCACAAAGAGGTAACTGTCAAGAATTGTACGAAGAAAGCGAGGATGATTTTAGTGATGATTCACCTAAGAGGAAGTCGAAGAAAGTTTCTTCCAGTTCTAACATCTTACAAGGAAGAACTAGTAAAAAAATTGGGAGGTGCACACTTCTGGTCCGCAGGTTTGACCGTGGGGAGAACTCAGATTCTGATGGATACATTCCATATAATGGGAAAAGAACCTTGTTGGCCTGGTTAATTGACTCTGGCACGGCAAACTTAAGTGAGAGAGTGCAGTATATGAACCAAAAAAGAACTCGAGTGATGTTAGAAGGTTGGATCACGAGGGATGGAATCCACTGTGGTTGTTGTAGTAAAATCCTTACAGTTTCAAAGTTTGAGCTGCATGCTGGTAGCAAATTACGGCAGCCTTTTCAGAATATATTCATGGAATCTGGACAATCTTTATTACAATGCCAAGTTGATGCATGGAACAGACAGCCAGAATCCTTTCGTAGGGACTTTTACAGTGTTGATGTGGACGGTGGTGAATCAGATGACGATACCTGTGGAATTTGCGGCGATGGAGGTGATTTGATCTGCTGCGATAGTTGTCCTTCGACCTTTCACCAAGTCTGTTTAGATATACAGGTATTCGTTTGGTGGCCCCTGTCATAATTCCATGTATGTTGGGAGTTTAGCGTGGAAATATATATTCTCATGAGTGTCCTCTTATCCATTATGAAACTGCTATCTCTCATGTATCCCTCGAAAAACTTGCAACTGTTTTTAGATATCATTTACTCTGTGTGTGATCAATTCTTGCATACTCATGTTGGAGTTACTTTCCGTTTTCTGCAGATGCTTCCTTCAGGTGATTGGCATTGTCCGAATTGCACCTGCAAGTATTGTGGGCTCAGGGCTGGGATAGGAGTAAATGAGGATGAGGCTGATGAACTGATGAAATGCACGTTCTGTGATAGAAGATGTAAATCAGTTTTATTGGCTCCTGAATTCCTCAAGCTCGTATATGTACGAATATATCCTATTGGATTTTTTACGTCGGCATTTCCTTGCAGATCATGAATCATGCTGTAAGAAGGCAGTGGATGTGAGTTCAAGTGTTTCATCTTTCTGCGGGATAAGGTGCCAAGAGGTATTTGTTCTCAAGCTTCTCCGCATTTATCATCCCGGTCTAGCCCAAAAGCTGCCCGTGTTGAAATCTTCTTTGCGACTTGTGTTCAGTATTGAATTTTTCTGAGTATTTCATCGACGATTTTGATTATATTTGTTATTGTCTTACTCTAGCAATGTTTTGGTTCTGCAGCTCTACAATCATTTGCAAAAGATAATCGGTGTCAAACATGAGCTGGAAGGGGGATTCTCATGGTCTCTTATTCAACGATCAGCTGTTTCTGACACCGCAGATCGTGGATATCCTCTTCTGGTTGAATGCAATTCTAAATTAGCTGTTGCGTTGTCTGTTATGGACGAATGTTTCTTGCCAATCATCGACAGGAGGAGTGGGATTAACACAATTCATAACGTTGTCTGTAATTGTGGGTAAGTAACTGTGTTATATATCACACAAGAGCAAGTAAAGTTCGCCTTCTCAACATGCTCAGTAGGCCTATTATACCTATCTACATTATCACTGTATTGATTTAATTAATTTCTTCTACTGTAGATCCAATTTCAATCGGCTGAATTATCGGAGATTCTATACAGTAATCTTAGAGCGGGGAGATGAAATAGTTGCTGCAGCATCGATACGGTAATAATATAAGTTCTTAACCGCTCACAATTATAGGTCATATGTTGGTGGTCCAATTTAAAAGCCACTCTGATCATAATGGTTATTCTCTATCTCCTTAATAGGATCCATGGAGCACTTCTAGCTGAGATGCCGTTCATTGGGACTCGAGAAATGTACAGACGACAAGGAATGTGCCGACGCCTTCTATCTTCGATTGAAATGGTAGGAAATGTAGTGAGATTGACTTCGCATTTTGGACAGTAATCTTAGGTTGTTGAATACATGCAATATAACAGGAGCTTGGTTCCCTCAACATTGGGCATTTGGTGATTCCTTCAATATCAGAGCATAGGAACACATGGACTACAGCTTTCGGTTTTGATCCACTTGACGATGCATTGAGGAAAGAGATTAAATCCACCAATATGTTGGTTTTCCCAGGAACAAATATGTTGCAGAAACAGTTGGCTAATCGTCAAACTTCTCACGGTATTAGATTTTTCTGGTAATAAAGAATTTAAAGTATTTTTTACAAGACGACGTCGACAAAATTGGAAACTATAACGCTTGTCTAGTCAGCTATGGTTTCTGTGTGTCTAATTCTGCCTATTCTCTTTCCACAGGTAAGGAAACGTCTCGACTTCAAACCACAAAGGCTCGTAATGAGACCAGCATGAATTCTTCTTTGGAGTGCAGTAAATCAGCAAATGGAAACGACACCGGAAGTCTAGACAGAGTTGATTCAGATTCTGCTTGCATGTCCGATAAGAGCTGTAAGAGATTTGCTAATGCTGACGTCGAAGCTAAGCAAGAACAACTCTCCCATAGCTCGCCTGGAAAAGATGATCTCCCTACTAAGCCAAATGGAAATGCAACGCCTTTGGCAAACGCTGGAGATTTTGAAATACCTCCGAAGATTTCTAGCAATTCTTTATCAGATGACCGAGCTGATGATGTCCCGGCGAAGATGAAGGCATGCCAATCTATTACAACATTTGTCAGCGAGGAGGAGATTTCGGTCGCAGAATCGAACCTTAACCGTCCTAATCAAGATTCTTCCCTAAATCATGAAGTTGCCATAGGAGATAAGGATGCACTCAATAATGGCTCAGCAGCCTCTTGCAGCTTGAAAAACGCTGAACTTGACTGTGTAAGAGGAACTGAAGATGGTTTGCCCGATGTTTCTAACAATGTCACCTCAGAACACAAGCCAAATTCTGATGATTGCTGATTTGCTACCGAGTATTTTTTTTGCAGAACTGAGTTAAAACGATCAATATCTGAAAGATTGAACTGTTCTATCAATATCTAATAGATTTAGGTGGAAGTGAGAACAATGTAGTCGATGGGGCGTTTGCTTCGTCTTCGTGGGCTCTCAGGCGTTAAATTTTGTGAATGTTCCCCAGCATATAATAGCCATTTATTATTTTCTTAGCAGTCTATGTATATAAAAGTAACTCAATATTGTTGCTTGAATCATCATCATCATTTGATTATGTTGAAGTGTCGTAGCTCTTTCTGGATGATATCATCGGCTCTTCATTTTTTCTTTATGCATGCGCTGTAGCTCGCTTTATTATTGTATGAGTTGATCTCCATGTTTTTATCTGACATTACTAAATGCCTTATAGGGCTTGTTTGATAAGTGTGTATGGGTGTGTATGGGATGTGTATGAGTAAGTTGTGTCGTGTTTGATATCTGTGTATAGCCACACATACCTTGTATGACTATACACGTCTATTACAAAGTTTTTGGTTATAGGCCTTATATATCCATACCCACCTTTAAGGTGGTTATGGGGTGTGTATCACTAATCCATACACACCTATACACATCTCAAACACATCTATCAAACACAATTTATTTCATTACACAAATAATTAATACACATATATCAAACATGTTAAAACACAACATCAACAAAATCCTTTTATAGCTATACACAAATAACTTATACCCATGTAATCCCTAAACACTGATATCAAACGAGCCCATAGGGATTGTGATCACATTAAAGATTGTTGATTATTCTCAAGATTGGGTTTTTGTTTTATAATTGCATTGGAGGGATGATACTTTTCTAACAGATTATTACACATCGTACTCAACATTTATTGCTTGCGTGGACTCTTGTCTGCAATCAAGAGTGCAGAATGATATATGCAAATGGCTGGAGATTTAATGAGGGATGTATCTTAAAAAATACTCCCTCCGATTTTATTTAGAAGTCGTTTTACATATTTCATTTTGTTTTTAATTAAAAGTCGTTTTTACAGATTTCAATATAAATATTTACCATATTTTCAATTATACACTTTTTATGTGATTTTCAATAAATGAAAAGTAAGTATATTAAATAGGCTTAAGCAATTAATTAGGGTATACTAGACATTTTATTCTATTTCTTAATATATACCAAGAATATTTAAACGACTTCTAAATAAAATTGAAGGGAGTATATATATGTTCATATAATGGCATTAATCTTTACAAGTTGTCGCATCAAATCAAACTGTCCCCACTATGTCCAAACATTCCACAGCCTGGCTATGATCCCTTCTCAACATAAAGGCGATATCCTCAAACACTTAAACAAAACTTATCTCTATATATACAAACTCCTCTAAATTCATTCCTACATCAACATTCAAAGACTCAAAAATAAGAAAGACAAAAAAAAAAAAGAATAATAACAATCAGTGTTGTGGAAATAAATGGCAGATATAGAGCTGGTAATAAACTGCGATTGCTGTGGGCTCGAAGAACACTGCACGCAACGATACATTCTTGAAGTGCAATCCAATTTCGATGGGAAATGGCTATGTGGGCTGTGCTCAGAAGCTGTTAGGTACGAACTTCTCAGATCATCATCATCGTCGTCGTCGTCGAAGAAGAAGAAGACAAAGAAGAGCAGCACTAACATTAAGCAGCAGAAAATTATCGTTGATATTAACGAAGCTGTCCAAGCACACATGTCTTTCTGCGGTGGTAAGTTAAAGTCTGATCCAGCTACTTTTGTGGCTGATAGTTTAAGACAAATGTTAAGGAGGAGATCGTCATCATCATCATCATCGGAGGAGGAGGAAGTTTCTGCCAAGAAATTACAGCAGTGTGCATCGTCGTCGTCTGAATCTGCTGTTCAACTTCAAATTTCCATTTCAACTTCAGCAGTTACATCTCAAGTTGGAATATGACGACGATGTTTCCAAGGTTTTCTTGTCGCCAGTTATAAATTATTACGGTCTTTACATATATAATGATACGATGTATCTGTATTACATGTTTTTTTTTTATATACATAGTGTCTCTTCAGTTTTCTGTATATCTGATATGTTTGTGCCCTAAAAGTCCAGAACAAAAAAAGAAGCACGAGTGTGATTAAACAACTGACTCACAACTATAATTGCATTCTCGATATACAAGCAATGTCGATATTAGGGTGAAGTTGGAATTATAATTGTTGAGATAGTTGCACGTGTGTGAGGACAAAATATTGAATTCAGCCAACGATAAATTCTGATAGATTGAACTTCTCTGTTACATTCATGTGTTCTGTATGACTGTTCTATATATACACCCTTTTCACGTTAAAATGAGCTAACCAACTATCTAAACAAAAATGAAAAGAATCAATTTGGCGCCTCCGACGTGGCATCCCTGACGTGGCATCTTGACGTGGCATCAAGGTGGATGATGTTGCTTGTAGTCCTTCCCCCCCCCCCCCCCCTCAAGATGAGCAAGGATCGAAGACATGCTCATCTTGGACAGAAGTGTAAAAAACAGAGGAGCAGGTAAAGACTTTGTAAAGATGTCTGCCA
Source organism: Craterostigma plantagineum (assembly GCA_027422505.1). Taxonomy (NCBI): domain Eukaryota; kingdom Viridiplantae; phylum Streptophyta; class Magnoliopsida; order Lamiales; family Linderniaceae; genus Craterostigma; species Craterostigma plantagineum. The sequence goes on from JAPQWV010000076.1 coordinate 2,585,173, forward strand.
CATTGAGAGCAGACGCAATGTGACATGGAAGAATAAAGCCTTTCTTGAATAAATCACGAACCACATGACAATCGATTTCGATGTGTTTAGTGCGTTCGTGAAAGACGGGATTAGAGGTGATATGAATAGCGGCTTTATTGTCACAATATAGTGGTATGGGATGAGACCTAGAGAGCTGGAGATATGACAGAATATAGGAGATCCATTGCAACTCCTTGACAGTAGAGGCCATGGCCCTATATTCGGATTCCGCGCTTGAGCAAGAAATTGTAGCTTGCTTCTTCGTTTTCCAGGAAATGAGGCTATCACCTAGAAATATGCAATATCCTGTGAGAGAGTGTCTAGAGGACTTGCAAGCACCCCAGTCCGCGTCACAAAATGCTGAAAGTTGCAGAGAAGATTTGCTAGGATAGAATAGACCATCAGAATCGTCCCAGAGAGGTATCGCAGAACCTGATGAGCAGCTTTCCAGTGAGAGATGCGAGGTGCGTGGACAAATTGACTGAGTTGCTGAACCGCATAGGTGACATCGGGGCGAGTAAAGTTCAAATATAACAGACGCCCAATAAGCCGACGAAATGGAGAGGGATCTGATAGCAGAGGAGTGGCGTCTTGATCAGTGGAAGGAAACTGAAACCCACCTGGCAATGGGGTGGGAGCAGAGACACAATCCAACATGTGTGCATCTCTTAGAACATCTGTGATGTATTTCCTCTGATTGATATGAATCCCAGAAGGAGACCGAATTATCTCCATGCCAAGAAAAAACTTTGCATGACCAAGATCCTTAATAGTAAAAGTCGCATCCAAGAAGGCCTTGATCCGCTGCACAACTGCGTCGTTTGAACCCACTATAAGAACATCATCAACATAAACTAGAAGGAATATCTGGTAGGTTTCTGTAATCAGAGTAAAAAGGCAATGGTCATGCTCAGATTGAACAAAGCCATAATTTCTGAGTTTGGTTGTGAACTCCTCATTCCACTGGCGTGATGCCTGTTTCAGGCCATATAAAGACCGTTTTAACTTGCAGACTTGACCTGGCTGTGCTCGCGTATAACCCGGTGGCGGTCGCATGTAAACGTCCTCAGCGATGTGTCCATGTAAAAAAGCATTGTTTACATCCAGCTGATGCAAGGTCCAATTTTTGGCAGCAGCAACAGCAATGAGAATTCTGACAGTAACTATCTTAGCGACGGGGGAGAACACCTCAGTATAGTCCTCACCTTCGATTTGGGTGAATCCTTTTGCAACCAAACGCGCCTTGTACCTGTTTACAGATCCATCAGCGTTGCATTTAACCCGATAGACCCATTTGCATCCAATTAGTTTCTTGCCCTTTGGTAGAGAACATAATTCCCAGGTGTCATTACTCTCTAATGCTTGCAGCTCTGTGTTCATGGCATCGACCCATTGTTGATTGGTTCTAGCCTGCTGATACGTGTCAGGTTCCTGAAAAACAGACAGATTAGCCATAAATGTCTCATGATCAGCCATGAGTGATTGCGTGCATGCGTTGGTGGTGACATAATCGTTCAGCCAGCCAGGCTTCTGTCGAGTCCTGGTGCTAACCCTCGGCAGATTGGTGATGTAATCTGCAGAATCATCCAAATGAGGAGTCTCCGTCTCAGAGCTTGTAGCAGGAGCAGTAGCATTTGGGGATTCTTGGTGCGAAGTTTCTGATGAATTATCCAAGGCAGGAGCAGTGTCTGTGAGTGATTCAAAAGGATCACCAATGAGAATATTGGGCAAAACAGTCTCATCAATTGGTACAGAAATGGATGGAAATATGGCTTCGCGAAAGACAACATCTCGAGATACAATTGTCTTCCTTGAATCTGGACAGAAAATTTTATAACCCTTTTGGCCGACAGGGTATCCTACAAAGATTCCTGCAAAAGACCTGGCATCGAATTTGTCCCTGAACGGAGCATTATTAACAGCAAAAACCTGACAACCAAACTTGCGAAAATGTGAGTAGTCTGGAGGCCTTTTGTTCAGCAGTTCAAATGGTGACTTCCAATGGAGCAGTTTGGAAGGTAGTCTGTTGATAATATGCACAGATGTTAAGGCTGTTTCCCCCCAAAACATCTTGGGCAGCTGAGATTCAATGAGGAGAGCTCGAGCTACTTGCAATATATGCTTGTGTTTCCTCTCAACAACCCCATTCTGTTGAGGGGTGTACGGGCAAGATTTCTGATGAACTATCCCTTTTTCTAGAAACATTTTCTGACACTCAGAGCTCAAAAACTCTTGGCCATTATCTGTACGTATGACCTTGATAAGGCTGTTATACTGTGTAAATGCATAAGAGAGGAAATATTTCAGGATATTGAATGCTTGACTCTTATGTTTCATCAGAAAAATCCATGTAAATCTACTGAAGTCATCAACTATTGTTATGAAGTATCGGCAGCCATTACGTGTAGGAACTCGATAAGGGCCCCATATATCAATGTGAATGAGATTAAAAGGCTCCAGGCTTTGTATATGACTGACAGGGAATGATGCTCTCTGCTGTCTGGCCAAAGGACAGACATTGCAATTAGAGATATCAATACAGTCATGAATGTCAACAATAGACTTTGATAAATGCTGCATAACAACCAAAGACGGATGTCCAAGTCTAGAGTGCCAATCACTAACAGAGGTAGCCACAAAGGCTTTATTAGAATCAGTAGCTTTGAGTCGTATCAAAGATAGCATATGGGAATTATAAAACTTCTTAAAACCATCAACAGCTTGTTGATTGAATGATTGATGATCAATAGCATAGAGGTTGTTTGAAATCTTCCCCACGGCCATAGCTCTGTTACTCTGTAAGTCATACAAGACACAACAGTGAGCAAAAAATTCCAGACGAACACTGCTATCAAGAGTTAGCTTCCTGACCGAGAGTAAGTTGTATTTAAAACTGGGAACACACAGACAGTTTTTCAGGATTAAGTTCTCAGATAACACTACATCTCCTATGTGAGAAACTGGTTTTAAAGACCCATCTGGAAGGTAGAATGGTGTAAAACAATTCACAGGTTTGTGATTGATCATCGCAGCCAAACTTCTGCACATGTGGCTCGATGCTCCAGTGTCAACAAACCAGCGCTCATTCATATCATTAGAACTTAAACAGTCAACATTAGGAAGTACAGAGCTACCTGCGAAGTCTTCAAAGTGAGCGAAATTAACAGAATTTTGCCCATCTGCTGCATGTTTCCCCTTGAACAGTTTGGCCATTTCCCGCTTCATCATACTCATCACCATAGACTGCAGGGACTGCAAGCTCTTGTCATCTGACTGCGGGACAATGCCTGTAGAATTGGCCTCGTCAGACACTGCATTAGCTCGAGGATTATTAGGGTGAGTTCCCTTCTTGCCAGGATACCATTCAGGGAACCCATTCAGTTTGAAGCAGTCATGCCTAAGATGCCCAGTCCTTCTGCAATGAGTACATGTGAGGCTGCTTTTATCCGTATTGCGCTTATAACAATTTTCTTTCAGATGACCTATCTTCTTGCAGTAATGACAAGTCAGATTGGTCCTATCAGTTCTTGCTATGATGTTCGACTCTACATCCCCTTTTTGATTGAAATTTTTCACCAGCATAGCTACATCTTCACTCGGCGCATTCATCTGAATCGTCACCTCCCTGTGCTTTTCAGCTTTGATAACCATAGCGTAGATCTTGTTCACAGATGGCAATTTGTCAAGAAACAGTAATTGATTTCGCTCCGCCTCGTATGTGTCATTTAACCCCATTAGAAACTGCATTGATCGATCCTCTACTTCCCTCTCCTCGATTTTAACCCTAACAGCCCCTTGGGCAACAATCGGTGGTCTCAGCTGATCTAATTGGTCCCATAGATTCCGAATTTTGTTATAATACTCAACAATTGACAGATTTCCTTGCTTCACCAACGATATTTCACGCTTAATTTCAAACACCAAAGAAAGATTTGAAGCTCCATACCGTTCTTCAATTTCATTCCATAATTGCTCCGCGTCATGTATGAACATAAAGCTATTTACAATTTCTTTGGACATCGAGCTCTTAATCCATCCCGTTATCATACTATTTACCTTCCTCCATTTCCTGATCATAGGTGAATTCTCAGCCGGCTTCTTGTAGGTGCCGTCGATGAACCGAAGTTTCATCTTAGCTTCAAGAGCTTCGATCATAGCACTTCTCCAAGCCAGATAGTTGCGCGACGTCAGAGGTGTCGACACGATCATCATCCCTGGATTATCGGAGCCGTGAAGCTGATAATCCTCTTCCAATCCAGCTGCATCGACCTGATTCTGATTGTCGCCATCCAGAGATACTTCGCCTGAACTCATTGACACTGATAATTGAGAGGAATTGAGCGATGGTGATGTGTATTTGAGGCTTTCGATTCTCAGGAATTTAACTGCTCTGATACCATATTGAATTCAGCCAACGATAAATTCTGATAGATTGAACTTCTCTGTTACATTCATGTGTTCTGTATGACTGTTCTATATATACACCCTTTTCACGTTAAAATGAGCTAACCAACTATCTAAACAAAAATGAAAAGAATCAATTTGGCGCCTCCGACGTGGCATCCCTGACGTGGCATCTTGACGTGGCATCAAGGTGGATGATGTTGCTTGTAGTCCTTCACAAAATGTCCCACATCGATTAATTCACAAAATAACAATGGGTTTATAAGCTTGATGGGCAACTCCCCTTATCACCAATTGGTTTTAAGAAGGAACCCCATCAAGCTTATACCGGGTATCCCTTCTCCGTGTGGCCCACATGTGCGTGGGCGTCTTTAACGGTTATTAATTACCGGAGGCCCCGCCCGTATTTCTACAATAATAATGTGAAAATATTAGCAATATTATCGTGCACGAAAAAGATTGTCTCCAAATAACGTGTCGTTTTTTAATAATCTTTGAGTTGATTGTATGTCAATTTTCCTATAAATCTATGAGTCGGAGAAGCTAATATAAGTGAAAGATACTCTGAGTTGATTGTTCTGCAAATCCATCTCAAAAACAAAAGTGAAACCTTGTACTAATGACGATCAGAAATCACAGTTGTTAAAGCTGCAATCGTTTTAATATTCTTGAAACGAAAAGGGGGGAGAGAGAAGTATATGGTTATCTGGCTACTTTAATAATTATGGGGTCTTAAAAGAGGAAATATTAATTGCGTGTACGTTTACCCTAAACCCAACAAACGTGTCGATCCATAAGATGAGGCTTTCCATAAACATAGCTCGTGATTAATGTCTTAAATATCATCACAGAACAAAACCCTTTCTATAACGAGTTTTATAATTGATCTTTAAATGTCTTGTATGTTAGCATAACGAAAACCCCTACCTTCCACTTAGGCCTTCTCCAATGCTAGGTTTTTGGGTGACGTGGAAAAACAAAAAAACCTATGAGTGGAGGTTTTTACCATCGTGAGAGGTGGTAGGTTTTTTGTTGGGTTTAATACATTTTACCTAGGTTTTTTGCTTTATGTGATGTGCTGGTTTTTTTAATTACTTTATTTCCTTTTTATCCTATATTAATATTTGTTTATTAATATTTATTTTTTTATTTTTTACGAAAAATTATTAAGGTGTTAAAAATATTTATTTCTTTTATATTTAAAATAAATAAATAATATTATTTTATTATGTAACGAAATTTTTTTATTAATTTGAAAAATTAAATAATATGAAATACAATTATTTATAAGTTATTTTAAAAATTAGATAAATATAATTAGTTAATTAAATAAAATTAAATGAAGTTAAAGAGGATCCCCCAATAAACCTATTTTTTTTGGTTTTATAGTTGAGGAGAGATTTTCTTGTGGAGCTAAAGATTTTTTACTTTTGAGGTGGCGCTTACGTGGCACACAAAAACCTACTTTTTTGGGTTTAGCATTAATGAAGGCCTTAGATGCTGATAAAAAATTGCACATTTTCTTGTATTTAATCACTCAGAAACCACATGTATTAGACCATCTCCAATGGTACTGCATAACGCAAACACAAACGCAAAAATGCAGTAAAAGTGCTCCAACAATATTGCAAACGCAAACGCGAATGCGTTTTTTGCTTTTTCTCTCCTGTTTCGAACGCAAATTTCCGTTCGGTGTTTTAAAACTGCAAAAAGGTCTTTACTTGTATTACATATTAAATAAAAAATATAAAATAAATGAAAAAAATATTAAACAATTTGAAAATTGTATAGTAATCATTATGATTACAGATTGACATTATGATTATTATTTCTTTTTCATAATTTTTTTTATATATAATATAAATATATTTTTTTTTTACCACAACACAACTACATAATTACATATTGTTTTTATCAATAATGATTTGCTTAAATATTGAATATCGAATACTTATAAACGTTTTGTAATATGTTTAAAACTCAACTACATGTGTAATTTCATTCTCAAAATGACATTATTTGTGTTATTCTCTCGTCAGAAAACACATTGATTAACTCTTTTTTTGATTCCTCTTAACCATAAAGGTGGCGACTAACATCATCTCCATGATTAGTATACAATTTTCAAATTGTTTAGTATTATTTTATTTATTTTATATTTTTTGATTTCATATTAATACTAGTAAAGGCCTTATTGTATTTTAAAAATCAAATGTATTTTTCCGTTTCGTTAGGTAAAGCGATTTCGAGTCACCGCACAAGAGCCTTCTCGAACGTCACATATAACATGGAGAGAGGGCAATCCATGAAGTTCGAAGACCTTTGCGAAGTACTTATCCTAGAAAGCTTTCGGAAAGAGGAAAAGATTTCACAATCGGTCTGGCACCTGAAGAAGTTCAAGAAAGAGAGAGAAATTCGTATCCGTAGTGGATCGTATTGAGTCGGCAACTAATAGAGTGGCAACAACCGGGAATCCTAATACTACCAGAACTCTTTTCTTTTACAGTTTACTCAACCTACATGCGGAACAACTCGCTTGGTAAGAGCTTCAAGCTATATCTCTTCATTCGTCCTCTAAAAGTTGAAATGATAGGCTTTTGATAACCCTTAAGGTAAGGAGAAGCAATAAATCTAGTACAATTGAGATAGATAAAACAAAAAGAATTTACCATTGTCTTACTGAATTCAATTATTCAGTTATATTACCGGACAATGTTATGCTAACGTGCGCCTCAAAGTTGTTGGGCGTAAAAATAGAAATCGGCTAATCACGCTATCCTTAGTGTTGATCCGATAAATCATGCATCCCTCGCTTCTGCAACAGTATAAAATCTCGGGCCCTTGATGCTCACAGTTCATCAGTCTCTTTTGCATACTTGCGTTCGAAACAGGGGAGAATAAACAAAAAACGCATTTTGCGTTTGCGCTTGCAATACTGTTGGAGCAGTTTTACTTCATTTTTGCGTTTGCGTTTTGCAGTACTATTGGAGATGGTCTTATCCATGATTTTGAATCTAGAAATGTTTGTCGTAGTATTATTATGTGATTATTTGCGTCATTTTGTGATTTGACATGAATATTGTCAATTTTCAACTTCATACTATTTGTTCATTTACTGCAATTATAATGAAAAAATCACGCTATAGGGGCGTTGCTATTGCATTTCGCCCCGGGGCCTACAAAATTGTTAGTACTGGCCCTGGTCATCAATTGAGCTCTTAACCACTACTGTCATGCTACTATCTATCTAGTAATTAGTTTGAGGAAAATCAAAAAGAAATGTTACGTCAATCCGTCTTTCGATTTTCCCAAACTGTACTAAAAAAGATTGAAGGTTTGCGATTTTTTTTTTCAAATCGGCTCACTTTCTTTTTTTATTATTTTGATTTGTTTCTTTCCTCTAAATGAACAGTACGACAATTGCCGGCACACTTCACGGCGAAAAGGGGACGTGGCGTGGCTGAAATCTAAGCGTCGATGTTTCACGAGCTGAGAGATATTTTCACATTCTTACCAGAAACATCGGGAACTATGGGTGAGAGCGAGAATGAGGACCACGCTGCTGAGAGCGATAATGGGGAACAAGAGCCCAAAGATGATGATGCAGTGACCAAGAAAGGAGACGACGACGGAGGAGTCAAGAAAGAAGAGAATGACGAAGACTTGATGGCGTAGAAGAGACGAAGGGGAAAATGTGAAGTTGTCGTTGGGGCTCAGGACCACCTAAAATTGAAGACGGAGAAGAATAATAGGGAAGATGAAGGTGAGAACTCGAAAACGAGGGTTTTCCTCCTCAAACTTTAGGTAGAGAAAATCAGTAAGTAGATTATCCTGCTAGCTGCTGCTGTAAAATTTTCTGATTGACTTGATTTGATAATTGTTGATTTGCGGAATCCTTTAATGCCAGCTTTAGAAATTCTTGAGTTTGTCAAAATTGCTGATTGTTATCCAAATGTTTACATTGCTTATCGAATTCTTTTGACTGTACCAGTGACTGTAGCATCAGTGGAAATGAGTTTTTCCAAGTTGAAATTGCTGAAACATACTTGAGATCGTCCATGTCACGACAAAGATTGAACGGACTCGCTATCTTATGTACCGAGAGGAATCTGTTGGATACTGTAGATATGAATGGGCATCTCCAATAGTACTGCAAAATGCAAACGCAAACGCAAACGCAAAAATGCAGTAAAACTGCTCCAACAGTACTGCTGACACAAACGCAAAATGCGTTTTTTGCTTTTCCGCTCCTGTTTCGGACGCAAATTTGTGTTCGATGTTTTAAAACTGCAAAAAGGTCTTTACTTGTATTACAAATTTAATAAATATAAAATAAATGAAAAAATTAAAGAATTTGAAAATTGTATACTAATTACTAATCATTATGATTACAAATTGACATTATGATTATGATTTATTGTCTATAATTTTTTATATGTAATATAATTATATATTGTTTTGACCATAACTATATAATTACATATTGCTTTACAAATAATGATTTGCTTAAATATTTTCTAATCAAAATTAAAAGAATATTGCGGTTAGTTTGTAGAGTAATTAAATATAGGGATAATATTGAAAAATTATAGAAGTATTGTAATGTTTTTAAAACGCAACTACATTTCTAATTTCATTCTCAAAGTTACATTATTTGTGTTATTCTCTCGTCAGAAAACACATTAATTAACTCTTTTTTTATTGTATGACATTTCTCATGATTCCTCTTAACGGTAAAGGTGGCGACTAACATCATCTCCATGATTAGTATACAATTTTCAAATTTTTTAGTATTTTTTTATTTATTTTATATTTTTTTGATCATAATTAATACAAGTAAAGGTCTTATTTGCATTTTTAAAACATCAAACGCATTTTTCCGTTCGAACGCAAATTTCCGTTTGAAACAGGGGAGAAAAAGCAAAAAAAAATGCATTTTGTGTTGGCGCTTGCAGTACTGTTGGTTTACTTCATTTTTGCGTTTGAGTTATGCAGTACTATTGGAGATGGTCTTAGCAGTTCTGTTGTTATGGCCAACTAATAAAACTATATATTGTTATTCCTCCCATAGAAAATTAATCATGCAGTTATTCAGATTAAAAATAGTATAAAATAAAACTTATTAGTTGTCTTCTTGTCACTTTATAGCACTAGACTAGACATCATGTCCGGTACATACTTAATACAACAACAAATGTCCAAGAATCGCAGGAGAGCTTTGTCTCCCTAACATTTAGCTTAGATTTGTTACAAGTCTTGAAAAAATACCTAAATGTCGTTGTAAGAACGATTTAAACCTTCAACTGTCCTGATAGTATACATGTATGGTCGATATACTAGTATTCAGAAACACCTCATATACTGAATAAGAAGAAGATCGATTTCACTCGTGATAGATATATATCCTCACACAATCTATAAGATAACCGTTAAATCATTTTCGGCATTAACGAGGTTGCGGTGACGAAAGACATAATAAGAGTCGTTCGTACCTAAACAATAATCAAGATTTCCCAAGTGTGTGGCTTATATTCCATATAACATGCTTAAAAACAAAAAGGAGGTCGATACGATATTTATTCGAAGTAGTTGATTGCGAGGCTGTATCATGATATATTGTATAATCAGATAACAACCCGACTTAGTTGACAATTGATTCGGTGCAAACATGCCCCAACAACTTATGTTCAACTAAAACAAATGTCAAGTAACAATTTAAACTTAAAAAGGAGCTCTTTATCGTAATAACTAACGTCAACACAACACAAATTGATGATAGATATAAATTCAAGTACGTTATATTATTATTTTTCTTTTTTTGGTTCGAAAAGAATAAGAAAAAAACCCAAAACTTCATTGACGGGCATTTTCTTATTGGGAAAAGCCCATAATAACTACATACCTTTGTAGCCCACTGACCATAGTCAACTGAATAATTGCTCGTTGCTCACTAAAAAAATTATTTGCCCTTTGTCAAGATTTGGCATGCGGAAAATCGACCCCGCGAGGAACCAAAATAGCAAAGCGAATTGTTCGAACATCTTACATCTATCCTCTGTTTTTTTTTTTTCACTTTTATACTAGAGAAAAGATTAAAGAACGTGTAATATTAATAAAAATTCATAACAGGTACCGTAGAGTACAAGAATATACATTCGTTCATCTAACTCTTCTCTGGTTATGACTAAAGCATCGAGTTCTTACAGATAGGAAGTCCGATAAAAAGAGAATATTTTCCAAACCACAGACGACATTGTTCAAGTCCCAAGATATATAATAAGACGACAATGATGAAGTAGTTGAGCCCTCTAAAATCCACCACTATAAAAATCTGCTAAAAATCATATTCGTCTTCTTCCCAAGCAATCAAAATGAACGACGCAACCTTTCGTTCGCAGTTATTATTATCACTAACCATTTTCGCCACCTTCTTCTCCTTCTTCCTCGCCGTAGGCGCTCAGAACAGCAGCTCTAAGTCTAATACATGCACGAAGTCGATGATCGAAAGCTTTAATCCATGCACTAACTTCGTCACCACCACCGCCCAAGGCAACAAGGGTGGCTCGTCGCCGGCGTCACACTGCTGCTCATCGCTCAAGCAGCTAACTGCAAACGGTCAGAACTGCCTTTGCCTTATTATTGCGGGCGGCGTATCTTTTAAGGTTCCCATTAACCGAACACTTGCCATGTCTCTTCCTCGCGCCTGTAACATGCAAGGCGTCCCTGTCGAGTGTAAAGGTAGTACTGTAATAAAAAAAAATGCATTCTGCTCTGTGTGTGTTTGTGTATCTTGATTTTTGACGATATGCTCTGTTTTTCGATTGCAGCTACTGCTCCACCCCCTCCAGGTAATGATTCTTGAAACGCTTTTTCTGGTAAGAAGTTAATCGAATTTTTTCTGGGTCAAGAACTGTTAGATTCAGACAGCTACAGCTATGTACCTCTCAGATCCAAAGAGAAGAAGCCCTATTCAAAACAGCCCAGGTGCTGTATCTCCTCATAGTCCTCTAGGTAAAAGCATGTTTCGTATAACCAACTAAAAAAAGATCCAATTTTTCTCTGCAAATCGAACGTCGTCTTACAGAAAAAAAAGTGAACGTTGTTTGCAGCTCCGTTCGGACAAAAGCCCTCGGATGATGGCATAATACCGAGGATGACACCGCCTGGAATGAGGCCAACGCTGTTTCTGTCAAATGGAAGACCACTGAACGATGATTACATGCCTTTTCTAGTCATATCAAGTGCAGTTATCTCCATGTTATTATTGCCAGGCTACTATTTTGACTTGTGTTACTGTATTATGTAAAGCTTGGAGAGTTTACCAGGCGCATTTTTTCATACATTACTAAGTAGATATACAACGATAGATACATACATACAACAGCTCTTCCCTTATTTATCAACACGTCGACGACCACTTGCAACGCTTGGTAATAATTATACAACATCGTGGGAAAAACCGAAAACTCAGAAGCCAACGAAGTCCAAGATCGAAGCCGCGCTCGCCCCCTTTTGCCGCTGCGGCCCACGCACGAAGTAAGACTCCTCTTGGCTCCCAAACACCTCGTCGACCTCCCTCGCCGGCGCGTCGAAGGACAGCTCCTTAGCCTCGGGCTCGACCTGGCTCCATACGTTGTCTCGGCCGGCCAAGAAATGGCGCTGGTTGAAGGAACCCTTCGTCCCGAAGACGACCATCTGTAGGCTCGAGTCTTGAGATGCGGCGACGGCGACGGGATGGCCCGCCGGAACTATCAAGGCGTCGCCCGCCGACAAGCGCGCGCTCACTCTCTCGTAATGAACGTTGCCCTGTTTTTCCTGCCCCTCCTTTCTCTTCCCCTGTTTCGAGTCTTCTCCTCTGCTCTGAGAAGGAGAGATGTGAGGGCACGCCATTTCGAAGTGGCCGCTGCCTCCCACTATGTAGACTAACCTCGTCGACTTTGTGTTGTAGAATGGAGCCATAATCGCACCCTAAAAAACCCAGAAAAGAAAATCCAAGAAGGTAAACAGAGTATCAGTCAATCGATCGATGAACAGTAATACTACACCGCTCTGCAAACCGTACGTTGTTGATGTTTGTGAAGATGACTGAGACGTCTAATTCTTTGAGCTGTTCGTATCTTTCGGGATTTGCTTCGAAGATCTGTCCGTATCTGTTAGAAAAGGTGGGACTCTGTTCCAAGACATTGATAGGTTGTGCCCAAGACTGTGATCCTTGTTCTTGCCCTGTTCTTCGTCCGCCGCCGCTAAGTGCCCTGATCTGTTCTTTGGAGGCTTTGACGATGACCCCTTTCTTCTGCTTCTTGAAGAGCCTTTCCCATCTATCTCTTGGAATCTGCAAAGAAAAAAGATGCGATGTGATCTTCAATCGCATAAAGCTCCCTTTCAATCTTTGATTGATACTTACATTAAAGGCAGCTTCAAGTATTTCGTTGCTGAATGTATTGTAGAAGGATTCTGGGTTTTCACCTCCAACGCCGAAGTATTCCTTCAGATACAGCAAAGCAAAGACAAGCCATGACATCACTGATAAGAACAGAAAACTAGCTAATAACATAGGCGAAAAAAAAAAGGTGCACCTTGAATCTGCCAGGAGTGTTCACAGGTTGTAATAGCTTCAAAACGTATAACCTTTCGTTGTCGTCTCCGTTAGTCAAGTACACCATCGACCCAGATGGAATCCTCAGCACATCTCCGCGCCTAACGTTGTGGGATTGTCTCTGATTCTCCATACATAGCTTATCGTTCCTTGCCCTGCCATCAGCAGAAGCTCTGTTTTTTTATTCTTCTTTTTAACTTCTGTGTGGAGTAATAACAAGATTTTAGCAGATAACTTGCCTCCGACGACGACGTAAACAGACTCGGCGTCGGTGTGATGGGGAAGAACGAAGGTGTTTGGATTGGCCTCTAGGACCGCCAGGCGGTAGTTGTCCATCCCCTGTAATAGATCTGATTTCTTGGTAAACCTTTCGAGGACCCTTATGTGCCCATGCTCTGTTTTGTACTTCGAAGAAAACCTCCGCGACTCGAAGTAGTACGGATTCTCTCCTCCTTCCTTCTCCTTCTCCGCCCTCTTCGCATTCGCACCGCCGCCGGCGCCGCCGCGCTGCCGCCGGTCGAGCTCCCACTGACACGCCTGCTGACAGTACCGCCGTTCTTGGCCTTGCCTGAGCTGCCTAGCGCATCGGCTCTGGCACTGTTTGTACTGCAGCTGAGGGTCGCCCTCGCCCATTATTGCAGGGCTTTCCCCTGCTTTTAACCGCAGCCGTGATCAGCCGCCGGAAAAAAACAGAGCACGATAAAGGAAGGCTGCAAAGAACAGAGTAGTACCTTGTTGTCGGCCTCGCCGGCCATGTTCGGGCCACTCTTCTTCTTCTTCTTCTCTCTTTCTCTGCTGATAGTCGTCCACGCATTTCCTCTCGCAGGCGCTCAGTTCCCTGTCGTCGCCGTTGAGCTGGCGCCTCTGTTTTGTGCAGCCCATCAAACAGAGGAAGAGCCGTTCGTCGGGTGAAGGCTCTTCTCCTCCTCTCTCTCGCTGGTGATGGAGATTTGCGTGGCATGGAAGGAGAAAGAGGAGAGTGAAGAAGAGCAAAAGGGCAAGTAGGGAGTGTTTTGTGTTCATCTTTGATGGCTTATGTTTAGAGACCTGTTGTAGAAGATGCTGTAATAAAGCAAACATGGAAACAGAGTATTTATTTATAGGCAGGAAATAAGGTCGTGCATGGCTGAACGTGGAACGGAACAGAACAGAGAACAAAGGGTGGGGGCGTAGGCATATTGCATGCATGCATTGGATCATCGTCAGACATATCGAAGACGAAAAGCTCAAAGAATGGATTTTTTTTTTCGTTATGAATCGGCGTGCTTATCACGTGATAGGAGCAGACTGTCCGCACAAAACGACAATTTTATGGTGAAAACTGGGAAACAACTAAAGGTTTGATATTCGGATAAGGACGACGTGTAATAGTAAGTTGATCAATGCATGTAGACGGAATGAATTAATGCATTGTATGTTTGTGAAGTTTATCCGCGAGTAATAGAGTTTGAATGTGTTAAATTTGTCATCTTCATTAGAAGATAATTAAATTGCCTTCGTCTTATTCGAGTTTGTGGGATTAGAGAGGGTTGAATATGTTAGAACAAAACTATGGTTCGTGATTTGACTGATGATCTCTATCAAGTTTTGGTACATGGGAATGCAATTCAGCGAAATATGGCCCTTGGACTTGAGGAAACTCGTGCGTCATCTTTGTTTATATAGGATATACTTGGACATCTTGGAAAATCCCAGAAAGGAAGTGTTTGATAAAATAAAATCCTAGCCAGAACTAGAAGGCTACGTTGGGCTTTTATTTATATGCACTTCAAAATGAAACATAGTTATTGGGCTAAAATTCAAGATTCAAGCAGTGAAAGATATTACTCTTCATGCAAAGTATAATCGCCAAATATTGTGACGTATTTGGTGAATTTGAACTAATTATCATATTCGGATTTTTTCAAAACCAAGTTCTATTGAAAGCTAATTTCTTTGGCTTTCCAGACCAGTTTGAATCATTTCAATCGGATCATCCTTCGATTTTCGGAAGAAATGGAATTTCTTTGTGATCAGACATCCAATTTTCGCTCCATCAAGCTCTATGGAAAATAGACTCAGAGACGAACGCAACGGTATAAGTCTTGCTGCCTAATTTGTAGTCAGTGTTTTAATAAGCGTATAGCTCAACGCGCGTTGTGTTTTTAAATACAATAGCGTGCAGCGCAAAAAATATAGCGCATTGCGTGAGTATTTCGAGCAATGCATTTATAATACACAAAATATAATATATGACAACACAACTACAAAAAACAATTTTAGAACCATATAAACATTTGAAAAAATTAAATAACAGCTAAACTGAATCTATTTGTATATTCAACTTCAACATTTAGCACCATTGACTAATTACAAATTTATTTTTTGCCTATACTTTTAACTAATAAATTTATTTTTTTCAAATTATTAAATCTTTTCATCGGATATTAATATAAATTTATGTGAAATTACTTTAAAAGATAAACTAACAAATATTTTTTTGTACTATTAATTTCCTGTGTATAATGGAAAGACTTGTAGATAGGTTAATATTTTTAATTGTACTTTAACCATATAAAATTCATCGATGTATTACTATTTCAAAATTAGTCTTAGCATGGACCACATTATTATGAATAAAGTTTTGATCACTACCCAAATAGCAGGAGTATTTTCAAAAATATCGCAAAAAGCGTAAAAAAAACGTAAAAATGCGTAAAAAACGCGTAAAAAAGCGTAAAAAGCATAAGCTTTTAGGAAAAAAATGCGATTTTTAGTACGCGTTGATGCGTTTTGTCCCGAAACTACGCGATAGCGCGCTACCTCACGCTTTTTAAAACAATGTGTGACATTAATTCGATTTGTGTTAACTGGAACGCATTAGCCCAATATGACTAATAGCTGCTGTATATGGTTGATCGCTTTATTTCTAGGAAAAGAATATAAAGATTTATTTCCCTTCCTTATTTTATTCTTTATATCTTCATATTTCAATATTTATCGTTATTTGTTTTTTTCACATGGTGGAATATGTTTTTGTGTAATAGAAAAGCTGCTGTTGATAGCAAGTTGACCTCAAACCAGGCGCAGGCTTCTGTCTTAATCAAGTAATCATCAAAAGTAGAGATCCCATCCCAACATATTCTATTTTCTTTTACAAAAAAATAATTAATCACTTTTTTTATCCTTTCACCAGAGAAAACATGATTTCCCAGATTCACTCTCCCCTGCAGTTTAGAAAAGAATTTATAATTATTACCCTGCCAGTTTCTGAATATTTATTCTCTTTATATAGTACTGTTCTCTCTTTTCTTTTCATTTACTCGTACTACAGCTTTTCTTTTCCTTCTCTCTTTGCTTAATGATGCTTTTATTTATTTATTATTTTTAAAAAAGTGTAATTATGAAGCAAGGGCACGGACATTACCCTGAAACAATCATGATTAGATTGGAATCGCGAGCATATATAGTAACTGAATAAAAGCTTCTTCATCATATGATCATCAGAAGTAAATAATGTACTCATGCTCATTTTTGTTCTAACAAAAGAAATGCTTTTTTTCTACTATTAGGAATAACACCACAACTCAAGGGTTGTTTCTGCAATTATACCAAAGATCAGTCCACTGCACATCACATGATATATATGTCCTCTTTCGAACACAAAATAGAATTTGCAGCTCATTCTTGCCTTTACCAGCAATCTCTGCACCCTTTGTCGTTTGCTTTGTTAGTCCAAGCAATTTTTTTCTTTCCTTTAACTTTCTCAGAGAGAGAGAGAGAGAGAGAGAGAGAGAGAACAACTTTTTCAGTATAAAATAATTGGCAAAGAAGGGGAAGGGGAGTGCTCATGGCAGCGCCCAATCAGTACTATGTGTTATTTGTAATCATTATCAGCAGCAGTTGAAGTGTTACATCAAAAATCTAATGCTAACTCTGAAATGATTATTTACCTACTCAGATCGTCGTCTAAATATGCTCTCTACTTGTCTGAGGATCTATCTATTCTATTCTATTCTATTCTACCCACTGCTGCTGTCCTAACAAAACATGCAATCTCAGAACTAAATACAGTGATTGGACTTGAAAAAAGAAAAGAAAAGAAAAAGCAGAGTCTTGCTGAGTTTCCATTAGGCATTCTCTGCGTTCTTGCAGGTGTAGTTTCCTGCAGTAAGTACGTATTTACATTAGCTTGTCTAGTACTCAGTTTCAAACGAAAATTAAACACGGTTTACAAAGATCATACCTTTTGCCTCCCTCTCAGTTGGGAAATTGTCAATCTTGGGTGTCGAACTTTAGGTAATGACAAACAAACAAACCGTTTTTGAGATATCTACATCTGTCCAAAATGACTGTAAAAAGAAGAAGAATATTGATGATATTCAAAGAGAGATCGCAGTTGCAACATAGCATGATAATTGTGTAAGAGGAAAAAAGGACTCACCTTTCTTGGTTTGTGGGCAAGGTAACGTCCCCATCCTTCTTTGGGTTTTAGCCACCTTACTTCAAATTCTGTGGACCATCGATGCATGCTTTAGAAGAAAAGAAGCTACTATGGAGAGAGAGAGAGAGAGAGAGAGAGAGAGAGAGAGAGAGAGAGAGAGAGAGAGATTGCCCACCTCAGAAGAAGCAGAGTTCTGTATAACCATGTGAGTAGGGCAAAAGCTCTTCGATCTCTATCCTAGAGCTCGAGGACAAGCTCATGCTTTTCCTCAGATTGTTAGGGACGGATTCGATCTCAGCCCAGAACATTCCCGAGACTGGTCGATGGTCTGAAAACCTCGACTCTCCGCGAACGTACGATAGCTGCTGAAGGCCATTCCCATACCACAGTATTCGATCGCACCTTTCGCAAAGACGTGAATCTATTTTCAGTTCGCCGTGCATCTGCAGCTGAGAGTATTATATATTAAGAGTGAAAGTTCTATTACCATGCAGGCGTTCTTCGCTTCTCCTTAGGATGCATGTCGTCGCCTGCGTACCTGTCCGAATTGCGCGAGTATTTATACGTCGGCGGGAAATATATCTTCCCTTCTCTCCACCCGTCGAAAACCCGTCCCCTCCTCTGCTCTATTCGCAGCTGTCGATGGAAAAAATAGAACCATTTAATACGAACGAATTGCACTTTCATCGCTCGATCGACCAAAAGGCTTCTATGAAAAACCTGATCTTTCTCAAGCAATGCCCTCCAATTTTGCATTTCGATGAGAGCTTTTGCAGATCGGTAAGGCAGAGCTATTCGGTAGTTGAGGTCTCCCAGCCATAATATTCGGCTGATTCACGAGTAATAGTTCAGACCCGAGTAAAAAAGATTCGAACTTTAACGTAAAAAAAAGAAGTGCTTTTCTTACTCGTGCTCGAGAATAGTTTCTGGCGATATCTCGTCGTTATTCGCCCCGCCAACCCTCGGGAACCTCGTCTTCCGAAGTATTTCGATAAAGTCTGCATTTCTACGCAGTTCGTCGCCCTCTTTCTCCCCCGACGTCAAGTGGCTGCACACAAAGCACAGGCTCGTTTGGTGCAATAGCATGCTAATCGATATCGATCCCTGCAATAAAAACACACCAAAAAAAAAAGGAAACTCATTAACAAATTCACATTCTTCAAGAAAGGCGTTTTCGTAAGATTTTTTTACCTTATTACCGAGGTAGCCCATCAAACCTCTGCCAACGCAAGAAACCTTAACGTTCCTCGAATGCTCGGCGAGCTCACTTCTGACCCATACGGTGAGAAATATCCCCACCATTTGCTTGCTGGCGACCAAAGAGTACCTCGACGAATCTTCTTCCTTGCAAGACATTTGAGGAGAGTAAAGCACAGTGCTCGGCGAATCTCCTGTAATAAAATCATCCTCAGAACCCATCCTCGAAAAATCGCTAGGCCTCTGTCCCCACGAATAGTCGCTGGGCCTACGGCTCGAGGAATAGTCGCTGGGCCGCGGGGCAGAGGAGTAATCGCTCGGCCTATGGCCCGAGGAAGAACAGTCGCTCTGCCTATAGGCGTAGTAAGCATCGCTGGCCCTCTGTCCGAATATCACACGATCGCATACGCTGAGCCGCCTGTCGATCTCTGATCGCCAATTTTGAGGCGTCTGAAAAGATCGGCGGTGGAAAAAGGCCGAAGCTTTTTTGTGGGAAGATCCTTCGAAATCGGCGTTGTACTCTGCGATTGGATTTGGGATGACTGGAGATGGTGTTGCGCCGCCGGCGCCGGCGCCCGGGGAATTATTTAGGGTTTTTTTTATTAGGGAAAGCCATTTTTTCGCCGGGCCGTTGTCTTCTGCGCCGAGTATGTTGCCGGCGTTTAATGGGACTATTTCTTGAAAACTGTAATAAAGAAAGAAAGAACATCGAATGAGTCTTTGGGAAAAGAAAAAAAAGAAAGAAATTTGTAAAAAGATACGTGCCCAAGGA
The DNA here is from genome assembly GCA_027422505.1 of Craterostigma plantagineum. NCBI lineage: Eukaryota > Viridiplantae > Streptophyta > Magnoliopsida > Lamiales > Linderniaceae > Craterostigma > Craterostigma plantagineum. Next base: position 2,604,586 of record JAPQWV010000076.1, read on the forward strand.
CGTATATATCGGCGGGAGGAGAAGAGTGGAGCCAATCGTCTAAGTTCAAGTTGTTATGCGGCGATCTTCCGCCGACGTTCCATGTTGAGACGAAGACGCTGCGACAATTTTGCCAGAATTTATTACAGAGGAAGTGAAGGATAAGAGCTTCATTGTTCGGAAACGGCTACAAATGAGCGAGGAAGATGACCTATAGTTTTGGATATTTATGATCTGAGGATGATCGAGATAGCCTCTGCCTCTGCGTGAGCAAGAGCGCGAGCGGGATAATGATCGTTCTAACTTTCTCGACGACGATTTCTCTGCGAAATAGAGCAAAAATTAGGCATATGCATTGTAATTTTATCGGAATTTCAGATATGTGATGCAGTTAACCTGTGCGGATTTTCTTGATTGTTGAAGGTTCTCTTTGGGAGAAGCTCTTTCTCCATTCAACATCACCAGCTTGAAAAAAAAAAGAGAGAGATGATAATGAGGGTAATATTCAAGAAAAGGAAGTGATTTGTAAGAAAATGTATGATGCATTAACTGAATCTTGGCTGAAACAGAGAAGACAGTTCTTGGCAAAAGGACAAATCGGTGAAAGGACAAACCAAGAAAATTTAACAGTGGACGAAGTTTTCTTTTTTGAAATAAAAAATTGTAATTTTGACGGAAAAGTAAACACTTACCAGCATAGACAGCTTCATCAGCTACGATCTGCTCACTCTTGCACCTGAGATTGAACCATTTTCTTACAAGTTTTCTTGCCCACGAAAGCTTCAAAAGGCCAGAATCTCGTATCAGTACGCAAGTAGAACCAAAGATCGGATTTTTTTTAAGGAAATAACACCCAAAAAATACCTTGCTTTTCAGCGAATTATCATCGGTCATTGTTCTTCCGATTCCTTCATGCAATCACTCACAGTGTTTTCTCTAAGCACCACCCAAATCTTTGCTGAAGCTCAGTCAGAAAAATAAGGAAAGCACAATTTTTTTTTCCAGCAATCTAGCTTGTGGGCATTAGAGAATGCAACCAAGACTCGTTTTTTTTCTTATTCTTTCACTGCGCAGAATACACACACTGAAATGTGATTAAGTGACTGTGAGTTACAGTGAAACCATACACGCCAATGACACAAGTGTGAGACAAGAGCAACTTAAGAACAAAACAACGTTATAATCAGGCACGAAGAGCGAGAAAGAGGGGGCATGTAATAAATAAATAAACTTCCATGGTTTCTTTCTTTTACTTTTCTCCCTACTATTTCTCTTTTTTTTTTAATAACTCTCGGAATTCAGCCTCGTTATTAGTAGCCCTACAGTAACAGCAAAAGCGTCCAAGTTTGAACAGAATAAATAAAGTGCATCCTACACTCCATCTCACACACACACACACCCGCATTGTTATCTGTGTGTGTGTGTGTTTGCTTTGCTTTTTAATCTCCATCCCAGATTCCAAGAATGGCCCAGTTGGGCAAAGGGGGCAGGTCGTTTTGCGCAATTTTATGCATTGAAACGACGCATTTAGCTGCCCCAAAGACCTGCCCGAGTTGGTCAATTAAAGGGAGTGGAGGGGAAGATTTGGTAAGAAAAAAGAGCAAAATTAGATCTTTTTCTTATTTCCCCTCTTTATTTTAGATTTAGATGAATGTGTTTCTCTGCTCTGTTTCCCTTTTGCCAATTGGTCTTTTGCCAACAAAGTAGATAAAGATAAAGCTTTCGACAGTAATATTTGTAAATAAAATTCCTTGTGGGATTAACTAATTTTTACGAAATTAAAAATATAACCTTTATACTTGTTTTGTTCTAATGAGCGTCAATACCTTTTATACATATATACACCACCAATGCAGACTGGGTAGGATCGAACTCCATAAATATTGTGGTGTTAAGTGATGAAAAAGCCATATTCTATATTCTAAAATATACTATTCTTGGCGTCTTGTGTTTGTGTTTTTTTCAGAATATCGTCTTAATTTGTACAACGTATATATATACTACATCGTATTAATATTCCATAACAAGAAATCATTTTGACCACATAGGGTCCTACTTTACGTGTATCTTATTTTCCATTCCAATCGACAAGAATATGAATATACATATATATGAGAAAATTAAAGGATATATGTCTATTTAATAAATACCGGGGAATGTATGTGAACATTTTTTGGAGTCTAAAAATGAGGTAAAACTAAAGGTGTATGTCTATAGACATGAACAGTTGTGGTCCGTACTTTCCGATGCAGTAGTTACTATCATACACATAAACTGCTGGCCCAGGGTTTTACTATATACCATAGACAATTATTCGACTTTGTTCTATGATATTCTTTTATCATAAGGTTAAAAGTAATTATTGACGCTGCTATACAAAGAATTGAATCAGAAGGCATTACAGCATGCGGAAGCTAATCAGTTAATTGTCTTAAGGGTTTTCTTAGTATTATTCCATTGCTTTTCAACATTATGGCAGGACTATATGATTGTTTTTGTGATCATGAAGTAAATATTACAAAATCTAGCTAACGGCGGAAGTGGTTAATTAGGTCCCATATATGTCATAACAAAATAAAATTGCGTAACACACAACTATAGAATTTATGAGTGAAGAGTCCACTATCATTTATTTCATTTATACCTCGTCTTGGGGGGACCCCAAAGACATATATGTGATCATTAAAGGTCTTGTATAAAGCCATATAACCATAATAGATGTGTGTTTGTGTGTGTGTCCTCCTCACGGAGGTTCTTTTTCTCGGGTGGGTGTCAAATTAAAAACCCTAGGCCCCCATGATTTTTAATTTGATAAGCATTGTTAAAATGATTTTGAATAAGAACGTATATATATTAAACTAATATAAAGAAACGTGTAAAGTAGGGAGTGGTCGGAAAACAAGGTAAGACATGGCCCATAATTGGAAAATGAATATTTGAAAGTCCAAGAGAGATTTGACCTTACTTTAATTTAGCTTTGAAAAATTAGTTGATATTGATTTCCATTACAAGATTAATCCCAAGATTTAAATCATTCTTGCGTTGAACTTATAAAATCAACATTACTTAGTTGCAGCTGATTGTTGTGCCTCGGTGGAGAGGCAGACAAGCACGCAATCATCAACCATTATATAATCCGCCCATTGTTTTTGCAACGGGATACTATTCTATTTAGAAAATTAATGAAATTGGAAATAAGAACTAATATTCAACTTACGTAAGGAAAGATGCCAACTGAATCCATGTTGACCCTTTTGAATTCGAACAAAGGATCTTTGGTATTAATATTCCACGTCTCAAATTAACAAACTGAAAAGAATCTTTGTATTGGAGAAATGATGTATGCCTTTCAATTCAAACCCCAAATGATATGTAGTTAGATTTCTTTTATATATCCGACGGCTTAGTTCGCCATGTTCCAATAAAAGAAATACGGTTTATACGTACATGTTTCATTCTTACAAAATCAAGGAACTAGCATCTTTTATATGAAAATAAACTACAAGAGTACGGCAATATTGACACAATGTATTTCATTGACGTCAATATGTCACATCAACATCTGAAATGTCGATAGTGGCACCTAGAAGGTGTTAATTAAGACGACATAACCTTATAAGTCGATGTGGGATGTTGAAATGGCACGAATCGGTGCCACATCAACAGGTGCCCACATAAGGTGATCACGTAAGGTGAACACCATAAAATTCCTCCATATATATATATATATATATATATATAACCACAGTTTAACTGTATGCATTTTTTAATATGGGAATTTGATCTGCAACAACATAAATAAAGGGTAAATCGATAATTACGCTCGACATGCCACAAATCATTAGAGATAGTTACTACAAATCCCGCCATCAAGATACAAATAATACATACAATTCGTTATCGAAATATTTCTTGCCAAGCCTACATAAACATCGATAGTCAAGTTAATCGAATCATCATCTTACATTTTCAGATATCATAAGCTCGACCACTCCACCCAGAACGCTTATTAATAGAAAAGAAAATAGATGCCTCAATTATTGTTGCCAAACAAATCTAATTGCCCCCTTAATGGGCCTAGTTGGCCATTAGCCGCATACTAAGTAAAAGCATCATAACATAAAGAAGGGCATAAACGTCTTTTCCACCTCACGGGCCTCGGGTCGGGACCAAGCAGAAGCATCCCTCAGTTTGGTCCTCAGGAATCATCCCGCCGCCTCTCGTCGTGTCGATCGATTCCAACAACCTCACGACGTCGTCCATCTCCGGCCTCATCTCGGGATTTCCATCCCAACACTTCCTCATCACGTTGCCAACGAGCTCGGGCAACACCGAGGTATTTCCGGCCGCAAATTCTAACAAAAAACAAAATTAAAAAATAAAAGCGAACGCGACGAAAAAAAACATATGATATTCGAGTTAAAATTTTACGACCTCGAAATTATATATTATTTCGTCGTTCACTCACATGCAGCGGACGAAACCTCGGCGAAGCTTAGGTCGACGTAGGAAGTTCGTAGCAGTAGATTTCCCAGAGGCATATTCCGAAGCTGTACACGTCGCATTTTCGGTTGTAGGGTTTCCCGTCGAGCACCTGAGGGAATTAGGCCGTCTTTTACTATTTTATTTCTCCGTCGACGAAATATTGAACGGTAGTTTTCTACGCAATATATCATTTATTATTACCTCGGGCGCCATGTAGCCGAGCGTCCCCATCTCGACGCGGGCGACGCCGAAATCCGCAATTTTCAAGCTGCGCTGAGCGTCTAGCAACATGTTCTCGGCTTTTACGTCGCGGCGGACGATTTTCTTCGAGTGAAGATAGCTCAACCTACGGAAATCGAGTGCAAAAATGAGAAGAAAATGAATGTATACGTCTCGTAATGCATGGAGGTTATATTATACGGAAAAAAACTTTCAAAATTAGGCAATTTATAGACATTATATACGAGAACCCAAAATTCTAGGTTTTTTGACGTATTACTTAGGGTGCGTTTCGTACGCAGACGTCGAGGCGGATAAGAAAAAGAAAACGGTACGACACACGAAGCGTAACGTACATATACTGGTTCGGCGTGCCACACCACACGTTTTCTTTTCTTTTTCGTATTGAATTCTGCATACCAAACTTACCTTTCGGGTTCCGACGAATTCAGAAGGTGTTGTCATACGGACAATAACTTTTCAAATTAAGTGATTCTGAGACTACGTTTCGGTGCAGAATTCCCCTAAGTTGCTCATCTTTGCAACTTATTGCCCGTATGACGATACCCCCTTAAATTCATTGCCATCTATATTATAAATATAGGACTGAAAAAATGATTAACCCAAGAAAAATAATATGGGGATAGAATTTTTCACCCTCTAGCCAAGTCGAGGGCGAGCTGGACGACGACTTTAAACGCGATCTTCTTCTTTCTGTTCTCGAACAAATATTGCTTCGAAGTCCCACCCCAGCAAGCCCTCGAGGGAAGCGTGGTGTATCCCTCGCCTGGCCTTTTGCTCGGGATGTTGAACTGAGACGTGCCCATCGAAGTGCCGATAAACTGCAGGAAAAAAAAAAGGAACTAAAAATCAATAATTAAAAACATAAGCGAAGAGAAAGAAAAAGACGGCGTTTATTCTTATTACACGTGTGACGTTAGATGGTCAAGCATTTGCCAGACAGCAACTTCTTGCTTGAACGAAGCTCTGAGAGCCGCTGTTTCAGCTGCAGTTGCTATACCATCTTCTCCCCAATCTAACAGCTTAACTATTTATAACATGAACTGCAATGTGTAATAAGAAAACAATGCTTTCAATGAAAAAATTTGCAATGTCTATGAGAATATAATTTTCTTTTTTTTACCTGCAACATCCTGAGAATCATATGTGCCCCTATAGACAGTCCCATAAGTCCCCTGGGCCAAGAAATAGCGAACTTTGAGCTTCGAAGGATCGATTTCCCAAACTTCTTTTGGTTTCTGACTGTCTTTGTTTTCTATGTTTCTCGACCAAACTCTGGTCAAGTGCTTTTCGAGCTGTATGTCTAAGCTTTTGAGGTCGATTTTATCAGCTCGAAAGATCATATCTCTGCTGCTGCTCATGCTACTGATGGGGCTTTTCTCAACCATGGCAGAAGAACCCTTTGAATTCTTGTCCTCAAGGTATATTTTTTTCGAGGTAAATTGAGGTTCGAAACGTTCTTCGGAGCTTTTTGAAGATGAAGAGAGAAATCCCAAAGGAAAAACGCCCAACTCTTTGATCGTCAAGAGTAGGAAATAAAATAGTTCAACCTTAAACTGACTGTAGTTTATCTCAAGCAGATTTGAGGAGAGGCATATTGGTTTCTATTTTACCATATGGTTAAAAAAATAAAACCCTAAACAAGAAATCAATCAATTTCGAGCAATAAAGATCCAATCTTTTAGGCTTCTGCGTAATCAAGGATTTAAAGGATACTTAAGACATATAATATCATAGGCATCGATGCAAAAAGCCTAATAGCTCGCATTCACCAACCTGCCCAAAGAAATCAACCCAGCTCAGAGGCGAACGTATTCCGAAAACCAATAAGCGATATAAATAAGATAGATGAATGGCTCCCAGAAATTTATTTATTGAGAGGAATTTACGAAAAAATGGGACAACAGAGGTAGAATAGAGAGGCGCGAGTATTGACCAAACCCTTGAACGACAACCCTTTCGAGTGATGATTCAAAAGGGCTGACGAACGCAAAAGAGAAAGAAAGAAGTTGCAAAAGAAGTATGGTCAACATCAATAAATCTCTTACGATGAAGAACGAAAACATGAGGGGAAGAAAGGTGATCTATATCGAGAAAAACGCCCGGGGCTTGCTTGCCTGAAATTAATAGGTGGTCCTTTTTTCCTTTTTTCCCTCTTTTTTTCCTTTTCTTTTTATTTATTTGTTCTATGAAATGGATGACCATTTAAAGCTAGATACCATCAAGGAAGATAATGTGCCATTCCGTGCATGTACATGCACAATTGACTTACCCGTATTATACGCTGATAAGTGTGAAGTTACGAAATATCCTTATCATATCAAATCGAAAATTATAGTACGAAATAACGAAACTAGTTAACAAAAATATTTCTTTTAACTAGCATATAAATATAAATCAAATTGCTCATAATGAATGCACGTACCCACCCATACGGCTAAGCATAAGTATCATCTCTTTTTGTTGGGTTTCGCAAGGCAGAACCTTCATCGGATAATAGTTAAGATAAAGTTTTATTTAATTATTTTATTTAATATCAATTTTATAAATTGGTACCTCGGCAATGTCCTCCTATGTACGTACTATGAACGATGTGCCCCATCTCAACTTCTTGTGATGTCTTTTACTTCTTCAAGAGTTCTATGAACTAAATAGGTCATCATTTAACATCCAAAGACAACTAGTATGAGCTTAGCTTCTTCGCTCCTTACAATTTTATTATGCGATTTCTTCTACCTTATTATCATTTTTGTCCTAAGAATCTTAATTTTACCGTCTACACCTCCTGTGTGTTAATTCTTTGTGTTCCCTAAGGATTCTCGATGAGGAATTCGAGCTCATACAAGCTTCCATAAATCGTGAAAAACACCATATCTTTTTAGTAACATTTATTGAACACTCCCTAGCATCATGGTTTTCTTTTTTCTTTAATACAACTGTACGGTTTGACTTGTGCCGTGCATTATATCAGCTGATATTATAGTGCATGATTTTGAATTGGTGTGTATTATTTAGTATCTCGATATTTTGAAGGCGTGACTGTATATTTATGAATAATGATGGTCGTGATTTCAATTATTGGACGACTCGGTTATTCGATGCCTCTTGGTGGGTGAGTTGTATTAAATTATGTAGGAATAAAATGTTAGGTTTGAGACATTATGACGAAAAGAAAATCAATATGTGTGACCAAACAAAAAAATTCTAAATGGCATATTGGAGAAAGTTTCTAAGTAATTTGTTTTCGTTATTACTAGATCGTAGATAGACTAAAAATGCCAATTAACGATATTAATTAGTCCGTATTAAATAATATGCAAACTCATAGGTCACTCTTACCCAAAGATAACCTTGGACAGACCAAAAACTCGTTTTTCTATAGCCTATATACTTTAGTCAATCACGTAATAAATTATGTCTTCATTTGAATCTTTATTGAATTAATCCTAGGCTAATTGGAGTCATTAGTATTGACAATGACATATAGAAAGGACATATTGTCACTATATATTTGGTTTTTTCTTAGTTTCTTATGTTTTGGCCGAGCCTTTTTAAAATCATTTTAGTTATATATTTAATTTATGTCATATACTACATTTTGTAATGTTGTCTAATGCAGCATTATATATAGCTGATTCTTGTTTAGACTTAGTGTCTTCTTGCTATTGGTCAACTGCGATATGCTTGTAAATGTGTTAAAAACTTCGAATCTAATCTCAACCATACTTTTTTTTATCTCGTTATAAAATTTTGAGAATCGCTACGCATGCGTAAGCGTTAATGATAACATGTGGATGCTATCTTCTTTCCATATACTATGGGGAGTTGAGAAAGAACAAGTAATATAAATAAAATACATGCTTTATTATTACACATACATACAATAATTTATAATATCTGTTCGCGAAAATTGACCTTTATTTTACTGATCTCCCATTATTATTTTTGTTTTATAATTAACTTTCATGGCTACTATGCGAGGGCGATGAGTTATTATTTACGACTATGGCAGTTGAATTATTAATTAGGATGTATATGTCTATTTGTAAGTATCGTAAAATGTTAGTAGATAATGCAAATGCAATGGACCCTATATACGTTATCCGTCTCAAGCGATGGCCCACCCTTTTAAATTCAGTGGCGCGCAAAAACATAATAAACCTTTTTAATTAATAATTACGATGTATTGAATCATTATTAGACTATTAGTCAAATCTCATCGTATTAAACAACATTTGAGTCTAAATCAAATTTGCCAATCATGATAAGTATTTATCAACTATTACCCAATCAAAAAAACGAGTAACGACCCCCCATACAGGGAATATATTATCAGTTCACATGAGATATATATAGATATAAAAAGCCTCATGTAATTATCTTATTTCACAAATATATAGAACATCAAATCAAGCATTATGGGCATTTATGATAATGACTCCATCAAAAACTGTTTATTCGAGTTTTCAAGAAGTAACTGAGCCAGATAATGCCATTCAAACAAAAAATATAATATTATCAAGGTCCATGATTAATTCGTAAGTTACTCATAATTGTAACTAAATGCAAATACATGGAAACCGAATTTACACATATCAAACCTATAGTTCTAAATTTCGGAAGAAGCATTCTTATTTGATAGAAATTCTAGGAATCTTGAACAAGTCGGATTTTCCACATAACATGAACTAATTATAGCACTTCATTCCACCCCATAAACTCTACAATTACAGAAAATCAACCCCCAAAGATTACGATAATTAACTATGCTACCCCACATTGTATGATTATATAAACGTATAGCCACAGATGCAACCTTCTAACAATATGTTTGCACTTGATAAATTCAGATTAAAATTTCCAATAAGGGGTGTTTATTACAGCACTCGTAAAATATAGGATGAAATGCCCAAATAAAGAACCGATATCGTTGTAGTAGTTATGAACTTAAGGGGCGACCGTTTCAACAACTTGCAATTTATTTCTCTTACCTCTAATCTAATCAAACGTTAGCCATTTACTTTTTCCTTTATCCTTTCACCATAAAATTATATATATAAAAGAAAACAGCTGTGTGATGTGGTGTGAGTGTGTGTTTTGTTGGTGATGGGGTCTTTTTGCCTTTGTCAGCATTGCAAGGGAAACAAAAACAAAGCAAAGGGAAAAAAAATCCATCCATCTAATTCTTTACTGAACTCTCACTCAACTCAACCTTTTTTTTTCCCGCTTCTTCTTCTATTTCATATAATCCATCTCACTACTTCACTATCACTAGTGTTTGACTCATCACTAGATGTTTCTTTCTTTCTTTTCTTTTTTCTTTTGTTTTGGTGCTGAGCTGATAGAGAAGAGATAAAGATATAGCTAGGAAAATAGCAGCTTAAAGACGAAATGGGAGAGAAGTGTGAAGATGACGTAGAGGTGATGGAAACGCCGGAGAAGAGCAAGGGTGCAAAGATCGCTGCTTCTGTGGGCAAATTCGAGGTTTGATTTTGGTTCTTGAGCGTAAAGTTCGGACTTTTATTGTTCTTGGTTGAGTTTTTTTTCTTTCTTTCTTTTAGATGGATTCTTCTAATGCTTGTGTCAAATGATGTAATTTTGACCTTTTTAGGTGATGGGTTCATGGAAAGATTCTTGGTTTCTGGCTTTTCTTGGAAGAATTTGATGCAATTCATGATTCTTACATGCACCTGCTTGTTAATGTGTTAAAAGAAATTTGGGATTTGATTGCTTGCTTCAAATTCTCAGATAACTCAGTTTCTTTTGATGCGTTTGATTTGTCCTCCTTAACTGATTTGAGCGTAATGCTCGGCCTTTTATTATTCTTGGTCGAGTTCTTTTTTTTTTTCTTCTTTGAGATGGGTTCTTCAAATGGTTGTGCCAAATAATGTCATTTTGAGCTTTCAAATGATGGGTTCATGGAAAGATTCTTGTTTTCTGAAATTTTGGAAAAAAATATATGCAACTCTTGTTCTTACCTGCATCTACTTTAATATTCAGGCAATTTGGGATTTGATTCTTGCCTTCAAATTCTCAGATGATTATGAAGTGTTATTATGCCTTTGATTTCTCCTTCTTACCTGAAGAAAGTAATGGTTTTCCTTTTTCTTTTTTCTACAGGAATCCCCTGTTTTCAACTTTCTCAACAATCTTTCCCCTATAAAGCCCATCAAATCGGCGCCCGTAACTCAGTCGATCAACAATCTTAGCTTCGTTTCCCTCCCTTCGATCTTCGCTTCGCCTCACATGGCCTCGTTCAGGGATTCAAGACATCTTCAAAGGTAGTAGTAGACGCTCTCCTTTCGCCCGAAACATTTGGTCAATTCCACTCTTCTTACAACCATTTCCCCTCTTATTTCCAGGCCTCCATCGAAGCTCGAGTTTTCCTCCGTTGAAGAAGTAAAAGATCGCGGAGGCGAGGCAAACGCAGATTCTGGTAAGGAAATGGACTGCGAAAACCTTCATCTGAGGATGTCTGATTCTGAGGTGGCGTCTATGCTCATTGTTCAGCCAGGGGAAGATGATTACAGTTGTAGTGATAATAATAATCATAACAGCTCATGCCTTCAATCAAACTGCACACAGTTTCCTCCTTCAGTTCAAGAGTCTATGCAACGAATATCGTATGGAAGTGAGCCTAACATGAACGGGGCATACCACGACGATTGGGAGGCTTTGATCGATACCTCTGACCTGTCGATATTTCATTCGCCGAACCCCATTGACGATCCTAGCAAGAAAGCTCTCGATGTCAAAGATAATATTTTCCCAGAAAATGCTGAAGACAATGATAGCTATCCTGGAGAAAATATGGAGCATGAGGTAAGAGAAAAAAGAAATCATTTTTTTAGAGTCTATCATGAAAATTATCTAGTATTTAAACTATTCTTTGTTTTGCAGAATTTCCCGGGTTATTACCGCGGTACGAGGAGACGCTGTCTGCAATTCGGCAAGAATTGTAACGCCGATTCTTCTTCTGATTTTTTGCCACAATACCAAGGCAGTGGTAATGACTCTATCGAAGAACAGCAGCAAGCCTTTACGAATAAAGTGAACGAATCGTCGAGAAGTGCTTTGCCTGGAATTGGCCTGCATTTGAATGCCATCGCATCAGCTCCCAAAATCTTCAATCAAGATTCTTCGACTTCTAATGGAAGATTGCTGATCGGTCCGAAAATGTCGGCCAACGCTCGAACATCGATCAATGCTCAAGAATCAGAGAGAAACATCGACGAAAATGGTGTTTTTACATGTGAAGATGCTCAGCAAGCAGATGAAGAGGCCAACCCAAGTAGTAGTAGTCCAAAGAAGAAGAGGTCTCTCTAATTTTTTTTTTTCTTGGCTTTCTTTCTCTTGACCTTCTTATGACTGATATTGAGGTTTATTAGGCGCCGCGAACAAGCTGAGGCATGTAAGAGATGCAACTGCAAGAAATCAAAGTGCCTTAAACTGTGAGCCCATCTTTCACAGCCACCTTTTATTACTCTTTACCTTACTAGTTTTTCCACGGAAAATCAACCTCCGATTTCTTTCGGTAGTTACTGCGAGTGCTTCGCCGCTGGCGTATACTGTGTAGAACCGTGCGCATGCATAGATTGCTTCAACAAACCGATCCACGAAGACACAGTTCTCGCGACGAGGAAGCAAATCGAATCGAGAAATCCCCTCGCTTTCGCCCCGAAAGTGATCCGTGCATCTGATCAATCATCAGAGATTGCGGTTAGACAAAAAAAAAAAACATATGTATGCATATCTTCACCTGCAACTTTTTGCTACCTTTTTACAGTTCGGTTTTTTTCCCCTTACAGGACGACTCGACTAGAACTCCAGCCTCTGCACGGCATAAAAGAGGATGCAACTGTAAGAAATCGGGTTGCCTCAAGAAATACTGCGAATGCTATCAGGTTTTTTTTTACCCTTTCTTTTCTCTGCGTTCTTCGCTTCGAACAACATTCTCTTGGGATCTTATTACAAACTGAACTGTATCTTCGATTGAAAAAGGGCGGCGTCGGTTGCTCCATTAACTGCCGATGCGAAGGCTGTAAGAACGCCTTCGGCAGAAAAGATGGTTAGTTAGTCAGTCCTTGTCGAAGTGAAATTCTTTTTCCCGCGGAGCGTCAAATGAAATTTTGTTTCTTAGTATGGATAGGCATTGAGCTCGAAGAAGACGAAGCAGACAAGAACATGGATTCTGAAATACAAGAAACTCCCTTAGGACCCATAAGGTATAACAATAAACTCAAAAGAGTGTTAGATTGCAGCAAAGTTGTCATTTTTTTTTTACCTCGACTTCGATTTTCAACAGGCAATCGACCCAGCAACCATTTTCTTCGAAGAATAAGCCTCCTCGATCATCATCTATCATCCCATCATTGATTGGCCCATCGTCGTCATCGTTAGCTTCTGCTAACTTGTACACCAAGAACCCTAATTTTCGTCCTCCACCGCCAAAGTCCGATAAGAATTTCGAGGCTACCAGAGAAGCTGATGAAGAGGTCCCAGATTTTCTCCTCGAAGAATCGCCCAATCGGGGTATTATTAAATCTTCGTCTCCTAATGGGAAGAGGGTTTCGCCGCCGCGCAACGGCGGCGCGTCGCCGGGTGTGAGGAGTAGCCGAAAATTGATTCTCCAGTCTATCCCTTCGTTTCCTTCTCTTACGTCGAATCAGTAGGGGGTATTATTGTCTTTGACATCTCTTTTAGTCGTAACTGTGCTATTGCTATGCTATGCAAGTTATTCAAAGCTTTTTTCGTGTGCTTCTTTTTTTCTTTATTTATTTCATTTATTGCTTTTTTGCTTGTATCATAGTGATTATTTGTTGAAATTGAAATATAAAACTTCCTTGCAAGTAATCAGTGTGTCATTGTCCCAAGTTCTTGCAATCTAATATTTCGTAATATCACCAAAGATTCAACCAAATACATATATCATATAGAAAAAGCAAATCACGCAAATATGCAAGTTTAACATGGAAAGAGGACATCGACGGGGAAAAGCTTCGTAAAAATAACTTAATTTTGCTGTCAAATATCTTAACATGTCTATGTTAAGAAGCAGCACAAGGAAAAATTTTAAGAGAACCCTCGTACAAGAAATAGTGATTCAAGCACCGACGACTTCGGTCACCTCAGTTGTCGTCTCCTCGGCGGGTCGCTCTATTTTCATACCTACGTCTTCGCTATAATCACCATGAACCTATACATATCACCCAAAAGTGTATATAAGTTAAGAATCTCTCTATCAAGAATCAGAATGTGAAAAAAAGATTCAGTAAACAAGAAACTTACATCCATCAACCTGCCAAGGTCGAACTTGGGAGCTTTCAAGATCTTAACCTTTCTGACGTACACATTCTGCAGGGGATAAATACCCGAGGTGGCTTTCTCAATCTCCTTGCCGATTGCTTCGGGGATGAACTTCTGAACCAATTCCTTCAGGTCGCAGGACTGTGCTTGGTTCACCATGATCTCCCTCATCTTTCTCCTGATCTAAAGAAAAAGAAGAAGGAATAACTTGTGTAAGAACTCAGAACTATCATCAAGTGCAAGTCCATGAACGAAGTGTTCGAAGAATTGAAGAGCTTACCTGTCGTTTTTGGCTAGACTGAGCATAGCATGTCTTTTTCTGCTGATTGGGACGCTTTTTGGTGAAGCCAATGCAAAACAGCCTCAGTGTATAGCTGTCAGTCGTCTTAACATCAACGTGTGCCTCGATTAGGGATTGCCATTTCTTGACGAGCGACCTTAACTTATCGGTGGTGAAGTCCATGCCCTAAAGTTCGACCGAAATAACAAGTTATGAGAACATAAAAAATGATAAACGGAAACTAACTGGGAGAGTGATGTCCAAATTTTTCATTTACCCAGAAGTTGGTGAGAACATTCTTGCCCTGAACGTCCTCAGCTCTCAAACGGATCTTTCTGAAAGCGTGATCTTCGTCCCCCTGAAGATCAGCTAACGACACTTCGAAGACACGATGCTTTAGCCCCTCTGAGGCAATCTGAATCGAAACAAAATGGGTTCTTATAATCCATATATTGATAAGCATATAGCGATCGGATCGGTGAGGCAGTTAAGAAACATGCAACACTATGAAAATACCATAAATGGAAGACCCATCCAATCAAACAAATGCATAAGCGAGCTATCTAATAGAAATGCATCGACGGAGCCCACCAAAAAAAATATCCAATCTTTACATAAAAAAAAAAAGGAAAGAGATATCAAGGACACCTTGGTACCCTGGGTACGTGAAACAAGGGTTTTGCCTATGTTTCTCGTGCTGAAAATTGAAGGCGCTTTAACATCATACCAGTCCTTCTTAGCAAACGGATCAACACTAGAAATACATCAAATCATCTCTTAAAACATTTTCAAAAAAGAGAACGATTGAATTAAGAATAACAAGAACAATAACAAAAAACCCCCAACTTACGCTTTCTTCTTGCCTCCTTTCTTCCCTTTGGAAATCCTCTTGTTTTTCCTGCATAACAAAAAAGGCAATTACAAAAGGATCCAAAATAAATGCATCAATCAAAACCTTCTTCTGCATCGAAGGAACGTACCCGACGGCCATGGTCTATAAACTGAAGAGATTTCACTGTTTCTCGATGACGACTGAGCTCGGCGACGGCTGGCACTCTCTCTGCTTGGGTTTGTTTGTTCTTTGGTTTTATATTAGGGCACGGCGTCGTTTATGTTGAAGGAGATGGGTCTTTCTTGAATGGGCCAAATGATTGGGCTATTGAGCTTAGGAAATTGGGCTTCTCCATTACCAATTCATGTTATTAAGATGCTAATATTTTAATATTATATAGATACAAAATAATTTATAATCTATTTTAAGAGTTATTTTTAATTTAAAACCAAGTGTTTGGATCTTCATTCGAAACGATTTTTTAGATTTTCTCTATATTGTGGGATTGATTGTTGGGTTGATTTGATTTGAGGCATTGATTTCGATTAAATTTCAAAACCCTAGCTCTCGGAATTGAAACATTGGAATCATTTTCCATTTTGTGCTTCATTTAATGGAAACAGTTTCTTCTGGCCCACAAAAAAATGGGCTTCTTTCTTGCTGGAGTTGAACACTTGCGAACAAATCAAAACGCTGCTATACATATTCCAACATAATTAGCCACCCCACCCACAACCAAGAAAGTGTTGACCGAATCTTGTCATTGAACTCAAAAAAAAAAAAAAAAACCATCCTCACAAATGTCTTCTCCGGACAAACAAAGTCTCAATAACATTTCACACTAATCAATTCAACTGATAATATTAAGACGTCACACAAATTCACGATTCCATCCTATATTCATCAAAAACCATTCCTTATTTCCACACCTTTTCCATCCTTAACAAAGAACTAGCTATAGTATCGTCCCCCTTGAACCTGCGTATTCAAGAAGCATATACGTTGATAAAAAAGAAAAACAAATCTTTAGTTAATATCAAATTCTAAAGTAGACCAGCGTTAAAAAAGTGTTTTTTTTTTTTTTTTTTTTTTTTGTTCTTACATCGAATCCCACGAGCGATCTACAGTAGTTCGCATTAGTCGCCACCGTGCTAGTCGATCCACACTCGCTGTCCTTGAGCGATAACGCCGACCTATCGAGCTTCACCGACCAAGGAAAGTGACTGCCCTGAGCCGCCGCCGCCGCCGCCGATCCCACCTGAGAAGAAGATCTCTGCATCCTCACCGCCCTCGGCACATTCCTCCCTTCTAAAGACGGCCTTCTTCTGCCGCTCACGGCGGCCGCCTCCGCCGGCCTCTGCTTGGGCGCGCTGTGGGACCTAACCTTAGCCCTCGACGACTCTGTGTTCGCCATGTAGCTTGGGCAGTAGAAAGGATACTCGCCGTAGAGTGATTCCGCGTATTCTACCCTCGGATAGGGCTTCGAAGCCGCCGAATAGCACTGAGGGCTGCTCTGTGCTGTGCCGCCGAAGGACGAGCGGTAGTACTCTTCGAAGTGGTTGCTGCACGCCCTTGGACTCACGTCGTTTATCGCCGGCGACGGCGGCGACGGGGAGATCTTCTGGCCGGAATGTTCTTGCTTGATGGAGGTACGGTGTGGGGTCGCCGGGGTTCTGTGGGTCGGGTCGGGCGTGAGGTTGGAGAAGCTGTTTCTTGATTTTGCGGCGGGCTTGTAGTTGTGGTCGTCTCCCATGTCCATTTCGACTATCTTCACGTTCTCTTCGAAATCCTGAGATCGATTGATGATCATGTAATAAGAAGTGGTTTGACTTTGAGCTACGTATTTAAATGTGGAAAAAGAAATGCGTACTTGGGTTGACTTTCTGTGGTTGTGGTGGTGGTGTTGTTTGGACGGCGGCGGCGGCGGTAGGTTTTTTGAGGCGGCGTCTTCGACCATACGGAGGCGCTGGGCTCTGGCCCGAGCTTGTACGGTGACCAACGCCTGCATACATCGGAGAGTCGCCGTGGCTTGTTTTCTTACCAAGTGCCCTCTTACCAAAGCTTGGAGCTTCACTAAGCCTTTCAAAGCATTCAATGCTTTCCTCGCCTGAGAAATCAAAATCAGTTTCAGCTTTAGTTATTAACAGAAAAGATGTCGCGCCTTTTATTGACGATTGGCTAATTTTCTTGACGTACCAAATAACCGCGGAAGACAGATTGGATCTTGACGGCGGCGGCGGCCTCCACCTCGGTGCTACGAAAGGACGACGACGAGGCGGCGGTAAGCTGAATCACGGCGGCTGCGGCCTTCGCTGCGGCGACGGCTGCTTCCGCCGCCGCCGCCGTGGCGGCTGCCAGCACCATCGCGTTATTCTTCTTGCTGTCGTCATTACCTTCTTGATGGTCCGCCGCTGCAGGTGCTGCCATCGCCGCATTGGCCGAAGATCGCCGGAAGCTCCACCGCCGCTTCTCTTTAGGAGTGGTGGGCTGTGCGGCGGCGGAGATCGGCGTGGAGTGGCCGTTGGACGACGATACGCTGTCATTTAGGTGAAGATGATGACCGTCCACTTTCGTCTCCTTGTGATCTTTCTTACCTGTCAAGAGATTCTTTATCCACTTTCCAGTTTTCCCCATGTTGTTTTTTCTCAGCTTTTCGCTTTCCCAAGAGAAAAAGCGAAAGTGAAAAGAAAAATCTATGGAGATCTGAAAGCAAAACGATATATTGGGTAGATCGTATATGAAGCAAAGCAAAGTAACGAAGAATTTGTTTATTTATTATTTAGTTTCTCAAGAGATGTCTTTCTCTCGCTTCTGCGCATGATAAGTAGCTTTCAGCGAGGGCAGTGTCTATTAATGGTGAGTACTTGAGAAACACAATCTAAATGCTTCCATCTAATTCTACGTCATTCTTTTATTGTTTTAATAAATGGAAATTACAGCCATTAATTAGGGTATTATATTACGAGACTTCAACTATACGAGGAACGATGAGTTGGGGTTCGGTAGAGGGGAGTAAAATAAATGAGAAAAGGAGGGTTTACTTTACGGGGGTGTTTGTTTCAGGTGATCCAATATTACGGTGATACGCAGATCCAGGTGATGTGCGTATCACCGGAATGTGGATCAGGGTGATATGTCATCAATGTGTTTGTTTTAAGGTGATATTTAATTTTGCAGATCAGCGTGATATTGAAGTAGTCTGTTTGTTTAATCACTGTGATGTGTAGGGTGACGTTGCATAAATGTCATATTTGACCTTATACATATGACTTAAATAATGTGTTTAATTTTTTTAAGGTGATATTTTATGTGATAATCATTAATATAATATATATTTAATTTAACTTATACTATTTTTTTAAATATAAGTTTAATATTTTTATATAAGTGAAAAAATTTTAAGATTTAATTATGTTAATCATGTAATTATATTTATAATGGCATATAAAGTAATAATGTCAAAATATGAGGGGTATTCTCGTCCATTAAAAAGTTAGATAGATCAACTCATCACCGTGTGTTGGATCACCTAGGTTTTTTGGGGTGATCTGAAATATGAAATATCACCCCATTTTCATCACCTAAGTGATCCATCATTCCGGTGATGATTCATCACCTATACTAAACAAACACAGTGATAAGTGGTGAACGAGAGGATCACGGTGATGTTTTGGAAGATCACCCCAAAACAAACACCCCCTACATGTTTTGTTTTAGAAGGGAATTAAAAGCCATATGTAATAATAAAGCTTTAAGGTATATTTTTTATTTTATTTTATTTTATTTTAATGGAGAGAGTGGTCAGAGAGCATGTGAATATAGGGTCAAAGGGAACATGCATTGATCCCTTTAAAATAAATGCGACGTGTTTTTTAGCAATATTAATGTTGGGGGGCCTCTCGTGTTAAGTTCTCTTGTCTTTCAATAATTTCTATTATATAATTTGTTATATTTCAACTATGTAATTACATTATTATTTTTTTATGTTATCTATACTATTATATAATTGGTTATGGTGGATAAAAACTTCCTCAATTTGGTATGTAAATTTGCAATTTTGTCTCTCATTTATAATTTAGTTAATTAAGTAATTCTCATATCACTCTTAATTTTTTATTTACTGTACTTAACCTCTAAAACTAAGTTTGTTTTTATATATTTAAAATTTATATTTCATCTTAAACAGTAGAAATTATTATTTTAGAATTTTTAAAATAATTTCAATATAATTATATTTAAACTACACACATCGGGTGTACAAGAAAGTACTAATTTTAACGAATTGTTGTCTTGAAGCCCGTCCGGTGAATTTTGCCCAAAAAACTTAACTTTGACTGAGAAGAAATATAATATAATAATCACAATAATAATAATGGTAACAACAATAATAGTAGTTCGATCGAGTCAACGAATTTACAAGCAATAATATTTTGCCATTGCATGTGAGTACCCGCAAAATGAACGATATGATTTTGTTAATTTGATATAGACATTGGAAGTATAAAAGTTAGCTGTATGGATTCTCATTTATTGCCATAAGTAAAAAAGATCCAAGAGCAAGGCAAATGAAGTTGTTTGATGCTTATATTAATAACTTGAAAAATGTCATTTGACATTTCTATTTTTTCTTTTTATTATTATTATTAACACCGTCTATATTATTATAATTATTGTTTTTTTATTAGTGATTCAATCTCTACCCAGGATATATGATATCAGTACATTCATTCATAGGTAAACATAAATGCATGTGGCGTCGTTGATATTGCATGGTTGGATGATGCATGTGATCGTTA
This sequence comes from Craterostigma plantagineum, assembly GCA_027422505.1. Classification (NCBI taxonomy): domain Eukaryota; kingdom Viridiplantae; phylum Streptophyta; class Magnoliopsida; order Lamiales; family Linderniaceae; genus Craterostigma; species Craterostigma plantagineum. The sequence goes on from JAPQWV010000076.1 coordinate 2,624,504, forward strand.
ACTCGAAATCTTTATTCATATCGTATAATATATTGCAATTTAAATAATTAAGTGACAATGCACATGGGCATGTTCCATACTTGATTATATATATTATCTCAATCTCAATTATCATTCTTTGTTTTTGTCGTAATCTATGATTAAAACTACAAAGGATTTACCGATAAGTGGGACGACGGAAGAATATTCATACAGCTAAATGAACCTGGCAATCAATCAACCGTATCTGATCTCCTTTGGCCAAGAATAGATAGCCGTAACTTAAACGCATTTTTTGTTTACTATCATAACATAACTTAATTTATAACATTACATTTGACACCAAGACCAACACATGCGAGGACATCATTGTAATTGTCAAGCCACATGAGTACACTTTAGAAGCCGAGTTGTATATTGAGATCAAATAAATCCACTAACAGTCGCCTTCGAAGAAGAAAAATGAAAAATGGTGCCCATTTCGTCGAATGATTTATGATTCTTGTGCCCGAAACTTACAAGTCATTATCCAATTTTATGAAAATATTTGTTTTTTTTAACTAAAATTAACAACCTCGTTGGATGTCGAAATTTTTATAGCCCACGTAAATGGGCCTTTGCATTGCCATATTTCGAAGTTTGAAGCCCAACTTTTTTGCAACTCTGCCCTGCATGAAGTAACGGATTTGTAATGACTATATTTCGTATTAGTTGCATTCTATGCGATAGGCAAGGTTCTGAAACCGGATTTCCGAATCGGACCGGAAATTTTAGTGGTTTAAGGTTTAGTGGTTTAACCGCTATAGAACCGGGATCCAAACCGGAGTAAAACCGGTATCTTAAATATAACAAATATACATTTTTATATGAATTAATCAAATAATATGAAACATATACATGTTTTAATGAATTTTTTTTTTCAAACTATAGTTATAAAAAGCAAGAGGTAAAATTAAATAAAAGTAAATTGTCGTGGGTTGTTATAAATTAATCGTATGTCAAGTATTAAATCTATGAGTTGGGGTCAAATTTGAATAAAAATAAAATATTGAGCTAATAGGTTAATTATAAAATATAAAAATTAGGGGTGGATTTGAACACAAGCCCATTAAGTAAAATACTTATGACTTAACCACTAGACTAAACTAATTTTTTGATTTTTTATTTTCTATAAATTATTTAAATCAATTTTTTTTTATTTATTTTTAAATTAAAAAGGCGGGGCCGGAACCGGACCAGATTTTTGACCGGTCCGGTCGGAACAGCCGGTCCGGTCCGATCCGGTCCGGTCTTAACAACCCTCGCGATGGTTTATAGTAGTCCACCAAATAATCATAACTAACGCGTTTTACAATGATTTTTTTTGGGGGCATTCAATCGCCTTGCTATTGCTAGTGAGATGGTCCATGACTCAACGAGGCAGTGTCACATAAAACATCACATCAAATCATTACACATTTTAATTTGGGTCAATTCGAAATCAGGCCCCTTTAAGGATTTGATTTCGAATTCAGGCCCTGTTTAGGAATTTTTTTAGTTAAAGTACCCATTTTATGTGGTGTAAAAAAAGTGGTATGAAAAATATATGAACTGGTATAGAATGATTGTTTTGTGTGACAAACATTTAACATACTGGTATGTCAGAGCAATAAAGTGGTACTGCAGAAAATAAACTGGTATCAGATGATCATAAACTGGTACCGGATTATGGTTTTGTGGTACAGAATTTCAACATACTGGTATGTAAGAGCAATGAAGTGATACTGCATAAAAATAGGTCCCTAAAATTAAATATTTTCCGAAGAGGGTCTGAACCCTAAATTATACTTATGGAGGGGACCTGAAATGAAAATTGCCCTTTTAATTTTTGTTTTTATTATTATTTACTTCGCTAGGGTTTCCCTGTTTTTCTAAAGAAGATTTCATGAATATTAGAAATACATGCATAGGGATTATATCGTGTTATGAAGGGTTCTGTGAATGAGCAAATATGAAATTGACATTTGGGTTTTGTTTTATGAATAGGTGTCTGTTAAGTCCAAGTCACGTGTGATATACCCTACCTTGTCTCAATCTAATTTCAGTAAAGCCATAGCCAATAGTAGCCATTCTGCATGTCTTCTTCTTTACTTTTTTTTTTGAAACAAATAAAATATATAATCTTGCACTTTATATACTCTATTTACACGCAATTATTCATTCTTGATCTATAGTGTGAAATCATAACACTACTCCTTACTTGGCATGATCACGAAATAATTCTCTTTGGCGTGAAGAGGTCAGCAAATATCGTAATAAATATGGAATAATAGTGTAACACTTCAACAACATTCATACTTATTTTGTAGGAAAAAAAACGAGAAACAACACTACCTATATATAACGGTACAGATAATACAAGAGAAGCTGTCGCATATCGAATGAGGAAAATTCTTTTTTCCTATTCAAGAAATTATCCATCGTAGTTTAACTGTACAAAGGATCACCTCGGATCATTAGTTACTGAATATATCACTAGTATTCATCAGTTGTCCTTTCGTTTTAATTATTTTATACAGTACGTACTTTCACTGTGAAAACCCTAATTTACTTCAAACAGTATTCTGTCTTAAAGTAGTCCGCGATTCACTGTTACTAAAACTTATCGTCTTCTATTCTAACACACCAACTCCCTGGTATAATATAGATCTACTTGCAATTATATGCTTTTGTTAACGATATAACATTCAATAAATATCGCACCTTGAAAAGGCTTAAATCCTACAACGATTAAAAATCTGAAAGTAGGGAAAATAAAAAATAAATATTAAGGCATGTATAGTGTGTTTCCACATTTGCACCTCCAAGCTTCAGGGTAGTACTCTAATGGCGTCTTCAGACCAGGTTGGATGGGCACGTGGACGGCCGTACACGGCGAGCACTGACCGCACTTTGACCGGCACGACGGCGGCCATGAGCCCGGACCGCCGCCGAGCCTCCGCCGGAATACAACTTGGTCGGCCGGACTCCCTACGTCTGCCCAAATTTATATTGTTATTTACCTAATCATCATTGTTTCCAAAAAAAAGCGTAGCGACAGCTAAGGGGGGGACTTACAAGATTTACGAGTTTGTTTGAATTTGAATCTGAGAGCAGACGCTGATGAGAAGATGACGAGGAAGGACACGGCGGAGAACCACAGTGCCAAGTGGCGGCGACGGCGGTGCAGTACACCCATTAAACGCTTAGTCGGCGCTCGTGTGGTGAGAGAGATGAAGACTGTGTAGAAAAGCGAAAGATGAGAAGAAAGGTATAATTATTGATGAGAGTTAATAAGCGAGTCAAAGTCAATAGACATCTTTTAATATTACAGTCTAGAAATCAAATGTCGAACACTATAGTGTATGGAAATACAAAACCCTTTATATGCTAGTCTAAACTGCACATTCATATGCGTGTGCTACGTAATATGTAACTTATTTATTAAATGTTAAATAACAATTATATAGAAGGATAAATATAACAATATATAAATGCAAGGTAGTGAGTGATTTTTTATTTTTTTTATTTTTTATTAATTTGAGAAAAATTCTGATTGGCTGATTGATACACCAAATTGAGCAGTTTTTAACACGCGTTGAGCATTAATATATATATATATATATATTTATATTTCAGTTTGACGAAATACATTATATGTCTAAATGTCGTCTTGTCAATTGTCATCATTTTGTTTAAGTTTGTGTTTGAAGAATTAAATGCGAGCCGGTGTTTGGTATATCTAAAATATTGCGACGTTGCCTATTAATCATAAATATGTATTGTGAGGTTGGTTACACTTTACTCATTTGGATGGCAAGCAGCATATAACGAAATGATATTTTATTATTTATATCAAGATTAAGTAGTTCGGAATAAATGCAACTCAATGTTTGTGATCTTTAAGAAAAAGACATTTTATGATTTCAAAAAACAATGGCCCCCAAGAAAAGTATTTCACCTGATGAACATGTTAGGATAGGTAAAGAAAGGGACCGTTCGTTGATCGTATATCGTTTTTAAAAAAAAAAAGATGTGATTTTTTTGTTCAGAAATACATAAACAACAAAATAAACGAAAAGAGATGTTGATTTAATGAACCCCTTTGTAGAAACTCTGATGTTGAAATTACGTCTATATTGCAAGTAGGAAAAGGATTTAACTTTGCTGTACCCCCAAAAAAACGTGATGGATTTTTGTTTTGTTTGGTTTTGTTTCTTTCATATATCTATGAAGGAAAAAAAAGGTTAACACTTAAGGGGGACCCCTCAAACGAGACATTTTATTTTACTTATATTAAATTAAACTTATCTCCATATAGCCATGGTTTGAAATTGAGACGGTGACGGATATGGAAAAATTCAAGAACAATGTGATATGAAATGTGAAAATCAAATAAATTCAGATAGCTTTTAGTATCATTTCTAGGTTTTGTGGATGTGTATATATATATAATATATATATATATATATATATATATATATATATATGTGTGCACATATGAAAAGGTGAGATAATTTAAATTAATATCAAAGGAGTGCCAGCAAACGTGTGGGGAAGATATGGGAAGACAGAGACTGTCGAAGTACTTTGTACATCTCTGTCTCTGATTAGCCCATTATCAATTTTCGTCACACTTAACTAATAGGGTAAACTAGATTTCAGGCCCCTTTAACAATTTGGTGTATGTTTCAGGCCCTTTTAGTATTTTAAATAGGGAGAAGGACCCATCAAATAGTTATGTTAGGAAAAAGGACCAATTCAGGCGGAAAAGACTTGTTTACCCTTACTTTTTGCAGAAATTTCATCACTTTTTAGACTTAAATCATAACGTGTTATTAAGTGGTATAGAGATCTATTTTAGTGGTATATATTCTGATTGAAGTGGTATTAAAAAAATAATCTGCAATACGATGTTGAGACTAAAATCGATTTTCAGTACCACAAACCTTAAAAATTTCCAGCCTTAATTGAGAAAACCCGAAGAATTTTCTATCGATCTGAACCCTTAATCAACGAAACCCGACCGATTTCGACACTTCATCGACGAATCTTGCGATTTCGAAGAAGAACCCCGTCGATCGCCAAGAAAGTGGCCGAAGAAGGAGAAGAAAGTTGCTGGGAAGAACAACAGCGTTGAATGATGGCTCTGCTTGTAGTTTGACTGTGTTTAGCACTTTTGGTGTTTTGAATGATGGTTCTGCTTTTGTTTTTTACGTTTTGAACTAGTTCTATTTTCATACCACATAACATGTAAATCATACCACTTAATAATATACTGGTAACAATTTATACCCTATTCGTAACAAAAAAATAAGATTATTTCAGCTCCATGGGTCTATTACCGTCTCAGCTATAAAATACCACATCATATGTAAATTATACCACTTAAGTATATTCTGGTACCAATTTATACTCCACTCATAACAGAAAATAGAAACATTCCAGAAGTTTCATGCTCCTCAAACTTGCTTCGTCATATGTATACCATACCAAAACTCATGTAAGTTATACCACTTCAACATAGTTTTGTACTACTTCATACTCCATTCATACCAAAAATAAAATATCATTCCAGAAGCTTCATGCTCCGTCAAACATGTTTCGTCATATTTATACCATACCAAATCACATGTAAGTTATACCACTTTAGCATCATTTTGTACCACTTCATACTCCAATCATACCAAAAAAAAGATCATTCCAGAAGCTTCATGCTCCTCAAACCTGCTTCGTCATATTTATACCATACCAAAACTCATGTAAGTTATACCACTTTATACTATACTCGTACCAATTTATACGCCATTCATAACAGAAAATAAAGAACATTCCAGAAGCTTCATGATCCGTCAATGAATATGGATCAATATTTATACCATACCAAAACACATGTAAATTATACCACTTCAGCATAATCTGGTACCAATTTATATGCCATTCATAACAGAAAATAAAGAACATTCCAGAAGCTTCATGGCCGACAGTGAATATGCCTCTCCATCTTTATATGATACCACATCACGTGTAAATTGTACCACTTCAGTATGATTTTGTACCAATTTATACTCCTTTCATACCACTTTATAAGAACATTCCAGAAGCTACATGGGCCGACAGTGAATATGCCTCTCCATTTTTATATGATGCCACATTACGTGTAAATTGTACCACTTCAGCATGATTTAGTACCAATTTATACTCCTTTCATACCAAATTATAAGAACATTCCAGAAGCTACATGGGCCGACAGTGAATATGCCTCTCCATTTTTATATGATACCACATTACGTGTAAACTGTACCACTTCAGCATGATTTAGTACCAATTTATACTCCTTTCATACCAAATTATAAGAACATTCCAGAAGCTACATGGGTCGACAGTGAATATGCCTCTCCATTTTTATATGATACCACATTACGTGTAAACTGTACCACTTCAGCATGATTTAGTACCAATTTATACTCCTTTCATACCAAATTATAAGAACATTCCAGAAGCTACGTGAGCCGACAGTGAATATGCCTCTCCATTTTTATATGATACCACATTACGTGTAAACTGTACCACTTCAGTATGATTTAGTACCAATTTATACTCCTTTCATACCAAATTATAAGAACATTCCTGAAGCTACATGGGCCGACAGTAAATATGCCTCTCCATCTTTATATGATACCAAATCGCATGTAAACCATACCACTTCAGCATAATTTCATACCAATTTATACTATCCTGGTAACAATACATTTCGAATCGATACCACATTAAGTTGTAGTGATACCAGATAATACATTATCTGTACCATATTAATGATTCGGTTAATTTCGAAAATAAAAGTTGGTCTTTTCGGTGTCGAAGAATAAAAATCATGGAAATATATGATTTGATGTATAATCCACGAAGTTCCTTGATTTTGTTACGTTTTATACAAATATGAATGTAAGTAGTCAAGTAATGAGGTTTTGATTATGTGAAATGTATACTAATGCAAATCGTAGACAACTATATTTACATCACATTGATATTTACCATTATGAATTACAACAAATGTATCCTAAACAACATTATACGTCAATCATAGAACAAATCTTACGACAATAAACCTTTAATCGTAACCCCGAAACAGTTTACCCTAAGATCCGACACTCTAAACCAAAAAACTGGAAACCCTAGCGCATAAACCGCAATCTGTAACACATAAAGTGTTTCTGGTACCACATTATTACAGGAATATATACTACATAATACCACATCACATGTAAATTATACCACTTCAGCGTATTTTAGTACCAATTTATACTACATTCATAACAAAAAATAAGAACATTCCAGAAGCTTCATGGGCCGTCAGTGAATATGGTCTCTCCATCTTTATATGATACCACATCACATGTAAATTATACCACTTCATGCCACTATTGTACCTAATCTTGTCGAAAACTATACCACTTACACGTTTCTGATACCACATAACGAACACTCATTTAAATTTTTTTTTTGCGATTTCACTTTCAATTCGTTAATCTTGAGGGACGAACGATTGAGTCACCACTAAGGCGCGACACACAAGCTATGGGTCTCTCGAATTTATGATATTAGCTTTAATTTCGACCAAAAATATGCCAGTATGTGTAAAAAATTTACGGTAAATCGATAGTTGAAATAGCTTTTTCATTAATACCATTTGCATAACATCTGGAAACAACTTCTTATGGTAGTTATATCACTTTATGCCATTATCATACCACTTTTGTACTGTCATAAAACACTAAGTTTTGCAGGAAAAACAACTAACACGTATATGATACCACTTTATGCCATTGTTATACCGCTTTATGTGCTTCTCATACCACTTATGCCATTATCATACCACTTCTGGTACCAATTTATACTACACAAAAGTTCCCGCCCAAAATAATACTGAGATTCAGCTTTCCCGCCCAAAACAGCGTGACTTGCTTATTTAGTACCACTTCCTCCATAACGGGTACCACAACCTGCCAAATGAAAAATATTCCAGTCTGGAAACCACTTCTTATGGTTGTCATACCACTTTACGCTGTTATCGTACCGCATCTTATAAAATTGATACCAATTGAGAATAAGTAATAGTTTTCGTTGCTATACCACTTTATGTATCTAATAAACCACTTTACGATCTGTTTTATGACTTCACTCTATTTTGGTACCGCTTCTTATATACAACTTTAAGCCTCTTCTATACCACATAATGAGAATAAGTAATAGTTATCGTCGTCATACCACTTTACGCCTCTATTATACCACTTGATGCTATTTTTGTACTACATCTTATAAAATTAATACCAAATGAGAAGTAATATATCGTACCAGTTCGAGTGAGTAACGCTTCTTATCGTTGCTATACCATTTACGCTTCTATTATACCATTTTACTTTGTTTTAGTACCTCATTATATAAAATTAATACCAAATTAGAATAATATCTCATACCAGTTCGAGTAACGCTTCTTATCATAACTATACCACTTTACGCCACTATTGTACCGAATTACATGTAAATCATACCAATTACGCCTTTCTGATACCACATAACGAATACCCATTTAAACTATTTTTTTTCTGCCGATTTCACTTTCACTTCGTTAATCTTTAGAGATGGACGATTGAGTCTCCAATAAGGCTCGTCGTAATTTCCAAGCTATGGGTATCTCCAATTTATGCATATTAGCTTTAATTTCAACTAAAAACATGCTCGATTTATCTTATTTGCGTAAATGAATTTCTAGAAATTATTCTTCATAGATCTTAAATCCGACGACGTAAATATCATTGAGATCACCGAGTACACATCAAAATTCATTTTTTGCCCGGTATGCTCGAAAATTTACAGCAAGTCGATCGTTGAAATAGTTTTTTCGATTAATACCATTTGATGACATCTGATAACAGAATAATAGCGATTTATACCTCTTTATATAACACCTACAAGGGCATTTTCGTCAAATCAAAGTTTTGGTCCTTTATTCTAAATTTTATATGCAGTTGGTCCTTAAAACTATATTTAATACCATGAGGGCCTGAACCAAAAGTGGAAGTTACGATGGGGCCTGATATAAAAAGGTCCCTAACTAATAACTGTATAAATCATTACCCCTTTCTATATTCTCTAGCTATATCTTAGATTTTCATTTGCTTTATTTTGTAAAGATATCATTATACTAAGTTCGTATAATAATTTGATCAGCTCCTAGTTATTACTTTACATTTATGGAAACTCAATTGCTCGGATAGGAGACAACAAATGGTTTTAGAAAGAAACGAACACCTAACAAATTACACATCGATGAGCTTTGGGCCATCTTTGGTTCTTGGCCCAAGTCTCAAAGTCCAACACTTCTTACATGCATCATAAATTAAGATTTTATTTTAATACACATGATTAAATTTTTTATTTCATATTAATATTATTATATTCAAATTCGTTAGTTAACATTAGTGGAATAAAAATTTGGGTAAAATACATAAAACCCCCCGTGGTTTCGCGAAATGCACATAAACCCTCGTGATTCTTTTATTGTACGGTACCCCTCAAGGTTTAACTAATATTGCACCGTACCCAAGGACAACAGTTTTTGCCCGAAATTAGATTATACGCGCTCTTATTGCAGGTGGCGTATTATTTACTGTTAAATGACCAGGATACCTTGACCCTCTCTAGAATAAAAACCCAACCATTCACCTTCTTTTCAATTTCGGGCAAAAACTGCTGCCCGGAGGATACGGTGCAACATTAGTCAAACCACGAACCGTACAATGAAAACACCACGGGGATTTATGTGCATTTCGGCGAAACCATGATGGGTTATACACATTTTAGCCTAAAAATTTAGTACTTGTACTAAAATCATGTCCATTGAAGTAGCCAGTACCACTGCCTTTGCCTCCGCCGCCGCCTCTTCGCCTCCACTCGCCGTCCTCCTTTGCGGAGGTTCTTTCTGAAGAAGACATGTTTTTCAAAATGAAGATGGAGGAAAGTGATTCAATATTTCATCTTTGAGTTTAATAGCCATTAATATGGAGTTTTAAGCTCGATTTTGACTTGTTTTTTAGTTCTTCTTATCTTAGTTTTGGAGAGTTTTCGTAGCTCTTGTTTCCCCTCGTGGGAATTTTGTCTCCTCTAGTAGGAGTGTTCTGTCCTCTTTATGAGGTGTTTGTGTCTCCTCTTGTAGGAGTTTTCTGTACTCTTGATGAGGTGTCTTTCCCTCTGACATTTGTGATATGACCAGAGGGCTTTGTGGGCTTTTCAGCCCGTTGTACTTGTTTTTTAGTAATGGCAAGCTAGCGTTTGGAAAAAAAAAAAAAAGAGCAGCAGGAATACCCTCGGCCCATTCAAACTAATATTCGTTGCCGTGTGGAGTTTTCACTATTCATTGTATGAATTGACCATAACACCCTGTTGACCCTCAATCAGTGCAATGAATCTGGGCTCGACTGAGACTGACTTCTCCCAACGTCACGTTTTAAAGGTTAAGGATAAAAACGTCTTTTAGTGCACGGAGGAGCGATAAAATGGAATTCATGGTTTTAGATTAGTTCACACATTTTGGGCCTTTCCCAGTTGGAAGCTTATTTACAGAGAAGAAAATGGGTTCTCTTAGCAAGGTATTAAGAGTTTTCAGCTATTTGATTTCCCAGGGGCTTTTCAATCTCTTTCCAATTGCGTCCGTAGTTCCTTGGATTCTGATTTGCGATATTTGTTTCTGCGTAACACGTTAGATTTTCGCTATTGAGCATTTTCAATTCCCTAGGGTTAGATCATAGCTGGATTCTTGTAGTATGTTTTGTTTTTTTATTCTTTTTCGCTGTTACTGTTTCGTGCCATCATATTGCCCGACCTTTAAGGTGATTATATCTTCAGTTCATCTTGATTTTCTGAGGCAAATTATTGGAATGCAATTAGGTAGGTGGGCAAAGACCTTTGCACTTTAATGGTGCCCATGGAAGCTAAGAGTTGTACTCATCATCAGAAAATAGGAAGAATGTATGCTCTGGATTTTTCTTGTTGGATCGTTATTATATATTCTGATATGAAAATGATTCATGGCATAGGGGTGTCTGTTTTTATGTTCCGTCTTGGTTATCTTTGATACTTAGGCTTACTCCTTGTCTTTGATTTCCTTGTGTTGGTTATGTTATTTGATTTAGTTTTTTCGCTGGTTGTTTTACCTGATCAAACATGACCTTTTACTTGTCGAAGTTCCCCTTATTAGTAAAGATGATATGTTAAAACATTTTCAGCGACATCATCAAGAACAAATTCTATCAACCTTAAAACAATCGTGGTTTTATGCAGGACGAAAGGGAGGAAGTTATTCAAGCATGGTACATGGATGACAGTCACGAAGATCAAAGGCTCCCTCATCACCGCAATCCAAAAGAATACGTGCCATTCAAAAAACTCGATGGTCCACCATTTGAAAGCCCTGATGATATTTTTCACATACGATGCTAGCTGTAAGTCCTTGATAATAGTTTTTGTAGATCCATGACATAGTATTTTCTGCTTTGACAGAGCTTGGAGTCCTCAGCTGGAAGTTAGATGCTGACAACTATGAAACAGATCCAGCTTTGAAAAAAATTCGCGAAGACCGTGGGTATTCGTACATGGTATGCTGCTTCGTAAAAATTTACAAGGAGATGAACTTTGGCCCTTATTTAAACCGAACTTTCCATACTGTTTCAGGACTTTTGCGAGGTTTGCCCCGAAAAATTGCCGAACTACGAAGAGAAGATCAAGAACTTCTACGAAGAGCATCTTCACGTCGATGAGGAGATTCGCTATTGCATCGCTGGGAGTGGTGTGTTCTGTTTGCATTAGAAACCTCATCACTATCATTACGACGAAAATCATAATACATAAATTTTATCTTGATCGAAAAAAAAGGTTATTTTGACGTGCGCGACCACGACGAGTCTTGGATTCGCATATGGGTGAAGAAGGGAGCACTCATCACTCTCCCCGCTGGAATTTATCACCGTTTCACCCTCGATTCGGACAACTACATAAAGGTGAAGTATTTATGACAAAGAATATGACCGATCATCTCCTTGCATTGCAATAAAAAACTTCCTTGGCAATGAATGTATACTGAGGTTTTTTGCAGGCTATGCGCCTTTTTGTGGGCGAGCCAGTTTGGACTCCATACAATCGCCCCCACGATGATCTCCCCGCCAGGTTCTCCGTTAGGGATTTCAATGCTAATTAAACAAAAAAGGCGAATCGAATGAATTTCATGTCTAAACCCTTCGTCTTCTATACGCATTTGCAGGAAACACTATATCGAGAATTACTCGAAAAAGGAAGGTTCTGGCCAAGCAGTCGATGCCGCCATAGCCTAAGCTAACCCGAAAACCTCCACCGTTGGGTATGTATCTTCGAGCTTGTTGTATTTTCGTTTAAGATTGTAAGCATCTTGCTAAATAATAATAATGGATGTGATGAATATGATATAAAAGTTTATTACAGTAAAACATCTATTAATTAATATTCTATTAATCTCTCTGAAATAATAAAATCTTCTTGTCCCGCCTTGGGCCAAATCATCAAAATCGATAATATAATAAGAATAATTTTCGAAAAATTCCATATTATATATTAGGCCCCGTCAATAATTCATATAAAAAATTACAATTAAATATTGTGTTAATTTGCTAACATGTTGTAATTACAAAATACTCATGAGATTTACCACGAACTTCATGTCACAACAAATAAAATAAACATTATTATTATTGATAAATTCATGTTATTGTACTATTTTTTTTTTTCCGGAAACGATAGCTTGCATTAATAAACAAAAATACAGGGGCTAAATAGCCCAAAGGGTCTCTCCGGTAACACAGTATCCGGTAGAGAAACAAAGGCTCACAAGGAGCAATACATCACGAAAACAAAACAACAAGCCGACAGAAAACTAAATAAACCTCGAACTTGGACCAAAAATCTATAGAACATACGACAGAAAAGGTTATTAATCCAAATCTACGGTACTCTACATTATTTTTGTCCAACGACTCGAGGTTATCGTCTTCATCGGAAGAGGCTCCACAAGGGAGAAATGGCTCCACAACGGGAGAAAAAACTCCGACCTAATGGCCGGAGAAACGAGCTCCCCACGGGAGACTCGCGGGTGGACGATAGTAAGATGTGGCGCGGCGGTCGGCTGTCGGCGAGCGGCGAGTTGGCGGCGAGGTGGTGACATGGTGGAGAGGCGGCGGATGCCGGCCGCAGCTTCAGCGAGACGCCAGCAAGACGGGGCGGGCGGCGACTCTCAGCAGCTGCAGATGGTGGAGGCCGATGGCGTCAGTGGAGGAGGGGGCCGGCATGATGGTGGCAGGCGGGAGAAGGCGGCGGACGGTGGTGGGCGGTCGATTTTTTTTTTTTTATTATTATTATATAAAAAAAGGAAATGAGAAGAAACTTGCAATCCCCTACCTCCATTAACGGAGGAGGGGGAGGATGGGAGGAGGGGGGGAAGGGGGCGGCTGTGTGGAGAAGTTAGGGTTAGGTTAGAGAGAAGGGGGAGAAAAAGAAGGGGGGAGAGAGAAAGTTCATCGAATATGTTATTGTACTATTGAACATGATAAAATTGAACTCAATTATGCTTTCATTTGATTCAGTCCGCCATTGACATGAACTGTGAGACAGTTGAATTTAAAAAATTCTTGTAATTAATAAAATATTAGTTTATCGATATATTAATATCTCTTAATAAAATTAAATGGTCACAATATTTTTAATTTATAGAGGTTTTATTATATATGGAAAGGCTTGTAATATTCTCATGCATGTGCATTGAATGGACTTCAGGCCCACCAATGAGGCCCACATAGAAGCCCAAGTTAAATATGGGCCGTTGTAAGGCCCAATTAATTAGTGTCTCGACTGAAGAAACAAAGTGAGAACGTAGGAGTTGCGACGAAAAATATTGACCACGTCATAATTGCCACGGCGTAAGATCCACTGAGAGACGTACACGTCATCTTCGTGCGCGCCACCTCAACTGCAACATCTTGCGGTACGGCGTCGTTCTATCTACTAACTATACTACTGCTTTGCTCGTCCTTGTTCAATTTCGTAGAAAATCGTGATGGAGAAAAGAGCTACGACCAGGCGCGGCAAATCAGCGTATGGCATGATGATGGGCCTTCTTCTGTTGATCTTTCTCGGCGACACGTCAGGCCTGAGCGTGACTGTCAACAAAGAGGAGTGTGTTTACGAGTACATATTGTACGAGGGGGATACGGTGTCTGGAAACTTCGTCGTCGTCGATCACGACATATTCTGGGGTTCGGATCATCCCGGGATCGATTTCGTGGTACGTTGATGCTTCTTTTCCTGTAATTTTCACTGCTGTCGTACTTCTCTCAGATTTTTTTTTTTTGGGTTTTTTTTGCTCGGAGAACTTTCATCCATTATAGGTTCGATTGATTTAGCTTGAGATAGTTACTGGTCCGCGATTGAAAATTTCGAATTCATTGGGATCACAAAAATTACTTTTTGGAGTTTAAACTTCGTTTGTATTTACATTTTCCAGTTAAACTGTACGAATGTACGTATAAGCAAATAGGCAATTTGTGTTTCCAATGTCGTGGAATTTAGTTCGAGAAAGTGGCATTCGGAAGTTTCAATATTAATTTTTTATCCTTTTGCTTGTTAATCTTTAATATTCATGTCTGTAATTCTATCTGGAGAAGAGGAAAAAGAGATAGTGTAAAACTGATAGTTCATGTGCTTGGGGTAATTTGATTACGTATCTTTAGGGGAAACAAGTTGAACCTTACAGCATTATACCCCATCTTTTCTGGTGGCATATATCTTGTTCGTTTATCGGTTTCTAAGTCTAAGACGTCTTTCGGTACAATTATCTTCAAATCATCATGAATGCTGATATTCAGGAATTAAGACAGAGTGCACCATCATTGTTTTAGTTACACACATCTTTCTGCCTTGCTTGAGATCTTCAAGAAATTGATGCTTACATCACACTAACTATTCGTAGGTAACATCTCCCGATGGAAGCACCGTGCAAAGCAACAAAGGAACTTCAGGAGACAAATTTCAGTTCAAGGCACCTAAAGCAGGAATGTACAAATTCTGCTTCCACAATCCCTACTCTACGCCAGAAACAGTCTCCTTCTACATTCACGCCGGCCATATCCCCAACGAGCATGACCTTGCCAAAGATGGTCTGTCAAGTTTTGTGCTTCCATTATATTCCTTTGAAGTAACTAACCATAAGGTTGTATTTATTACAACATGTGACCTCAATTCTTTTATTCCCAAACCTTCACAGAACATTTGGACCCCATCAACGTCAAAATCGCAGAACTAAGGGAGTCTCTTGAATCTGTCATGGCTGAGCAGAAGTACTTGAGAGCACGCGACAATCGCCATCGCCACAGTAAGTCTTCTTTAGCCCTTTGCCATATGAATCGAATCCCAGTTATTTACTTACACGATAATGAATGATCTAAAATTGCAGCGAATGAGAGCACTAGAAAACGAGTTATATTGTATACGATTGGGGAGTACGTTTTGCTGGCGCTCGTAAGTGGGCTTCAGGTCGTTTACATACGTCGTTTGTTTAGCAAGTCTGTTGCTTATAACCGCGTCTGACGTCGATTTATTTATTTGTGTATCGCACTTTTCAGACATTGAAGTCTTCTTAGTTTGCCATTACTACATTATGGTTATGGCTAGCTTTTATCTCGACTTTAGCTTCCATATTTTTGACACTGTACCTTGTTTGTTTTTAACCAGAGGTTTATAAAATCAAAAGATGTAGTAACTTTTTTTCTACGTGCATATGATATATGGGTCCAAGAAAATATATATATATATATATTTATATATGCATATATTATGTTCCAGTGGATTAGACTAATGAATCCAGCATTTGATTGAACAATGATGCATAATATATTGATAATGTTACATCATAGATGGGATAGTCAAAGGTATCCTTATTATCGAGGTAGTATCTTGTTCCTACCATTGCTGTTTGCTATTTGCAGGGCTGTAAGAAAGAAGACAGGAATATTATTAATTAGTGATCTGCCCAATGCTTCACAACCACTGCAATACTGTAAATGTCTTGCTGCAAAGTGATGTAAAATTATATATTCCTTTCATTTTTAGACCCCTATCACATGATGCCCGTGATAACAAACAAATAAGATAATTGAGAGGACCACTCTAGATGGAGAGCTAGTCTTTTAACAGGCTTTTTATGTTAGCTATGTTTTTTTTTTTTTTTTTTTTTTATGAAGAAGCCTCCTTTGGTTAGATTAGAAACTTTGAACTTGTCTGTAGATGGATCATAGATACGGTATATTAGTATGATTTACATTAGGGTTTTCTTGGTTTTTTTTTCGACGTTTTTATTGGTATTTATTCAAGAAAATACAAAGTATAGTGAATATGAAAACTTGCCCACACGACAAGATTTCCATACTTAGATTTGGTTGTATCGACGGGTTACATGAAGGTTATGCATTTTAGGTGTGAAGTATGACTATGAACCATGTAATTGTGTTGTTAAGCCATCTAATGAAGTAAAAAAATCTCATTAAATCTCAATCAATTATTGAATGTTAGGTTAAGCGCATGAAAAATATATGTCTCAACCAATAGAATATGTTCGAAAGCAATAAAGAAAATATAAAATGACTTCAAAAGTGAATCAAGAAAATACAAATATGCCTCGCGGACGGGACTAATATTTATATTATATATTCATATGGTTTCAGAATATGCTACTTTGTGTAAATTCTTTTCTGAAACCTAATACGTGTCTTAACCTAGACATTATGAAATAATTCCTATAAAGTAACGGATTAAACAGGTTTGTTTGCCCTTAGAAAAAACCACTCATTTTTTTCTCTGATGGCCCTCATTTATTTTCTTTATTGTGCACATCGATCATACCGCAAAATTCAGAAACCTCTGGGTTTTATAATAAACAAGTCTACCCTAAAAAAATCCAAATTTTTTAGTAAATAACCCTCGTAATTTCTTTCAGACAAAATAAGAAAATTTCTTGATTATGATCCTAATATAGAGTACCCAGCTGTGGCTCCAAAGACATTTACACATATTGATTAGAAAATATCAAACGAAATGGAAACTGTTCGAAGGAAATGCCAACGGAACTGAACAAGGGAAATATTCAAAAATGGAATAGGAAAATAAATGTTAATTAGTTAGAAAACGATGGATGGCGAGTGACTCGCATATTGTAATCGATGGGTTTGATACGCATGCGATGCTCAATCAGTTGCGTATTTTATGTGAATCTTGCAATTCATTGCATATAAACAAATCAATCCCTTGAAAAAAACATGGTCCCCTCTTGCCTCAATTATAATATTAGATTTATATCACAGAAAATCTTTTTTTTTTGGTCCATATATGTAAGATTCCATACAATAGCGAAATTGAAATTATTGATCAACTTATACGGATAACTAACGCATGAAATTAGGTTATACCATAACACTTGAAACCACTCGTTAGTAGACTATTATCATATGAAGCATTTATAATGCATTTTCAATTTAGGACGATACACATTCTTACAACGATGATAATCATGCAAGAAATTGAGAAAATATAAGGGTCCCCCACCCCACCTTCCAAAAACCCTAAAGTTCATAAATTCCGTCCATTCTTGCATGGTGGAGATGGAGGCGTGACATTATTTAATTTGCATTGGTAATTACACACAATTGCCTAGAAAAAGGACCACATACAAACACGTCTGTTAAGAGTTGTCTTATTCTTTTCTTTATTGTTTTCTTAGTGTAGCTAAATAAGAATTTCATATGGCTTTTTCTTCAAGAACTCAATTATAATCTAATCAAATTATTCTCTCTTGGGTCGGGACAAAAGTTCTATTTATACACCCTCATTTCCTCAGTCCCCCTTCAGTCCCCAAAACACTGTAATGATTCAACCTTTCTTCTTTCATCTTATCTTCCTTTCTCTGCTTTCCCTTTTATTTGCTTGGTATTTATTTAATTCTATTTATTGTCCAACGTGCAATAGAATGTGTTGAAGCTGCCAGCATGATCTAAATTTTCCTGGGTTTTTTTTCTCTGAAGGAAAGAACAGATCATGTGGTAGTTTCATCACATGCGAGTTGCACTATAAAAACCCTAATTTATGATACAACAATCTTTTATCTCCACCCAATTTGAACCCCGCAAAGAAGGGTAAGTACAAGTTCTAATTTTTCTTAAGCCGATATAGATTACGCAGTAATTGCTGTTCTTTTATTTGGTTGACAAAGTATTAACAACAGGGTTAATTCTGTAAAATTCTGTGCTATATTCGTGCCTGCGAACGTTTGTACTGCAAGAATCTTACCCTAGAAATAAAGATTCAGTTTTTTATGCTAATAATTAGCTTCCAATGCGTATGTATTGCATTTAATTAAAGATAATTTAACTACATTAGCTTCGCATATTCAATTCAATTACATTGCATTTACAGTGGCTTGGGCTTTAAGCCCAATATTCATTCATCACAACTTAATTTTCAACGTATTTTTCTGACAAAGCCACCTGCGATTTTAAGTCCATATTTTCATAAGCTCATCTCTAAGTAAGCTTTTCCCTTTTATCAAATTACGATGTAAGTCGATTTGCCGAGTAAGGTGAAATAGTTTTAAAGAGGAGGCCTAGTGTTTGAATAAGTTTTTTCGCAATATAATCTAATGGAAATTTAAATAGATAGCTAAACTATACATCATAATTCTGTAATAATTCATTATTGAAGTTTACATACGTAAATGGTATCTATATATATGTGTGTGTGTGTGTGTGTGTGTGTATGTCCATATATATACACACAAAATAAGAATAGGGAGCTAATGGAAAAGCAGTTGGCTTATAATTAGAAATGAAGCAAATATAAATAATAAAAGGGTCAACGGGGGATTGTCTTCTCTCGCTACAAACAAGAAACTTCCAACTTGATGACATATATAAAAATCAAAGAATACTTAAAATAACACCATAAGCTAACATTTTGACAGTGATGAAATTATTTTATGATTCTATATATTAGCCAATGGCCATCATCATCTTGACGAATTCCTCGTAGTTAACTTGACCATCTCCATCCAAATCAGCTTCTCTAATCATCTGCTCTACTTCTTCATCTGTTAGCTTTTCTCCCAAATTTATCATCACGTTTCGAAGCTGCATGGTCGTTCATTAATGGAAAATGAATTAGTGACTATCTATTTAATAGCTTTTCCTAATTTAAAATCCTTCTTTGACTTTTCTTATGCTGTTGTCTCTGTGTGTATATATATATATATATATATGTTTGTTTAATAAAGAGATTCCACTATTATGGCCGGCTACACACATATACTTTCAGCGACTTGCAGCAAATCGAGTTGCATATTTCAAATATATTACATCTATGTTAAAGATAATTCGAAAAAGACACACACATAAACACACACACACACATACACACACATATATATAATATATATATAATATATATATATATATATATCGTGGGAAATTAGAAGATGTTTAAGTACCTCAGTAGCAGAGATGTATCCGTTTTGATCCTTATCGAAAACTTTGAACGCTTCTTTGAGTTCCTCTTCTGCATCAGTTTCCTAATATTAATACAAAAATCCATCGTCAAGCTGTTTTTATATAATCAAGGTAGGTTTTATAATTTTGCCTGTGTATGTGTGCGAATATATTTATATATATGTATGTATAAACTACAAATGTGAAGGAATATCGAAGGAAGTAATAACACCTTCATTTTGTTGGCCATGAGAGACAAGAACTCGGCAAACTCGATAGTCCCATTTCCATCAGAATCAACTTCCTTGATCATGTCTTGTAGCTCTTCTTCACTAGGGTTTTGGTCCAAAGATCTTATCACAGTAGCCAATTCTTCTATCGTAATGCAACCTGCGATAATTTAGTAATAATAATAATATAACAATTAACAACTTTATGTAAACTTGGTGTAATAAATCAACAACGCAAGAGAAAGAGAACTAACCATCTCCATTTTTATCAAAAAGACTAAAGGCCTCTTGAAATTCAAGAATCTGTTCTTCATTCAACAACTCAGCCATGGGTTAGCTACTTAAACCCTTTAGGCTTTTACTTATCTCTGAGAGAGAGAGAGAGATGAGGATTATAGCTAAGACTTAGCTGTTATATATAAAAAGAGATGTTAAAAAGAATCATTAAAATCTAGTAAAAAGCAGCCCCAATTTCGTTAAACTTTACTAAAGATATAAATAATAGCAATCAGCTGAAGAGTCAACATAGTCGATGTAGTTATGTTGCAATATTGAGCCACTCAATTTTTCTTGTACAAAGCAATTATATATATATATATATATAAGAGAAACACGTAACGCGTGCTAATGTCGGTCTTAATTATGACTAAAATTTAAACCATGTGTGTTATTACACACTAGTTTTTGCATTATTTTCTTGCTAGGTTGTTCATATTTTTTTTATTTACGTTCAGTCCTTTTGCATATTTTATATACGAATTTATATAAGCTAGATAAATTTTCTTTAAAGCTACTACTATACAAAACGCAATTCAATCAATAGTCAACGAGAATATGTTGAATATGTGGATCAAATAGTGGAAGAAACTTGACATAAATATTTAAATATAACAAAATTCCGTGAAATTAGTTTTGTCGTCTATCGACTAGTGGTCCAACTAACCACTCTAACTAGGCCAACTCACGGCTAGACTATTCAACAGTCGTTAATTTTCACTTGAACTAATTGTGTCATAATATGGGAACTCCTCAAAAAAAAAAAAAATTGATAGTTTTAATTAAAGTGAGGTCATAGAAACTAAATAATCGCAGTACAAAGTTATAGATACCTTAAATTATCATAAAAAATATGCATACCTAAAAAAAGTTGAGATACGTTAATGTAATTTCTGACCCATCAGTTACTTCGTTCATGCATCTGTTATAATTATAATGCACAATTTCTTTTCTCCAGCTGTAGATGCTTGGTCCAATTTTCGGGGGACAAAAGACTTCAAACTTTGAATTCAAAATATTTGTTGTAATTCATCACCACACACACACACACACACACACACACACACGAGTGTGTCTTCGTGCCTGTAAAATTGTGTGGATATATTCAGATTGTCGACTGGTTTTATTTAATTAACTGCTGTCGAAGTTTGCAGAGTCCTCCAATTATATGCCTCATTTCGTTTTATTTTTAATAGTGGTAATTATGAGTATGTATTTTAATTCTGGACCTTCATGCACGTGATGACCATATCTTGATAACCATATATTTTAAGGGTTAATGCATTTTTTTATGCATGAACTTTTGCCAAGAAGTCAAATTTCTGACCAAATTCGATGGTGCGGAGTAGGAATTACTGATATATTGTTAAAAATGTATAATGTTCTGACTTGATGCTCCTTTAAATGATGATAGCGATAACTCGTTCATTTAAATTGATGCTAATAAGTAATTACTTTAATCCCTTGATTTGTGTGGTAACTAAGACACTAGGTACATTTAATTAACATTATGACACTAAAGACATAAATGCACTTAGCTGTCCATGCTTTCCTTTGCTAGCCATTGGCTCGACTGACGAGATACACCAACCTGTAACCCAATTAATGTTAGTATGTATGTAACGTAATTACTTCTTTCAACATTAAAAATATACTTATATTCGACAACTTTTTCCTACATTTTCAAATATATCTGTCGTGTTTGCAACGATTCTTTGCAATTTAGTCAAACCCTTTGAAGATCCTATTCTTGTATAGTCCTATCAACATACCATTGAAATCGAATTAAAAGTAATTGAATATTGGAAACGTTATGGAAATTCTCATGGAATTCCAAAACGATTACAAATAGAAAGTATTGACTTTTCTAAATCACGTAAAAAAGAAAAAGAATTGCCACCATTATCACAAAAATCGGTACAAGTCTAGTTCCATGCGTATATTTTTGTTCCACCAACATAGAACAATACAGTAAAAGCTCTATAAATTAATACTCTATAAATTAATAATCTCTCTAAAATAATAAAATTATCCGGTCCCGACTTGGGCCTTTGTAAAAAATCATCAAATTCGATAAGATAATAATATAACAATTTTTTGGAAAATCCCTTTATAAATATTAAGTCCCATTAAAACTCTAAATTAATAATTCATAAAAATTACAATTATAACTATGTAATTTGCTAAATAAGATTATATTTGTTACTAGATTTTCTTTAGTTTTAATCTAATTGGATTTCATCTCTAATTTTTAAATTGCATTCAATAGTTCCGACGTCGAGTTTTCTAGCTGCAACAGAAAAATGTGAAGAGTTGCCGCCATTTTGTGTCGTTTAATATCCCCACCCTTCTGAAAGTTGGTTGAGCGATACTCCAATGATATCCTACGAGCATTTGATATTGTACTTTGACTAATTTCAAACGATATTTTTCATTAGTTCACACACGTAAATAGTTTTGAGTACATGAATATAATTAATGAAAAATATTTGAATTCTTTTATCGTCTATACATTCTAAATTTGTTAAATTTAAAGAGTCTCTCTTTTAATTAATAATATATTAATTTATCGATATATTAATATCTCTCTAAATTAATAAAATTTCATGGTCCGAAGGTTATTAATTTATAGAGGTTTTACTGTAATAATTTTCTTTCAAAATATTTCCATCATCCTATAAATATTATGCATGTTCTTTTTTCTTTTTTATGAACCGAATCGGGTATGTGGGCCGCACTATTTGTTTGAGTAGGCCCAAATCGGGCCGACCCGACTCGAATTGATTGAAGCTCCGAGTCTGAAGGGAGTATTTTATTTTTCTTTTTCCTTTTATTATTGACTCAAAAATTTCAATTTCAATGCCATGCTCCACCACAAGTTTGAACCTTTTAGCTGCTTCATTCTCGAGGAAAGACTCTTCTACTTGGTTTACTGAATAAAGTCAGCTAAATTTATCAAAAGCCAAAAGGAGCAGAGAGATGCTAACAGTGAGCTCGGGTGAGGTGGAATCGATTGCTGTAGCAGCTGATAATAGAGGGAAGCATAGGATCTCGGTTGAATTGAAGAGGCTTGAGCAAGAAATGAGATACTTGGAGGTTTTTCTGTTCTGATTTATGCTCTTTCTGTTTGAAATCGATCGATTCTGATTCAATTCGCACGCATTTCTAGTTGGTTTAGGGAATGAATTGTTGCTGCCTGCACTTTTATTGTTTTAGTGTTGATGAAAGGTTAAATCATGTGTTCTCTAGGGAAAATTCGGTTGATATTGAACTTGTGGTATGTTCTCTTTCTTGACTGAAAACAATCGATTCTTCGATTATGCTGCTGAAGTGGTGATTATGATTGGAAAACTCGTATAGGAAATCCACATTTAGGTTCACTTGATTAACCAAGTGTTCATCATTACAAAAAGCGCGTTGTTTTATATCTGAGAACCGATTGAACATAGGGTTTGAGCATGTACCTGTTATGATGGAAGTTTATTTGTTCGTTCACCGGAATGCTCATTGAATATCTCCACCTTGCTGTGTACACTATCCTTCTTTTCTTGATTAGAAGAATTACTTGACTCTTTTGAAGGATGTAACAAGAAGACTCGTCAAATGTAACATCTCTGCTGATTATAAATTTGGGATCAGATTTATATAGTCTATATCCTTTTACCCCTGAAGCGTAACCGAGAAAAATACATTTCTTACCTCTAGGCTCTAACTTTCCCTCCTTTACGTGCATATAAGCTGCGCACTGAAGTTTGCTGCATATAGGTATATTTGCTGTTAGATAACTACCAACTAGAAGATGAGTTGTATCTTTTTTTCGTAATCTGATAGAATGAATGTGATACTATCTTTGATTATCTTTTTGCTTTCATGGGTTCTGTGTTCTGCCACCGTCGCGTTAGTTCTATTATTTTCTTGAAACATCCATTTAAGCCGTATGAAGAAGACGAACATAAAGATGAATTGTAGCAGATCATTCATTACTTCCCATTATTGTTTGCCTTATATAAAATCTTTATAACATGCATATTAGACAGACCTCAAAGCTCCTTTAACAGGAGGAAATCGAACAGCTCGAGAAACCGGAGAAAGCTTCTGCTTCTTAGTAAGTTAAATTTTCACGCGCGAATTTTCTTTTCTTTTTTTCTGTCTTTATAATTGCTTTATGTAATGATTCAAACCAGGATATTGAATAACATGGAAACAACTCCCGATCCACTGCTCCCAGTGTAAGACACAGATGTGCTCGTAACGTATTCATATTTGCATGTACATTTTTTATTCTTAGGCTATTTTCTGTGTTCGTCAATACAGAACGACTGGCCCTTTGAATCCTTTATGGGACAGATGGTTCGAAGGGCCACACGATTCTTCGAGATGCAGGTGTTCGATACTATGATGGTAGTACTCTTCTTTCTTTTTATACTCAGCGTAGTTAACTCGAACTCTCTCTTCAGTAGTGAAGAAATCGTCGTGTTTCTGTTGCATTGCAAGGCTTCGACTTGATTTTTAGATCTATAATCTAACCATTTCTCTCTTTGTTCTTCATCTTCTCCATCTTATTACAGTGACAAGAAAAAACTTGTAAGCAAAATAGTCAAAGATTGGATTTTTTTAGTCTATGGTGTCTCCATTCTTTTGTTGACTATTTGATTGGCCCAACCCAACAGACCCAAGGTGAGAAATCGCAACACTTCATACAGATTTGACAAAAGTGAGCATCATTCTGAGTCTGACACAAAATTTTCTTACCTGGAAAATGACTTGGCGAACTGGACAGGTTTGGCATCTCTAGATTTGTTTTTTGTAATTTGAGTGACGTGATTATTATTGTTTTTATTTATTTATTATCGAAAATTTTACATCTTAAAAATAAATTGCTAGTTAACCTATGTACATCAACCAAGAAGAAAACTGTAAACTACGGGCCCTGATATTTTTTCTGACCATTCCGTGGATCTGAAGCAGAACTGAAAATATCAGAAAAGAAAGAAGGAAAAGCTTTTGAAGTGACGTTTGAGTTTTAGTGCAATTACGCAGTAGGGGTGCGGAAGTTAATATTTGCTGGTGCAAGGGTGCAAAAATAATTATAACGTTTTCTTTCTTTTTTTTGGTTAATAAATATAGGGTAATAAAATTATGGTATATTCCGTTTCAGGCACCCTGGATTCAGGCCCTGTCAGTATAAAATTTAGTTTTAAGAATCTGATTTATGCAGTACCACTTTATTGTTATGCACTACTACCACTTCATTGTTATGCAGTACCACTCATTTGTTCTGCACTATGAGGTGGTACTGCAGAAAAATGGAGTGGTATTGTAGAACAATGAGTGGTACTGCATAAAAATGAAGTGGCAGTGCACAACAATGAAGTGATACTAGAGAAATCGGGTCCTTAACACTAATTTTTTTTTCCTGTAGGGGCTAGAATTCAGGCCTGAAAGGGGCTAAATCAAAATTGTCCCTAAAATTATTGATGGACCTTTTGAATTGATTGTATCAATTTATCAAGTCATTATCGAACTGGTCCAGTTTTAAGACGTCTCGAAGCCGTAAATGTCCTTTCAATATGTGTTTTCGTCTTTCTAACCAAATACATCGGATAGTTGTTTTTGCGCATAGGTTGAACTAACCCTTAGTAGAGATCGATCAATACATACATAAATATATTCGGAAAGTATATCAAAAAGTGACCAAGATAAACGGCAACTCTTTTATGAGTTAAAGAATTTAGTGAACTTCTCGACTCGGTTGATATATTCAACATAAAATTGAGAAGAAATGAAAATCTTCCGTATAAATAATATTATAACTCGATCTATAATTCTTGATTGAAATATCATATCCTCCATAATTACATGTTTACGAATACAACAAAACAACGGCGAAGATAGGAGGTTTAGGTGAAAAGGATGAGAAAACATTCATCATGACATATATTCATCTTTTTTCTAACAAAATAAAAATGATAACTTTATGTCATCATCATCTATTGCCATCATTTCCATTCTTAATCATTTCTTTTCAATTTCCGTGACGCCAGCTTTTGTGAAGATTGGTACTTTAGTTAATAGCTAATCCACTCGTTGTCTAGTTGGGAAAGAAATGAATAATGAGAACAAAAAAAACTAATTACTTTAGTCTCTTATCCTTTCCCTAATTTAATTAAATATAAAGAATCAAAATTTAAACCTCGAATATTACCCTATATAAACCCACATTATTGATGGGCAATAATTGAAATCTGGTTTGTACTTTATCGCGATGAGATTGTACATTCCTAATATATATCACAATTAGCAACTTGCATTATATTCAATTTCTTTTATTTTATCATAATATTTATCATAAAGAAAATCAAACACAATGACCCACATATGTTTCACTCATTAATAATACCTACTACTTCAACTGTTTAGAAACAGAGGTCGAAAATGACATAGTTTTTAGAGTTACACCCTAAGACCCAACCCCACTCCAATAGACAACCCTCTAGTTATGTAAATCAAATAATAAAATATTGCTCCTTAGGATGAAGTTTTTTTGGATACTTTTTGCAGAACAAAAAATTTTGTGTAAGATTAATTTTATGTATAGAAAATATAAATAAATTAATGAACTATATTAGACGCTTACAATGTCAAATAACAGGTTGGAAAATTAAATAAATTCAAACGATTACCTAGCATGTCTTTTTCGAAGAGACCGTGAAACATTAAATAATAGGCCCACATGATAGTCATAAATCATCATAATTAACATACTTTAACAATGCTACAATTAGGCAAGCCTTTTCTTTTCTTTCTTTTTTCTTTCCCTTCCAAATAATTGACCTATCCTTTTGTTTTATCTGTGCTTGGCTCATAATTAGGGTGTTCGGGTGAATAAATATTATTTTATGTAAATATGAATCGAAATGAAATTTCCCATTTGTTCTTAGTTTCTAGCAGTTGTATATCTCGAAAGCATCTCACATACGCTTCTACCATGGGCGCGTCGCATCAGATCACAGCCCAAGATAATCCAACGCTATTCGTTTCGCCACGTGTCGTCTATCCCACTTACCTCCTATATAAGTCCCTTTCTCCTTTCATTTGCTCACAAGGAACCGAAGAACATAAGCAAATAGAAGAGAGAAGAAAAGGATAAACTAGGAAAGAAAAATAGAAAACAGAGCTAAGAAGATCTTCCGTTCGCCGGAAAAATGCATAGCCCGGCGAAACTCTCATATACATATTCGAATTCTCTTTCGCACAATGCTCTCTTTCCTTTGCACCACCGTCACATCTTACACGATAAACTGCAGCGAACACAGTGATAAGCAGAAGCACCACAGAGGCGAGAAAGCTAGAGTTAGATTTATGTTTTTGGTTTGCTAACGACTGCGAAATTTGTTACCTATATCCTTGAGCATGCCTTTTCCGATGAGGATTCAGCCGATCGACGTCTCTGAAAACGACGTCGCCTTGGTGAAGCATCCGCAGCAGTCTGCATCAAAATCGCGGCTGAGGCGACTTTTTGACCGTCCGTTCAGGAGAGAAAACGAAGTCGCTTTGGTGCCTACCTCGATCGAGCCGAGCTCCCTCTGCTTGGACAAAATGGTGAGGAACTTCATCGAAGACGCTGGTGGCAACAGTGATAAGGCCGTGAAATGCGGAAGGAACAGGTGTAATTGCTTCAACGGTAACGAAAGTTCTGATGATGAAGTTGAGCTTGATTTCTTCTCAGATTCTGTTACGGCAAACTCGTCGTCGCTTTCTGATTATTCAGATTCTCTCAAGGTAAACACAAGTTTCGAAGGCTTAAAAAAAGAAAATTGAGCTGACTAATTTTGTGTTAGCTGATGAGCTTTTCGATTTTTGATTGCTCCAGAGCTTGGTACCGTGCGCGAGCGTTGTGGAGAGAAACCTACTAGCAGATACGTCGAGAATCGTTGAGAAGAATAGTAAAACTTGCAAGAGAAAAGACGACTTGAGAAGAGTCGTCGCCGAAAACCTGATTGCCCTGGGCTATGACGCATCAGTTTGTGTGTCCAAGTGGGAAAAATCTCCATCGATTCCAGCAGGTAACCACAGTTTCCGATTCCAATCGCCGATTATAGTCATTTCTTGCTGATTTTCGCGTATGTTTGCGTTGGGAAATGAAAGATGAGTTTTATGCTATGTCTTTGATTCAAGCAATTCTATTCCTAGCTCGCCGTTAGGTCTTCGTGAAAATAGTACTATCTTTGCTGCTGAAATTTTTTTGACCGAGTCGTGTTTATAAAATTACAGGCGAGCACGAATACATAGACGTGATAAAGAACGGCGACCGCCTGATCGTCGACGTCGACTTCCGATCGGAGTTCGAGATCGCACGGTCCACGGCCTCCTACAAACAGATCCTCCAATCGCTGCCGTCCATCTTCGTCGGCAAATCCGATCGCCTCGTCCAAATCGTTTCGATCGCCGCCGAGGCAGCTAAGCTGAGCTTGAAGAAGAAAGGCATGCACATACCGCCGTGGCGCAAGGCGGAGTACATGGAATCGAAGTGGGTCGGTCACTGCACTCGGATGCTAAAGAAGCCATCTGAAGAAGATGGGCTTCAGAAATCTTCAGGTAAGGCCTCCTCGCAAAACGACGCCGTTGTAAAGGGGGAGGAGGGCGATGATACTGATAAAGCGTCATCCCGAGAAAATGACGCCTTGGGTAAGGAGGAGAGGCAAACGACGTCGTCGACGACCGAAGTGGTGACGTGGCAGCTGCCCGCGGTAAGGGAGCGGAGTCTAGGGAGGGGAAGTAGAGTGATTGTGACGGGTTTGGCTTCTCTGCTCAAGGAAAATTTGTGAAGCGAAAATAATAAAAAGGGAAAATAATTTTTGGTATTTTATTTGATTTTTTTGGGGGAAATTTTTGTTTTTGGACGAGAAGCTTCTAACTTTTATGGTGGGAGAGCGATGTGACGTGTATAGAATATTAATGGAGGCCTCCGAATATTACTTTTATAATGTGAAAATATCGGGGGTGAAACTTTAGGATAATGGTAAATGGGGGTAAGTTGGGAATATTTTTATTTCTGTTGTCCCTTCTTTACTACGCAGAGGGGGTTTTTATGTCAAAAGCAGGAAAATGAAGAAAGGGGTTGCTACTTTCTTGATCCGTCTTCGTTTGTAATAATCATATTTTCATGAAAAGTATCTATGTACTATTAATTTGATTAACCATTTCATATTCGTTTTGTCACTACAATTTACGTTGGGCGCATGTACTATTAATTTGATTAACCATTACATATTCATTTTGTCACTACAATTTACGTTGGGCGCTTGTCTATCGAATACTTTAATATATATATATATATATAATGTATGAATTTGCATCCATATCCATTTGTTGCCTGGACAGGAAACACGAAATGCAGAAATATGCTTTTGTATTCTGTTTCCTTGTGTAAATATACTATGCTACTTTTTCGGGGAAAGCAAAGAACTTGTGATGCGGAGAAAGCGTGGGCGTTGTAATAAAACAATGAGATGACGCATCGACTCGTGGTATCTAGGACAACGTGAAATTATTATAAATTTTTATATATTCCCTCTGCCTATTTTTGTTAAATTGTGTAGATGTCAGATTTTTATCTATTTTCCTCGGTTTGGCTCATTCTTATTTTTCGGACCGTCGACTTTTGTTACTTGACGGGCGTTGGATTTATAAAGTACGTAACTTTAGCTAAATACTAAGTTTTCGTGATTAAATTTATAATCAAATGTACTCATTTCCTAAATAAGATTAGATCTTGGGTAAAATGAATGTGAGCAATGAGTGATAGATATCGAATCGTGAACCTCGTGAAATCCCATTACTTTTTGTATTTCAACTTTACCTTTTAAGGCGAGCTTTTTACTTTGACCAGACAGGTGGTAATCAAATGGTGAAAAATAATATGCAATAAATAAATAAATGTAAGAAAGAGATTCCGAGGAAGGATTTTTAATGGGACTTAATACATGGTAACACAAATTGAATTGATTTAAGGTCCCAAGCAAGGAATATTGTTGACTTTCTTGGAGTTATACCACATGATTCATTGACTATTCATTTTATTTGCCTATGATTTTAGTGGAGAATAATAAATAAAATATATTAACAGCAATCTGCAACGTAATCTACTTATGTATTTACTTTCTCAGGCTCAGATGCGTTGCGTCTGAAAGAAAATAACTGCCACTAAATAGAAATTTAAATTGGAAAAATTACCCAATTTAAATGTGCTGTGCACTTCTCGGTTTTGGTACAATTATGGACTTAAAGATAAAGCAGGTATTTAATCATTGACATGTCTGACATATATTTTGATTATTATGTTATCAAATATTTCTTCGTAATATTTTTGCTTTTGTTAATTTTATTCGCAATCAGTGGGGCGGGGCATCTCTTTAGTCCCAATTTCTGTGCAATGTGACACATCACATAATGTGTAGGGCCTCATCTCAATTTGAAAATAAATAAATATATTATCATATCCTAAATTGAAAGCTGTGGATGTGGACCATATCGTAGAAATAATAATACTATGATAATAAAAGCTATGGTGACAATTTCAAGTTTTTAACTTATTGGTGGGTCCCTATCTTTGGTCAATAAATAATACTAATGTGAATGCAACCATTCACCTACTATTAAATATTTAGAATAAATAAATTGGAACATAAGTTAATATATTAAATTGAGGTTGCTTGTGAAAGCGTATAATGTCTCGTAATAATACTTTATTAACGATCAAAGACAAAGTTGATACTTGATAGTATATTTATTTTTTCGTATTAGAATGAAACTGAGTATGTAATGCATAATTGCATATTCATCGATGTGCTCTAAGTATATATCTATATATATATATATATATATATAATACATGTATGTATTGCATTATCTTAAACAAGTCTATGTCTATATATTAAATGATTGCGTTGCTTCTATCGTTATGTATCGTATAATGGAAAAAAAAAAAAGCACACTTATTTTAATAAAATAAACTATTCAAAACAATATAATACCAGTACAATTTTTTGTAATAAAGCATATGAAAACTCTTCAAACGTTTCATAGTTTTGCACCAAGACATTTCATTACACTGATAAAGTTTTAAAGAACCGAAGTCTACCCAATTTTTAATTGTATCTTTTCCTTTTTTTTTATAGTGATGCATCTTTATCCAAAATTAAATATAACATGTCACATGTTGTATGTACCTATATAAGCTTTTTGAAGCTATCCGTAAGAAAAAAAAAAAAAAAAAAGTGGTCTCAGGTCACTTAAACCTTGGTGAGGCGGGTGGTCCATTATTGTTCACCTCCTTTTTTTAAAATAAATTTGATCGGAATATATTATTAAATTACAATTGCTTCAAATAAATAGTGATATGGGTCCAGCTAATCCTATACCGTTATATTTGTTTATTTAATTAGTATATTTTACAGTACAAGTTGCCTCTAATAAAATTTACATCTGAAACTATTTGAGCGTAAGATATATGTACGCTACTTGCGTGATTGCTTCGTTGCATCATTTATACTATTTTTGCAATTACAAGTTGTAACATTATTCTAGTTATATGTTATACTCGATTGATTACTTGCATCATGGAAAATCGATTATTTTTCTATAATCAATATAAATAAGTACAACTTTCAATACCATCAAACATCTAAGCAAGCATCTAAGATGAAGTGTAGGGTAAGTATAGTAGGTCTCTTATTACAAAATACGAGAAGATCAACTTGTTATAGGATTAAGGAACAAATATGAGATTTTAAAATAGCCAGGCATACATTAGAGAGTAATATAAATTATGATGTACAACTTACTCTATTAGGTCGTTGGGAAACAAGTCATTACGGCATCGAATATTTTTTTGTTCCCGTTTTTTTCAATAATTTGGAAGCAACCTATTTCAAGGAAAAAAGTATATTAAATGTGTACAATGATTATAGGAATTCTAGATTAATAACTGTAAGTGACATCTATGGAAAAATATCCAAGAATAAAAAATTTACAAATCAGTTCCTATGTCATAAATTTTTACAGATACATACCCGCTTTACTGTTTGTACCAATTTTCTCAGTCTTGCCGTACCTTTTTATGTGTGTATTGTATACCATGTCACGCATTTATAGGTACCATATACGATTTCTATATGGTACTTTAGTGTGTTAATATGACACACACTATTTTCTCAACGTATTACGTACCATGTGTTATATGGCGTACCTGCGGCGGATCGGGTACCTATGTGCACAAAATTTATTCTATTAGATATCTACATATAAAAAATACTGACATAGTACTGAATTTACAAGTTTTTATGCAAATGGATATTTATGTGTATACCATAACCGTAATTAGATTATAATTTATATTTACACATATGTGGGCTTATTAGGGATACTGCAAAATGGGCTGATAAGTGTGGACTTGTGTAGTCCAATCCAATAAAGCCCATTTAGAAAATATGTAGCACATTAGGGATTTTTCTATAGCCAACCAAGTACCAACTATTGTTTTCAATTCATTTTAACTTTTTTCTTTTACTTACATTTATTTATTAAAATTAAAGAAATTATTGTACAAAAAATTTGGATATTTCGACTAGTTCAAAAATGTACTATGTTAACGACGTACTTTGTCTCAATCTACACATGTGAGAAAAAAAATTATTCCATTTTATACCATAAAATATGTGGTATATAATGTCTTATCTTAAACTCAAATTTGGTGTTTTCTTCATTGATGTTATTTTATTGGAATGTAAGGGATCAGTTGTTGTCTTAAAAGTCATTCGTGACAACGCATGCCACAATAATAATAACACTACCCTCTTGCAAAATAAAAATAAAATAGCTCAAATATGCTACGTGACAAAACAATTATTTTCATCAACCTTATAACAAGACCCATGCGAAATAATTCTTGATTCCATTTGATGCTTCTTTTCGAGTCTCACTTATCAATGATTAAATTGTAGAAATTGTGCAAAAAAATAATAATTATTGTGTAGTGGAAATTAATAATCGATTTATTAGGTAAAAAGATATTAGTGGAAAATCGCAAGAGACCTTTTTTCCGCCGAGTCGAACAATCGTACTCTTATTCTCCATATGATTTTCTTCACATGCATTCATTAATCTGTATATCCCCACGAACCCATTTGCGCAATCTCTCTGTATTTTCACTCGAAGAAATCAGCTGAAAAAATCAGTTTGGCAAGTATCTGTGTGCAGAGAGATGCTACAGTTGCACAGCTTAAAGCCATGGATTCCAGCGATACATCACAAGACTGTCCAATGTTCTTCGAAAAGGTGACCCGATTATTGCTACATGCATACGATTCGATGTTAAATGTCTGTTAGTGATCCTCATGCAGAACTCGAGTTAGTGTATGTGTAATACACACGTTCTGTATGTAAAAATTACTCAGTGAGATATCTTTATCCTTTCCCCTTTTTTCAAAGCGGATTCAGGTGCGATAGGTTATGTGTGTTTCTAGTAAGCACGAAGAAGTTTGGTTTGTGCGTTTATTGAGAAATTTGGACTATTGAATTACGTATCTGAAGATTTCTGATTTCATATAGGGCCTTATATAACTGCTTTACCGATTGTATAAGTCTATTTCGAAGTTCTCAATGTGAAAAATGAAGAGCATTTGCCATTTTCTCGATCATAGTGAAAATGTGAACGTTTTTTATGTTCAATAGTCATTGCCTGGCTACTTCTATGTTTTGGGCTATAGTTGAATGACATGTTTCTGAAATTCTATAATGATATGCTATTGCTATATCCCTTGGGCTACTTCCATTTGCCTGAAATTCTCTTCAAGGTAATGTATGTGTGAAAATACTTTTGCTATATCCCTTGTTCGTTTATTTGTTTTATGTGTTGCCTGAAGTAGATATAAAAGTAATTAATTTGCAAATTGAGAAACTTGGGTGATTTTTGAAGGTCAACGTTTCCTCCTCGATGCCATTGGATTTTTATCTCAAAATTTCACATCGGGAATTCACTGAATTGCAATGGAGGTGAGTAGAACCGACTTTCAATAACATTCTTCCTGTAACATTTATCTAATGTTATTCCGTTAGCAATGTTATGCTCTGTAAATGAAGTTATTGGATCATTAGGAGTTGTCTGATTCTACCATGCTGATTCCTTGCAAATTTTTCCTAGGGAGCTGGAAAGATAGTACCATAATACCACAGAGAAAGTCACATCTTTCTGCTAAAGAGACCATATTAGACAATGCAGATTCTAGTACCTTGAAAGTGATTTCAGAAGACACCCTTAAGGTTTGTGCATTTAGATGATTGGTGCCATAGCTTAATTTAAACACGATTAGATTTGTTCTTTGTGTTTCTTTCAATTTAGATCCTTTAACTATCTCTTGGATATAGTCGTTGGTGGGTTGTATTACAGCATAAGCGATTAGCAATGATTCTGTAAAAGCCCATGCAGGACTGTGGAGTAAAAATCCGGATTGTGCCACTGTCGTCTTATGTCCTAGTGAGAGTGATGCAGCTAAATAGCTACAACACAATGATGGAAATAGTTCGCCGGTCATTTTATTTCGCAGTTCAAGCACTAGCAGCTTCAACCGCTTCACCTTTTGCTTGCATCTCTAACTCTTTAAATAAACCAACTCCGTTGCAATTGGATGTTTCTTTGCCTTCAATTCAAGATATCCAATGGAATTTCGCTCGATTAGTTTACCTATTCAACATTCAGTTAGAGAGAAACGTTGCCATGTAAGAATTTGTAAATGCTGCTCTACCTGGTCTTACTCTTGCATTCACCTTACCTCCATGTATTAAACCTTGTTCTTACAAAGTCACAATTTTCTTGCAGATTCTTTATTGTGCTCCTTGTGGCATGCTTCTCATTCGTCGTTATCGGCGGGTTTCTGTTCTTTAAGTTCAGGTCAAGTACTGTCTCTGACATGTTCATTTTGAATTTGAACAACACAACATTAAAAGCAGTCTGCAGTTTCTAGGACCTTTCTTTGTATTCATTAAGCAGCAATTACATTCAGAAGTTGTCTACTACACTTGGTGGAAACGACACAGCTTAAGATTTGTGGTTTCTAATCTATGTTTGAGAATGCTATTCTAGATAAAACATGACGGTAACAGCGAATTCTATCTTCGAATCTCTGTTTTCCTGGACTTCAAGTAACAATTGATTGGCACAATGCACTCCTTCCCATTGTTCTTTACTTCGAGTCCATTGGAGTTTCATATAGTTCTGGACAAAATTTGTTATGTTATTTCTATATCAGTTAAGATGTAATTCTACAATTTTACTTTTTCGTGTGCTAAGGTAATTTTCTCAGCTTCAGGGCCTTGTTCTGTGAAGTCTCATGTTTCCTGCTGATACGAATAGCACATTATGGTTATGTACAGGGGAAGCACTCAGTCACTTGAGGATTGCTTTTGGGAGGCTTGGGCTTGCTTGTGTTCGTCATCAACCCACCTTAAGGTATGATGATTCATTTTCGTGTCTTTGACCTTGCCAGTCGAAACTGCATTTCCTGTTTGATGTCATTCTCCAATATCAAGTGCAGCAAAGAACTCGAATAGAACGTGTCATTGGTTTTATTCTTGCCATATGGGGCATACTTTTCTATTCTAGGCTATTGAGCACCATGACCGAACAGTTCAGGGTTAGTAACATCCTCTTTCTTGGTATAACATAGTGAGAAGAAGAAGTTGCTACAATTAATATGCACTTCGACAGAGTAACATGTACAGACTAAGAGAAGGGGCACAAATGCAAGTTTTGGAGACAGATCATATAATTATTTGCGGAGTCAATAGTCGTCTCAGCTTTGTATTGAAACAATTAAATAAGTATCACGAGTTTGCTGTACGCTTGGGAACTGCTAATTCGAGGTAATCAATGCGCCATTTGGTTCTATATTTTTTTTTTATGTAGAGAGCACTTCAAGATTACATCAGTGCAATGCCAATTTACAGGAGACAGAGGATTCTACTTTTATCTGATCTTCCGAGGAAGCAGATGGATAAAGTAGCTGATACGTTAACCAAAGATCTCAGTCATATTGATGTTCTAACAAAAAGGTTAGTTCAAATATTTCTTTCATATAATTTCAGGTTCTAATTATCCCCATCTCTGAGAAAGTGTATGCCTCTGTAGCTGTAGTCTAAGTTTGACAAAGTCCTTTGAACGAGCTGCAGCAAATAAGGCGCGTGCCATTATTATACTACCAACAAAGGACAACAGGTAAGAACTGATAGAACATGGAGAATTTGGTAAAGGATACATAAGCATAATGCCTATTGATGACTGCATTCAAGCTCCTATCACTAATATGTTGATGTAATACATCCAAAAGCGCTGGGCTCGTTTATGTTTTATGTGGCCAAGTCTTTTAGAAAGACAACTAAAATAGATTGGTTGGTGCATTGCAGTAAGTCACCTTCCTCGGTTCATTTGTGTGGTACTATTCCTTGTGTCTTTCTTTAAATCTCAGGTATGAAGTTGACAGTGATGCATTTCTCTCTGTACTTGCTCTTCAACCCCTTTCAATGATGGCCAATGTGCCAACTATTGTAGAGGTAATTTATTTGCCTATTGGTGTTTTTTCTTGTGGGACCGTGGAAGCTCACTCTGTTACCAATTCAGGTTTCAAGTTCAAACACATGTGAGCTTCTGAAATCAATATCAGGCTTGAGAGTGCAACCTGTGGAAAATGTCACATCCAAATTATTTGTTCAGTGCTCTCGGCAAAAAGGACTCATAAAAATATACAAGCACTTGCTCAACTATCGAAGTAATTATCTTGTCATTTATTTCTTTTTCTGTTATCCGTACGATTCTGACGTGCGATCTAACCAAGTCTGACTGTTTTAAGCATGGACTCTGCACGAACAATTCTTAAAATGCAGCATGAATTTGCAGAAAATGTATTCAACCTCCGGAATTTCCCTAATTTAGCTGGACTAATGTACAGGCAGTTGAGACATGGATTTCAAGAGGTAAACATCCCTTATAAAATGCTGCTTGCTTTCCGAGTAAAAACATTCGTCACATGCTTTCATTACCTTTAATTAGGCCGTTGTATGTGGCCTCTATCAAGACGGGAGGATAAATTTCCACCCAGATGACAAAGAAATCCTGAAAGAAACTGACAAAGTATGTTATTATTCTGGTCCTATCTTAAAGTTTTAGTTTATCGAAGCATTCCTTTCCAGTTGCTATACTAACGTTGGACAAAACTGTGAAGATATTGTTCATCTCACCCGTACACGGGAAGAAGAAACCAAACCTCTCATACACGCACGAAATAACAGATAGTGGCAGCGACCTGATCAACAGTCCTGAAACCAGTAAAAGAACTAGTGAAATTTTCAGAAAAGAAATAGATGCAGCAAAAGCAAGGCTCGAGAGCATAGTTAGAAGACCAAAACGATCAGGTTCAAAGGTACTTGACTTAATGATTCACCGTACGCTATTAAGGAGCATACTAGTCGTTATGATCTCAATATTTGTGCAGGCTTCGGATTGGAGCCTAGGCCCTAAAGAGTCCATACTAATGCTTGGATGGAGACCTGATGTACTGGAAATGATTCAAGAATATGATAACTATCTTGGACCTGGAAGTTCATTGGTAAAAAAAGCTTAACAAATCTTGGATGTTTTTTATATCATTAATTTTGTTGGAAAATTATTCCTATAATCACACTCATAATGTATCACATGTTGCTAAACTGTTATGGAACTTGATATGGTTTGCTTTATATCTTTTGAGACAGCAAATACTGTCGGATGTTCCTTTGGACGACAGAACTAAGGCATGCGACATTGCGGGTCTAGGAAAGTTGAAGAATATTCAAGTTTCTCACAGAGTACCATTTTTTTTTTTTATTTAAAGTTTTTGTATAAAAAGAATC
Organism: Craterostigma plantagineum; assembly: GCA_027422505.1. Taxonomy (NCBI): domain Eukaryota; kingdom Viridiplantae; phylum Streptophyta; class Magnoliopsida; order Lamiales; family Linderniaceae; genus Craterostigma; species Craterostigma plantagineum. Next base: position 2,662,557 of record JAPQWV010000076.1, read on the forward strand.
TATAGTTAAGTTGGTTATGATGTTTGACTGATTTTATTTTGTCCACCTTAGGTTGGAAATCCAATGGACTACAATACCTTAGAGGATACCATTATCAACATTCAAAAGTCATTCAAGAACGAGCATATTCCATTTTCAGTAGCTGTTATATCTGATGACTGGCAAGTTGGAGGTGGAAAAATAGGATTTAGCAGTGGATATATAATTACGATAATGCTTTTATTTGAAGGTTTCTTTCATGTGAACTAGATCCATCAAGGGCTGATAAAAACTCAGCATACTCGCTTCTTCTTGCTGAAAGTATCTGCGGTAAACTTGGAGTAAAGGTAATTGCTTTTTCAAGATTTATTTATCCAAACAATGTAACATGGATTTATGCACACACAAACACACATCTCAATATCATGTCCCACTTCTTCACACGGATCAGAACAACTTGAATGCAGGTGCAAAACCTCGTCGCAGAAATCGTTGATTCAAAATTGGGAAAACAAGTAACATTTATTTCGGATACGTTTCATTTTCGTGAGATGACTTTTGCAGAAAACCGTCTTCGAAAGCAACAACTTGCTCCAATTGAAAGTCTACTTTTGCTATGTAGATTGCAAGAATCAGACCATCACTCACATACATTGCAGCTGGGGAAGTAATGAGCCTTGTGACAGCTCAAGGTTTGGCCAATTTCTCTATGCATTCACATATTAATTTTCTAAACTTCGTATCATCAGAACGCCTGCTCTAAAATCTGCCCTCATTCTGCTTTCAGTTGCACAAAACAGCGAACTCAACGAAGTTTGGAAAGACATATTGAACGCCGAGGGAGACGAAATATACGTAAAAGTAAAAGAAAAAAAAAAAGATTTTTCGGTGCTTTATTTGCGTTGGAGCGCCTGAGCCTTTCGTGCTAATGATCTTTTAATAAAATATTTTTGGACAGGATATTGGGCTGTACATGAAAGAAGGAGAGAAGCCATGCTTTAACGAATTATCCGAACGTGCGCATCTCCGCAGAGAGGTTGCAATCGGTTATGTTAGAAACAACAAAAAGGTGGTTGGTTGTTCATCAATTTCAGCTTTGCATTTTAGGATGATACTTTCGGATGATCACTTGTTTGACTTAAGATAAACTATTTCATGCAGGTAATAAATCCAATTCCTAAGTCAGAGCCTATAAGCTTTGAACATACTGATTCATTGATTGTGATATCAGAGCTTGAAGGAGAGCAACCAGTAGTTGTTGGATAGTATCTCTTTTCGGCTTTGCTATCTTTCCTTTTGAATAGACTCAGAGAAAAGCTTGGTTCTTAATGTACTGTACTTTTGGGAATAAAATGAGGATCAAAATAGAATGATTATTGCATATATACTCCAATAAAATGTCCTAAATAGATAGGTCCAGATTGAGGTCAAAGAAAAGAACTCGTCGTTCTATAGCATCAGATAATAAGGTTGTCTCAGATTTGAAGCATGGTGACGTTGTAGGAAAATAAATAAAGGGTAAAATGCGTATAACCACTCGTGGTTTCGCGGAAATGTACATAAACCCCTGTGGTTTTTTTATTGCACGGTACTCCGTCGTGGTTAACTAATGTTGCACCGTACCTCCTGGGCAGCAGTTTTTTCCCCGAAATTGGATTACGCGTCGTTACTGGAGGTATGTTAAGCTTGAAACATATCATTTACTGTTAAATGACTAGAATAACCCCAAATATTCACGTTCTTTTCAAATGATAACCATCGGCCCTATCTAAAATAAAAAATGTTACACTGGCGGTTATCATTTGAAAAGAAGGTGAATAGTTGGGGTTATCTGGTCATTTAACAGTGAATAATATGGTCATTTGAGCGCGTGCAAGTGCATGAATCCAATTTCGGGCTAAAACTGATGTCCGGGGGTTCATTTGAAAAGAAGGTGAATAGTTGGGTTATTCTGGTCATTTAACAGTAAATAATATGTTCCAAGCTTAACCCACATGCAGTAAGAGCGCGCGTAATCCAATTTCGGGCAAAAAACTGCTGCCCGGGGGGTGCTGTGCAACATTAGTTAAACCATGAGAGAGTACCGTGCAATAAAAAAACCACAGGGGTTTATGTGCATTTTCGCGAAACCACGAGGGGTTATACGCATTTTATCCATAAATAAAAATTGTAAGCTAACATTCAAAAGTAACCAACGGTAAATTGGGCCGGGCCAATAAATGGGAGGCCCATTATTCATGTTGCGGGCTTAACATAAATAAGCCCGCAAACCGATAAGCTAATTTGACAGTCTTCTCGAGGAGGGAAATGACATATTTGACCTCATCTCTTCCATCGCAAATCTCTCGATACACGCGCGCACGCGCACGCAACCACGCGAGCACGGGACACCCGAAGGAGCAGACGCACAGTCGCCGTGGGAGATCTATGGGTGTTGTAAAAATAAGCCTGTTGCCAATTCTTTTGATAGTTTTTCATTTATTTATATGCGAAACTATTGCAGAAGGTGTCAGCAAAGAGGAAGCGAAACAGCTCAGAGATGAGGTAATCTGAGCTAGTTCTTGCAAAAGTAGTTATCTTTTTTTTTTTAATTCAGCTGTGTAATTTATGTTTGTTGTTCCAGTGCAAGCAGTAATTCGGGTTATATTCATTCATTTATTTGATTAATCAGCTATTTAGAAGCGATACGAGGTGAAATTAGTTTTGGTTCTCTGAATTCTTTATCTGTTTCGTGCTTACTGCTTTTCTTGGTGTTTGATACATGTTTATTTACCTCTCTCTCTAATTTCCCTCTCTCTTCCTTCTCTCCCCTGAAAAAACCCTAAGCCACTGCACAGCCGCCACCTTCTTACCCCTTTCACCTCCCCTCCCATCCCCTTCTCCTCCTCCCCACCTCGCTCCCGTCTCCTTTCTGTCAACCCGCTCCTCCCCCAACCTCCATTGGAGGTTGGGGGAGCTTGCCTTTTTCTTTTTTTTATTCCTTGTTTTTTTTTTTTTTTTTTTTTTTTTTTTTTTTTTTTTTTTTTTTTTTTTGTTTTTTCCGCCACCCACCTCCGCCGGCCGTCTCGACGCCACCGCCGCCGCCGGCGCCCTGCCCGATGCCCACCTCCGTCGCCCACCTCGACGCCCACCTCAGCCAGCTGCCTCGACGCCCCCTCCGCCGGCTGCCCCGCCGCTCGCCTGCTAGGATCTTCCTCCGTCGTGCCCCCCGCCGGTTCCCAGCGTGTCATCGTTCCCCATCTGACCGCGCCGCCGCCTTCCGTCAACCACTGGCCGTTGCAGTCCACCTCTGTCTCCCGGCGTTCGTCTGGAAACTTTCTCTCTCGACCCTGGGGTCAAGAGCCTTTTCTCCTTAATGGAGCCACAGTCCGATGAAAATAAAAATCTAGAAGTCGAAGGCCAAGTTAAAGTGAAAAGTATAGTAGATTTAGCTTAATAGCTTTTTCTGTTATAGGTTTTTTAGTTCTTGGTCGTAGATAATAGGTTTTGTTTTCTGTCGGTTTTTTGTCCCTCGTGGACCTTTGTCTCCCCACGTGGGAGTGATGTGCCCCTTGTGGGTCTTGTTTTCCTCTTTCTGAGGACTTGTTTCCGTTTGGCGCAATGCGACCAAACGGCTCTATGTGCTGTTTAGCACGTTTGTACTCGTAATTTAGTAATGGCAAGCTATCGTTGGAAAAAAAAAAAAAAAATACATGTTTATTTACTTGCTGGAGTTTGTCTTTATGTAAGAGTCATTAGCCCGAGTTTCTTTTCTTTTCTTTTTTTTTTTTGGAATATGGTGAGAGTTTTGAAAGTTGAATCTTTTATTGCATCTGTGGCCATCTATTCCGAGATGGAACCGTAGTGGCACTCTCAGTTTGTTCTATTAACGGACTTCGCTTGCAATTCATTTTCTATACAACCTGGATGTTTGATCATAGCACAGATGACTTAATATTTCTCAGTGTATCATACATCAGCGTTTTTTTATTTTGAGTGAAAGAATGTGTATTGATTCAGGTTCGAGAAATGTTCTATCATGCATTTGATGGGTACATGAAGCATGCGTTTCCGCGTGATGAACTAAAGCCTTTATCTTGTGGAGGTGAAGATACTCTTGGAGGATATGCATTGACATTGGTGACATCATCTTTTTCATTTTTCTTGCCTCACTTTCTTTCAGGCGCATGCCATGCTCCATAACTTTGTTTGTAGCATATTTTCGAGTTCGTTTTGATCTTTTTCGATGTTTTTCAGATTGATTCCTTAGACACGCTGGCCTTGCTTGGCGATCGAGAACGCTTCACTACATCTGTTGAATGGATTGGTAAAAACCTCCGATTTGATATTGTGAGTATGCACGTCATGCTTGATTTATGAAATGAATTTGCCAATAGTTTGTCGGTTGGTCGGAATGAAATTTCATCAGTGATTTTGTTTGGTTCGATTTGATTATTTTTTTAATTAATTAGTGTGGGAGCGTTAAAAAGAATATACATTTCTTTCTTTTTCTTTCCCGAATCACAGTATTCTCTTCCACTATAAGTCTAAAATCGTTGCTTAACATCTGTTTGGGAACAGACAATACTTTGCTAAAGTGGTTCTCTTCATTTTTGGCAGAATAAAACTGTATCTGTCTTTGAAACTACAATCAGGGTACTTGGTGGTTTACTGTCTGCTCATCTTATTGCAAGTGACTATAATACGGTATAATCCTCAGCAACGTAAGATCTTAGAGTGCAAACAATTCTAATATCTCTGACTTCCTGCTTCCACTTGCTTTCAACTACTACAGGGCATGAGAGTGCCAGCATACGATAATGAATTACTGTACTTGGCAGAGGATTTGGCTCAGAGAATGTTACCTGCATTTGATACTCCCACAGGTATTGTTAGGCGATTCTTATTTACTGACCATATTTTGATGGTTTTGCCGGGATTAGACTTATCTGAAATTGATGTTTATATGGACAAGATACACATGTTTATTTTCCATCAACATGAAAATCCTGATATTTTCATACTATATTCAACAGGAATACCATTTGGATCAGTAAATCTAATGCATGGAGTAGATGAGAACGAAAGCAAGGCAAAGCTTCTTTGTATTCTCTTTGCCTTCTTAATTTTCCTACACCACCTCCATTTTTTAACGAATTTTTTTAAGATACTAATCTGGAAGACCTAAGGCTATGTAGATAACGTCAACAGCTGGTGGTGGGACCTTGACATTGGAATTTGGCGTGCTTAGTCGGCTGACAAACAATCCTAGTAAGTTGACAAAATATTACCCTGTGTGTGCTGGACCTATAGGTTAATGCTATACCTGGCCATTTGTTTTAGTGAGCGTGTTTCATTTTCATGGATCTCTTTTGAAAGTGGCCCAAATGTTTAGAGAGAATACTATTTGCCAGAGGATATGGTGGTTGAAGTATGAGTCAGTTATTTTCCTTAAACTGATGCAGTTTTTGAAGAAGTCACGAAGAATGCAGTTCGTGGACTATGGGCTCGTCGTTCAAGGCTTAACCTTGTTGGAGCTCACATAGATGTGTTTTCTGGTGAATGGACTCAAAAGGTAGCTTTGATTTTTCACAACAGGGCACGTTTCTTTTCTGTTATGTTCTAGTATATTTTCAGTTGATCTAACGCCATCCAGGACTTTTGAATACTTCTGCATTCGAAATCTCTGGCAATTTGGGTTGCAAAGGAGAAAAATCAACAATTTCTGTTAACTTGCAGGATGCTGGGATAGGAACCAGCATAGATTCTTTTTATGAGTATTTACTGAAGGTTAGTTGGAATAGTAGCCGATTCCATTATACGTTGTTTGTTTCAGTAAAGTACTTCCTAATTTTTTTATTGAAGTAAGTAAGTTTTCCTGGCGAACTATGTTGGACTTGGATTTATTCTTTGTGCCATTGAAGACTTCAGTTGATAATATTGCACTCGTCCAATCTCTTCCCCTTCTTTCCAAGGTGATCATTATCTGCCACGTTTTTATAGTTAATTGAATTGTGCCAGGCATATCTCTTATTTGGCGATGAGGAGTATCTTTTCATCTTCCAAGAAGCTTATAAGGCTGCAATGCTCTATCTCCATAATGATCCTTGGTGAGAAAGCTGAAGGTTCACATCTTCAAGCTCTAATATACCACAATTTGCCAAGTAACTTCTTGGTCACTTAAAGGGCTTAATATTGATACTCAATTGTAGGTACGTGGAGGTGAATATGAACTCTGCCGCCCTCGTATGGCCACTATTTAATAGTTTGCAGGCCTTCTGGCCTGGTCTACAGGTAATGTTTGATTCGCAACGTAGTCGAAATTATAAAAAATATCAGATTAAATTCCAAGCGTATTTGCTTTTGATAGGTCCTTGCTGGGGATATTGAGCCGGCAAGTAGAACACATGCTGCCTTCTTTAGTGTGTGGAAGCGTTATGGTTTCACTCCCGAGGGGTTCAATTTGGCCACTTTCAACATTCAGGTGGTTAAGTTTCAGCGTTAAATTCTTGTGTCTCTATTACAGCATAGTGATTCGTCCTATTCCTTTGTTCATGTACTCAAATATTGTGTATCTTATATGTTTTTCCACAAAAGAACTTGTGCCTTATTTTTACTTCCATTTGTGGCGAAACGTCGTGATTTTGAATATACTGATCCGTTGTTTTTTGCTTGGCCCAGCAAGGTCAAAGAAGCTATCCGTTGCGACCAGAATTAATTGAGAGCACCTACTGGTTATATAAAGCTACAAGAAATCCCAGGTATGATTTCTCAAACGTCAGATATGACTCTATGATGAGGAGCAATTCTAACCTCATTCAACTGAATTGAGAATGCTCATCAACATTGAGGCAATACCATGAGAGAGACCACCTGGAAATTTCTTTTTTTTTTCTAAGTTTCGTGCCTCCTCATATTTCATGGCTTCATTTCTCTCCAAGCGAGTAAAAAATTCCGAATAGGGGCCAAGAACGCATTAAACCAAACAAGTCATTAACAAAGAACTCCTTGGCTTGAGTCCAATTAACTCTGTACTTCTTGGGCCTTTTTAGATATCTCGATGCTGGCCGAGACATGCTTGCTAGTCTTCAGTACGGCGCTCGATGCACCTGCGGATACTGCCACATATCAGATGTTGAGTTTCACCGCCAAGAAGATCACATGGAAAGTTTTTTCTTGGCCGAAACTGTAAGTACTTTCGAGTTGCGATAATCTGCTACTCTGTTTTCCCCTGTTTTTCCATATGCTTTGAGCTCCAACTCTCAGGTCAAATACCTTTGGTTGCTGTTTGATTTGGCTGCTGGCCCAGATAACTTGGTCGAAAATGGCCCCTACAAGTAAGTGAGCTGCCCAAAAAATCAAACTCCTCTAGTTGGGTTTTCCCTATTACGTTTAAATTCAAGAGGCTTACCTTCATCTACAGATACGTTTTTAGCACCGAAGGCCATTTACTCCCCGCAACTCCCCAAATATCTTTAGTCGACGAACACTGTTCGTACCTTGGAGCATTTTGTACAATGGGCAATCTCAGACAAGAAAACGCTCAAACATCCAACGTTTCGAGTGGCTTTGGCGAATCGAATCAAACCGACGACTCCTTCACGGATAAAGATGGCAGCGCCCATTTCTCAAAAACAGTAACTTCAGGGTTGATCAAGGTTAGGCTTGGCTTGTATGTGCTTAGAGATACCAATCATTATTCAATGTTTTAGCCACATTTACTCAAGCCCAAATATATTGTCTAGGGTTTCTGTCCAGGATTAGCTTATGAACAGAGGTATGGCGTGTCGTTCGTAGCCTCGGATGAAAGAGTCGAGAAGGAATCATCGAGTGAAGGCCAAGCAGATAATGCACCTCAAGATTCTCCTTCGATTTTAGTTTTAAATTACAGCGCTGACGACCCTTCGATCTCTGATCATTCAGATGATCATCGAACGATACAGCTTGAGACGGGAATATTACAAGTAGTCAATGGAACGTCTTCGGGGGAAAGAGATGATCACAGTTCTTGAGAAACAGATGCGTTTTAAACCGAAGGGAAAAACCTGAAGGAGAGTTTACGCCATGACATTGGCAGTTCGACACGATGGAAGTGAATTGAGTTGAGAAGGAAAAGCTTTAATACTGGGCCAATTTTCATTGACTGCTTTCTGTAACGTTATAAGGGACATTCTTGGGTGCTCTTGTTTTTTGTTAAAAAGATCACATACATTACAGAGTATAACTGACTAAGATATATCATCATGGTAATGATATCTGTTAAGTAGATTCTTTACTACGTAAGAAGTACATTAACACTTTGAAAATGCATTGGCTAGCACCATTTCATTCAAGTCTTATTTATTTCTTTGGACCTCGGCGATGTCTGTTGACAAAAAATTAAGTCAGTACCGATAGTTATATTTCAATTTTGACCGTTCTTTGAGCCTTTTGATATTCTCTTATTGATTGTCATCATATGTGACTGATCACATTAATGTTCTAATGGACTTTGTGTACCATTTTCTTGATTAGAGTTCCCATTCGGATGGACCTATTACGTGTGCGTCGGAGGGAAATTTCCATAAATTTTAAATTGTCAACTTTTTTTTTTCTTGACAAGATTTGAGTATGTATGCATCGAAATGGGTGAATCGTAAGTATTGCTCATATAATTAATCTCAAATACATATACACAGATTTCTCCGTCAATTTAATTGGAATATTGTCTCGACGGATCCATCTCTGAGATGAACCGAACCATATAATCTCTGAGATATTTTCTTGCAAATTTGATCATCGTAACAATTGGGGCCAAAATATTATTTTAGGTCATTAAGTTCACATGTTTTGTTTTTTGGGTCACTATGTTTGATAATTGCAAAAATAGGTTACTAACTATGTATGTCAAAACAAAATCGGACCACCCTCTCATTTTTGGGTCACTAAGTATACGTGTTTTCAATTTTGGGTCACTAAGTATACGTGTTTTAAGTTTTTTGGTCGCTATATTAAATCCATTTTCGCATTCACAAAAACATAGTGACCCAAAATCGAAAGCATGTATACTTAGTGACCTAAAAATGAGATAGTGACCCAAATTTGTTTGGACAAATACAGTTAGTGACCTACTTTTGCAATTATCAAACATAGTGACCCAAAAATGAAAACACGTATACTTAGTGACCTAAAATAGTAATTTGGCCTAACAATTGGCCTTCAATCGCTGTTGTAATTTTGAACTCATCAGCCATAGAAAAACCATGGCTTGTTTTTGCGAAGGTCGTTTTTTTTTTCCCAAGAACCTTCAGAAATTGGGAAACAATAATCACCATAGCTTTAAATTTAGAGAATCCCCCAAACATTGAGCAGGCAAAATCACCTTAAGACGAAAAAGAAAAAGCATGAAGCTCAACAGAGTATTCATAGTAAAAAAGGAAAAAAAAAAAAAAAGGACAAAGCTTTAATAATTTTCTCAAACCCTAGCATAATCCCCCATCCTACTTTCATCATCGTCCCCATCCACGACATTGATCAAACTCCCATACGGCGAAGAATCATCCCCAAAACCCCCATCGACTCCCCTCAAAACACCATGTAAGATCACAATCGAGCACCCAATTACGACACCCAAGAAGACGTTACCCCAAACGTTCGTCCACACAAGGGCGGCGAGGGTCATCGCGCCGAGCAAAATTAAGAACCACTTCTTCTCGATTTCGCGGTCCAACACGACTACGGGATCGTCGGATAGGAATATGTAAATCCAAGCGGCGGAGATGCACAGAAACAGAAGCAGCGCCAGCGGCTTCGTGATCAGGGAGAGCAGTGCGATCAGTAGGATTAGGAAAGTGTAGTTCGTGAAGAAGTGTTTGAGGTTGACGGAGAGGCGGTGGGTGGCGTCCGATAGGGAGATCGGAAGGGAAATTGGGCCGAGGAGCTGGCTCCACGGCCGGAGAAGGACGAGGGTAGTGGCGGCGGTCGGCGGCGACGACATCTACTCTCCTTTGATTTTGGGGGTTTTTTTTCACTTAAGTTATGTGATGCGTAAAAGGTCATTAGCTTTGGCCCAAGGATTTATGTAGTTAAGCTATATTTCCGTTCCAATTATGTCCATGAAAATATTGTTAAAGAATAATATTATATTACTAACGATTATATAAGTATTATACTAATAAAAACTACTCCTATATAAATATTGTTGGAGCTCAATAATTCATAATACTGAATACATATTGTGGCATTTAATTCACATCTGTCCACGGGTTCCAAGTATATCATGGAACATACAAAAATTATTAACTACTAATAAAAAGATAAATAGGAGAAGAGAGTAAAAATATTAAGGTCAGCATACACACTAGGTCAAATTCTGAAATCTGACAATAATAATGAAAAAGAAAGGAAAAACGAAAGAGTTTACTAACTAAAATATGCTATGCAAGAATAGGGTTGTGGGATTCCTAAACCTACAGCATTTTTCCTAGCAGAATCAAACCAAAGAGAAATCCAAGGAAAGGTCAAGAAAAAACGCAGATGGATTCATGTACACAACGGTTGTGAAAGAAGTAATAGTTTGCCTAAGTAGATTTCAAGATTCTCCGAATTGCCTTCCCATGATCATCTGCCCGAGCTTTGCGTAGAGGGCTCGCTGCTCCTCGAATGTCAGGTCCATCATTATCTACAAAACGGGGAATGAGTAGCAGAACAAAGATTGAGTAAAATCGAGCAGAGTTGAGTTGTTGCTCTTTATTGTTACCTGATCCATTATCATTTCAACAGATAAGCTGAGCGATACGATGAATGACTGATGGTAGATATATGCAAAAACGGCCATCACCATCTGCAAGAAAGCAAGTTGCAGAGGCAGAAGGAATCGTTATGGAAAAACGAACAGAATAGAGGAGTAATTTATGTTGATTATGGCATTAGAACGATAATCTGGAATTTTTTGTCTTCAAAATAACCTGGCAGTCCATCCTATCTGTGATTCCACCATGTCCTGGTATGCTATCACCAAAATCCTAGCAGAATGGAATAGAAATGGCTGAGAGTTTTGAACACAAGACATTTGATGCTAAGCAAAGATAGCATGTGTGGAATGAACGGAGGGAAAAAAGGAACCTTGATCTTGAAAGCCCTTTTAAATCCACTGGCGAAGAAGCCCCCGAAAGGTGCAATTATCGACGAAAAGAGACCAAGACACAATGCATGCCACTGCACTGGTAAAATGGCAATCTCACTCCATGGAAACTGAAAAAAGAAGCTCCAATGCGTTGGTACTGCTCGAATTTTTGAATCTATGAGTATGAAAAGAAATTACAATCAGGTTGATAAAGCAGCTACCCATTGAGAAAACCAGTCTGGAACAGAGAAATAGTCTGGCTTGAACAATGGGCCAGGATCACACTGAAGCCAACCAGTTGATAAATCCTGTAAAATTCATGAGTAGTCAATAATAGTTAATGTTTATAATCACAGAAGAACATCTGATCATTGGGATTTAAGTAATTACAATACCTTTCTCGGACATGTCAACCACTGAAATCGTCCCATGACGTTTGCCAACTGAAATGACAGAGGGAACTAATTCAGGAAAAAATTATATATCAATTGCTTACTATAGTCAACAATAAACTATCCACAAGCAGAAATGGATGACAATATTGCTCGACTCGTGTTACATATTTAATACATATAGCACTAGTACAAGTAAAGGCTTAGTTCTCATATCATATAAGAATCATACAGGTGAAGATGTAGTAGCTTATAAGTAAAGGTCTCAAACTAATCGAGCATAAATAATACAACTTAATGTATTCATTAAGTAGTAAACAAAACCAGTGCCCACCAGAAATGCAGAGATCATAGTAGCAACTGAGGCTCCAATAAAGCCCTCCCACGTTTTCTTTGGAGATAGTTTAATCAAAGGTGTTCTCCCAAAGAAAAACCCGAAAATGTAAGCGGCAATGTCATTGATGACGATTAGTGATGCAGGAAGAAGGAACCTGCATTGCCAATAATCTGTTGTTGAGAAACCCTATACCCTAAAATTTTAAACAGACAAGACTTTATTACCAGAAAATTCCTTCAAAGATATTAGCCACAGTGAAAGATGATTGTGTGAACACAACAATCAGAATCATATGCGTCCATGCATATTGACTAAATTGGTACTTGTACATCTTCTTCTTTAGTGAAAGAATGAACCACACAAAACCTGCAAAGAGAAATGACTTCAGCTAAATGTTAGAACCTGAAAGCATCATCACATTTACCCTTAAGAACAAGGATAATTACATGTAAGCTGGCAAAGAAACTAAAACCAAAAACAATAGGTAGAGTATCAACCTGCAATATAAAGAAAATAACAGGTAACCATATGATATTTGACGAAGCCACCCACAAGCTTATACAAGAACTTGTCCATAGTTACAGTATTCACAAGCCTCTGACTGAGAATACGACCATAGACAAATAGCATTGCTGTGAAGAAAAAGTGCCTGAAATTGAGAAGCTAATATATTCAAACAAGAGGTTATGCAAAATCCAACTACATTTACCGCTTTCTTTAGCAAGCGAATGATTTTTTTCCAGAACATTTAACAAGAGTGCCAATGAAAGACTTGAGAAAAATAGCACATCAAATTTTAAAACATTTGCACCTTATGGAATGGAACTACTGAGGTAGTTCATGACAAGTGGAAAGACAACAACTCATCTTAATCACTTACAGGGTGGTGAAATGCAAAGTGCAAACTCGAAAAAAAAATTTCAACTCAGCAATAAAAAATGTAAAGTTCGCAAGAAAGTCGTCGACGCACCAATTTAACAGCCTGAAACCAGGAAGCTGTTTCCCTTCATTTGCTCTCATCATCAAAGTGAATAGCTCCTTAACCATAACAATTTGGATGACAACAACCATGGCCCATATATATAGGTGTCCCATGAATATTATTAGGGCAAAGCCACCAATCATCCAAACTGTAGAATATGTCCGGATTAACATTGACTTGTACTTGCTAGAATCATTAACAAGTAAAGTAGTTCCATTTGCTTTATTGACTTCGCTAGGGACCTGGAAGTACAACGAATTTGAAGATTGATTCCACTGCTAACCGAAATAGAAAAGCAACGAAAGTTGAGAATCCTTATTCCATTATCACTTCTAGTTATTTGCACAGAGAAAGGAATAAAGGTTATCATTAGCAAGGAATGAAATTGACATTAGGAAGCTTCTAGTTGCTAAAGTGGCACACTCATATCCGTTAAGAGACTGATTTTCAACTACATCCTAAAATGCAACGGCTTTAATATTCAACTACCCATATGCAATATATGATTCATGATTGTCTACAATACAGTTCTTCATAATAAGGACTGTAATCATATGAGATGATGCATCCCATCCCATTGAAAGTAATATATCTAGTCATGTACCTCATTTGAGCCTCTGCGCTTACGTAATCTTGGAGTGTGCCCCTGCCCACTGGCTGTAGATGCACCAACAGAAGCACCATCCTTTTGCATCTTTCTTTTTTTGTGTTCGACTTAAACCCCCGTAGATGATATGTACACTTAAAATTCAATTAGAAGCCAACCTGGCCGCCACACGCAAAAGAAATCAATTTCTTCAGCCCAGCTTGATTATTTTCCAGTTGTATCATGCTCAAACAAGAAAATGAACTTAACGTTTCTGTTATATTCAGGTCAAGCCACAAGCTACTGGTTTTTTTCTCCTCATTTATCAATCATGCAAAAACTTTCCATTGTTCTTTGGTTCATAATTTTGAGGATTTATAAACAGCCGCGAATCAGAGATTTTCTCAACTCAAGTTCTTCAGTTCAGTATTGAAGCGGTAGAATCACAGAAACATAAATTAAATGACTACAGTAGAATCCATCTTCCTGCCCGACAGTCCAAAAACTGAATCTCGCAAACAAGCTTGTCAAGATTTGTTACCGAACTATGGACAGCAAATATAAACTTTTGGAGCAGAGTATTGAACTTTGATTAGAAATTAATCAAACGATTAAACCCAAAGCTCTGCGAAACTCACATAAGCAAAAGTAACCTAACTAAAAAAAATTAGGCCACCTCGATCTATACCAAGCTGCATTGCATTAAATCAAGAAAAACACAAATCATAGAGGAAAATTTCAAGCCGTGAATACCAAAAAGGGAAGGAAGACTCAGTCCTAAACATCAAGATACTGCGGTAAATCAAGCATAGAATAGGTGCCAAATCAGAAATAGAGATCTAACCACCGTGTGATTGGTTCGCGTCATTTTAGCTGAAGGATGGGTGACACTGACAGACTAAGTGGGGATAATTATAAATTAAATATGGTTTTAAGTGTCTGGGTCAATTGAGTAATTAAGTTATGTGCAGGGGCTTAATTCCAATTTATGAATTTCAGAATCATCTTTTATCGAGACCTTTTCGTTTTGCGCGAATCAATCGCCCCGCCCCACCCCACCCCAATATGGTAATTGCTCATTAGTGAAAAAAAAAAGACATTATTTAATGATTTCTCTTAATTAATATACGCTCATCAATTATCATCTTAATAAAAAGGTAGAACAATTTCTCATGGATACAACTTTGAGTCCAGAGTGTGATGACCAATTCGATGACCGAGTTTGCATTTAGGTCTTAGTAGGTAGTACTGATGATGGAAGTAATTCTACATGACATTTCTTGTCCATATCAACTTTTAAAATGCATTTTGTATCACACATCCTAACAAAATTTTTATCTTTTTACGTCACCACGTTTACTTTTTCTAGTAGTTTTTCTCCATTCCAAAATTTCTTGTTTGCTTCCTTTCATGATTTGTTTAGTCAAATCACTAGAAAGTGACTACATGACCATTGTGTATTCGTGAGCCTTTACTAAACATACGACATTCCTCTCAACACACTCTTCTCTTGTTTGACGACTCATTGCAAGATTAATTACTTACAAAAAAGACTATTCAATCAAGGGTATGCTATATCATCACATAAATACTTTCATGTGAATGATTGATACGTTTTGCATTCTTGAATCGGCCCATATAAGGGCTAATTTGCATTTGCGAGATATGCGAAAATTTCGACTGCGTATTAATGACTATTTTAAAGAAAGAATGGTGTATAATATGAATTTGGAGCTTTTGAAACATATTCCAATCATTTATCACGAAAAATAACTGGGCAGTTAGTTAACCACCAATAATTCAACTATCTGCTAGTACTACTAATGATTACTATTTCAATAGACATGGGACAAAAGAAATCCAACACGAATAAACTAAGCAAGACAAAAAATGTCTAAAACTCATTGCTGAGTTTGTGTAATGATCAGACACATTAAAGTGAAAGTTGATTATGGTACTTATTCGTTGCTACCATCTCCAAGTAAAGTGCCGGTACCTTTTTAATTTACAATCATGGAAATGAAACGAAAAATGATAAGAGAACGAACTCATGAAATCTGAGTTTGATGAGTTGAGGGGAATGAAGCCTGGTCCGAGATCACTTCAATGGAACTGTAAGTTCATATATATATATATATATTATATAACACTATAGTGAGTTAGCAAAGCTCATAAACCGACATATGGTCTCGAACCAGACAACATTCCCCTCAACAAATAGATGATATTGAACCAAAGTATGACTTGGTTTTTTTCTTGCTTCTGAATATATGACCATGCACTTGTAATTTCGTAGTCTCTTATGTATATATATATATATTAGTGTGTGTGTGTGTGTGTGTTTGGGGTTTCTACGCGTTATAAAATCATGCTTTTCCCCCATATGATAGATATTATTCTAGGATTCACACACACATACACACCACATTTATGTTCAAGCTATGTAAGAAACACACACACACTGAGGGTGTCATTTGGAACTAATCACAAGCAAAGTTAAAGGCAAGAGGATTCGTGGTCTGGTAAAAAAGTCTCCAAGATTCAAGTGTATGGACTGAAAAAAAGATAACGTCCACCTTTTTCTTTTTTTTTTCTTCCTTCATTTATTTTTCTTACAAATAATAAAGGCTAAATGCATATAACCCCTTCGTGGTTTTGCCGAAATGCACATAAACCCTCGTAGGGGTGGGCATCCGGGGTCGGGTTTCGGGTACCCGACCCGATCGGGTAAAACCCAATTGGAGGTTAAAAATCGGGTTTCATCGGGTATCGGGTTTAACTTTAAACCCGATACCCGATGTAATACTTCGAGTCGGGTTTCGGGTAGCAATATGCTACCCGATCGGGTATCGGGTACCCAACCCGATTAAAAAAAAAAAGAAACTTAATTTATTAACTTAATTATATTACTCATATAAGAATAAACTAAAAAGTATGCTTGGCTAAGTGCTTAAAAGGCCTTGTGTAAGTGTCTCGTTCCTTAGAATTGGGTTCGAATCCCCACTGACATCCATTTTTTAACTAATTTAAGTATATATTCAAAAAATTTAAAAAATAATAAAAACCCGCGGGTACCCGACCATCGGTATCCGAAACTGGTCGGGTCAGGGTCGGGTATCAAAATCAAAACCCAACAAAATCGGGTACCCGACCCGAAAAACCCAAAACCCGCAAACCCGACCCGATCCCACCCCTAAACCCCCGTGGCTTTTTTATTATATGGTAATCTCTCGTGGTTTAACTGATGTTGCACCGTACCCCGGACAGCAGTTTTTGCCCGAAATGGATTACACGCGTTCTTAGTGCATGTGGATTAAGCTTGGACCATATTATTTAGTGTTAAATGACCAGAATAACCCCAACTATTCACTTTCTTTTCAAAAGATAACCCCCGGGCCATCAATTTTTGTATTATAGTCCGGGAAAAACCAATAACCCTAGATCGGAGTGGGGCCTACATAGGTGTTGAACATGATAATAATAATAGAAAATAAATACTAAATACAGAAAATGAAACTAAATTAATTAGATAATATAGTTAATGTCATTAATTATGTATAATTAATATCATATTTATTCATATTTTATTAATAAATACCATAGTTAAATATAGTAATTTAAATTTTAAATTAAAAAATTGAAAATAAATTACTAGGCGGGCGGGCCTGGCCCGCCAGGCACGCGGCGGGGCGGGGCGGTCCCAGATTTTTAGGCCTGCGAGATGGCGGGCCAGCCCGCCACGCCCCGCCAAGTGGCGGACTTTGGCGGGCGGCGGTCCGCCCCGCCAAATTGACAGTAGTAGTCATGAGAACAAAATATTAATAATATCCATCTCCTTCACATACGCAACTTACAACTCAACCCAACCTCAATAATTTTCATATTTTATCAATAGTCCAACACAACCCATAATATTTATTTATTTATTATTTACCATATATATTTGTATGTTATTATTTTATTATTATTGAAAATGTGTGCAAAATATATTAAGTTATATTATATTAAAAGCTCTTAATTATTAAAAAATTTGATACACTCACAAATGTATCAATATTGGTATCTAGTTATAGAGAAAAAATATAATGGATTTTGATGAAAATAAAAATAAAAAAATTAAGAGATAATTGAAAATATCATAAAAATGACATTATTGGATATTGTTAGACATTGGGATTTGTGCATAACCATGTCAAGTTCAAGGTTGTCTGCCAACCGATTGTGACAATTTATTTTAATTTTGATTTTTTTTTCTTTTGTCTTTAGTGCCTAGGTTGCTAATAAGCATAGTCTTAATACAAAAGAACATAGAAGTCAGTTTACTTTACATTCATAGTCATAGTATAGTAATACAATTCATTTTAAGGAATTTCCTATGTTTATCATTGTGCAATGACTACTATAATCCTGTTATATTTTGTATATATAATAACATTTTAAGTGAAATGTTTTGAGGCAATATTATAATACGCAGTCCACTGTTGCTCTTCTTTCTTCCTGAAGTTTCCAGTAACTCTCTGGTTTCTCTTCGATCTATCTGTGTTCGCCTTACAGCAGAGAATCAAGAGAGAGGCTATCTTGCAAAATCAATGGCGTTCATGTCTTTCTTGGGCAGATTGCTCTTTGTGTCCGTCTTCATTCTCTCTGCTTACCAAGAGTGAGTTTTCTTTTTCTCATTAGATCTGCACATTTCACTTCAATCTAAAGCTTATCGTTTGTTGTTCAGCTGAAATTTTTACGATATCTGTTTTCGATTTGGTTTCTTTGCGAAGTTCATAAACCCCTATAGAAGGGTTTCCTTTTCTAATCTATGTACATTTGTCATTTTCAAGATGAATACCACTTTTTCAGAGTTGTGGGATCTACAGGTTTTTTAATGTGTTCTTGGGGAGCTTTTTTTTTTTATATTTATGTTAAGGCTAGATTTTTGGGTTGATAAATTCCGTGATTTATGCCTATCTCTTCTTGTATTAAAGCAAGGCCATCTTTGTATCAGCAGATTTGACCTGCCTTTGATTGATTCATAATACATTGCAGATCTCTCTGTATGTCTAGCTATTTCCTTGCAACCGTTTGTGTTTGTGTAACTGCTAAGAAGTTCCTTAGGCTGGTTTCCTTACAGTTTATCACATTTGCATCTACGTTCATGTTCGAATATTTTGCTGTAAACGGTTATTAGACTGAGGCGCTATGATTTCTATACGAAGGTTCAATGAATTTGGAGTTGATGGTGGCTCAGCTGCGAAGCAGTTAAAGCCCAAGTTCAGCGTATTCTCGAACCATGTCAACGCTCAAACTGGCCTTCATCTACCTTCTGTTGAGGTTATCATTATCTTCTACACTTTCTTTCAACATTTGTATTATAGAGATGTCTTGCGCCTAAGATGTTTATTGTAAGAGTAACTTCGAAAAATACTTGCCACAGACGAAACATTTGGTAACGGCTACTATCGTAATGAAAGGCCTCGGAAGCCTCCTCTTTATATTCGGCAGCTCTTTTGGGGCAATAATCCTGGTAATTTTACTGCATTATCTCTTTTCATCTGGTTTTCTTACAAGCTTTCTTCTAATACAAATTGCACTGTTGTTATTATTACATTTATATTTCCGCAGCTTTTGCATCAAGCAATAGTAACGCCGATCTTGTACGACTTCTATAACTACGATGCTGACAAGAAAGAGTTTGCTCACCTCTTTGTCAAGTTCACGCAGGTTTCTTTTTGAAGTTCCTATTTTCAGACATTTAAAGCCATTGATTTCACTAAGGTTTCTTTCGCATACTTTTTACTGTTAGAATCTGGCGTTGCTTGGAGCATTGCTCTTCTTTATTGGAATGAAGAACTCAATGCCAAAGAGATCTACCAAGAAGAAGGCAACAACTAAAGCAAAAACTAATTAGAAAGGAAGGAAATGAATTTTACAATCAGTTCAGTGTTGTTTTTTTTTTTTTTTTCACTTTCATTCTGGGCTGAAATCTCTCTCTCTCTCTCTCTCTCTTCATTGTCTTGTGTTCCATTTAGCCATCATTTATATATGTATTTCATAGTTCTGAAACTAATTTAACTGGAATATTTTGACATATGCCTATCGTCTTTTGCTCGTTAGTTCTCTGTCCAAAACTTAAGATCATTCTTTACGTGATTGAGGGGCCTATTTGTGTGGAGATGAAATGCAATAGTTACTTTGAACTTTCTTGATAATTTACATCATGGATTTTTATTTGTTAAATAATTGTTTGATTTTGATAGAACCCTTCAAGATTCAAATTACAAAAGGTTTTACAATTATGATTGTAAATAGTTGGTTGGCCCATTATAAAAATTTAAATGGAGTAGATTTGAACTTGACTAATGTAAGGCCATTAGACACACATGGGCTTAAAAGAGTACATATATATACTTCAAATCCATAATATTATATACAATACCAAAATTTTTCAAAGTTTTTAGCCATAAATAAATGCGCCACTGGTCTTTTCACACTTGACACTACTACATATTAGAGCGTTAACTTAAATTGCCATGCAATTGGATTTTATTCTATTCATTTTATATGTATATTATAAATGCCAATGAGGAATTGAAGAGGAACTCTTCGTCGTAATCTATACACATAGGTAATGATTGCCTATAATTCCCAAGCTAACAAACGACGTCGTATTGTGCTTGGAGTATTTAAATAAATATATCAATGGTGAGAAAGAGAAAATGTAATGACGAGTGTTTGAGCCTTCAACTTCATCTATATATATTTATATTATATAATATATGTTATGTGACTTCAATGCCACGTATCTTGTCCACCTACTTAAGCAGATTGTATGCTTATATGTACGTGTATACATTGTGTTGATACATAAAACACACATATCATTTAATATGCATTTAATAATAGTGAAACATTTTTAAGTAAAACTCTCAATTATATTGGATTAACCGTAGTAATTAAAAAAAATTTGAAACTGGACTTTGAAACTTGTCCACCCACCACAAAGCGGCTTCGACACACTAACTTCAAGCATCAGATACATAGATCTCGGGATGAAATTTATTGCTTGAAATTAAATATTGTTAGAATCAGAATGATCTTAACTTTTAACCTATAAATACGTTTTTAATTCATTATCACTAAATATCAAGAAAAAAAAAGTAGCTAAACAATCCCAATCAAATTATAGTATTGCATCCACAAAGAAACAAAAGGCTTTCAAAGTTTTTCAATAGTAGTTTTTTTCTATTATAATATTACTTAATTTTAAATTATCAGAGGAATATTATGGGTGTATAAACACAATGATGCATTCATAACGCGGCGAATTTTCAACACGTCGTGAGACCGTAAAGTTACAACATGTATAAAATTTCTAGACGTGAACTACAGGACAAATAGATTAATATTCAATGAAAACTGTGAGAGCACAACATCGAAAAGATTGACACTTGATCCATTGAAGTTTGTAGGAACTCGCGGTTAGGGTAGCTACGTTCAATAATGTTATGACATATTAGCTATGAGGGTAGTGCAACCATTAATTTTTTTTCTTCTGAATTTACTTTCTGTCTCACACAAACTTTAGTTGCCTTCAATAATAACAATTTTGTTTCTTGTTTTGTTTTAAAAAAAGATTTCGTTCATACATCCAAAAGGATACAAAGATACAATAGACCAATAAGCAAAAATTACAACATAATTGACTATTTCTATTGCGTAATGACCGGTGATAGCACAATATCCGTCCTCAAAGCCGAAAGACGGGGAAAAAATCCTGAAGGGGACTCCAATGAAGGGAGCGATAGGCTCCCACGATGGGAGAGATAGGCTTCCACGAGGGGAGAACAAACTCCTACAAAGGGGAGAAAACTCCAAAAGAGAGTGTCTCCCCCGAGGAGAACCCGCCCGACATAGAAGGCCAAGCGGTGGGTGGGGTAGTCGGCGAAGGCGCCAGGCGAGCCGAGCGTCAAGGTGGAACGGAGGCAAGCGCGGCTGGCGGAAGCGGAGGCGGAGACGGACTCGGGCTCGGCTGGCGTAGGCGGAGGTCGACATCGGGGCGGAAGAAGCGGTTGTGGGCGGTAGTTTTTTTTTTTTTAACATAGAAGAAATCACAGAAAAATAGCTCCTCTACCTCCATGTTCCCCCTACCTCCATTAATGGAGGAGGGGGAGGAGGCGAGGAGGGAGAAGAAGGGTGGCGACGTCTGTGAGGAAGTAGGGTTTTAGAGAGTGGAGGGAGAAGAGGGGGGAAAGAGAGAGAAAGGAGTACTTCCACTTTTGTGTAGTTCTAAAAATAACAATTTTGTTGAAATCCATAATTGTGATTAGGTTATTAGAATAAAATGAGGGCATTTATTATCGCGCAATGGGCGCGATGAGTAATTTCTAGTGTGTGTGTGTGTGTGTATATATATATATATATGTGGACATAAATTAGGCAGGCGAAATAATGAGAATTTAATGAAATAATTAGCTTATGATAATTATTAAGAAAACTTAGAATTTCCTTGAAAAATATAAGGTTAGATTATGAAGGGAGGCTTTTAGGGACCTCCGGCAGTTTTTAGGGACCTCAAACACACTTTAGGGAGCTAACAACAGGAAATAAGGGCTTTAGGGACCTCCAAGAGACTTAGGGAGCTAACATAATAGGAACTGCAAGGACCTCCGACGCCAGCTGGTAGTGCCCCGGGAGAAACAAAACTTCTTCGATACGCTAAGAGCTCATGGGGAGGAACGAAGCTTTTTCAATACGCTACAGTGACCTCTGACAGACGTCCTGCCATTCTGTAGCATCACAGTGTCCCAGGAGGTCATATCATCAGGAATCTGGGCAATATCCAAGAGCTAGGGACGTGCCTTCAGGCAATATCCAAGAGCCTCCTATATAAAGGGGACTTCACCATTTTCACGAGACTATTCTCATTCCAATATTTCTAAACGCTTATAAAATATCCTCTCTACAAATAACGTCCTTAAGTGTTTTAGTAGGTGTTTTTGATATAAAGAAGAGAGAGTGAGCTGTTTGAGTGTGTAATCTTCAAAATATAGTGAAAATAGAGTTCAGAGCGCCCGTGGACGTAGGATCTACAAAGATCCGAACCACGTACATCCCATGTTATTTCATTTACGTCACAAGCAGATCCACAACGTCCCAATGTCCCAAACAGGTACCCAATGTCCCAAACAGGTCCCCAGTACGTCCCAAACACGTCCCAATATCCCAAATACGCCCCCAACACGTCCCAAACATGTCCCCTACATGTTCCCTTATAAATAAGCACCTTATGCACGTCCTTAAACTTTATACTAATCGATTCTCCGGCTATATAAATTTCTACGAACCACTTATAAATTTCGTTGATTGGGATAGCCCCATATCAATATATATATATATATATATATATATATGAGGAATTTTATGGTGCTCACCTTATGTGGGCACATGTTGTTGTGGCACCGATTCGTGCCATTTCAACATCCCACATCGACATCTATGGTTATGTGGTCTTAATTAGCACCTTCTAGGTGTCATTAATCGACATTTCGGATGCTGATGTGACATATTAACGCGGTATATTTCATTGACATGTAAAATGTTATGTAAGACATTAATATGTCACATCGACATCCGAAATGTCGATTAATGACACCTATAAGGTGTTAGTTAAGGCCACATAACCTTGGCGGCTCGTTTGCCCATGTATAGATGGGTATCAAATAGGTATGCCTAAATTTGCTCATGTTTGATAACCTTGTAAAGCTATACATGGCATGTATAACTACACATGCCTATTACAGAAAAATCGTTGATGAAGCTTGCATACACAAACCCACCACAGAGGTGGGTATATCCATACATTTTTATAATACCACCTTTGCTCCGATAGGAGCCAGGCCACGTCGACCCATCTCCTCCGCCTTTACCCTCTCTTCCAGCGATGATTCGCGAGCAAGAATAAAGGGAGTGCGGTGGTGGTCATGATGAACGCATCCGCCACGCCAGCTACACCTATCGTGAACCAACCCACTTTTTCTACGGTTCTTGTTCCAACGATTGTAGAGGTAAGATTTGGAAATTGAAGCATCCGATTTTCTCAGCAACATCAATTGTATGGACTTGGGCAAACCAATGGACTTAGTTGCTTAAGCTCCGAAGCTCTGTAATTTGGGAAATTAAGAGGGGCGTTGAAGTCTGTAATTTGGGAGATTGAAGAAGAGGATGCTTTTGTAACTTCCCTTTTTTATTTGCTTTTTAAAAATGTCTTTTCAGTATATTTTCAAATTCCATACGCATCTCAAACATACCTATCAAACAATATCTATACCATTACGCAAATAATTAAAACGCATTTACCAAACATGTGAAAATATTTTATCCACGAAATCCTTGTATAGCCATACACAAATAACTTATACCCATCAAATCCAAAAACTCCGTATCAAACGAGCCCTAGATGTCGATGTGGGATGTATAAATGACACGAATCGGTGCCACAGCAACATGTGCCCACATAAGGTGCTCGCATAAGGTGAGCACCATAAAATTCCTCATATATTTATATATATATTTGAAGCACCCGAAAGATTTCGCCGGCCCTAAACTTACCAACTAAAGTATTTTGACAAGGATGGGTATTTTCAGTCTTTTACTATTAACTAATATATTCAGTACACTCAAACGCATGTTATAATAAATAAATATTTCTATGTTAATCTTAACTAAAGATAGAAGGGTAAAATAGTAATTAACTAAAGTTAGTGGGTGACAATATTTTCATTTGTTACTTTTGTTATAAAACTTAATTGACGGTAGAGATAGCAGCTGGTACATCTCATAATTGTACAATTTGATATCCCAACATCCGTCCCCTCAAAATAGAACATCACATATTATTCTTCTCTTCAACGATAATCATCCTATTCGACCACCAGCAATATGTTAGATAGATCACCCTATCACCGTGATGTTGGATCATTTAGGTTTTTTTGGGGTGATCTGAAATATGAAATATCACCCCATTTTCATCACCTAGGTGATCCAACATTCGGTGATGACTCATCACCTAGATTAAACAAACACAGTGATAAGTGGTAAATGAGAGGAGCACGGTGATGTTTCGGAAGATCACCTTAAAACAAACACCCCCTTAAAGTATAAAATCAATCATACTAACTAGGAGCCACAATTATAGCCTAAGATTAAGGCTTAATTGATTCCATTAGCCCCCCTCAAGCAAGACGTGGGATGAGGACCAACTCGTAGCTTGTCTCGAAAAACTCAAAAGCGGACGATGAAGAGCTTTTGTGATTATGTCTGCAATCTGTAAGTCAGAAGATATGTATTGCGTGTCGAGTCGCTTATTCGACACAAGTTCTCGAGCAAAGTGAAAATCAATATCGATATGCGTCGCTTTAATTAATTACTATGCTTTCCCTTCTATTTTTAGTTAAGATTAACATGAGATATATATTTATTGTAACATGCGTTTGAGTGTACTGAAGTTAATATTAAAAGACCGAAAATACCTTCCTTGTCAAAATACTTTAAATGGTAAGTTTAGGGCCGGCGAAATCTTTCTAATTGAGAATAGACAGGCAGTTGCCATTGCATCTAGCGAATGCTTCAAATATAAAATGAATAGAATAAAATCCAATTGCTGGCAATTTAAGTCAACGCTCTAATAGAAGGGTAAAATAATAATTAACTAGTTAGTGGGTGACAATATTTTATTTGACAGTAGAGGTAGCATCTGGTACATCTCCTTGTATAATTTGATATCCCAACAATCGTCCCCTCAAAACAGAACATCACCGATTATTCTTCTCTTCAACGATAATCATCCTATTCGACCAGCAACAATATTAGGAGAGATTTGTCTTGGTGTGGAGCTAGCTAGCTAGGGTTTTGTTGGGTCGAAGCTGCAATAGCTTCACTTGGAAATAAATCACATAACCTGAAAATATAATCCCTTCAAGTTTACAAGAAAGAAATTAGTAATCAACTTAATAAAAAAATTGAAAAATCAGACTCCTTTCAAGATTAAGGCTGTGTTTAGTTGTATGGATAGAATTATATGATGGTAATAGCCCGTGAATAAATTATCTTGTCTAGCCCAATAAAATATGTTCACTTCCCTGGATAATTTAAAAATTAACTTGTTCATTAGCATAGAAATCATCTTGAGATATCCACTTAAATGCTTAATGAGATTACAAATATAACCCTATCCTCTTTAACATCGATTGTTGCAAATCAATATCAGATGGCGACCAAACAGATCGAAACCCACAGCTTGGACACTCCATCTTCCTTCTTGGTCGAAACCCCACGAACAACAAGTTGAGTCCATCGAAACCCCGCGAGCTCTAATTATTGTAGAAAAACCAAGTACACACACGAGCACAAAATCAAGCTAACATATATGTAATATATACCGAGCTACAAATACACATGAAATAACGCAGCTTGAGATGGACAACAAATGCAGCTGATGAAGAAAATAATTTGAATGAGAAAAACTAAAAAAAAAAAATAAAACTCAGAACTGATCAATCCAAATGCGCAATAATAACCACGAAATTAGAGGTTGAAAGAAAAACCCTAGATTCAAATATGTTTGCCGTACAAGAAATTAGTTGAAGAAAAACCAGCCTTGATGTTCCTTGTTCGAAAGTCCTTCGAGATGAACTGTTACGGCCGCGCTACGCCAGGTCGGAAAATCGAAGGAGGTCAACTTACACACTCCACAGCTGTCGAACTGGAGAAAGCAGCTGCTTCTTCAAGATAGGTTAGCGCTGGTGAAATTGGGTTTAAGTCATAACAGGGGGATATAGTCATTGAACCTTTTTTTTTATCTTGCGTAGGATAAATTATCTTGGGTTGGCCCATCGATTAACTTATCTGGGATTCATTGGTTTATTATAGCGAGCCTATTTTCTACCGCGGGCTTTCATTTAATTCTGCTTTACCAGTGAACAAGTTAAGTATAGATATTGGACCACTTATCATGGGTTATCTGGTGTAGTAAACGGGGCCTAAGGGTTTACGTGAGGTGAAGTGATCAAAACTTTTCTAAACATGATTGTGCGTAATTGGAGAATATAAAGTCTCCCTTCAATTGTAAACAATTAGGCGAATTAGGCGTTTAACTGCTTGGCGGACATGTTTAGTCATATTACTAGTGTCTCTTAGCTAACTCATGCACATTCGGTGCTCTATTTTACGAGAGGAATTATAGCCGCTCAAACTATACTTTTATGAAGGAGGAAGAGATGTATTTTGCTTACCGTTCAAGAATGACCAAGCTCTTTTTTTCTCCTCATCGATTTAGCAATTACAAAACATAGATATATACAGATAATCTCAAGGCAACACAAAATTAAAAAAAATAAAATAAAATAAAAAAGATAAAATCTAGAAGAAGCATGAATCATGATGACATGCTATGGTAAGAAGAAGAAAAAACGCGAGGAAGAAGAAACAAATAATAATAATAAAAAAAAGACATAGTCAAAGAAGGGTAACAGTTTGTCATATTATTGCTTAAGTTGGCTTCTATTTTATTTCCTCTTTCGTACATTTCAAGCTTTCGTTATTAGAAGCACGGCAACTTGTCTGTATCTCAAACAGATAAGAAATCCTCGCCGGCTCTAAAATTCACTAGTTAAAATGTCATGAGTGGTGTTCTAATAAGAAGGCATTCTCAGACTTTTAATAATCATACAAACAACAGCATTAACTAAGGAGTGCTGGACTAAGGAAGGCCATAAGGCCAGCGACAACATTGTTTTTCACAACATTAACTCTCCTTATTACTACTATAAATACCATGCAATAGCCAAGGCATGAAGTACAGAAACCCTCCATTTCTTATCGAAATCATTCTCTTATCTTATCACAACTATAATAACAAATAAATGACAGGCGTGATCCAAATTCACGGCGGCGACGATGGGAAAACGGGCGGAAGAATCGAAATACTCAGAGCTTTCGACGAGACAAAAGCTGGAGTCAAAGGGCTTTTAGACTCGGGAATATCCAAAGTTCCCGAGATCTTCATCAAACCATCCGCCGACGAAGACGACCTTCCAATCGATGGAGAAAATCCCGACGAGGCTCATGCCCAAATCCCGACAATTGACCTGTTGGGGATGGAAAACCCTAAATCGAGGAAGAGGATCGTCGAAGAAATAAAAAGTGCGTCGGAGAACTGGGGTTTTTTCCAGGTGGTAAACCATGGGGTTCCTCCGTCTGTGCTCGGGGGGATGATAGACGGCGTAAAGAAGTTCAACGAAATGGACGTCGAGGAGAAGAAGAAGTACTACGGCAGAGGCGGAGACTCGAAGAGCGCGGTGTTCGTCAGCAACTACGACCTGTTCACGTCGAACTTTGCGAATTGGAGGGACTCACTCTACTTTTCGTCTCCCAACGACGAGCTTGTTCCCGAGGAACTGCCTGAATCCTGCAGGTACTGTCGGTCATTTTAGGCTTGGTTATTTCTCTATGTCCTGTAATTTAGGTGCATGCATAGTATGCGACTTATACGGAGAATAACTATTAAAAATTAAACAAATCTGGGGTTTCATTCAGCAAAAAATGTCCCCAAATTGCTTAATTTTTAAAAGTAATCGTTCGTATGATACCACACCAGAACTTAGATGTCCCCATAATTCCACCCCTAACTAAATTACAGGACGAAAAAGTTAATTAACCGGATTCTTTACTTCGCATCATCGTCACCGACATCTTGTCGTTTAAAAAACTGCGTTTTACTATATTTCTTACGACAGGGATAGCACTCTGGAATACTCCAGGCACGCCAAGGGCCTCGGGAAAACCCTACTGAAGCTCATATCCGAGGCGCTCGGTCTGAAAACCAACCACCTCATTGACATGGAGTTTGGGAAAGGCCATAGGCTCGTCGCGCACTACTACCCGGCTTGTCCCGAGCCCGAGCTAGCAATTGGAACCACCAAGCACACGGACGGCAGCGTACTAACGATTCTCTTACAGAACCATCTGAGCGGCCTACAAGTCCTCGCCCGCGGTCGGCGATGGGTCGACGTCGAACCAAACCCTAATGCTTTAGTGGTCAACGTAGGTGATCTCCTCCAGGTAATAAATATATTGCAATAAGCATATATGCATTTTTACTTTTCCTTTTTTTTCCGGTTCCTTACATACCCTATGCCAACCATGTTAAAAACTCAAATATCATTTGGTTCAATTAATACACATGACACGTGCCAAATTTTTTTAATGGGGGGTGGATCACCCAAATTGGGTAGGTAAAGACACGACCTGACAGACAATATACGATACTAATGCATGCAATTTGCTGTATGCAATTTTATTATAGCTGGTTTCGAATGGGAGGTTCAAGAGCGCAATGCACAGAGTTCGGGCGAATCTAAAAGGACCGAGGATCTCCGTGGCTTTGTTTATTTCTGGGCCTGATTATAATCTTTCTAGGGTTTATGGGCCGATAAAGGAGTTGATATCTGAAGAGAATCCAGCGGTTTACCGTGATGTGAAGCTGGGAGATTATTTGATGAAGTTCTTTAGCACTGGTTTGGACAAGTACGAAGGTCTTGATTATTACAAAATCTAAACTCCATGAGATGATCAGATATCAACTGCAAGTGCGAGCTAGGGTTTTGTGTGTTTATCTTGTAATTCATAAAACAAACCTCTGTGTGTGTGTCTATGTGTTGCTAATGCTCTCGTTCTATGTCGTTGAATAATTGCGTTGTTGCAAACTCCAAGGTTGTATTGTATAAATCATGTTGCCTCATCAATAAGATATTGTATTTTGTGTGTCAAACTTAACCCAAGAAGGAAAACTCAAAAACATGGATTAGCATCTCCAGCCCCATAGCATGAAACCTTAATTGTATACAAAAATACAGTTTCTACAGTGCTTTTGCTTCAACCCATAACTTTATTTTCAACGCTAAGTTTTACTCCAACCCATCAACTCCATTTTCTACACTAAAATATAATATATTATTTAAACAAAAATAACATAATTGTAAAAATGCATTCAACAAA
The DNA here is from genome assembly GCA_027422505.1 of Craterostigma plantagineum. NCBI lineage: Eukaryota > Viridiplantae > Streptophyta > Magnoliopsida > Lamiales > Linderniaceae > Craterostigma > Craterostigma plantagineum. Next base: position 2,691,960 of record JAPQWV010000076.1, read on the forward strand.
AATATTACGTCTAAGAGTAATTTGACGAACCAGTCGTTCCCATAAATGATCTTATTAATGCATTCTTCAATTCAGAATGTGCATTTTTGTTCTCATTGCTTGTACCGAGCGAAGAATTTTTCAAACATGCTCTTGTCATTATTTAAGATTTCTACATCTGGCTGGGGAGCATCCGTGGCTTCTTTAATAGGTGCGTTGAGATCAGGTTCATCCTCAATCATCATATTGTTCATGATAATGCAAGCAGTCATGATATCATGCAATACCTCTTTTCGCCAAAAACGTGCAAGGCCTGCAATAATTGCAAATCGAGATTGTAGAACTCCGAATGCTCGCTCTATATCGTATCTACATTGAAGTGGTCGCGGTACGATATGGATGTAAAATACTAAGTTCTAAAACTGGTGACTAAATCTTGGAACAAATGTTGGGTCAACACTGACGCCAACACAGAACGCACAGCGGAATATTTAACGAACTTAGTAAACAAAGATGGTGAACACGAGATGTAAATCCGTGCGGCAAGTTATAAAAACTTTCTGCGTGCCTCAAGGCGAAATTCCACTAATAGCAATGGATGGCAAAATAACTCTCCGAAGATAGTAAAAACAAGCCTAGAAAAAACTACGAATCTAAAAGATCCTGAAAACTACGAATCTAGCGGTTCTGCAAAACCTACAAAGTACTAAGACTTCTGAAAAGAAATACTAGGCTAAAAGACACTTTGGCTCGCTCAAATTCTCTCAAGGTAAACCTGATTCGCTCATAGCTTTCAAAAGTTTCTCGTCCAAAGGTGTAAGTTGCAGCTCAAAATCACCTCATATTTATATGCCTTGGCTCCCTCTTGAATTGGAAGATCCCTTGAATATCTCTTCAAAATCTCCTCGAAGATCTCCCTAAATATAGTATATATTTAGTTCGAATCTTCTCATATAATTGGTCGATCTCTTATCTCCTATTTATGGTAGCTCGTTGAATGATTCTCTTTTTATATTCAGATCTTCTAATCTTCGTCGTCACTTGACTAATTCTCTTTTGATCTTCAAATCTTCTATTTATAGTAATTGCACTTCCTAAATTCGTTCAAGCAGCTCCACACGCTTTCCACACGGTTTGGACTCGTTTAAGCACTTTACCTCATCCTGCATATCAGTAAATAAAGCTACAAAAAAGTTAAAACGGTTTTTGGGCATGAAAGATAAAATCGAGTGTTGACAGACATCAATGTTGTCTGAAATGTTATCCAACATTGCCGTCAAGATTAACATACATGATTCCTGTTTTTGTGCAAAATATATCGTTTTCATTCATTGTTGAGAAACGTACTGCATATTTTTTCGTCTGTACGGCCTATAATATTATTATAGGCTCATTTTAGTTTTTTTTATCATTATTAACAATTTTAAGTAAGTTTTCAAATAAAAAATAAATTAAAATTAAGACTCTAGTTTTGTGTTGAAAATTGTGTGTACTTTTGATATAGAGTTTCTCTGCAGATCAACGCAATATTAGTGTTAGATATATGATCCCATTGGAGCAAACACGTACTCTATTTTTGTGTTTTACACAAAAATCAAGTACACATTGGAGATGGATATTAGAGGGGGAAAACCACTAAATAGATATGCGAGAGCGCAGAATAAAAAATATCGCGGACAAATTATTGGAAATAAATTACTATCATCGTTGAGAAAAATTATCTCAAGGCTAACAAACTCGTTGAGAAAAACAAAAAGGAAAAAACATAAAATGAAATACAAACAATAGAAAAGCTCCCATTTATCATTTGAAACAAAGATATATTTTTCTTAATCATCGTATCATCGACGACACCCGAACAATACAATGGCCAAGAAAAGCATCAGCGCAAAGTATTATTTTCCTCATTGATTCTCATATTACAATATAGCATATTTATACATGACTAATATCTAAAGAGTATCGACAATAATTTCAAGGGGGTGTTTGTTTTGGGGTGATCTTCCGAAACATCACCGTGCTCCTCTCATTTACAACTTATCACTGTGTTTGTTTAATGTAGGTGATGCGTCATCACCGGAATGTTGGATCGCCTAAGTGATGAAAATGAGGTGATATTTCATATTTCAGATCGCCCCAAAAAACCCAAGTGATCCAACATCACGTTGATGGGATGATCTATCTAACTTTTTAATGGACGAAAATACCCCTCATATTTTAACATTATTATTTATATGCCATTATAAATATTTTAATTACATGATTTTTCAGTTATTTAAAAATATTTAAACTTATATTTTAAAAAAACTAGAAATATAAATAATGCTTATAAATATGTAAATTTTAATATATTAATGATTCACATAAAATATCACGTCAAAAACATTAAACACATTATTTAAATCATATGTATAGGGTTATATATGACATTTATGCAACGTCACCCTACACATCACATCGATTAAACAAATAGAATACTTCCGTATCACGTTGATATGCAAAACGAAATATCACCTTAAAACAAACACACTGATGACATATCACCTTGATCCACATTCCGATGATACTCACATCACCATGATATGCGTATCACCATAATGTTGCATCACCCGAAACAAACACCCCCTAATTATAATGATTGTCGATACTCTTAGATATTAGTCATGTACAAATATGCTATATTGTAATATGAGAATCAACGAGGAAAACAATACTTTACAGTGATGCTTCTTGGCCAGTGTATTGTACGGGTGTCGTCGATGATACATGATTAAGAAAAATATATCTTTGTTTAAAATGATAAATGGGAGCTTTTCTATTGTTTGTATTTCATCTTATGTTTTTTTTTTCCTTTTGTTTTTCTCAACAAGTTTGTTAGCCTTGAGATAATTTTTGTCAACGATGATATTTATTTCCAATAATCTGTCCGCGATATTTTTTATTATCCGCTCTCGCATATCTATTTAGTGGTTTTCCCCCTCTAATATCCATCTCCAATGGCTACTTGATTTTTGTGTAAAATACAAAAATAGAGTACGTGTTTGCTCAAATGAGACTCTATATCTAACACTAATATTGTGTTGATCTAGAGAAACTCTAGATCAAGAGTACACACAATTTTCAACACAAAACTAGAGTTTTACTTTTTTATTTTTTTATTTGAAAACTTAGTTTAAATTGTTAATAATGATTAAAAAAACTAAAATGAGCCTATAATAATATTATAGGCCGTACAGATGAAAAAATATGCAGTACGTTTCTCAACAATGAATGAAATATGAGATATTTTGCACAAAAACAGGAATCATGTAGATAGGATATAGACCGAGCATTAGGGTTCAACAATGTCGATTTGCAATTATTGCAGGCCTTGCACGTTTTTGGCGGAAAGAAGTATTGCATGATATCATGACTGCTTGCATAATCATGCACAATATGATAATTGAGGATGAACATGATCTCAACGCACCTATTAAAGAAGCCATGGATGCTCCCCAGCCAGATGTAGAAATAATAAATAATGACAAGAGCATGTTTGAAAAATTCTTGGCTCGGTACAAGAAATTGAAGAGCAAAATTGCATATTTTGAATTGAAGAATGCATTAGTAAGATCAATTATGGGAACGACCTGGTTCGTCAAATTACACAATATCTTATTGATGAGGCAACATGATTTATACAATACAAAGTTCGAGTTTGCAACAACGCAATTATTCAACGACATAGAATGAGAGCATTAGCAACACATAGACACCAACACAGAGGTTTATGAATTACAAGATAAACACACAAACCCTAGCTCGCACTTGCAGTTGATATCTGATCATCTCATGGAGTTTAGATTTTGTAATAATCAAGACCTTCGTACTTGTCCAAACCAGTGCTAAAGAACTTCATCAGATAATCTCCCAGCTTCACATCACGGTAAACCGCTGGATTCTCTTCAGATATCAACTCCTTTATCGGCCCATAAACCCTAGAAAGATTATAATCAGGCCCAGAAATAAACAAAGCCACGGAGATCCTCGGTCCTTTTAGATTCGCCCGAACTCTGTGCATTGCGCTCTTGAACCTCCCATTCGAAACCAGCTATAATAAAATTGCATACAGCAAATTGCATGCATTAGTATCGTTTATTGTCGGTCAGGTCGTGCTTTACCTACCCAATTTGGGTGATCCACCCCCCATTAAAAAAATTTGGCACGTGTCACGTGTATTAATTGAACCAAATGATATTTGAGTTTTTAACATGGTTGGCATAGGGTATGTAAGGAACCGAAAAAAAAAGGAAAAGTAAAAATGCATATATGCTTATTGCAATATATTTATTACCTGGAGGAGATCACCTACGTTGACCACTAAAGCATTAGGGTTTGGTTCGACGTCGACCCATCGCCGACCGCGGGCAAGGACTTGTAGGCCGCTCAGATGGTTCTGTAAGAGAATCGTTAGTACGCTGCCGTCCGTGTGCTTGGTGGTTCCAATTGCTAGCTCGGGCTCGGGACAAGCCGGGTAGTAGTGCGCGACGAGCCTATGGCCTTTCCCAAACTCCATGTCAATGAGGTGGTTGGTTTTCAGACCGAGCGCCTCGGATATGAGCTTCAGTAGGGTTTTCCCGAGGCCCTTGGCTTGCCTGGAGTATTCCAGAGTGCTATCCCTGTCGTAAGAAATATAGTAAAACGCAGTTTTTTAAACGACAAGATGTCGGTGACGATGATGTGAAGTAAAGAATCGGGTTAATTAACTTTTTCGTCCTGTAATTTAGTTAGGGGTGGAATTATGGGGACATCTAAGTTCTGGTGTGGTATCATACGAACGTTACTTTTAAAAATTAAGCAATTTGGGGACATTTTTTGCTGAATGAAACCCCAGATTTGTTTAATTTTTAATAGTTATTCTCCGTATAAGTCGCATACTATGCATGCACCTAAATTACAGGACATAGAGAAATAACCAAGCCTAAAATGACCGACAGTACCTGCAGGATTCAGGCAGTTCCTCGGGAACAAGCTCGTCGTTGGGAGACGAAAAGTAGAGTGAGTCCCTCCAATTCGCAAAGTTCGACGTGAACAGGTCGTAGTTGCTGACGAACACCGCGCTCTTCGAGTCTCCGCCTCTGCCGTAGTAATTCTTCTTCTCCTCGACGTCCATTTCGTTGAACTTCTTTACGCCGTCTATCATCCCCCCGAGCACGGACGGAGGAACCCCATGGTTTACCACCTGGAAAAAACCCCAGTTCTCTGACGCACTTTTTATTTCTTCGACGATCCTCTTCCTCGATTTAGGGTTTTCCATCCCCAACAGGTCAATTGTCGGGATTTGGGCATGAGCCTCGTCGGGATTTTCTCCATCGATTGGAAGGTCGTCTTCGTCGGCGGATGGTTTGATGAAGATCTCGGGAACTTTGGATATTCCCGAGTCTAAAAGCCCTTTGACTCCAGCTTTTGTCTCGTCGAAAGCTCTGAGTATTTCGATTCTTCCGCCCGTTTTCCCATCGTCGCCGCCGTGAATTTGGATCACGCCTGTCATTTATTTGTTATTATAGTTGTGATAAGATAAGAGAATGATTTCGATAAGAAATGGAGGGTTTCTGTACTTCATGCCTTGGCTATTGCATGGTATTTATAGTTGTAATAAGGAGAGTTAATGTTGTGAAAAACAATGTTGTCGCTGGCCTTATGGCCTTCCTTAGTACAGCACTCGTTAGTTAATGCTGTTGTTTGTATGATTATTAAAAGTCTGAGAATGCCTTCTTATTAGAACACCACTCATTGACATTTTAACTAGTGAATTTTAGAGCCGGCGAGGATTTCTTATCTGTTTGAGATACAGACAAGTTGCCGTGCTTCTAATAACGAAAGCTTGAAATGTACGAAGGAGGAAATAAAATAGAATCCAACTTGAGCAATAATATGACAAACTGTTACCCTTCTTTGACTATGTTTTTTTTTTATTATTATTATTTGTTTCTTCCTCGCATTTTTTTTCTTTCCATAGCATATCATCATGATTCATGCTTCTTCTAGATTTTATCTTCTTTATTTTATTTTCTTTTTTTTTTTTTAATTTTGTGTTGCCTTGAGATTATCTGTATATATCTATGTTTTGTAATTGCTAAATCGATGAGGAGAAAAAAAGAGCTTGGTCATTCTTGAACGGTAAGCAAAATACATCTCTTCCTCCTTCATAAAAGTATAGTTTGAGCGGCTATAATTCCTCTCGTAAAATAGAGCACCGAATGTGCATGAGTTAGCTAAGAGACACTAGTAATATGACTAAACATGTCCGCCAAGCAGTTAAACGACTAATTCGCCTAATTGTTTACAATTGAAGGGAGACTTTATATTCTCCAATTACGCACAATCATGTTTAGAAAAGTTTTGATCACTTCACCACACGTAAACCCTTAATCTTGAAAGGAGTCTGATTTTTCAATTTATTTATTAAGTTGATTATTACTTTCTTTCTTTTAAACTCGAAGGGATTATATTTTCAGGTTATGTGATTTATTTCCAAGTGAAGCTATTGCAGCTTCTACCCAACGAAACCCTAGCTAGCTAGCTCCACACCAAGACAAATCTCTCCTAATACTGCTGCTGGTCGAATAGGATGATTATCGTTGAAGAGAAGAATAATCGGTGATGTTCTGTTTTGAGCGGACGATTGTTGGGATATCAAATTATACAAGGAGATGTACCAGCTGCTACCTCTACTGTCAAATAAAATATTGTCACCCACTAACTTTAGTTAATTATTATTTTACCCTTCGATTACAGCGTTGACTTAAATTGCCAGCAATTGGATTTTATTCTATTCATTTTATATTTGAAACATTCGTTAGATGCAATGGCAACTGCTTGTCTATTCTCAAGTAGAAAGATTTTGCCGGCCCTAGACTTACCATTTAAAGTATTTTGACAAGGAAGGTATTTTCGGTCTTTTAATATTAACTTCAGTACACTCAAACGCATGTTACAATAAATATATATCTCATGTTAATCTTAACTAAAAATAGAAGGGAAAGCATAGTAATTAATTAAAGCGATGCATATCGATATTGATTTTCACTTTGCTCGAGAACTTGTGTCGAATAAGCGACTCGACACGCAATACATATCTTCTGACTTACAGATTGCAGACATAATCACAAAAGCTCTTCATCGTCCGCTTTTGAGTTTTTTCGAGACAAGCTACGAGTTGGTCCTCATCCCACGTCTTGCTTGAGGGGGGCTAATGGAATCAATTAAGCCTTAATCTTAGGCTATAATCGTGGCCCCTAGTTAGTATGATTGATTTTATACTTTAAGGGGGTGTTTGTTTTGGGGTGATCTACCGAAACATCACCGTGCTCCTCTCATTTACCACTTATCACTGTGTTTGTTTAATCTAGGTGATGAGTCATCACCGAATGTTGGATCACCTAGGTGATGAAAATGGGGTGATATTTCATATTTCAGATCACCCCAAAAAAACCTAAATGATCCAACATCACGGTGATGGGGTGATCTATCTAACTTTTTAACGGACGAAATACCCCTCATATTTTAATATTATTACTTTATATGCCATTTAATTATTTTAGTTACATGATTTTTTCAGTTATTTAAAAATATTTAAACTTATATTTGAGAAAAACTATAAATATAAGTAATGCTTATAAATATGTAAATTAAAATATATTAATGATTCACATAAAATATCACCTTAAAAACATTAAAACATTATTTAAATCATATGCATAGGGTTATATATGACATTTATGCAACGTCACCCTACACATCACATTGATTAAACAAATAGAATACTTCCATATCACATTGATCTGCAAAACGAAATATCACCTTAAAACAAACACACTGATGACATATCACATTGATCCACATTCCGGTGATACCCACATCACCGTGATATGCGTATCACCATAATGTTGGATCACTTGAAACAAACACCCCCTTAAAGTATAAAATCAATCATACTAACTAGGAGCCAGCCTAAGATTAAGGCTTAATTGATTCCATGAGCACCCTCAAGCGAAACGTGGGATGAGGACCAACTCGTAGCTTGTCTCGAAAAAACTCAAAAGCGGGCGATGAAGAGCTTTTGTGATTGTGTCTGCAATCTGTAAGTCAGAAGATATGTATTGCGTGTCGAGTCGCTTATTCGAAACAAGTTCTCGAACAAAGTGAAAATCAATATCAATATGCGTCGCTTTAATTAATTACTATGTTACCCTTCTATTTTTAGTTAAGATTAACATGAGTTATTTATTTATTATAACATGCGTTTGAGTGTACTGAAGTTAATATTAAAAGACCGAAAATACCTCTTGTCAAAATACTTTAATTGGTAAGTTTAGGGCCGGCGAAATCTTTCTACTTGAGAATAGACGGGCAGTTGCCATTGCATCTAACGAATCCTTCAAATATAAAATGAATAGAATAAAATCCAACTGCTGGCAATTTAAGTCAACGCTCTAATAGAAGGGTACAATAGTAATTAAAAGTCAACGCTCTAATAGAAAGGTAAAATAGTAATTAACTAAAGTTAGTGGGTGACAATATTTTCATTTGTTATTTTTGCTATAAAACTTAATTGACAGTAGAGGTAGCAGCTGGTACATCGCCTTGTATAATTTGATATCCCAACAATCGTCCCCTCAAAACAGAACATCACCGATTATTCTTCAACGATAATCATCCTATTCGACCAGCAGCAATATTAGGAGAGATTTGTCTTGGTGTGGAGCTAGCTAGCTAGGGTTTCGTTGGGTCGAAGCTGCAATAGCTTCACTTGGAAATAAATCACATAACCTGAAAATATAATCCCTTCAAGTTTAAAAGAAAGAAAGTAATAATCAACTTAATAAAAAAAATTGAAAAATCAGACTCCTTTCAAGATTAAGGGTTTACGTGAGGTGAAGTGATCAAAACTTTTCTAAACATGATTGTGCGTAATTGGAGAATATATAAAGTCTCCCTTCAATTGTAAACAATTAGGCGAATTAGGCGTTTAACTGCTTGGCGGACATGTTTAGTCATATTACTAGTGTCTCTTAGCTAACTCATGCACATTCGGTGCTCTATTTTACGAGAGGAATTATAGCCGCTCAAACTATACTTTTATGAAGGAGGAAGAGATGTATTTTGCTTACCGTTCAAGAATGACCAAGCTCTTTTTTTCTCCTCATCGATTTAGCAATTACAAAACATAGATATATACAGATAATCTCAAGGCAACACAAAATTAAAAAAAATAAAATAAAATAAAAAAGATAAAATCTAGAAGAAGCATGAATCATGATGACATGCTATGGTAAGAAGAAAAAAAAACGCGAGGAAGAAGAAACAAATAATAATAATAAAAAAAAGACATAGTCAAAGAAGGGTAACAGTTTGTCATATTATTGCTTAAGTTGGATTCTATTTTATTTCCTCTTTCGTACATTTCAAGCTGTTAATGTTGACTAGCTCAATGTTGACAATAATGTTGATCTCACATTCCAGTCGACATTGTTGGTTGAGAACTGGTCAACCTTCAGTTTTATCTTTCATGCCCAAAACCTATTTAAATTAATTACGGGGTATTTTTTTAGTATTGTCCAGGTCTTGAATAAGGATAGGAAGGGTTCAAACCGTGTTGAAACCGCGTGGATAAGCTGGAGCGAAAATAGGAGTGCACTTACTAAAAATAGAAGATTTGAAGATCAAAAGAGAATTGGTCTCAAGGAGATATTTTGGGAGATTATCCAGGGATCTCATATCAATTCAAGAGGCAGCCAAGACCTATAAAATAAGAAGATTTCGAGCTGCCATTATTACGACTTTCGAGAGAGCTTTCATGGAGAAAAAGTTGAGCGACATATTGAGTGAAAAGTATGCGTGAAACACATATCGAGCGTGAGCGAGTTTTATATATTACGAGAGTTGTCTTTTAGCCTAGTATTGAACTTTTAGAAGTCGTAGTACTTCGTAGGTTTTTCGGATCGTGTTGATTCGTAGATTTTCTAGGCGTGTTTTTACTATCTTCGGATAGTTGTTTTGCATCCATTGCTATAGTGGAATTTTGCCCTTTGAGGCACGCAGCAAGTTTTTATAACTTGCTGCACAGATTTACATCTCGTTTTCACCATCTTTCTTTTCTAAGTTCGTTAAATATTCCGCTGTGCGTTCTGTGTTGGCGTCAGTGTTGACCCAACATTTGTTCCAACATTTAGTCACCAGTTTTAGAACTTAGTGTTTTACATCCATATCGTACCGGGACCACTTCAAAGTGGTATCAGAGCCTCCGCTTGACGTGACTAAGCGTTTTTTATCCTTTATAATGGATGTTACAAGCTCAAACTATCTCGGCAAGGTTCCTGTGTTAGACGGTTCCAATTATGCCTATTGGAAGGTTCGTGTGCGCCAATGCATCAAGTCCATAGATATGCGAGCGTGGGAAGCAGTCCTCAACGGATACACTCCACCTCGATCTCCTCCAGATGCTGATGGGGAAGTAGTCGACAAGCCTATCGAACAGTGGAATATTGCTGAAAAGAATGCGGCCGAGTATAACGACAAAGCTCTTAATGCCATCTTCTCTTCGGTGGATATTTTCATGTTCAAGATTATTCAGAATTGCTCGACGGCAAAGAACGCATGGGATCTACTTCAGAGGTACTGCGAAGGCGATGCGAGTGTGAGGGAAACCAAGCTACGATACCTGCTCAATCAGTTCGAAAATCTCAGAATGAAGGAAGACGAGGATATCACCACATACTTTGGGAAGATTCTGACGATTTCAAGCGAGTGTGCTAGCCTCGGAGATCCGATTGCAAATAAGGTACTTGTTTCTAAAGCTTTACGTACTTTAACTGAAAAGTTTAATGTGAAGGTAGCGGCGGTCGAGGAAGCACACAACTTGGCCAATATGGAGTTCAACACGTTGATGAATATCATGAAGAATTACGAGATCAATCTTGACGTTCAAAAGAGGGCATCACGCGGTAAAAGTATTGCTCTAGTCAGTCAGTCATCCAAGGTGCAAACTGATGAAGTTGACTCTGACAATGATGAGGATATGGCTATGTTCGTGAAGAAGTTTACAAAGTTCCTTCAGAAGAAGAATGTTGAGCAGAATGTTGGCCCAACATTCAGGAAGGACCAGAATGCCAAAACAGAATCTTCGTCTGCGCCTCCATACTTCAAACGCAATACTGACGGAAAGAAGAAGATTGACTTGGATTCAGTGAGATGCCATGCATGCGCGGGTTGGGGTCATTATGCCAATGAATGCGCGAACACCCTTCGCAAGCGTGGGAAATCACTTCGGGTCGACCTCTTCGATGATGAAGAGGAAGAACAGGGTGCAAAGGAGACTAAGCAATCATCAGTGACCATTCAATCCTTCTCGGATGATGAAGATCATCAAATCGGCTTCACTGCGGTAACTGATGTTGAGCCAACATCTGACTCAACATCTGGAAAACATATTATTTTCGATTATGATGATTCAAACTGTTTTGATGGGTATTCTAGTTTTGATGATGCAGAGTTAGAAGCCGATGCTTGTGTAGAAATTCAAGTTAATGAAACCGTCAAGATGATGTCCACACAATATGAAAAGGAAAAGGCGAAAAATGCGGAACTCAAAGCCAAGCTGAAGACCCTGTCCGAGGAGAATGCTAAGAACGAAAAGATGATTGAAAGCATGCTAGATGGAATGAACAAAATGGAAGCCTTACTAACACGCAAGGACAAGGAGATTGACAAGCTTCAAAAGCGAGTCGACGAGGACGACGAGACGTTCACAAAGATGAACAAAGGTAAAGCGACCCTTGATGAGGTATTATCCGTAGGCATTTTTGATAAGCAAGGTTTAGGATTTAATACCCTGCCTAACAATGCTTCAGATTTTGTTGTGCATGATAGACCTAAGATAGTCTCTGTTAAGGAGAATGCCGAGCATGTTGCGAACGTGAGTAATGAGATATTAGTCGTTAAAAAGGGTCCTAAACATGCTGCTAGTAAGGATAGACAATTTAAATGCAAGCATTGCATGCAACCTGGTCATATTAAGTCATACTGCTGGAAATTGAAGGGGGAGATTTCTGCCAAGAAATCGATGTCGGCTGGAATGTCACCCAACATCTCGCTCAACATTGAGAAATCAGTGTTGAAAGATATGTATGGAGAAGACTCGGCTGGCTCACCTCCAAATTCTGGAAATCCAAATGCTGTTTTGTCATCTAAGAAAGTGTGGGTAGCGAAGTCTGTGCACAAATGCAATGTTGTATATACCTCTTTGCGAGCTAACGTGACAGGTTCTTGGTACTCCGATAGCGGGTGTTCCCGACATATGACGGGTACCAAAGATTATCTAAGTGATTACATGCCTTTATGGAGTGGATCTGTGACGTTCGGAGGAGGTGCTAAAGGGCGGATTCTTGGTCGAGGCAGATTGAATGTTCCCGATTTCCCTAAGCTAAGCAACGTACTCCATGTCGACGGACTTGTAGCTAACTTGATTAGCATAAGCCAACTTTGCGACGACGACTTGGAGGTAAGATTTAATAAGGGATGTTGTGAGGTTTTTAACAGCAATGGTGTTCGAGTTATGGCAGGTAAACGATCAAGCGATAACTGCTACTTAGTCGGAGACAAATCCAATTCGAAGGACGTGTGCCAACTATCGAAGGCAGAAGACGATGTCATTCTTTGGCATCATAAACTGGGGCACGTCAATTACCGAACTCTGGAGCAGCTTATCAAACACGAAGCAATCAGAGGCATACCAAAGCTGAAGGAATTTGGTAAGGCTGTATGTGAGTCATGCTTGAAGGGTAAGCAAGTGCATGCCAGTCATAATGCTGACCCACATTCTGTTCAACATTTTAAAACTACTCACTGCTTTCAACTTATTCACATGGATTTGATGGGTCCGATGGAAGTAGATAGCATTGGTGGTAGGAAATATGCTTACGTGCTTGTTGATGATTACTCTAGATATGCATGGATTTTCTTTCTTAAGGAAAAATCTGAGTCGTTCGATTTTTTCAAAACGTTTTGTGCTATGATTAAGAATAATTTCAGTGCTTCGATTTCTCGTATTAGGTCTGATCATGGTAGGGAATTTGAGAATCAATTGTTTGACAAATTTTGTGATAGAAAAGGCATTATTCATGAGTATTCTTCTCCTAAGACACCCCAACAAAATGGGGTGGCCGAAAGGAAGAATAGGACATTGCAGGAAATGGCACGTGTTATGTTGCATTCTAAGAGTCTTTCTAAAAGATTTTGGGCTGAAGCGTTGCATACCGCATGTCATATATCTAATCGTGTTTTCTTTCGTCATGGTACTAAAATGACTTCGTATGAATTGTTGAATGGGAAAAAGCCGACTGTCAAGTATTTCCATGTCTTTGGATGTTATTGTTATATGTTAAATGATCGTGAGTACTTGACCAAGTTTGATTCGAAAAGTGACAAGTGTATTTTTCTTGGATACTCACCTAATAGTCGTGCTTATCGTGTGTATAACTTGCGCTTAAAGTCTGTTCAGGAATCGGCAAATATTGTGTTTGATGATGCTACTGATCTTGGCAAAGTGTCTCCTCAAGTTGATATTTCAGATGTTATACAAGCTGTGGATGAAACAGAGGAGAATGTCGAGGACGATGTTGACCCAACATTTGCCTCAACATCTGTGCCAGAACAGAACAGCGAGGCTGGACCCAGTGAAGTTCGTAGAGACCCGCCAGCTAAGATTCAGAAAGATCATCCCACAGACTTAATTATTGGAAATGTGAACGAAGGTAGGAAAACCAGAGATAAGCCGCGCAAGGATTATAAGTCTATGGTAAGAAACGTATGCATGAACACGGTATACGCTGAGGTGCGCTTTAATTGTTTTGTTTCTGAGATAGAACCTAAGAATGTCCTTGAAGCTCTCAAGGATAATTTCTGGATAAATGCGATGCAAGAGGAACTCTTGCAGTTTGAGAAAAACCAAGTATGGACCTTAGTTCCACGGCCGAAGGACATTAATGTCATAGGCACGAAGTGGATCTTTAAGAATAAATCTGATGAATTTGGTAGAGTTGTTAGGAACAAAGCACGTCTAGTAGCTCAGGGTTATACGCAAGTTGAGGGCATAGATTTTGATGAGACTTTCGCTCCCGTGGCTAGGTTAGAATCAATTAGGTTGTTATTAGCTATTGCATGTTGGCTTAACATCACGTTACACCAAATGGATGTTAAGGCTGCGTTTTTATATGGATATATTGATAAAGAAATCTATGTTGAACAGCCTAAGGGATTTGAGGATCCACTTTTTCCTAACCATGTTTTTAAGCTGCAGAAGGCCTTATATGGACTGAAGCAAGCGCCTCGAGCTTGGTATGGTAGGTTAACTACATTTTTACTCGATTTTGGGTTTACTCGAGGTGAGGCAGACCGCACTCTTTTTATAAAAAGGATCGGTTCTGATATTTTAATTGCCCAAGTTTATGTTGATGATATTGTTTTTGGCTCGAGCTCACAATCTATGCTAGATCAATTTGTACAGGCCATGAACTCCACCTTCGAAATGAGCATGATCGGGGAACTAACTTATTTTTTAGGCTTGCAGATTAAGCAAAGCAGCGACGGGATCTTTATGTCTCAGGAGAAATACGCGAAGAACACAGTCAAGAAGTTCGGACTTGACACGGCAAAGGTAATGAAAACTCCAATGGGGTCATCGCAAAAGGTATGTAAGGACAATGTTGGACAGAATGTTGACCCAACATTATATCGATCCATGATAGGCAGTTTGCTTTATCTTTCAGCTAGTAGACCCGACATCATGTATAGCGTATGTGTATGTGCTAGATATCAGTCTGAGCCTAAGGTCTCCCATCTTAATGCCGTTAAGCGTATTCTTCGTTATGTGAGTGGTTCGTGTAGCCTAGGATTGTGGTTCTCTAAAGATACTAATATGAGTCTTGTAGGCTACAGCGATGCTGATTGGGCAGGTGACGAGGATGATCGCAAGAGCACAAGTGGCGGCTGTTTCTTCTTAGGTAACAATTTAGTTGCATGGTACAGTAAGAAACAGAATTGTGTGTCTTTATCTACTGCTGAGTCTGAGTATGTTGCTGCTGGTAGTTGCTGTACGCAATTAATATGGTTGAATAGCATGTTGTGTGACTATGGTTTAGAGTGCGAGTCAGTTCTCATGTATTGTGATAACCTTAGTGCCATCAACATATCTAAGAACCCTATCCAGCATTCACGCACGAAGCATATAGATATAAGGCATCATTTTCTGAGAGATATGGTAGAGAAAGAATTAGTGCGCATTGAGCATATAGACACGAAACATCAGTTAGCTGACATTTTCACGAAAGCATTGGATTTTGAAAGGTTTTCGGACCTGAAAAAGTCCATAGGTTTGCATCAGTCTGTCTGAATGTTGGTCCAACATTTGGATCAACATAGCAGAAGTCGAACTTGATTGTTACTGCTTTGATATTTGATTTAATGTTCTCTCTGTTATTCTTTGAAATGATTTGACTCACCTAGAACGTTCCCTGAAATGACCCTCTTTCAAAAAAAAAAAAAAATCGTGATCCTTTTTCAAGATACAGGTTCAGGTAATAAGCTTCCCTATGTGCACGGCATTCGCGGTGACGATGCACTCTTTGCGACAAAAATCCTAACCTTGATGATAAGGATCTTATTAGGGCTGTGCATAATATTACGAGTCTATATTGAGGTATGTAGGGCAGAAAATGAAAGGGAATTGATTTTAGGGTGTTGAACAGAAAAGTCTCGAATTTCAGAGTAGAATGTTGAGTCTTATGTTGGGGCAACATATGTGACTGTCAGTTTGATCATGCTATATTTTTTTGCTTTCGTTTATGTGGATTAGTTTTTAAGTCAGCATGTGTCAGTTTCGTGTGTCTAGTTTAGATATCTCTCAGAATTGCATTAGAAATCCTCGAAGAACAGTTCGTTACGCTTGTCTCAAGTGCTCATCAGTGTCGCTTAAACGGTTAGTCTCACTCGATCCTATTATGACTTTTGACTTGGTATTTTTGGTTGAATCATGATCTGAATTGCTCCTATATTTTCACGTGACGATTCCTTCATATACTATTTTTAGCTCCATGTTTAATTAGACAGGTTTGACCTAATTCGACCACATCCTCAAACTGTCTAAATGCTCTTCATTCCAACGATTAGTTTACTTCACTCACTTCCACCACGATTTATCCCTATTCTGAGTGACCGTTTTATTTGTGCCGTTGGATATTTTTTTTGGTTCGACTTGAGCTCTCATCACTTTCGCATATCCTATTTCATAGTTCGAACTTGACACTGAAATTAATCTCTGTTCTTGATTGTGGTTGATATAATAGAGGGTTACACATTCTGTTCTCATTTTATTATTTTTGGATTTATCTTTGATTACTTTATGGCGAACTAACTTGTTTCTGAGTCTCAGAATGTTGGACCAGATGTTAGTCCCACATTTGCCTCGACATCTGCAAGTTGGCTAACAGAGAAGTTCTCTGAGTTTTTTCTTTCTTCCCAAAAAGGGGGAGAAGGTTGTGCAGATAAAAAGGGGGAGATTGGTGTCAGGGGGAGCATAATAAGGAGCCGAACAAACAGGGGGAGCTGACCAAGAAGGAGAAGCAGCCGAGAAAGCATCAAAAGGAAACTTCATACTTCATTGAGAGTGAAGCTCTGATCCTTTCTATTTTTTTGCATGCATAATTGATTCTCTGATTTTTTGTTTTTACTATGTGCATGCTGATTTGCTTTCTCCGGTATGTTTACATGTTTGCCTGCTTACTTGCCGAATATATTTTGCAGATGTTTAACTTTAGACCTTGTTATGGCTATGTGCTATTTTCGTAGTACTTTGAATAGTTGAATCCCTATTATATTTGCGTTTACTCTAACCATCTTTTAATATTTGTGGTTGAGTAGATTTTGCCTTCAGGGGAGTTTTGGAAATTTTAATTCTGCACGGGTTTTGGGAAGAAAGATAAAAAGGGGGAGATTGTTAATGTTGACTAGCTCAATGTTGACAATAATGTTGATCTCACATTCCAGTCGACATTGTTGGTTGAGAACTGGTCAACCTTCAGTTTTATCTTTCATGCCCAAAACCTATTTAAATTAATTACGGGGTATTTTTTTAGTATTGTCCAGGTCTTGAATAAGGATAGGAAGGGTTCAAACCGTGTTGAAACCGCGTGGATAAGCTGGAGCGAAAATAGGAGTGCACTTACTAAAAATAGAAGATTTGAAGATCAAAAGAGAATTGGTCTCAAGGAGATATTTTGGGAGATTATCCAGGGATCTCATATCAATTCAAGAGGCAGCCAAGACCTATAAAATAAGAAGATTTCGAGCTGCCATTATTACGACTTTCGAGAGAGCTTTCATGGAGAAAAAGTTGAGCGACATATTGAGTGAAAAGTATGCGTGAAACACATATCGAGCGTGAGCGAGTTTTATATATTACGAGAGTTGTCTTTTAGCCTAGTATTGAACTTTTAGAAGTCGTAGTACTTCGTAGGTTTTTCGGATCGTGTTGATTCGTAGATTTTCTAGGCGTGTTTTTACTATCTTCGGATAGTTGTTTTGCATCCATTGCTATAGTGGAATTTTGCCCTTTGAGGCACGCAGCAAGTTTTTATAACTTGCTGCACAGATTTACATCTCGTTTTCACCATCTTTCTTTTCTAAGTTCGTTAAATATTCCGCTGTGCGTTCTGTGTTGGCGTCAGTGTTGACCCAACATTTGTTCCAACATTTAGTCACCAGTTTTAGAACTTAGTGTTTTACATCCATATCGTACCGGGACCACTTCACAAGCTTTCGTTATTAGAAGCACGGCAACTTGTCTGTATCTCAAACAGATAAGAAATCCTCGCCGGCTCTAAAATTCACTAGTTAAAATGTCAATGAGTGGTGTTCTAATAAGAAGGCATTCTCAGACTTTTAATAATCATACAAACAACAGCATTAACTAACGAGTGCTGGACTAAGGAAGGCCATAAGGCCAGCGACAACATTGTTTTTCACAACATTAACTCTCCTTATTACTACTATAAATACCATGCAATAGCCAAGGCATGAAGTACAGAAACCCTCCATTTCTTATCGAAATCATTCTCTTATCTTATCCCAACTATAATAACAAATAAATGACAGGCGTGATCCAAATTCACGGCGGCGACGATGGGAAAACGGGCGGAAGAATCGAAATACTCAGAGCTTTCGACGAGACAAAAGCTGGAGTCAAAGGGCTTTTAGACTCGGGAATATCCAAAGTTCCCGAGATCTTCATCAAACCATCCGCCGACGAAGACGACCTTCCAATCGATGGAGAAAATCCCGACGAGGCTCATGCCCAAATCCCGACAATTGACCTGTTGCGGATGGAAAACCCTAAATCGAGGAAGAGGATCGTCGAAGAAATAAAACGTGCGTCGGAGAACTGGGGTTTTTTCCAGGTGGTAAACCATGGAGTTCCTCCGTCCGTGCTCGGGGGGATGATAGACGGCGTAAAGAAGTTCAACGAAATGGACGTCGAGGAGAAGAAGAAGTACTACGGCAGAGGCGGAGACTCGAAGAGCGCGGTGTTCGTCAGCAACTACGACCTGTTCACGTCGAACTTTGCGAATTGGAGGGACTCACTCTACTTTTCGTCTCCCAACGACGAGCTTGTTCCCGAGGAACTGCCTGAATCCTGCAGGTACTGTCGGTCATTTTAGGCTTGGTTATTTCTCTATGTCCTGTAATTTAGGTGCATGCATAGTATGCGACTTATACGGAGAATAACTTTTAAAAAATTAAGCAAATCTGGGGTTTCATTCAGCAAAAAATGTCCCCAAATTGCTTAATTTTTAAAAGTAATCGTTCGTATGATACCACACCAGAACTTAGATGTCCCCATAATTCCACCCCTAACTAAATTACAGGACGAAAAAGTTAATTAACCCGATTCTTTACTTCACATCATCGTCACCGACATCTTGTCGTTTAAAAAACTGCGTTTTACTATATTTCTTACGACAGGGATAGCACTCTGGAATACTCCAGGCACGCCAAGGGCCTCGGGAAAACCCTACTGAAGCTCATATCCGAGGCGCTCGGTCTGAAAACCAACCACCTCATTGACATGGAGTTTGGGAAAGGCCATAGGCTCGTCGTGCACTACTACCCGGCTTGTCCCGAGCCCGAGCTAGCAATTGGAACCACCAAGCACACGGACGGCAGCGTACTAACGATTCTCTTACAGAACCATCTGAGCGGCCTACAAGTCCTTGCCCGCGGTCGGCGATGGGTCGACGTCGAACCAAACCCTAATGCTTTAGTGGTCAACGTAGGTGATCTCCTCCAGGTAATAAATATATTGCAATAAGCATATATGCATTTTTACTTTTCCTTTTTTTTCGGTTCCTTACATACCCTATGCCAACCATGTTAAAAACTCAAATATCATTTGGTTCAATTAATACACGTGACACGTGCCAAATTTTTTTAATGGGGGGTGGATCACCCAAATTGGGTAGGTAAAGCACGACCTGACCGACAATAAACGATACTAATGCATGCAATTTGCTGTATGAAATTTTATTATAGCTGGTTTCGAATGGGAGGTTCAAGAGCGCAATGCACAGAGTTCGGGCGAACCTAAAAGGACCGAGGATCTCCGTGGCTTTGTTTATTTCTGGGCCTGATTATAATCTTTCTAGGGTTTATGGGCCGATAAAGGAGTTGATATCTGAAGAGAATCCAGCGGTTTACCGTGATGTGAAGCTGGGAGATTATTTGATGAAGTTCTTTAGCACTGGTTTGGACAAGTACGAAGGTCTTGATTATTACAAAATCTAAACTCCATGAGATGATCAGATATCAACTGCAAGTGCGAGCTAGGGTTTTGTGTGTTTATCTTGTAATTCATAAAACAAACCTCTGTGTGTGTGTCTATGTGTTGCTAATGCTCTCATTCTATGTCGTTGAATAATTGCGTTGTTGCAAACTCGAAGGTTGTATTCATGCTGTCTCATCAATAAGATATTTTATTTTCTGTGTCAAACTTAACCGAAGAAGGAAAAGTCAAGAGCAAGTATATTTGAGGGGGAAAACCACTAAATAGATATGCGAGAGCGGAGAATAAAAAATATCGCGGATAGATTATTGGAAACAAATTATTATCATCGTTGAGAAAAATTATCCTAAGTCTAGAAAACTCGTTGAGAAAAAACAAAAAAGGAAAAAACATAAGATTGAAATACAAACAATAAAAAAGCTCCCATTTATAGACGACGTCCGTACAATACAATGGCCAAGGAAAGCATCACACAACGAAGAAACCCCTATAAAAGTTATAGAGGGTTTTTATTTCAGACACTAAACCACCGAAAATGGGATTTATTACAAGACTCATCGTCCACGATGATAATCGGACTTTCTCTAAGGACGACGACGCTCTGAAACCGTCGGCGAAGGTGCATGAGGCAGCGGGATAGACAGTACGAACAGCGAACCCACCGGCGAAAGAAGTGGAAATGGAAGTGTAGGTCCTTCAGCAACGGTGGGCTTTGGCTTGTTGTTAACTCCAACGACGTTGTGCTTTGGTAAGAACCTAAATTGGCCGTTGTTGGACCCCTTAGATCTCTCTTTCTTAAGGGCATGATTGTTGGCCGATTTTCACCTTCTTCGCCTCCTTTTTGATAAGCTTGTTGTAACGCACACTCGCCTCGCAACTATCCACGAACAATAGAACTGAAAATCTGATTGAACTGAAAAGAAAATATTCGAAGATTGTGGGAACACAATTTCCTTAAAACAGATTCGCTCCCTTTCGTATGTGCTAGAGGTTTTTAACGAGCGTCTGTTCCCCAAGATACTTCGAAACCACGGCGTTCGTTAACACAAAACGACACCGACGGCTAACAGAAAAGAGCGACATGACAAAACCAATTTTCTAGAGATGTTCGTATTTTCTTTTCTTTCTCTTATTTTTCCTTATTATTTTTCTTCTTCTTAATTCTTATGCTTAATCACCTATTATAGAACCCAAAGATTATTAAAGAAATACTTTTTCATGACATATTGAGAAGTGGTGTTAACCACTCCGTCACTCAATTTGAGCCATGGATTTGAGGAGTGGTTAGCCCCTACATGGGCCTTCTAGAAGTTGGGCCTTCTAGAAGTTGGGCCATTATTGGGCCAATTTGAAGCCCAATAATATTTAATTTCGAAGCCCAATTCCTCGTTGACATAAATATTTATAAAATCAACTATATTATAAATTTTCTAACAATCCCCCACATGAATGAGAATTGTCTGGTTAAAGTTTCTGCAAATCTAATGATACTCTGCATAGAGGATAATATGTTTTATCATTTGAACTTCCTCCTTGTATGCACGCTTGGGTTGCTGCAAGAACGCGATGTCTTTGAAATGTCCCGCTTTTCGTGTAAACGAACCCACGCACAATACACAGAGACCATTTTTCTCTTGTTCCGTTCTCATGATTTTGTCCATTATGGCCATGGACACGTCCTGATTCTGGGAGGGTTTCTAAAGAACTAACCCTTCCAGTTCTCCTTTGAAGCGGCCCGCCCCACTTCTCCCTAACATAGGTGACTTCTCACGTCGCGAGTATTTTCTATCAATACTCTATGATAGTCATGAAAGCATCATAATGCTAGTCCTTTTCCGTCATCACTGTTTCTTGACAGGAATGAGCGGGGTTATCCCCCACAGTGATACCATCCTAAGATTAGGTTGTCCCTTTGAACCTAGATCTTGGGATCTCCAGTCACATAGATAGGGTTTTCCTTCTTAACACTTCATACTTTAAGGCTTTAAGCCCATCCCTTTCGTCAACCTTTCAACTGCATCTCTATTTAACCCTTTGGATAGCGGATCCGCAATGTTATCCGTAGATTTCACATAATCAATCGAGATAACCCCAGTTGAAAGCAGTTGCCTAACGGAATTATGTCGACGACGTATGTGTCTATTACCATTATACATAGTATTCTGTGCGCGTCCATTAGCCGGTTGGCTATCGCAGTGTATGCATATAGGCGGCACAGGTTTTTCCCACTTAGGAATATCCTCCAAGAAATGGCGTAGCCATTCAGCTTCTTCTCCACATTTATGCAAAGGAAAGAACTCAGATTTCATAGTGGATCTTGCTATAACCGTTTGTTTCGAGGATTTCCACGACACAGCAGTTCCAGCAAGTGTAAACACATAGCCGCTTGCGCTCTTAGAGTCCTTCATGTCAGATATTCAGTTCGCATCTGTGTAGCCTTCTAACACAGCTGGATATCGATCATAGTGTAATCCATAGTCTCGAGTATACCATAAAGATCTCAAAACCCGTCTTATTGCGGTCCAATGGTCCGCACTTGGATTGCTCGAGTACGAACTCAGTTTGCTTACAGCATAAGCATTATCAGGTCTAGTACAACTCATTAGATACATCAGGCTTCCGAAGGAGTATTCTACTTGAGCAATAGCATCGCCGCAATTTTCGACAAATGAACGCTTCGATCTAATGGCGTTCTGGCAACACTAGAATCACCCTTGCAGAATTTATCGAGAATTTTCTCTACATAATGAGCTTGGCTCAAAACAAGACCGTTACTCGTTCGTATGATTTAATTCCTAAAATCACGTCCGCAAGTCCCATATATTTCATGTCAAATTTTGAATTTTAACATATCCTTGGTAGACTTGACCATTTTGTCATTACTACTAACAATGAGTATGTCGTGTACATACAAACATAAAAGGACATAGTCATCGCCTGTTTCCTTTGAGTAAACGCATTTATCGCTCTCACTGATTTTAAAGCCGTAGTTGATCATCGCGTGATCAAACTTTTCGTGCCACTTCTTAGGGGCTTGTTTCAAACCTTACAAAGATTTGATCAATCTACAGACTTTCATTTCGGTTCCCGGAGCACGAAAACCCTCGGGTTGCTCCATATATATTTCTTTGTCTAACTCACCATTTAAGAAAGCTGTTTTGACGTCCATTTGATGTACTTCCAAATTTCTTATGGACGCGATAGCAAGTATCATCCTTATCGACTTTATTCTCGTCACAGGAGAATATATGTCAAAGTAATCTAAGCATTGGCGTTGCTTGTATCCTTTGATAACAAGTCTGCATTTATACTTTTTCACAGACCCGTCTGGTCTCATTTTTCTTTTAAAGATCCATTTTGATCCTAAAGGTTTGCATCCCTTTGTGAGATCAACTAACTCCCAAGTATGATTCTGCAAAATAGAACCAATCTCGCTCTGTATGGCTTCTTTCCATAAAGGCTCGTCAACGGAGCTCACTACCTCGTCATAAGTCAGTGGTTCCTTTCGATCAAATATGTAACGAAATCGTCACCAAAAAGATTTCTCTATTCGGGCACACTTGCTTCGTCTCGGTTCATTTTCATGAACAGTACTAGGAATCTCGGTTTCTATATCATCTCGTTTAGATGTACCGGATCCATCATCGGATTTACAAGGAATACATTTTCAAAGAAACATGCATTCCTCGATTCCATGACCGTGTTCTTGTGTATATCCGAAATTTTCGAATCATATACAAGAAACCGATATGCCGTACTATTAAGTGCATATCCTATGAAAATACAGTCCACCGTTTTAGGACCAATTTTCACCGCTTCAGGCGTAGGTACGACTACCTTCGCGAAACACCCCCCACATTCGCAAATGTTGATAGGATGGCATCTTTCCTTTCCATAACTCGTAAAGAGTTTTATTTTTTCTTTCTTTCGAGGTACCCTATTCAAAAGGTAATTACTCGACAAGATAGCTTTCCCCCACATGTCGAGCGGTAAGCCTGAACTTAACAACATCGCATTCATCATTTCTTTCAATGTGCGATTTTCTGTTCAGCGACCCCATTCTGTTGAGGTGAATACGGTGCAGGAATTATACCATGCTCCTCACAGAAGTTCCCGATCGACACTTCATATTCGCAACCTTGATCACTTCTAAGTCGTTTTATTTTCTTACCAAGTTGACTTTCAACTTCGGTTTTATATAGAATAAATTTTTCTAATGCTTCGTCTTTGCTCTTTAGCAAATACGCATAGCAATATGTCGTGCTAGCATCAATAAACGTTATGAAATATTTATTCCACCTCGTGATTGGACGTATTTCAAATCACACACATAGCTGTGGGGAATGATGATCTCGTCAATTTTGCTTCAACGCAAACCCCACATTTATGTTTAGAATTAATATCGAATTTAGGAATATGGTTCGTGTTAATTAATCGACGTATCGAATCAAAATTAACGTGACCAAGTCTGCCATGCCATAAATTGGAAGATTCAAGCAAGTAAACGGAAGAACGTTTTTCATTCTCATTTACAATAGTCATTACATTCAGCTTGAACAAAACCATCACAGGAGTAGCCTTTACCAACAAACACACCCGACATTTACAATATCACTTTGTCTGATTCAATAACAATACGAAAACCGTGCTTGTTCAACAATAATCCCGATAAGATTTTTCCATATCTCGGGAACATACAACACACTTTCAGCGCCAATATTTTCCCGGACGTCATTTTGAGCAGCACGCTTCCTTTTCTCCTTCAACCGGCTCGCAGGTAGAGAAGAGTCTACGGTTCGTGCACACTGACGTGTAGCACCAGTATCGTCCACCATTCTTGTGGATTCGACCCAATCATGTTTACCTCTGACACCACCGCTACAAGACTCATCTCGTCAGCCTCCTTGGTAATGTCTCTCACCATGTTGGCTTCATGGCTCCTTTTAGGAAGGCGACAGTCCAACGACTTGTGGCCCAATTTGCCGCAGTTGAAGCATTTTTCCTTGAACTTGTAGTTCGGCTTTGAAACGCCTCCGGTCACCCCAAGTTCCCCTGGGTTTAATCGGGCCTTTGCCCTTCTTAGAAGCATGCTCCACCACATTTACCTTCGGTTCAGATGAGCTTGACACTCTCTTTTCCGACCTTTTGTTGTCTTCTTCGATTCGAAGTCTAACAATCAAGTCCTCCAAAGACATCTCCTTGCGCTTATGCTTGAGATAGTTTTTGAAATCCTTCCAGCCCGGCGCCAGCTTCTCAATGATAGCAGCGACTTGGAAAGATTCGCTCAGAACCATTTGTTCTGCATGGATCTCGTGCAAGATCAATTGGATCTCTTACTTGACTGATCACAGTCTTGGAATCGACCATCTTATAATCAAGGAACCGTCCGACAACAATCTTTGTGCCAGCATCCTCAGTTTCATATTTCTGGTCTAACGATCCCACAATTCCTTAGCCGTAGCGACCGCACCATACACGTTCAGCGTGGTGAGGTAGAAGGCATATTCTGCTGCCATCTCTTGAACGTGGAGGCAGTTCCCGCAAACTTCTCGGGCTTCTCCAAGTGGCTAACTGGTACGGTCGGTCGCATCACGGTAGGCACGGCGTTGGTGTGAACCGCGTTATTGTCTTCGTTCTGGTTTGAGCTGTGGTTATCCCACATCTTCGTGGGATCGTAGAATCTATTTTAAAATTGTTGGCCAATTTTCACCTTCTTCGACCTCCTTTTTGAGCTTGTTGTAACGCACACTCACCTCGCAACGATCCATGAACAATAGAACCAAAAATCTGATTGAACCGAAAAGAAAATATTCGAAGATTTTGCGAACACAATTTCCTTAAAACAGATTCGCTCCCTCACGTATGTGCTAGAGGTTTTTAACGAGCATCTGTTTCCTAGGATACTTCGGATCACAGCGTTCGTTTAGCACAAAACGACACCGATGGCGAACGGAAAAAAGCGATATAGCAGAACCAATTTTTGAGAGATATTCTTATTTTCTTTTCTTTCTCTTATTTTTCCTTATTATTTTTCTTCTTCTTAATTCTTATGCTTAATCACCTATTTATAAAACCCAAAAATTTATTAGAGAAATATTTTTTTATTAAGTGACATAATATTTGAGCAGTGGTTTTAACCACTCCATCACTCAATTTGAGCCATGGACTTGAGGAGTGGTTAGCCGCTACATGGGCCTTCTAGAAGTTGGGCCTTCTGGAAGTCGGGTCGTTATGTGGCCAATTCGAAGCCCAATAATATTTAATTTCGAAGCTCAATTCCTCATTCACATAAATAATTTATAAAATCAACTACATTCTAAATTTTCTAACAATGATTACGCCTCATAATCACAATACGCTCGCGCATTTCGTCCGTCGATATACAATCACCGTTCTCTTTGCCGTTGAAGCCCTGTTTTGAAGCGGTGCCTTTCGCCACGGAGAGATGTTTGCGAGAGGTGATTTTCGGGGCGATTAGCTTCTGATAGTCGGTTTTGGGGCGATTGAGAACTGTAATCTCGCGGTTCTTATTACGGGCGGCGATGATTTTCTTGTAGTCAACGACTGCGTTGCCGGCGACAGAAGCGGAGAGGTGTTTGCGTCCGGCGATAATCTTCTCACCGTTTGGAGAAGTTACCTGATTATTGTTGTGGTCGCGCGTGAAAAACGCATGCAATACTCAATTTTCTTATCGTCAACGGAAGTCGCCTGGAGCTTATTACGAGCGGCGGTGGCGGCGCGCTTGCGGTAGCTGTTCTTTACGACGGTGGCGTCGATGGTAGTGAGGGCGGCGAGGACGACGAGCAGCAGGCGGCGCTTGACGGCCGTCGTACGTCTTTTCTTCGAACTATCTTGTGATGAAGGTATTCTGAAGTTTGATGTGACGTTTTTATAGCAAGTCTTTTTTTTGGACAGTTTGGCGAGAGTTTCGAGGATGAGAGTTCATTGGAAGAGTTGTATTTTAATATAACAAGAAGGGTACTACTATTTGCACCCCTTAGGGGTGAAAAACATTGGGATTCGTTAACCAATAAAAAAATCAATTAATTTTTACATGGATTTCATCATTCATTAATTGACTATAATTTTCAATATTATTATTAATTAATTTTTAATATGTTTTAAATCAAGATCGATTGAATATTATCCCCATGTGTTGTCGGAGTTCGGTACTTCACCATATATATAACGAGCTCGAAAATATTAACACGAAACAAATGGATTATACGGTTAATCATATATTTTTAGATTAGTTCTCATGGTTACCCTTAAAGATATTAATATTTAAATTGTCCAGTAGTAATATATAAGTTAATAAAACTTAAACAATATATATTTTTTTAACCTATACTATAGATGATATATATACTAAAGAATATATATATATATATATTTCTATTGTCCTGGATATCTCATTCTCCTGATTACGCATGAACAAAATTCCAGTTAATTGATAAACAAGTATCTGACATATACTTTAATAAACTTCCAAGCATATAAGAAATGTGGCCGTGATGAATGATTAGAAAATAAAACATGTAATAAAATAAACTATAATTTAAATTAAGGGTTCTATTTGGTATACGTATAATCAAAAGAACAATGGCCTAAACTATGAGAAATCCGTTCCAAAACGGTAATATATGTATTGATGATGTAGTATTTGTTTTTTTATCGGCGTTAATACAATTATATATATGACCATTAGGGTTAGGGTCATGACGTTCAAATGGTCTGATATTTGTTTTGGCGTTCAATAGATAATTCCTCTTTCATTAATATTTGTTATGATAGTTAGAAGTTAAAAGTTTCAAATAGACGTTCCAAATATTCAAAGTTATGGAAAATGCTCTACTTATTTATTTATCTTTTGATATTTATGGTTAATATGGTTTTAGCTCATAAAAAACGTTAGTTATCTTATTTCTTAATAAGAAAATCCAGTCAAAGTCGTTAATTGTCCCAAACATTTAGGAGGTAATTAATAGGGGGTGTGGATAGAATTAGGGGATGTATATAGAATTACCCTAACAAGAAACATTATTAAGTACAACGTAATTTGCTACGATGGATTTATCAGCCATGTTAATATTTTCTTGTTAGTTGTTCGACAGATTCATTTTCGAGAAATTATTCTGCTTTAGATGATGATACTTTGTTGCCGAGAGAATCACACAAATGATTTGAGAATGGAATTACAAAACTAGTTGAGTTTTTAAACATATTACAAAACTAATCAATTTTTTTAATTTTAACTATTTTTATTTTCAATTTCACCACAAAAATACTTAAATTTTAAATTTTCCTATCATTATCTTCAAATAGCACAACACTTGTTAATAATTAAATTTCACACAAACTTATTTTAACTCAAATATATTAAAGATATAGAAATAATCAAAAGAAAGAAAACTTACTTGGCGTGATCGTGACCTACTCCTCGTCCACGTGAGTTCGATATCTAGAGCTGTCAAAACGGGCCGGGGGGGCAGGCCGGTTGGTAGCCCGCCTTGGGCGGGGAGGGCGCGGGTAAGCCCACCGTTTGGCAGGCCTCACAACTGAAGGCCCCCTCAAAATTCAGAAAAAAAAAAAAAGAAAGAGGTCAAAAATAAAGGAAAAACAATAAAAATTAAATATTTAAGCTCAAAAATAATTCTAATTAAATGTAATCTTGTAATAATAATTTATTTATATTATCAAACTTGAGTAAATTAAAAATCGGAGCTAAAAATATTAACATGCCCGTATAATTTTATTTATATATCAATATTTAATAAATATCATACTTGAGCTTGAGCCCGCAGGCTGCAATGAATTATAATAAACATTGTTTATTAAATATTGACTAATTACTACTTTTTCAATAGGAGTAAAGTCAACTCAAAGACTTCTCTATATGGGGCAAGTGATTCAATACACAACCCAACTTTTTCAACCACCGACTCAGCATGATCTTTATCAAGCTTGCTCTCCACGTCACGAGTTACGTCTTCTCGTATGGGTTCGCCCTCAACGTTCTTCTCGTCCTCCTTCATCGTCTCAAGTTCGCCCTGTTTTTGTTGCTGAACTTGGTTGATGCTATCACCTTTATATGCTTTCTCCAACAGTTCCCATACTTCCTTGGTTTTTCTTGTTGCGCCTATCGCTCTGAAACCGGTAAAATCTAACGCTTCGTAGATGACAAGGACCGCGAGACCATTTTCTCTGACGGAGGCTCCCAACGTCTTCCGTTGCGACTTTGTATACTTCGTCGCATCTGGTGAATATCCATCTTCGACTATTTCCCATAAGCCTTGCGATTTCAGCAAAACTTTCATTTCGCCGCTCCACCGTACGTAGTTATTCTTGGTGAGTTGCGGATTAACATGTGTGCAAATAATATCTGCTTCCACACCATCGGCACCATCGGCTCTGTCGGCTCTGGCGACATCATCGGTTCTGTCGGTTCCGTTGATACCTTCGGCTCTGTTGACGCCACCGGCTCTGATACCATTTTGTTATATTTATTTTGAATATAAGAAGGATCGATTTCAGTGAGGGTTCTGTAATTAATTTGGTGGAGTGTTTTGTATTTGCTCAGTGGCTTTTTCAGTGACAGACACTCTCACGCTTATCTCTCTCTTATTCCATTTCTTTTAATTCACTTACACACGCACATTCACATCTTTTTCTCAAACTCAGGTAGCACTTTGTGCTTTCTTCCCACACATTCTCTCTTGTACATTATATATATATAATATTACATGATAAGAAAGGACAACCTAATATAAACGCTCGGACTTACATTACAACCTTACTTTTGTGTGCGCATATATCAAACGATAAGATTTCCTTGACTTCCTTCCAAATAATATCCATGCTAGCTTTATCTTTCTTTTATTGTTTTCTTTGTTCTTGGTCTTCTTTAGATGCTATGTCGATTGATCTAATCATCTTTTCTTCCAACATGCAGATTGCGTTGGATGCTTGGTTTTTCTTTTCTATTTTATTCTATTTTATTTTATATCTTGTATTGCTTTGAGATTATATCCAACAGACCGCATCTGATGGCCGATATGCCGTGTCATTGGGGTATCATTGGCTCAATAAGCCTACAACAAAATTCCTTGCTGCTTATGCAGTCTGGAATAGAGTTAATGTGCATAAGCATGCCTTCATTATGTGGCTTCTTATGCACAAGCGATTGCTGACAAAAGATCGATTAATACAATGGGGTGTTCCAAGTCAAGATTCTAGATGTGGTCTATGCAGCTGTGAGGCTGAAACTGTTGAACATCTATTTTGTTTCATGCACATATAGCCAACAGATTATGAGAGCATTACAAGATTGGCTCAAGATAGTTACTCCGATGCAACTTGGGCGCTGGGAGAAATGGTTACTCAGAATGGGGCGGAAAACGGGACTTGAAGATCGAACTGCAACTGGGGCAGTGGCTGCGATGGTGTATAACATCTGGCGAGCGAGGAACCACACAGTTCATAAAAATGAATTATTGAACCCTCAAGTACTCATTGCAGCAGCCAAGGAAGAGGTACAAGCGAGATTGCGAGGACTCGTATTCAAACGTAAGAGTACAGAGGTGATGCACTACATTGAGTATCTATGTCGATATTCAGATCATTGAAGTCACTCCATTATTTGTTTATATCTTTAGAGTGAAACTTGGTCTGCTTTCTGTTGGTGCGTCTGTATTCACACATGGTTTGGTTGGTAATGAATAACTTCTTACCCAAAAAAAAATAAGTTGAATTACTCATAATCAAATTTAAGTTCTTTGATAATTTTTTTATGTTATTAAGACTTGCTTAAATTAAACATTTGATCTCAAAAAGTATAAAAAACCTATATAATTCATTTACTATAAATTTTTAATAAAAAAATATTTTACGAAATTTGGTGGAACTGCCCGAGGCCCGGGCCCGCCCCGCCAAATCCCACGGGCCCGTTTGACAGTACTACTCATGGTGAGGGTTTATTTTTGTATGTATAATTGTCTTGGATTATTCAGTAATGATTACAAATGAATCATTTTGATCAAATTAGAATCTCGAAATCTACAGTAATATATTTAAGTTAGAATGTTGGCCGGCCTGTAAAAAAGATATGGACAGTCTGCCTACCTCATAATATTAATTTGGGTTGATAAATTCTTTGTTTGTTTCGTGTATGATCTTGCATTGTGTAGTGAGTGGGATTATGTCTATTTCTTCTTGCATTCAAGTAAGGCATCTTTGTATAGGCAGATTTGGCCTGCCTTTGATTGATTCACATTCGCATCTACATTCATGTTCGAATATTTTGCTGTAAACTATTATTAGACTCAAGCGTTATGATTTATATACGAAGGTTCAATGAATTTGGAGTCGATGGTGGCCTTCACCGTGTGATTTTTGCCATCCCTATTCTCTAGATGCATGGCAACTTGGCTGTCTTTTAATCTAAAGTGGAAAAGATTTTGTCAGCCCTAAATTTACCAATTAAAGTATCATGACAAGGGTATTCCGAATTATTCATTAAAATATTAACAAAAGGCGTTCTACGGAAGGTATTATGAATCATTTAACACAAAATGCGTGTAAAAAATTCTAAATAAATATTAAGAGGAGTTTTCAAGGGATAGTATTCTCAGTCTTTCAATATAAGGGGTCTTTGTTTCGGGGTGATCCTCCAAAAAACACCACCATGATACTTCATCGCTTTCCAATCACCACGTTTGTTTATTGTGAGTGGTAAACCATCACCGCGATGGAGGATTACCAAGGTGATCAAACGGGGTGATATTCCAGGTTTTTTATCCTCCACCGTGACGGAGTAATGTTTCCAAATTTCTTCGGACAAAATTGTCCCTTATCTTTTAACATTCATTCCTCATATATCCTTACTCTTATTTTCAACTACATAACCAACATATTTAAAATTTATATTAATGCTCAAAAAATAAAAATTATGTTGAAAGATTATTGAAAATACTTATTAATAATTGATTAATCTATTAAAGCTTAGAAAAACAAATTAATTATATTGAAGAATTATACTAAAATACTTATAATTAATAATTGGTTAAAAAATCTATGTTAAGAGCCTAAAAAATACGATAATTCTATTGATGAATTACATAACATGCATATAATTAATGCTTAAAGATAATACTTGATTTTCAAATATTAATAACTATCACGTTAAATATTACCTAAAATGGACATATTAAAACACTTTTTTACCCCCTAAATGTGTGTAAAATTACTGATTCCTCTTGTACGCTATTCAACCAGCCGCCTTGCCTGACGTTAGGAAGGCTTCTCGACATAATGCACCAATCGTTT
The DNA here is from genome assembly GCA_027422505.1 of Craterostigma plantagineum. Taxonomy (NCBI): domain Eukaryota; kingdom Viridiplantae; phylum Streptophyta; class Magnoliopsida; order Lamiales; family Linderniaceae; genus Craterostigma; species Craterostigma plantagineum. Next base: position 2,724,136 of record JAPQWV010000076.1, read on the forward strand.
CAAGAATCAGGGACACATCATAACATAAATATATTAGAAGTACCCAAATAAATTATATAAGATTATCTTGACCATGGACCCCGTGCTTTGAGAACATGAAAGAAGTACATATATTACCTAAAAGTCATATTAGTAAAACGTAATTCCAAAAACTTCTAAAATAGTCACACATTAACATGTTGTCAAGGATTGGATTAGATTTTGTTTCGTCTTTGTTATATTTCAAAGCATTAGTTAGAAGCAACGGCAACTTGCCCGACTTTTAATCTCAAGCATACATAAAAGATCATTGCCCGGCCTAAAAAATTACTAGTTAAAAATTGTTCAAACGAAGAAAGTCTTCTCTCAGTCTTTTAATAATACTGACGGATAAGTTTTACTAACATTAATTAGTGAGGGGTGGTTCTTAAGGAGTGGGGAACTATTGTAAGTCAGCGATAATATTTTTTTTTTGTTTTCGGTCCTTGACATTCGAACTTGGTTAATGTATTTTTTGGGTCTCGCAGCTGCTTATTACCATTATATAGTCCATGCAATGGCCTCCTTATTGTGGTGTATATGCATCGGAAATACTAGAGATTTGTCTTGGTGTGGAGCTAGCGAGGGTTTCGTTGGGTCGAAGCTGCAATAGCTTCATTTGGAAATAAATTACATAACCTTAAAATATAATCCCTTCAAGTCAAAAGTAAGAAAGTAATCAGCCATATACTTACTAATAAAAATTAAAACTGCTTTCAAGTTTAAGGTTTCACGTGAGGCGAAGTGATCAAATCTTTACTGAACATTGTGCGGTACTGGAGAATAAGTCTCCCTTCAATTGCAAACAAATTAGGGGAATTAGTCATTTAACTGCTTGCGAACATGTTTTGAATGAGTCAAAGTCAAATTACTAGTCTTAGCTAACTTTTTGAGAAAAACAAAAAAAAAAAAAGAACATATACATTAAAGATTGAAACAATAGAAGAAGCTAGCTCCGATCATCATGTTAAACGGACGGACATATTTTTAATTTTATCATCAATCGACGACATACAATTTGACTAAGAATAACATTACACAACGAAGAATATCATCATGTTAATGGAAACGGGTATAATTTATTTATGTATGGGTTATACACGGATTTTTGTTTATATTGTATATTAACACGTTTTATACGTGTGTATTAATTATTTGTGTGATGATATAAATTGTGTTTGAATGATGTATTTGAGATGTGTATAGGTTGTATATGGATTAGTGATATACACCCCATACCCAGCTAGGTGGCTATGTATATACACGTCGTATTATGAAAATCCTTGTAACAGCTAAACTTATTCATACCCACCCTATAATATATACAGGGTTTTTAGGCTTTCGCATTACGTCTAACTACCTTTGGAACAAGTCAACAATTTGTCATATTATTGCTAATTTGGATTTTATTTTATTTCCTCCTTCGTATATATCAAGCATTTAGTTAGAAGCACGCAGCAACTTGTCTGTATATTTAATCTCAAACAGATAAGAAATCCACGCCGGCTCTAAAATTTACTAATTAAAATGTCAATGAGTGGTGTTCTAAGAAGGCATTCTCAGTCTTTTAACAATAATACAAACAACGTTTGTAACTTTACCAATTAAAAACCGTTAACTAAAACGAGTGATGTTCTAAGGAAGGTGCATAAGGTCAGCGATAACATGGTTTTTCACAACATCTCCTTATTACAACTATAAATACCATGCAATAGCCTTGGCATGAAGTACAAAAACCCTCCATTTCTTATCGAAATCATCTCATATCTTCACAACTATAATAACAAATAAATGGCAGGCGTGATGCAAATTCACGGCGACGATGGGCAAACGGGCGAAAGAATCGAAATGCTCAGAGCTTTCGACGAGACAAAAGCTGGAGTCAAAGGGCTTTTAGACTCGGGAATATCCAAAGTTCCCAAGATCTTCATCAAACCATCCGCCGACGAAGACGACCTTCCAATCGATGGAGAAAATCCCGACGAGGCTCATGCCCAAATCCCGACAATCGACCTGTCGGGGATGGAAAACCCTAAATCGAGGAAGAGGATCGTCGAAGAAATAAAAAATGCGTCGGAGAACTGGGGTTTTTTCCAGGTGGTAAACCATGGGGTTCCTTCGTCCGTGCTTGGGGGGATGATAGACGGCGTAAAGAAGTTCAACGAAATGGACGTCGAGGAGAAGAAGAAGTACTACAGCAGAGGCGGCGACTCGAAGAGCGCGGTGTTCGTCAGCAACTACGACCTGTTCACGTCGAACACTGCGAATTGGAGGGATTCACTCTACTTTTCGTCTCCCAATGACGAGCTTGTTCCCGAGGAACTGCCTGAATGCTGCAGGTATTGTCAGACTCTTTAGGCTTGGTTATTTTTTCTGTCCTGTAATTTAGGTGTATGCACGGTATACGACTTATACGGAGAATAACTTTTAAAAATTAAGCAAATCTGGGGTCTCATTCAGCAAAAAATGTCCCTAAAATTACTTAATTTTTAAAAGTAATCATCCGTATGATACCACACCAGAAGTTAGATGTCCCCATAATTCGACCCCTAACTAAATTACTGGACGAAAAAAGTTAATCACCCGATTCTTTACTTCACATCATCGTCACCGACATCTTGTCATTTAAAAAACTGTGTTTTACTATATTTCTTACAACAGAGATAGCACTCTGGAATACGCCACGCACGCCAAGGGCCTCGGGAAAACCCTACTGAAGCTCCTATCCGAGGCGCTCGGTCTGAAAACCAACCACCTCATTGACATGGAGTTTGGGAAAGGCCATAGGCTCGTCGCTCACTACTACCCGGCTTGTCCCGAGCCCGAGCTAGCAATTGGAACCACCAAGCACAAGGACATCAGCGTACTAACGATTCTCTTACAGAACCATCTGAGCGGCCTACAAGTCCTCAACCGCGGTCGGCGATGGGTCAACGTCGAACCAAACCCTAATGCTTTAGTGGTCAACATAGGTGATCTCCTCCAGGTAATAAATATATTGCAATAAGTATATATGCAGTTTTACTTTTCCTTTTTTTTCTCGGTTCCTTACACACCCTACGCCAAACATCTTAAAACACAATAATACCGTGTGTTTCACGGAATACACGTGACACGTGCCAAATCTTTTTAATGGGGTTGGACTACGCCCAATTGGGTAGGGAAAGGCACGACTTGACAGACAATACAACATGTACTAATGCATGCAATTTGGTGTATGCATTTTTACTATAGCTGGTTTCGAATGGGAAGTTCAAGAGCGCAATGCACAGAGTTCGGGCGAATCTCGAGGGACCGAGGATCTCCGTGGCTTTGTTTATTTCTGGGCCTGATAATAATCTTTCTAGGGTTTATGGGCCGATAAAAGAGTTGATATCTGAAGAGAATCCAGTGGTTTACCGTGATGTGAAGCTGGGAGATTATCTGATGAAGTTCATTAGCACTGGTTTGGACAAGTACGAAGGTCTTGATTATTACAAGATCTAAACTCCATGAGATGATCAGATATCAACTACGAGTGCGAGCTAGGGTTTGTGTGTTTGTCTTGTATTTCATAAAATAAACCCCTGTGTGTGTACGTGTGTTGCTAATGCTGTCATTCCATGTCATTGAAATATAATTGTGTTGTTGCAAACTCGAATGTTGTATTGTATAAATCATGCTGCCTCATCAATAAGATATTTTTAATTTGTGTGTCAAACTTAACCCAAGAAGGAAAAGTCAAAAGCAAGTATATTTGAGGGGGAAAACCACTAAATAGATATGCGAGAGCGGAGGATAAAAAATATCGCAGATAGATAATTGGAAACAAATTATTATCATCGCTGAGAAAAATTATCCTAACAAACTCGTTGAGAAAGAAAGAAAAAGGAAAAAACATGACTGAAATACAAACAATAAAAAAGCTCCCATTTATCATTTTAAACAGAGACGTAGTTTTCTTAATCGTCATCGTATCATCGACAGCGTCCGTACAATACAATGGCCAAGAAAAGCATCGCACAACGAAGAAACCCCTACAAACGTTATAGAGGGTTTTTATTTCAGACACTAAACCACCGAAAATGAGATTTATTACAAGACTCATCGTCCACGACGATAATCGGACTTTCTCTAAGGACGACGACGCTCTGAAGCCGCCGGCGAAGGCGCAGGAGGCAGCGGAATCGGCAGTACGAACGGCGAACCCGCCGGCGGAAGAAGTGGAAGTGGAAGTGTAGGCCCTTCAGCAACGTTGTGCTTTGTTAAGAACCTAAATCGGCCGTTATTGGTAGCCGTAGATCTCTCCTTCTTAAGGGCACGGTTACGCCTCATAATCGCAATACGCTCGCGCATTTCTTCCGTCGATAATTTCATCACCGTTCTCTTCGCCGTCGAAGCCCTGTCCGAAGTGGTGCCTTTCGCCGCCGAGAGATGTTTGCGAGAGGTGATCTTCGGACCGTCGGCAAGAGGAGCCGCCCTGTTCTTACGAGCGGCGGCGATTAGCTTCTGATAGTCGGTTTTGGGGCGATTGAGAACGGTAATCTCGCGGTTCTTATTACGGGCGGCGACGATTTTCTTGTAGTCGACGACTGCGTCGCCGGCGACAGAAGCGGAGAGGTGTTTGCGGCCGGCGATAATCTTCTCACCGTTTGGAGAAGCTACCTGATTATTGTTGTGGCTGCGCTTGAAAAAACGCCTGCGATACTCAATTTTCTTACCGTCTACGGAAGTCGCCTGGCGCTTATTACGAGCGGCGGCGGCGGCGCGCTTGCGGTAGCTGTTCTGTTCGACGGCGGCGTCGAGGGTAGTGAGGGCGGCGAGGACTGAAAAGGCGAGGACGGCGAGCAGTAGGCGGCGCTTGACGGCCATCGTGCGTCTTTCTTCGAACTATCTTGGGATGGAGGTTTTGTGAAGTATGATGTGACGTTTTATAGCAAGTCTTTTTTTTTGGACAGTTTGGCGAGAGTTTCGAGGATGAGAGAGTTCATTGGAAGAGTTGTATTATAACAAGAAACATTGTTAAGTACGATGTAATTTGCTACGACGGATTTATCAGCCATGTTAGTATTTTCTTGTCAACTGTTCGGCAGATTCGTTTTCGAGAAATTATTCTTCTTCAGATGATGATACTTGTTGCCTTGCCGCCTTGTGATGTTAGAACAGTTAATGGAATAATTTGTTAGTACCCTGTAAAAATCTTTCTTTACTCTTGATTGTTTCTTGTTTTGGCTAATTACTGCTTTCAAAACAGAGCTCGACTAGAGCTCGTGAAGCTCATCGAACCCGATTTCTAATTATTTCTAAAATAATTTAAAAAAGGTACAAAATAAAATAAAATAAAAATCATGAATAATATGAAAAACAAGCTCGCGAGCCGGGTGCGAGTTTTCGACCGCCCACAGTGAGCTCGAGCACGAGCCGGCTCATTCGCAAATCCCTGACGAGCTCAAGGCGGCTCATCGAGCTTGCAAATCGGCACGACTCATCGTCTACCTCCTAATTATTATTATTATTATTAGTATTAATTACTATTATTTATTATTATCATACTATTATTGTTATACTATTATTTTACAAACTAGTTACGTGCTCAGCTTTGGATTTCGAAAACGGACCATTCGACAAGGAATTTCAAATCCGACGAATTATAAGAGTTTGAATTTCCCCTTGGATTTGTACGAAAACGAAAACCAAAATCGGTGCGATTTGCCAAACGGATGATTTGGGCGAAATCGGAATTTCAAATCGAAATCCGCAATCCAAACGAGCATATGATTTTTTCACCCAAGTCCAAGTGGATTGAAGGCCCACTCATAGTCATACTCATACAATGTCCGCTCTTGCATGTTTTACCTATATCGAGCTTTGTTGTAAAGTAATGTGATGATGGAGGTAATTAATATATGATTTGCTTAATTAATTTAAGCAAATCATATAAATTTAATTGAAAAAATAAAAATAGTTGAAACTGGAGTGATAAGGAACAGCTAATGCGCGCGAAAATCGCGTCGTATTACTCTTCAGCTGCCAATGTTCGTTTCCCTCTCTCTCTCTCTCTGTTCCGTGGCTTTCATTCTCTCTCTAGATCAGAAAATTTTCCAAGCACATTAACAGATGCTTAATCATTCATGTGATTTTGGGTTGGAATTTCAGGTCGGACGTTGACGATCGCTGCGAATCTGTGAGATATTCGACGAAACGACAGAGAAAACCTCGACCTTAGTTTTGATTTTCAAGTTAATGATTTGTCGTAGGAGAGTAGTGCATTGGTCGCATTATCTATGACGACTGCAGAGACGGTTGGGAAATCGATAAGTAGGTCTGGTGCGTGCGTAACTATGATTCGTTTCAGATGGAATGGCAGATCCAGCTAGTTATGACAACCTCGACCGTAGTTTTGAACAGGTGATGAATCAATCGATTGTTCTGTGTTCTCTTTTCGGCAGTGATCATAAAGCGGGTGAAAATGTTTAGTGATCTTCTGATTTATTCAAAATGATGGATGCTAGATTATTGAAGTGTTTTTTAATAGATAACGATTGAAATGTCCATTTGATGATTGATACACACACCTCTTATATGATTCTGATACCGTTGAAGACACTTCGAGCTTTGAAGAAGGGAACACCGTTGATCAAGTACAGCAGGAAGGGGAAGCCAAAATTCTGTACATTCAGACTTTCTCCAGTAAGCATTTTATATATCTGTGAATTTATCGAAGAAATCTTTTGAAGAATTTTTTTACGATTTAGTTTGAGCTTTCATTGAAGCATATATGTGTATGGGGATTATGCTTCCAGGATGAAACAACGTTACTCTGGTACTCCGGTAAAGCAGAAAGGACTTTGAAGCTATCTTCTGTTACAAGGATTATTCCAGGACAAAGAACAGTGAGTTAAGCCGAAGTATCTTACAAGTATTACATTCACTCGAGTAGATTGATGACTGATTTTTAAAATTGTTCGTATTTTGCCAGCCTGTTTTCAAAAGATATTTGCGCCCAGAGAAAGAGTACTTGTCGTTTTCGCTGATCTATAACAACGGTGAAAGGTCGCTTGATCTGGTTAGTAGTTGAATACCTATCGTTTCTCCGTCAGTGAACGTGCTATTCGCATAAATTGAATCTTTCCGCTTTTCATTTCAGATTTGCAAAGACCAAGCTGAAACAGAGATCTGGCTCGGTGGCCTCAAGTCTTTGACATCAACTGGACGAGCTCGTATCAGACATACTAAAAGTGAAGTTTATGATGTAAGTTTCTTTGGTGTTGGCCGTTATTCTCTTCTTAATATATACCCAAGAAAGTGTACGCTGTAATGACGAATACTTTCGTACGCATATTGCCTTCAGTTGCACGGTACTGTTGCCTCTCAAGATAACCATCGACCCTTTGGAGCAACCGTAGAATCAATCGCGAGCATTTCCCGTGCAAGGCTCTCCGTCGATTCTACTTCATCGAGCAGCAACCACAACACACCGTCAGGCTCACATGTTGGGTGTGAAGGTGCAGCAGCAAACATGCAGCAGGTAAGAACTAGCGGTGCGGATGGCTTTCGAATCAGCGTCTCGAGCACTCCGAGCTGCTCGAGCCAAGGCTCGGGACACGATGACATAGAGTCCCTGGGCGACGTCTACCTCTGGGGGGAGATTTGGCTCAACGGGGCAGCCCACGACGGTAATGGAAATCCCATCCCTCTCAAGAGCGACTTCTTAACTCCACAGCCGCTCGAAACGAACGTGGTGCTCGACGTCCATCAGCTGTCCTGTGGGGTCCGCCACGTGGCTCTCGTGACGAGACAGGGCGAGGTCTTCACCTGGGGCGAAGAGTCGGGCGGAAGGTTAGGGCACGGGGTTGAGAATGACTTTTCCCATCCTAAACTAGTCGAGTTCTTGGCTATGACGAACGTGGATTCTGTTGCGTGTGGAGAGTTTCACACGTGCGCTCTTTCCACGTCGGGAGATTTATACACTTGGGGAGATGGGACCCACAACGCTGGGCTTTTAGGTCAAGAAAACGATGTTAGTCATTGGATCCCGAAGAGGGTTTCGGGTTTTTTAGAAGGGCACCAGGTTTTGTCCGTGGCTTGTGGTACTTGGCATTCGGCTCTAACTACATCTTCGGGGAAACTGTTCACTTTTGGGGACGGGAGTTTTGGGGCTTTAGGACATGGCGATCGTTCGAGCACGGCCCACCCGAGGGAGGTCGAATCTCTTTACGGGCTCAAAGCTGTGGCTGTTTCTTGCGGAGTTTGGCACACTGCTGCGATTATCGAAGTCACCAATCAGTTGAGTGGTTCGAATGTGCTGTCGAGGAAGCTGTTCACTTGGGGCGACGGGGATAAAAACCGTTTAGGCCATGGCAGTAAGGAAACCTATTTCGTGCCTACGTGCGTCTCGGGCCTCATAGACTACAACATGCATCAGATAGCGTGTGGGCATAACATAACCGTTGCTCTGACGAACACGGGCCATGTTTTTACAATGGGGAGTAACTCGTATGGTCAGCTGGGAACTCCAAATGCCGACGGAAAACAGCCTACTCTGGTTCAGGACAGATTGGTCGGAGAATTCGTCGAGCAAATCTCGTGCGGCGAACATCACGTTGCAGCTTTGACTACTAAGAGCGAACTCTTCACATGGGGACGAGGATTGAATGGAAGATTAGGACATGGAGATACGGAGGACTGTAATGTCCCGACGTTCGTCGAAGCGCTCAAGGACAGGCACGTAAGAAACGTCGTCTGTGGATCGAACTACACGACGTGTATATGCATACATAAGTGGGTTTCAGGGGCGGACCAATCGCTTTGCACGGGCTGCAGGCAAGCGTTTGGGTTCACGAGAAAGAGGCACAACTGCTACCACTGCGGTTTGGTACATTGCCACGCTTGTAGCACCAAAAAGGCTCTAAAGGCAGCTTTGTCTCCCACGCCTGGTAAACCCCACCGCGTCTGTGATGCGTGTTATCTGAAGCTCAAAAAAATGTCTGAAGCTTCTAATAACATGTCTTCGACTTTCAATAGAAAGGCTTCCAACAGGCGACGATCCGTCGATTTCAGCCTTCGCCCCGATCGTGGTGGGGATGTAAGAGGTTCGTCGAGGGTTCTGCTTTCGCCGAGGGTTGAACCTGTCAAGTACCATGAGATAAAGTCACATTTAGCGAAAGCAGACAACTATTCTATTGTTCGTGCTTCGCAAGTTCCTTCTTTATTACAGCTGAAGGACATTGCTTTTCCCAGTTCGCTCAGCGCTCTTCAGTTTGCGCTAAAGCCCATTAATACAACCACCATTTCACAGCCTCAGACACCAACAGCGGTGCTACCACATACGCCGCCGCCCATTCAGTCTAACTCGAGGCCAGCTTCACCATACAGAAGGCCTAGTCCACCACGCTCGACTACTCCAGTTTTCTCGAGGGGCGTAATCGATACTCTGAAGAAGTCGAACGATCTTCTTACTCAAGAAATTTCGAAGTTACACGGCCAGGTAGGAGAGTTTTTCGTTTACTTTCTGCATTGTAAGTTGAACTTTACGCTTTGATCGTGAAACGTTTTTCTGTTGGTTTTAGGTCAAGGCGTTGAAGCAGAAGAGTCAAGTTCAAGAAGCGGAGATTTCGGACTTAAAGAAAACTGTATGGGACGCTACTTCTCTTGCTGCTGATAGGTCAGACAAGTGCTTCAGAGCGATGCAAGCTGCTACGACCATAGCAGATCAAGTAAATTTGCGAGACATTTTCACTTTGCTAACGATCTAAACGTTGTGGGCTATAATGCTTTGTTTTCCTTGTTTTTTCTTTCTCTTAGTTGAAGGAAATCACGGAAAAGCTGCCTCCTGAGATATCCAAGTGCGAATCATTCGAATCCATTCATGATCAGCTCGAGTCTTTTCTCGATAACCTCAGGATTGAAGAACACGAAGATAATCCCGACGACGAGAATCGCGCCGATAAAGCATTTTCATCGTCAGCCAACGGTTCGGACAATAAGGAAGATCGCCGAACCGAAGAAGATCATCATGACAATATAAATGCATCTGAGTTGGTGGATACAAATGGATCCGCTGGGTCCCACGAACATCAGCATACAGATCAACGCAACGCAGAACACAGTTCTTCGACGCCGCCCCACTCAACGCCAGATGGAGGAAGGGAAGTGATGGAGCAATTCGAGCCCGGCGTTTATGTAACGGTGCTTCAGCTTTCGAATGGAACAAAGATCTTCAAGAGGATTAGGTTCAGGTATTGTTCAAACCCCTTTTAGTTTAAGCGATTGTATTGAGTTGTATGATAATCACACTGTTAACAAATACGCAGCAAGCGAAGGTTTTCCAATGATGAGGCGAGTGAATGGTGGAAAGTAAACAGAGATAGGCTTTATAAGAAGTACAGGCCTCCCAAGGTGAGTAGTTCATCTCCATCTGAAGTAGTTTCTGTCTCTGCTCAGAGAGAAACTGATGATTCTAACCCAGAAAATATTCAGCCAGAAACTTCTTCGTAGGATACATAGGTTTAGAAGCTCCGTCAAAGTTGTTTTTGTACTTCTTTTAACTTGTCAGTTGTTTCTTCTTTCCCTGCACGGAATTTTATATGGAAGTCACACCATGTCCTAAAAGTCGGCATCCAATTTTCGTAAGTTAGTATCCGAAATCCGTGAGGAAAACAAAGTGGGGGCAGTAGATTATATGATATGACTACCCTTTCAGTCTTCATTTTTCGCCAATGGAGAAAAAATCCCATCAGATGTAAAAATTGAAATTTTCCTTCCCAAATTGAATTTGACTCGAGCAGGGAACAGAGAATCCCTACTCCTTAGTCAAGCTTAGTAGTTGACTAACTAGCTCTATACCATAGATATTACTACAATCATCGCTTGTACATAAAACACGCCATGGATGTAATAGAAGCATGCTAAACAAGAGCTCGCCAGAAAGCAACCATTAACGTATGGGTCTTGACATTGATACAAAGATTAAATCATACAAACAACTCAAGAGGAAAAAAAAAAAAGATCTTTTTATTTGTTCTGAGATGACGATGAACCTACGACTTCCCTCGCGTCTCGAATCCACTTGACTAGTTGTGTCGGGTTGACCACGCCGGGCACGTGGGCCCCATCGGTCTTCAAGATATTCGCCACCTCAGCGTACCCGTTTGGCTTCGTATGGGTCGGGTCCTTGCACGCGAGAACGGATTCTGAACGGGTCGGGTCGAACTTTTCTCCGAACAGAGTTCCTTTAGTCAGAAACTCGTGGGCCATGTACCCGGCTAGGAGCCGGTTCGACGATACGGGTTTTTTCTGCTCAAACGACGTCGTTGGTTGCCTGTTAGAACTAACGGGAGGAGCGACGGACGCTGACTTGACTAACGGCGTTAGTGACGTCGCGGGGTGCATTTCTTTGCGCTTGCGAGACGCGCTCGGCGGCAACGCTCTTCGCGCGTTGAAGCTCATCGCGACCGTCGGATCAGAGGTTGTGCTTAGATCTGGTGCCACGTGTGGGTAGTTTTTCTTGTTTTTATCTTTGAAGAGGTATTTAATTTTTAAAAAACTGAAAGAAACAAAACAGCACAGAAAAGCTAAGCTACAACAGAGGAGGAAATATGAAAAGAAAAGGGCATTTAACTATTTTGGGTACGCGAAATACAGCTGGCGCAGAATATTATTAAAAAACACAAAAGAAAGTTGGAGAAAAAAAAAACCAGAAATTAAATTAAAAAAATCAAGTAAAACAAGGGGAAAAAATGTTTCAGAAATCGACGATAATAAATTCGTCGAAATTGGAGCAAAAAGGATATTAAAGGGACATCGGAAATCTGATAGATCTTCGCCGGAAAGAAGACGGTGGCCGCCGCTTGAAGAGGCTGAGATCCTCGAGAGAACGGATTAAAGGCTGAGAGGAGAGAAATCGAAGATTGAGAAGAAATGGTGTGCGTGCAGTGTGGCCGTTTAGGGATTTATATCGAGAAATGCTTACAATTGCCATTATTTCGTAAGATATTAACAGAAATGCCATTTATCATCGGCCTCGAATTTTTAGGCCCAATATCTACAGCACTGAGGTCCATCATTCAGCCCAAAGTGATGAACCGGCAAAAGTAGACTCTTTGTCTCAAAAAACTCGTCTCAAGAAATTATATCCCCGTCTATGTCCATAATGATAAGATCTATTGAATTTTAAATCCAGTGATTTATAAAATTTCTCTTTTGTTTATTAATTCTTTTAATCATATATTCCACCAAATTACAAAATCGTCGATTTCATCGTCTCTCTTATAAGTTACAATACAGGTTTGATCGGAAGCTATAGATAGACCTTTGTTTACTCAATTGTGATGTATTTAATGGCTCGATTCAGAAACGTCAGGGGAATATAAACATCAATTTTTAACTGGCCTTTACTCAGGCAAAAGATTCAATCTTTTTCTCTTCCAACGATCCTATCGAAGTGAAGAAAGAAGATGGCTGGCTCATACAAACACAAAGTGGTTGCAAGCTAGCATTTTCTCCTCAGCAGTAAACATGGACTATCAAGTATTCAGAATTCAAGGTAAAAGAAAGGAGAAAAAGGCTGAGCCATCGTCTTCTTCGTCTTCTATTGAGAAACGATCTTCGCCTACTCCCATACCAAAACCAGTATTCAGCTCCTTGACGTGTATCTATTCTATGTCTATCTACTGCTGGTATTTTATTGCTGGAACACACCTTCAGTTCAACTCTTGTTAGATTACTACCATAAATGCTTGTTGTCTACATAATTCTACAGATGCAAGAATCCAAATCGTCGTCGTCCGAGTCACTAGCATCGCTGCAAATGGAAAGAAAACAAAAAAAAAAAACATCATTCATATAGGTATGGAAATCAGCAAGGGTTGAACTTCCAAAAAGAGAAGTATACCTCGGTTGAAACTCCAATATTTCTGCAAGCTTATGTCCCTTCTTATCAATCCACTGCACCCTTTTATTATTATTATTATTATTATTACCCTTTACGGAATTTCTTGCAGACATAATCCCACATCTCTTGGAAGGTACTAATAACGACAATAGTTCATCATCACCGTCGACTTCTCCGTCAACTACAGCTCTCGGGAACGACGACGCAGATTTCGAATCGTGGTTAATCCGATTACTTTCAGCGCCGTTTGCATCCATCAAAAGTGCCAAATTAACACCCAAAAAAAAAGAGCTACGAATTTTTTCTCGTCTTTCATCAAATCAGAGCCATGGCCCAGCTACCAGGATAACTAATTCGGCACCTCCTATGAGCAGACGAGCAGTTTCTAAATCATTTGAATTCGAAACGGTGAGAAAAAGGGAGCTACCAGAGATGTGATGGAATGGATCTCTTGGATGAAACCCCTGAATTGATGATCAGATGTACGCGTTTAGCGTGTGTGTCTGTGTGTGTGTGTGTGTGTGTGAGAGAGAGAGAGAGAGAGAGAGAGAGAGAGAGCCAATTCTCACTTGGTTCTATTCTATTAAAAAAATTGAGTAAAGATCGTATATTTAAACTGTTAAGACAAACAAAAACATGAACCGATTGCTTTTTCGTTCAACTTATTCGCACGCAAACACTTGAATCGCATTCGTCGCTCTCCATTTCGAGATATAAAAAGAGATGCTGCCATCATTGAAGATCGAACATTTTTAATTCTTTGATATGTTTCATTACATGAGTCGAGTTTCAGGACATTTCTTGTAAGAGTTGTTTGAACTACTCAAATAGAAAAACATGCTTGCCCTACTATTCAAGTCAATCCTATACACATACACAGCTTCAACATAACTCGTATCAATAAACACTGATCCATAACAACAAAAGCCGTTTATTACATACAAATATATGGTAATGAATCTGTGTAGCTAAGTGTCTTTCGAAGCCCATCATTCTATCTCAATCTCAGGCAGTGGCTGCATTAACATTCCATCAGATCCACCGCACCTCAAATTCTTGCACAGATTCAGAAACCCAAACGAAGCCAATCCCACAACAACGACGGCGATAAAATGCACCACTAGAAGCAAATTCACCAATGCAATGCCTCTCCACTTATCGTCCTCAAGCTCGCACTTTATGATAACGTCGTCGTCTCCATTGATCAAACCCTGCCCAGAAACGTTCTTACATCCCTTCAAACCAAGAACATCAGTGTAAAGCGAAACGCCCAACTGCATCAGCCAAGAACCCTTCAAGACAAGCCCACAAGAGAAGATGAATTCTGCAAAAAAAGCGCACGGCCTAACCGCTAAGAATACGCAGCAACAACCACAAACCACGCTCAGGCCACTCAAAACGCCGTAGGCTTCTCCGCTTAGCCCAGTCAAACCCCTCCCACACGTGTAAGAGTCGACGAAGAAGACCGCGCCGGCGCATAAGAAGAGGAAGCTCTCAGAAATGGAGTAAAGATCCGAGCTTTCTCTGAAAACGACCATTATTGCGAGGGCCCAGAAGAGGAGAACGACGAAGGATTGCTGTAAGAACGAGAATCTGTAAGTGGGGTTTGTGCTCTCTGGTAATTCGAGGAAAATGGAGACGAGTGAGAGTGACGAGGCTGGTAGGAATACGAGGAGAGTGTAGAGATCGATGTTCTTCCACTTTGGTTCTGACTCGGAGAGGTACCATGCCTTTGATCTGAAATGAGATGGGTTCTTGAGATAGAGAGATGTCGAGGACGTTAGGCGGCGGACGCCTATGGGGAAGAGGAGGAGTGACGCCGTGACATGGGTTGCCAAAGATGCCATTTTTGTTTTATTAAATTTTGAGCTGAAAGATGGTATATTTTGGACATGTGATTGGGCAAATGATCACAGCTTCTTCCTCGGATTTCGATGGAGCATAAAGGGGGTTGACCTTCGAACCATGCGATGTTTAGTGACACGATTTCAATCTTACATCGTCGACTGATAGGTGGGACCCACTCGCAGGAGAACAGCCAATAGTGCATTGCCTGTGGATTTTCCAAAGAAGAATAGAATAAAGAATAAATAAATAGGAAATCAAAGGGGAAAAGAAATCTAAGCCAAACGCTTAATCTGTGGCTATCAAAGTGACTGCTCATCTCTCAGACCAGCGGTCATTTAGGACCAAAAGAAGAACAAACACCATCACAGAACTTCACTGTCATATTTGATACGAAAAGCAATTAATGTAAGAAAAGAGAGAAAAAGGAAGATCTATGGCTACCTCAATGACAGCTTCTGCTTTCCTCGGAAGCTGGGGCACTTCTATTAGCGGCGGTCAAGAATCGGCGACACTGCACGCCAAGGCGGCGCCGCCGCATGTGGTGGTGGTGGCACGGCCTGTCCGTTCACGGCCGATGATGAAGAACGTTAATGAAGGGAAAGGTCTCTTCGCTCCTCTTGTTGTGGTCGCGAGAAATATCATTGGGAAGAAGAGGTTTAACCAGCTTAGAGGAAAAGCCATCGCTCTACACTCACAGGCAAAGTCCATCTTCGAATCCCTGCTCTTTATTTAAGTTTAATTTCGATGGTTTTTGTAATGATTCCGAGCTGTAATGTGATAATCTTACAGGTGATCACCGAGTTCTGTAAATCCATAGGAGCAGACTCAAAGCAGCGACAAGGGCTCATTCGACTAGCAAAGAAGAACGGCGAAAAGCTCGGGTTTTTAGCATGATGATTTTAGTACTAAAAAACATTCATAGACAGCAACTGAATTTTTCCCATTAGTTCCCTGAAAGTCTGAGGCTGCCTTTATTTTGCCTTTATTTTTTACATATTATGTAATGATCCGCTCCTTATCTGCGTCGACGATTCGAAATAAACCTGAATACAGCAACTTCTGTGATCAATAAATTTTGGGCCAGCGCTGAAAAAATGATATTTGTTGATATGCAATTAGAGAAAGCTCATCACTAACACAACAATATAAGTAAGTAATAATAAACACGACGTTGTAGTACTTGAAACACTAATAATTTCCTATTACAGACAAACTCTAATTCATTCTCTTACATGCACCTATCTATTATATCTACGTCTAATTTTATAACGTTATAGTATGACTTCGTGTATTATTTCTTTCACAGATCAATCCAAGACTGAATTGGATTATAACTGCACTTGAACGAATTCACGCCACTTATGTGCGCGGCGATTTCCGACGAATCCATGCCTACGTCTTCGTCTTTCACGCCATTGTTGTACTCGTTATTACAGCCGTTCATTCGCGAGAGTTCTTCGAGTTCGTCGTTCTTTGCAAAACGGCCCCTCACCCTCGGTCGACTGTCCGCCAACGTTTTCCGACAAGCATACTTCATTTATTTCAGAAAGAAACATCAGACAGTTGCACTGCGTGCATAAATGAATGAATAGGCTTTTAAAAATGAAGCGTTGGTTAGAGCATCTCCAATCCGTACAATAAAAATACAATTGGTTAGAGCATCTCCAATCCATAGAATAAAAATACAGGTAATTTTATACGATGGTACAATTGCTGTAGTTACACTAAACATCAAATTCTTATATATTACTATCATAATTGACTTATTAAACTTTATATTATAAAGATTAAAAGGTCAATATATTATATTTATTAGAAAATTTTTATAAATTAAATACATTATAAAATTAGCATATTATTTAATTAAATTCTTATTAAATTAAAATAAAATATCAATAAATAAAGAAAATCAATATTATTTTTACTTTTATTGTCAGAAGATATCCAATATTTTTAAATAAGAATAAAATATATTTTATTAAATAAAATAAATAAATATAAAACTACAATTCTATTTTTGTGTTGAAAATTGTGTTTACTCTAGAACTATAGTTTCTCTGTTAATATAGAGTCCAATTGGAGTAAATACGTAATCTATTTTCGTGTTTTACATAAAATAAGTACCCGTTGGAGATGCTCTTAGTGCTCAATTCTTATTTTTTTCCTGACTATCAAGTACAACGAGTGAGTCATCCACACATGGACATGTCCCGATTGACACTAATTTGCTGGTCAATGTGCCATTGTTTATCCTTAAGAAAGAATGAAAAATGAGAAATGGATTAAATTTTTAATGCTTCTTTCTTACCTTGATCTTCTTGCTAAAATTCCTCTCTTGTTTTTTCATCTTGTACCTACGGAGCTTCGACTGCCTTTCCTCGGCGGATAATTTTCCGACGACCTTAAAATTGGGATCGTCGAAGCTCGTAATGTCGGAAGATAGGGTTATTGCATTGTTATTATTATTATTGCTTGTTCCTCCATAAGCCAGATGCTGGTGGCTCTCACTGCTGCCAAGTCCCTTGAATGATCCAATCAGTTAAACACATACTATTAAAATTCAGACAACTAAACATTAAACAATGAAGATATAGTTAGATTTCACAAAGATGGGGAAAAAAACCTGAAGCTCACTGCTAAAATGAAGAGCCCTTTGCAGAGAACCCGGCGCAAAAAGACTGCCTTCTCCTTGAAAATCCAATTCTTGGCGCGAAATCATTTCGTTTCCGAGCATCGAACTGTACGGAGAAAATGAAGGATTCATGGAAAGAAATGGCGCGCCGCCGATCGCCAGGTGGTCCAAGAACGGAGAAATATTATTATTATTATTATTATTATTAATGTTATTCCTCAAACTAATATAGGAGGACGGCGGAGGCAGTGGTACTATAGGCAAAGGAAGATGATGATGGCACTCTTCTTCGTATTCCAACCCGCCGGAAAACGACGCAGGCGGCGGCGGTGCCACCACCGCCGGCCACCGCTCCTGGATGTACATTCCGGCGGCGGTGGGGTCCGCTCCTAAGTTGAAATCGTTGTTATCGTCTTCGAATAAATATTCTCGATCGTCTTCGCACTGGTAGTTTCTCAGGATGGAAGAAGTCGTCGGCGAAGCCGCCGAGAGATCTATGGACGTTAATATGTCGTCGAGGTTGATCTGACCCGCCGACCCGTCGGCAAACGGGTGCGGGCGGGTCGGGGACGGTTCGTCGTGGTTTTCTGTTTGTTTTATTTCATTGCTCTCATTGTTCGATAATTCGTAAGGATAATTCGTCGAACTCGAGGCACCGTCCGAGGGTTGGTGACGTGGCGGGTCCGGCAAGAGGTCGGTTTCGGAAAGTTCTAGAAATCGAGCTCCTTCTGTGGGGCTTGTAATGTCGTCCTAAGATTAAAAGTTGACGAATTTCTATTTATTTACATGTTCATAATATCTAATGAAAAAAAAAGAAGGAAATAAAAGATACCATGGAAAGCTGTTCATGGGGATCCACCATGTTTCCCAGTTCCAACATAATTCTGACAACCTTAAACCTAACAAGCTTTCCGATGAAACGTTGACGATGATCGGCTTATTAACTGTATGAAATTGACGATACATAATCGGTCATCGAACATATAACCTGCAACAACTTTTTTTTATTATATATATTTTTACCTTCATCAGATAAATAACTACATCTAAATATTACGTATATGTAGGAAAAATGCTCTTATGACCCACCTTATTATTCAATAAATAACATGTTGATCTGATGTAGATCTAAATAGGAGATTGAGAGCCTCTTCCCTTTAGTATAGGTGCCCCGTGAATTTTCCGTGAAGAAGAAAGAAAAAATATTTACAGTAAGATTATAGGAGCTCCTTTTTTTTTTTCTTTTGTAAGATGGAAAAACTAAATGTCGACAGGTTGGTTTATATAGGTTATGGACAAGTCCTTAGATATATATAAAGAGACAGAGTCGTGGGGCCATCCGTTTGTCCCTTATTTTCAGGAATTTTGTGCGAATTATTTGTTAAGATTATTCTATCTAAAACTAAAACTTGATCAATTTTCATACTGCTATATTTAAACAACTTATCGCGGAACTTTTCTTTTTATTTATATTTTTCAATAGAGAAATTAGGTAAAATATATTTATTTGTACATTTTTGGTACATAGAAGCAAGCATAAATAATAATATGTTTTTTTTTTTAAATCATAAAGTTGCTAATAGTTTATATGTTATTTTAATGATATATGTTCGAATAGAACTTCGAAGATGATTTAGTATTCCTTTTTTATCCCATTCACCGCCGCCGTAGTTCCGATATAAATATCAGCTATGAGATGATTTCAACTTTCAGCGTACTAATCGTCGAATGTGTAATATACCAAATCAATTTATGACATACATATTTTCAACTTTTTCCATACAAACTCTTAGTTGACAAGAGCATCTCAAACCCAACAATTTCATGTGTGAATCGAAACCTTGTCATAATAAATTAATACAGATAAGAAAAGATTTCTTAGCTGATGAGTTCCGATGTTTTCTTTTTTGTCACATAATTGCCAATTTTAGAAAGTAGCGCTTTCATATATCAACTTACTCAATTAACCGTTTCGGGAAAATATTCTTTAGTTCAATGTTTGTATAAGTGCGATGGTTTCGGTGTCGGATTGGCTCGGGAGAATAATAGATTTGTTGTTGTGTCTTTATTGAACTTAATATGACATATATTCCTACTTAATCGCGTGAAAATAGAAATATTATGCCAAACATTTTACTTGACGTAGAAGATAATGATTACTAGATTTTTTTTGTTTACTGTGGCCATGGAATAGTATTCCCTCAAGATAGACCTAATAAAACGAAATTTAGTGTTTATAGAATGCTTATCAAGTAAAAATGTATTACTCAATTTCACTCGTAAGTCCATTATTTTACAGATCTTTATAAATTATAAGGATTTTCTTATTTTTAACATTTAAAATGTTTATGCGTGTCAAGAAAAAGAGCTTTTGGGCCTATATGGGCCTACAGGCACGCCCACCTGACCCACCTTAATTGGATATTTTTCCGGGCGCGTGGATCGAACTCAAACCAATCTGACCCGACCCATTATTAAACCATGTAAATTGAAGAAATTGCTCTGTGTCAGAATTCGAAGCAAATCTCGCTCGCTCACTTCAGAAAAACCAGCGAAAGCATTCCCCATTTTATATCCATGGCTGATATATCTGCATCGTCAACCCTCGTATTGAGTCTTCCTTCGGTCAAAAAGGAAGAACCCAAACAGGTAATGCTTAATTCTTCGGCTTGTTTTGCACACACATGCACGCACGAGCGAGGCGTGCCGATTTTTTTTTTATTTTTTTTTTTGGGATTTTCGTGGACTGGTGCTATATTTTCGGTGTTGATCAGAAGTTAATTCTTTGTGGGTTATGATTGATTTTCTTGTCCTCGGGTTTAGTCTTACAGTCGTGTTGGGATTTTTAAAGGTTGCTTCAGGTCAGCTGATTGAACCCAAAGAGGTGAAAACTGAGGCAGTGCAAGAGATTAAGGAGACGATGGAAGAAGAAGAAGAAGATAAAATTAAGTGAGTGTTTTGCTGTTCTATGTAAGTTTTTAGCTCCTGCGACCTTTGATTGCCGTCCAATTTCGTAAATCTCATTGAACACTTATATTATCCGACTGAAATTATAATGCTCATGTCAAAGGATTGTTTTAGTTGGTCTCCCATTCATTCGTTTCATTAGCATATGATCTTATCCTCGTAATGGCTTATCTGCCATCAGGGTTAAGGATGATAATGATCCATTGAAAAGATTCAAGAGGTTCGAGGCTGATTTCAGACAACATTTGATGGCTAAACATTTCTTGGACAAGAACGTGTTTGGAGGTAAAAATGAATTATCCCTCTCTTGGAAATGATGCTACTACAATACAATAGGCACACACCGTTAGTCAGATGTTCTTTAACCCCTCCTTCGCAGGGAAAATATTTGATGTCAAAGTGAACATAGATGGACAAACTGCTACGGCTAGCAGGTATCAACACCGTATTCTTCTTCTTCTTGTTTGACTCTCAACTCATGCTAGTTAATCCTCAAGATGTAAGGGATTAACTATTATTGTCTTTCGCAGGCTACCTCCTTACCAATCATATGTCAACCCGGCTACATTTCCTGAAGCAAACTCTTCGGCAGAAGCTTCTATGAATGGTAACTCAGAATGAGGAAAAACATCGAAAAACAAAGGATGCTAGTTAATGTTAACCCCTTTATTTACGCACCAGACCAGAGACAGCTTGACAATCAAAGAGTTTTGAGGGTAGCATAGCAATTAGCATAGTTTCATCTGCCTCAGTTGTTCATTCGAAGAGATGGGATTCCGTACCATGACTCGGACCAGTCAACTTTATTACATCCCTCAGTCAAACTTCCGAGTACATTTTTTTTTTCCTGGTTTGTAGAAAATGGTTTCTGTACTCAGTTCTTCATTGTTTGCTGTGTAAGTACAATGCATCAATGTAATATTGGTACTTTCTTTTAGGAGTTTATTCTTCTATTCATCTGCAAAACAACAGCTTTCCTTCTTCAACGGAACCACTCAAAGAGGAAAGCTCAAATGCCTTTTCATCGACGAGAAAAAAAGGTCGGTCTTTAATCAATTAGCTAATTCGCTATTGATTTCCAACATGCAAGAACAAGTTCATGTTGGTGTAGATTTAGAAACTGAAGGGTCATTACTGTTATTAATCTTTTTATTCCCAAGTGATTCATTGCAAGTGTTTCACTTCCGATGACGTGGGTCTAAACAGATTCTCACAAATCAAGTAATCAATCATATCAATAAAACCCTAGTCCCTAAAAGTTCCGAAATCATCAAAATTTGATTCGGCGAACATGGCTGTAACCTGCTATCGCAATACCCAAATGGCAAGGAGGATTCAGTCGTCAGATTCTAAGGGATGGCTATTGTCTGAAGGAACTACGGTGTGGATGATTCCAAAGGGAATTTGACCTCAAAGGTGGTGCATTTTCGTTTTATTTTTTAGTTTGAGAGTAAGCTGAGGTTATGGTTATACTGCTGGGTTTTGGCTGTCCTTGTTATCTTGGCTGTATGTAGTTTTGTGGAATTCATGAATGTAGGTATATCAATATCATGCAATGTGGTGCCAAGAAATAAAAAAAAAAAAAGAAATGGTTGGATAAATTTCAGACCTTTATGTATGAGAATGGGTTATGCTTTCTTGTCTTTGTTATTACCTTTTGATCGGAGATGAGCTACACTTTAGTGAGCAATTCGATCCCTTCCGTGATTAAACATATTATTGAGAATCTGAACGAAGAATGCCGAATATTATGCATGCAATCATGTCTGTATTCATCTAATATGCTAGGTGGGTACTTCTCCATTCTCTTTTCATGCCATACTATAGAGATAGTGATCCCTATCTTGTTAGTTACTCTATTGTAAGTGATGCTCTTCGACCGTGAAAAGGAAGGCTGGATCGATAGATTATTATTTCTAATGATTTCTTATTGGTTTTGTAATTAATCCATAACCACGATTTAGAAGGTAATATCGATGCGAATTCATTAATTTCATCCTGCCACATTGTAATCCAAAAGTAAGCCACACGAGTCCCACATCGATAACGCATAGTGAAGTGTTCATTCTCAGGCGTATATAAATATGTGGCATCTTTTACTGTTTCGCTAGCATAAGTGAAAAATAAACATTAACATGGGCCTCGCATCAAAAGATGACGGTAAGAAAAAGCCTCCGGCCTTTTTTAAGGCTTTCTTTACCAAGAGCAGTGGAACACACATGGTACGTTTCTCTTATCAGAATTGCAATTCCTCTTGTGGTTTTTCTTTTCTTTGTTCGTCGCTCTCGAATGCTTTCAGTTCATCAATTGTTTTTCGGTTTTTCTGTGGTTTGTATATGTTTAAGGTAGAGCACAGATGATGAAGCTTATCAGATTTATTAGGATTAGGATGCTTTTATTTACATGAAATACATACATCTATACATTTTGACTATCTTATTCATGGAAAATCGTCTTTTCACGCCTCCATTTAAGGGGATTGAGCTTATTGAATGTTATGGATTTTCCGTATTCGGCGCTTTCTGTGTCGTCGCAGAGAGGATCATATGAAAATACATCAAAGAAAGAAATAAAGAGAAAAGAGTGTGTGATTTTATTATCACTTCTTTTCCGTGCTTATCTTATCTATCTGTTTATTTTTACTTTTCTAATCTATCTGATATCTTTTTTAAGGCTTTTGCATCAGTCACGCGAATGATACAAACTTGACATTGCTGTCTATTGTTCAGATATCAATCAAGAAATGCTGCTATCTCTCTGATGTCTTAATTTCGTTCTTAGTTCTCGCACTTAAGACGGTTAGAAGTGCCCTCACAACACCGTCTATTCTGACATTATCTGCCATTTGTTTATGTCCAGGAACTACCTTATACAGATAAAACTTTCCCGAAGAGCGTAATACTTCAAGATAAGAACAAGAACAAATGGGAGGTGAAGATGGTACAGAACGGGCCGATTTGGTGCCTTGCCGAAGGGTGGATCAACTTCATGAACGATAACCGATTGATCAATGGAGATGTTCTCACATTGGAGTATATTCGTGAAGGGTTATTTATGTTTCGAATTTTAGGCCTTTCTGCTTGTCAGAAGATAATATTCGGGCCCTTCAATTTCGTCGTCAAGGACAATGTTATCAGACATGTTATCCCAGATCTGAATGAAATATTGGACGATTGCGTCTGGGAAGTTGACGATCCGACGCAAGAAATCGAAGATGGCTTTGGAGCTGAGGATGGACATGGCATTGGAGGATTGTCTATACATGGCAGACATGTCGAGGATCCTATAATACTTGAGGATGAAGACAACAATGGAGATTCATTAGTTCATGGTAATGAAGACAACAATGGAGGTTCGGGCACAAATGACATGGAAGTCGAGGACCCAGTTCATGGAGATGAAGACACCATTGGAGGGTCGAGCATGAATACCGTCGGAGCTGAGGATGAAGATGACGACGAGGAGGACTATACTGGTAAATATGCAAAATTTCATTTTTCCAAGATTCGATCTTTTTGGCAGTGCATTTTCTGATCTTTTCAACTTGGGCACTTCCAAGATTCGATCTTTTCCCATGGGCTTAATTTCAAACTGCTTCCACTTCTCCCGATATCGTCTTCCTTGTGTTATTTTTATTTTTTTCAACTTGTGGATTTCAATCTTTTCTCATGGGCTTATCTCCAATATGCTTCTACTTCGCTCGATATCGGTTTTCCTCGTGTTATTTCGACTTAGGCCGAGGAGGTAAGGAAAGGCAGAGGAGGCGCGATCAATGGCTTGGCACCGAGATTTTAGCGGCTGGATTGGCTCCTCGCCCGAAGAATCCCTACTTTGTGACGCACTTTAAGACTGTTAAAAGGGCCGAGCTGGTATGATCTCAGACATACAACACGATTTTTTTTAAAATCCTCTTTTGTCTTTGATCAATCTAATTCTCAGTTTTTCCATTTCTCTTGCCATTATGCGACAGTTTGTTCCTAAGCATGTCTTGAAAATGAACAACATCGAATTCCCTGCGATTATGTCTCTTTTCGATCCAAGCGGGAGAAAGTTTACGGTGTCTCGAAGCAAGAATTGGGGGGAAGATAATAAGAAGACGTATTACTCGGGTGGATGGAAGTCTCTCTGCAAATCGAACATGGTGAACCCAAATGATCACTGCATTGTTCAGTTCGTCAAGGGAGAAGCGACTGGGATAGTCGAGGCTCGTGTTAGCTTTGTTCGTGCTGCTGCTGCTGCAGCTGCTAATAAAGTGTGATTCATAGTTTGAATGTTTTAGAAAGTATTTTTCATATTCCTTGGATGGTTTTTATGGATCATGTTGAGACGTTTACATCGCTTTGTGTGTTTTCTTCTTGTTTTTAATTCGAACGTGGGATTTGATTATGGATTTTGATGAAATGCTTTGTGGGTTTTCTTGTGATGAGATGTCGTGATGATATTAAGTCTGGTCATGAGATTTATGTTCTTATATAATGTGATTACCTATGCTAGCCTGAAAGACAGAAATGAATCAAAATGTTGATTTTGCAAGATCGAAGAAGAAAGTAAACTATATAACAATTCCACACAAAGTGGTTGTGCCGGAGTGGTTATCGGGCATGACAAGAAATCATGTGGGCTCTGCCCGCGCAGGTTCGAATCCTGCCGACCACGAAATATTTCATTTTTATTTATCTAATAAAACTTATTTATTGATGATACTTTTTTAACAACTGTTTCTTTCAGATTGTTTTCATTGCCACCCCCATTAGCAATAATTAGTACAAGCAGAACAATAATCTTTAGCCGATACAAAGGTGGGTCGATCAATGAATGACCTCCTCATCAATCTCACGATCACTTTCACCAATCAATGCCCAGTTCTCTTGAGATGAAGAGCCCATCAATGTATGCAATAACTGAGGATGCAGAGGATATGAAGTTCTGCATTTGAACTTTGGCTGATGTTTCTGAAAAAGCAGAGCGAACTCAAATAAAAAAGAATGAAAGAAGACGAAACAACGGACAAAAGTGGTTCAATGATCACAAAAACTCACCGTTTTCATTCAGTTTATTCAGCAGCTGAGCCTTCGTAGGGAGGGCGTACATCCCAGCGCTCACAGCCTTTCGAACAGCCCAGTTATGGTATGGTGCAAATACTTGCGCATAGGATTTTGAAGCTGCGTCCTTCAGAGAGTTTCCCCTGGTTCGAAGCATAGACAGACAAACCAATACGATTTTGAGAGCCAGAAAAATTAAATGGATTCAAGAAAATCGATCAGCAATACGTCGTATCTCGTAACGATAAGCTGAGGGAGAAGGGTGGAGAGAAGAACATACTCTAAAGTGATTATGTGCTCAAACAAAACTTTGACCATGTCTAAACCACGCTTTACCCTCAGCAGATTCCTTGTATGGCTCCCTGGCTTTCTTACGCAGCCTGCTTTGATGTCTCCATCCATCATCAACGGTATTGTCAGTATAGAATTCGATGCCTCTGCAAGATCATCGACCTGTAACAACAAGTTTGAAATGATATATTGAAGAGCAATTAGATGTTGTCATAACCACAAATTTGAAGATCATCAACCTGTCTGTAACCTCATCATATGCAGATTTGCAGGCATAGTAGTATCATCCTATAGTCTTAGCTAGAACTTGATGGCTCTAAAACTACAAAAAGAAAACGCAGTTCAACATCTACCGTACACACACAAACGTAGGGCAAAAGAAGTGAATTCACTGATGAGTGTCTTTGCCTTTTGCATCAAAGTTGCATATTGAGGCGATCAATCAAGTAAACTGATTAAGAGGAGAATACAGTAACAATGAACTTGCACGGAAACACCAGCCAACCAATATGCCTAGCAGAAACAGAAGCCTAATGACATCCACCAATCACTCTCACTTCGAACTTCAAGCAGCTGCTTCACGAGGTTCTCATATTGAATGAACTCAAGCTCAAGCGTGCAAATCAAGTGCCCAAATACGCGAAATTCGATCCACAAATCGAACAGATCACGCCTACCAGCGAAGCTAGCAAGAACGAAGAACTACGAATCGGCAAAAAACAAAAAGACAAAGACAATTACTTTAGCAACGTAGTCAAGCTCAGCGAATTTGAAGGCGATCCCAAGGCATCGAAACAGGGGAGACACGAGGGCGCACGCTTTCGAGAACGGAGCGAGCTCCACGTGAGCCTCTTCTCCACCCGAGCTCCGACTTATGACGTCGGCCAACTCGCCGAATGCGTCCGCCATTTTCTTCAGAGCTTTTGGTTCCTCCATTTTGCTTTAATCGAATCAATCGATCGATCCCTTCTTCCTTTCGCCCAGAAACTGGAACTTACGTGAATATATCTATCAACAGAAAGCGTTCGACTAAAGCTATGAACGGGTCGGGTCAAAAATTACGGTTAGCCTTTTGGTTCCTCAATTGGGTTGACTAAACCCGACCCGACCCAATTAGTCCTTAACTCCTCCATGCGGGCTTCTTCAGCAGCCCACACGGGCCGGGCTGCAGAGACAGGGACGGCGTTTAGGGCCCGAAACGGCTTAGCCGGCCATCATTTGAACAATGCACTAATAATGTTTAACCTTTCCAGCTGAAAACTTCGTCCAACTAGATTAAAAAAAATCCCCGTCAAAAGAAATGAACCTAACGTTCAGAAAAGCCAAATAGATATTTTTTACAACGAATGAATAATGAATGATTCAAGTCAGCAGTCCTTACTACAGATGGCGGATTACTCAGAATGTGGAAGATAGAAAGAAATGTTAGTTTATTGCCGTAAGAGACGAATGCTGGGTAGCGATTGGAGGTGTAGTTATGATCAGAGCCTAAAGAATTACCAATCCCACTAACATAATAAGCTCTCTTTAGATAGGATAGGATCTGTGATAACGACACTCTTAATGTTGTTTAGTATTCGTCTGATGCCTGTCGATAGGATTGAGTAAGGAACGGAAAAAGCTGCAGATTAAGATGGGTGAATTACCTAAGGCCAGACCTTAAGAGGGGAGAGATAGCCCCTGAAGTAGAAAGTGTGATTCTTGAGCTTCATGTTAGATGGGGTAATAGGTATTGTTCTTCACTTGTATCAAAGAATCAATACTTAGTATCAGATACGTTAATGGATGAGCATGTTGATTTACAGATGGTCGAAAATAGCTCGACATTTACCGGGAACAACAGATAACGAAATCAAGAACTACCGTAGAACTCTCTTCAACGAAGCAAAAGAATCCCGACAAATCGCTGGTTCGCTTCTTAAAGAGGCAACGATTTCAACAGCAACGTTATCAGCAGAATAAAATGGACATCAATGGGAGGGAGATCGATGAGAGAGACAAGAAGAAACTGATAATGGTGCCTTCTGCTTCGGACAACTCATATCCTCACTGCGATCCGTGCCAGCAAGGATTTGCTTATCCTATGATCGACGGCTGTGCAACTTTACGACAGCCATCATCAAGTGAGTAGTATAATACGATCATGTGGAATTTGGATGGTTTACTCAGTGGAGATTTTCATGGACATAGCTGGTCATTGCAATAGCCTGGCTTCAACCTTCTGAGGAAGTCTGCCGTAGCTCTTGCGATCTTTCTTCTGCGTAGCCTTTTGTGTGAGTGATTCTTAGGAGTGAACTACGAAATCATAGTCTTATGCAATAACGCTATATAAATTGCCTTTCTTCTCGAAACTATTTCTTCTACCTTGTGCGTGTGTGTGTGTGTGCGCGCTTCAAGAACTGATTCACATGATTATCTTCTCCACAATTTCGCGCACCAAAGACCTTTCTCTCAGGCGCGTGGCTCATTCTCTGTATCAGCCATCAATTCCTCTTCTGAACCTCTTTGAACAGTCGATCGAGACCCACTCGCTAGAGCTCGCTCACCAATCTCACGCGAGGGCCCATCGACTAGGCCTAACTGAACATTCGATCATATCCCAGAAACTCATCTTCGCCTACTGCCATTTCAAGTGCTTGGTCGGAGCTCGGCTCGTTTTCGACGGTTTATCGGCGAAGAACTCGCATGTCTGCAACACCCTTCTCAGCGGGTACGCAAAGAACCGCCTTTTAGGGGAAAGCTTGAAGCTTTTTAAGTGGATGTGCGAAGGTCCGGCTTTCGCCGATGAGTTTTCCTTTTCCGCCGTGTTGAAAGCCGTAGGGGATTTCGGCGAGCTCTCGAGCGGAAAGATGGTGCACGGAAGGGGTTTGAGAACTGGGTTAGTATCTGATGTCGTGGTGGGAAATTGCTTGATGAGCATGTATGGCAGATGTGGGTGCTTCCGTGATTGCCTGAAGGTGTTCGACGAAATGCCCGTAAGAACAGTAACGTCGTGGAACGCAGTAATAACCCTTCACGCGAAAACGGGCCTCCTCGATTCGTCTTGCAATTCTGAAGTATCGGAATTCGTAAGGCTAATGGCAGATGAAGGGCTGAAAGCCGACGCATTTACTGTGTCAACTCTCATCTCATCATGCTGCGAAGACAACCGAAAGGGCGAAAAACGTAGCCATGGAAGGGAGCTCCACTGCTATGCAATAAAAAACGGTTTGAATTCGCATTCAGACAGCGACATTCACATAGGTTGCTGTTTGATTGACATGTACTGTAAGAACGGCCGAGTAAGCCTGGGCAGAAGAATATTCGACCAATTGACCCAAAGAAACGTTTTTACCTGGACAGCAATGATCAATGGCTACGCAAATTCCCATGACTTCGACGAAGCACTTCTCCTCTTCCGCGAAATGCAACAAAAAGATGGGATCGTACCCAACAAAGTCTCGCTCGTCAGCATATCACCAGCTTGCAGCGATTTCAAAGGGGGGAAGCAAATCCATGGCTTTGCAGTCAGGCAAGAAGTGAACCGAGAAACCTCTCTCTGCAATGCCCTAATCGACACCTACTCTAAATGCGGGAGCCTAACCTACGCAGTTAGGGTTTTCAACCACGAATGCACTCACAAAGACGCAATCTCATGGAGCTCAATTATCTCAGGGTACAGCTTACACGGGCACGGCGAAAAGGCCATTCAGTCATTCGACGAAATGATAAAGAGTGGATTAAGGCCCGACGCCACCGTAGTAGTCTGCGTTCTTTCGGCCTGTTGCAGGGCGGGATTGTTAAACGAAGGGATAAGAGTATACGACTCCGCTGTTACCGAACATAAGATCGATCCAACGGTTGAGATGTGTTCTTGCATGGTCGACCTTTTGGGCAGATCGGGGCAAATTAATCGGGCGTTAGGGTTCGTTAGAAGCATGCCATTCGAGCCAGGGCCGAGCGTTTGGGGGGCACTTATGTCGGCTTCTGCGCAGCATGGGAACGTTCAGATTCAAGAATTGGCCCACGAGTCGCTGATGAAGATGGAACCTGAGAACTCTTCAAACTATGTATCGCTGTCGAATTTGTACGCCTCTTCAAAGAGGTGGGATGAAGTGGCCCAACTGAGGAAGAAGATGAAGGAGAGAGGTTTGAGGAAAACGCCCGGGATTAGTTGGATAACTGTGAGCGACCGTACGCATAGTTTCTTTGTAGCAGATAAGGCGCATCCGAGGTCGGAGTCGATCTATTTGATGTTGGAGGAGCTACTTCGGACGATGAAATTAGCGTGTTACAAACCTGATTTTGTTTATTTTGCAGAGTAAAATGGTCTATTTATCAAAGTAGATTAATAAATAAAAGTTTTCGGTGCCGTCAATGAACACCTTAAACAGCAGTTAACCAGATAAAACTCAAGACAGCAGAAGATATCGTGGTATAAATGACAACCTTACACTCGCAGTGATATACAAAGGCCAAGTCGAAGATCAGATAAATAGTTCCGCTAGACCTCGAAAACACGCTTATCAAGCTCAATGCATACAAGTCTACTACACAATCATAAGCAGAAAAAAAGGGAAGTATAGGAAGCTCTCAACCAGCATCAACCTATTAGCAAGTTGGCGCTCGTCCTTACACGCCTTGCCAGAGTTGGTTTATTTTTCAGACTCTGCTTGGAAACATACTTGTTCAGCAACGTGTGTGTAAGTCAGCGAACTACCTGTTTTTACCTAGGCGCACTTTTGGTTGAGAAGTCATATAGTCTCCCTCTTGGTTGATGCATAATCAGCCTTCAAGTGCATACGTTGGAACCTTCAACCGAGATTACACAAGTTAGTAAGCAGCAACATAAATTACAAGCAAACATGAGTGTCAATAGTTTGAATTGAAACGTCAAAAGTTGAATGCAATTGAAGTATGAAAACTTCAATAATCAAAATTAGATCATCCAGCAAATACCTCAAACATGGTATTATCATCTGGGGCAGAGGATTCCTCGCATTTAAAGCCTTTAGAAATATTGCATTGAAGAAGTCTTAGCTTCCCTTCCTGTTGATATTTAAAATAAATGGACACGTATTTATGCGTTTAAGGAAGCATGCGGGTAGAAAAAAGTACATTGAGAAGCTTCTTTGCCTACCTTGGTTCCATATACAAAGCCACCGCCCACAGAAGGATGGAAGCAAGCTACATTAACCTCATCTTCAGCACTAGAAAGAACCCTTACTAGTTCCATATCCGCAACTCTGAAGATCTGCAAGAAATGCAAAAATAAAACAAACTATAATATATGATAGGGATACATAAATATTAAGTAAAAATAGGGAGGTCAGAATTTTGGAATGATCAAAGGCAACATGAATAACCAGGGATATGATGTTTTAGCAGCATTTAACAGCCACCTAGCAGTTTCACAAATGCCATTTGAATGGAACCAGGCTTAACAGGCAATCAAACAGCGGGTATGTGGAAAGCAAGTTAATAGAAGCACCCACAACTCTTAACGAGATCCATACAAGAAACCAGTAGATGAAAACGAAAACACAAATCTCACCTCCAAAATTGTGTAAATAGGGACAGTAGAATCTCCATCAATTACAACACTTTTAAGCAGAGAAGTATGGCGCCGGCCATAAGCTAGCAACAAATGCTCCGAGGTAGGAGAGAACTGCAATATCAGTATTCAAATTTAGTTAACAAGGTTGACATTTACATAAAGATAAAACATTTAGTACACGGTATAAAGTTTCCATTATTTTACTAAATTCATGAATGAAATTTTGATGGTCTCACGTTAAAATAAAATCGTAACAAAAACCTGTATTGAGGTTAAACAGTGAGCAGCTCTAATTGTCCGCGAGGCTAGCACTTTACCGAATCTGCCGAAAAAAATTAAGAACAGAAAAGACATCAGAAATGGACAGCCAACTAAAAGCAATATGCAAGGTTCGAAACAGAAAAATAACTTACGTGGCTTCTCCAAGGGAATATATTCTTAACTCATACATGACTTGGTGGACAGAAATTGGATGTCTAGTCGGAGATGTTGATGCCCTGGCAAAATCATGTGGAACCCGAGCAGAGAACCCAGGATCAGGGTCAATGCTCGGCTTTATACATGCCACGCAGACTGCTAAAAATCTCCCACATGGCGAAAAATGTGCACCCATTTCACTGTCAATTTGCAAGCATATTGAAGCATTTGAGTAGTCACAAATAGAGGAAAAGTTCCAGTGAGGGCGACTAAAAGAAGTGAAATACATTTTGCTCTTGTTTTCTTGTAAAAACTAAGTCACGACTCTTGATTCAATATTCCAAGGTACTTTCGCGGCTGAATCAATGACCTGTTAATATTTGATGGAAATAAATAAGAGCACAACTAACCTACATAGTACGGCATGTGGAATGGTTAAGCCACACTGTTTGGGTTCAAGTGGCACAGAAGGATTTTTCACATCATGGGACCATATTCTCAGCTTCACCGTACAAGGCAGCTCAGCGGCTGCAGCTGCAGCCAATGATGTAGCCACCTCAGACTGGACTTGGCTCATGAAAGATTGGGAATTGCTCTGTTCTTGTTGAACACTATTCAAAGAAGTATTGCCACTAGATCCATGTCCTGTTCTTGTCCTCTCACGTGAAGATCTCTGCCTTACACTAGATCTTGCAGAAACTCTCGAAATATCAGCATTAGAAGACAATGGAGGGACCACTGATGAAGGAATTCCTGTTGAACTTTGTGGAGGCAAACCTTCGTCTCGTGATTGCATCGCATGTTGACCAGCTTGGCTTTGACCAATCAACCAACCTTGCAAAAATGGGACATCCCAATAGGTCGAATCGCCAAAGGGGAAAAACTGATTAGTTCTCTCTTCAGCTGGCACGTCTGTGACCATAGCACCCACACCTGGTTGATAAATAGAACCACTGTTGACGTCCCTCGCCGAAGAACTGGACTGTCCCTCTTCTCGCACTGGAGATTGAATCGGAGACAGCACAAGCTCATACCGACCAGATGGAGTCGAATAAGTAAGAAGTCGAACAGATGAAGAAGAACTAGTTCTCTGTTGTGAAACATTATGGTTTCTTTCAGCATCAGTTTGCTGGGAAAGTGAATTACCATCGCTTCTGCCAAGTGAAGGCCAGATATCAAATGGTAAAGACATGATTGGTGGTTCACTTCCAGAATTTGATCGGTACACCGAGTTTGTATCTGCAAGGTATATAGTGGGCGGAGCGTAGCGCAAGTACCCAGGAGAAGTTGCAATCGACATTGAAGGGTCCGAAGAGTCAAGATCATTTACCTGAAAAGAGCTATGGTATAGAACTCGCACAATAATAATATAGTTAAAAAATTCGTATACTATGAGAGAAATACCTCAGCAGTTAGAAGTAAAGGGGCACCATTTGGGTGGAAATGTACAGCACGAAGAGACCGTTCTGTCCTTAGTATAATAGTGGGGAAAGAGGCATCGCCTCTCCTGTTATAATGCCATATATATAGCTGCCATAGAAATAAACTTACCAAATTAAGCAATTCTTTATGACAACGTGGTCAAAAGCTATTTCGTTAATTTCTAACCTTGTGCCCAGATGCCACAGCCAATATTTCACCTTGGGTGTGAAAAGCCATTGAAGCTATAGGACGGTCTGCCATAAATGATATTTGTCAGGAACACAACATTAAGGGAAGAGAAAGCATTTAATATATGCAAGTACTGGGTAATTACAGAAATCGCGTGATCCTATGAGATCCCCAGTTTTTGCATCCCATAGGCGAACTTCATGGTCCAAACTTCCACTTGCAAGAACTTCAGGGTAAAGTGGATGAAACCGCACCTGCAGATATCCCATAGATGGAGTTCAAAAATACCGAACAGCAAACATATAATTTCCATTTGGTGCCAAAATAAAATAGCTGATTAATTTCTTTTATATTTCCATACAAATAAATATCACGTGTTTGATGTTTTTCTAAGAATCCAAAACAAAAAGTTTTAACCCCCGCCAAAACAGTTAAACATAAACGAATGTATCTTACCACCCAGGGCGTTCTCCGGTGACCACTGAGTACCTTCAAGCATTTTCCAGTAGCACAATCAATTATCTTAACTGTATGGTCTCCACTGCAGAATAAGAAGACATGCATAAGCATATTTCAATAGAGACATAGACACGACATGTGTGCATACAAACATAAGTAGATATGTGGACTTACTGGGTGGAAGCAAGCGTCTTTCCATCTGGACTAAAGGACACCGCAATGGTCGACCTAGGTGGAGGCAATAATGGACAATATTTGGACGATAGATGTTCCAAAGACTCAGCCTCTGCCCTGTAGTTCACAAGCAATTGATAAATACCAATAATCAATATAGCAGAGGAGTAATTAGCAATTGTAAAAATGAAACAGATAATGCCAAAAATACCATGATCGAAGTCCCTGTCTTGCATCATTTGCCGACTCACTTTTAATTATAGAGAACTCAACAGCACGGTTTGATACCTTGTGCCAAAATCTTTTGGGAGATCGCTTTGTCTGGGGGGATATTTCCCTCTGAGCCAACAGTATAAACACATTGCTGCAGACATAACTACATATTTAGTCCAGTTGAAATTTTCTGATAATGGGAAACCAAGCCAACTTAAAGATATTGACGAAACCATTTGCCTAATGAATTGAAGACTGAAGAGAAAAATAATTAAGAGAAGAGGCAAAACAATAAAAACAACATCCATCATCCATGCGGTGAAGCAGTATAATCAATGTAACTGTTGAAAAAGAAAAAATCACATCCACAGACAACACAGAGGAAGTTGGACGTATATTCGTACTCCTCCACAACAAGATAAAGAATACAGCACAAACGCAACAAGCAACCTACTCAACACATGAACCAAACCGTGCAACTACTTACTCACACAGCAAGTCTTGAATCCCCTACGTTACAGCCAATGCAAAGACCAATTCCTAATCAATAGTAATACAAGTAAAGAGGTCCGAGAATCCAATCCCAACATAACCATCGGAAATTCTAATAAATCCAGAACAAAGCACTTAGATTCACGTCTAGGAATCAAAAGATAGGCGCCAAAGATCTCATCGAACGCGTACTTTTAACATAATCTAGCACACAGTAACCAGAGAAAGCCCCCTCACGAAACCAAAATTAGGTCCAACAAAATCAATTTGCGAATCGGTAAACCCAAAGCTGAGCTGAAATTGGGGCAAAAAAATCGAACCTTTGCCTGGAATATCCCCCATCCACCTCCGTCGAATGAGTCGGATCTCTGGAGGAAGAGGAGGTCGAATTCTCCGGCCAAATCGCCGAGGAGCCCATAATCCTTATCAACACGCGCGATCTATTAACTGAACTCGAGTTGCGAATCTTTAGCTGAGATACGTATCCAACTCAACAACAATTCAGATCGTCGAAACAAAATGAGGCAGCAGCCATAAATTCCCAAACACGCCCCTAGATTTCGGATCTATTTGGAGGGATGACAGCCGACGAAGGGGCAAAATAGGAAGGGGAAAGTTGGGTCCGGTGGCTGCTGTGGCAGAATTCGTCAGTGGTTTTCCGGCTATCGGAGGGAAGAAGGGTGAATTATTATTTATGCTTTTTAGGGGTTTTTAATTGGTCGAAGCTTTGAAAATATACAACATATTATCCTCATTTCTTCTAGATAACTCGATATAAATAAAAAATTAAAAAAGATAGAAAATTAGGGATTTGAGAGGCGAACTTTGCTCGAACTTATCATGCACGTTAAGCTCAAGATTCGTCGTGCTTGTTCGAAAGCTGTCGAACCTATTCCGAAGCTTTTATAATTTTATTTTAACGTATAACTTGCGTTTTAAATTTTTCGAGTCGTAAGTAAGTTCGAGCTTGATTCCATCGACGAAATGAGCTCAAGACGTGAGTTTCAACTTAAAGTTAAATTGTTTAATTAATGAAATTTAATTTTATAAGTAACTAAAAGGAAAACTAAATGGGTGAAATGCTTTTTGTATGGCGTACCAGTATACCACCAAATACGAGCAACTCATTTACGTCCTTCATAAAATAACGAGGATAAACTGTGACCGTAGTTTGAATTTTGAAACTATGTAAATTAATATTTCTTTTCTCGTCATAAATATTTAAACTACAATTTATGACTCGCAAAGCCACAACATTTCATTTCGACAACACCGATCGACGATATTTGTTTGCATCATAGTTAAATCAGAGCCGTCCATAGGATTTAAGCACGAGAATAATATTATTTAAAAGAAGTAACATAATTTCGTATGTTATGTTATGTTATATAACAATACAAATGTACGAGTACTCTCATTGCGACACTTGTCAAATATAATTAATTATATAAATAAACTATAAACAATAAAACCTACCCATTATTCCATGTTGTACAATAACTATATATACTTTAATATTCTACAACTAAATAATAATTATATATATTTAGTACCGTACATTTGCACCGATAAGAAAACTAGAATGTGAAAATAAAATTGGGTGCATCGCAAATGCACAGCATAGGTCAAATTTGAACTTTTCTAACTTCATATATGATGCCACGTGTCCTCTTATCCAAAACAAATCCCCACGAAACAAAACCTCTATGCTATATATTATATCATTCGTACCCACCAAACTCGCCCAAGACCTCGTTATTTCTTCATTAATCTGTTTAAACCCTACTGCATTATATCTTTAATATGGCGACGAGCTTACCTCACCAAATCGGAGGAATCTCCGGCGCACCTCCGACGACGTCGCATTCGTCCACGTCAGGCGAGCCTCCTTCCACCGCCGCCTCGTGGAGGCCTCCGGCGTCTGCGAGCCTGCGGATACCGGCTATTAGAGAGGCGGAAGGGCGTGCGTCCCCCGTGCCGTCGCCGCCGTCGAACCCCGCGTCCCTGGCGGCGCAGGCGTTGCTGACTTCGGATGACGCCGGAAGGTACATACTCTCGATACTAAATTACTTCATCAGAAAATTACTTCACCGAGTCTGATTTCAGATCCTCCAAGCCCTAAATTCCTCCTTTCATCAGGGAATACTTTCACGCAGTAGGCGGCCGTTCCCCACGTGTCAAGGACGTGAGTGGCGTCCCTGTGTACGTAATGATGCCTTTGGACAGCGTGACGTGGCAGCACACGGTGAATCGTAAGAAGATTGTGAGCGCTAGCTTCACAGCTCTAAAAAGTGCAGGCGTTGAAGGGATAATGATGGACGTTTGGTGGGGCGTGGTGGAGCTTGAAGAGCCCGGCAAGTATGATTGGCGTGGGTACGACGAGCTCCTGGCTATGGCAAAAAAGTACGGATTGAAAGTTCAGGCCGTCATGTCTTTTCATAGGTGCGGTGGAAACGTTGGAGACTCTTGCACGTAAGTTATCTGAAACATTTCCTGCAAGAAAAATAGATAAAGACATAGAACCACTTCTGTTTTTTGACTGCGTGCGTCCTCGTTTGTTCTCTTCGATTGCAGAATTCCACTGCCGAAATGGGTCTTGGAGGAGTTCGACGAAAATCCCGACCTCTGTTACACAGATCAGTGGGGTCGAAGAAACTACGAATACGTCTCCCTCGGCTGCGACGCGTTGCCAGTGCTGAAGGGAAGAACGCCCCTACAGTGTTACGCTGATTTCATGCGGGCGTTTAGGGATTCGTTCGAGCATCTCTTAGGCAACACCATAGTGGTAAGAAGTGCCCATTTATTTGGCTTTGCACCGTTGATTCTTACTACTTTTTCGGTAATAAACCTACTAGGAAATCCAAGTTGGGATGGGTCCCGCCGGGGAGCTTCGATATCCATCCTATCCCGAGGAAAACGGGACGTGGAAATTTCCTGGGATCGGAGCTTTCCAGTGTTACGACAAGGTATATTTGCCCGTTTGGTTTTTTTTTTTTTTTTTTGTCTTATCTATCCACTGCCAAATTCCACTCAAAAATTGACATGAGGGCAATTAACAACCATGTTGGCACGCACACGCCAACCAATCCATTAGATTTTCGTCACATCTTTGAAAAATTTCACGTGTTAAAAATCTAAACGATACCCAACTGGACGTGATAATACGTTCTTACAACCGTTTCCTTCAGTACATGCTCAGCAGCCTGAGAGCAGCCGCCGAAGCAAACGGCAGGCCCGAATGGGGCCTCTCGGGCCCCACCGACGCGGGCCACTACAACAGCCGGCCCGAAGAAACGACCTTCTTCAAGAAGGAAAAGGGCGGGTACCAAACCCCCTACGGCGAATTCTTCCTCTCGTGGTACTCGCAGATGCTCCTCGACCACGGCGAGAGGATACTCGCCAGAGCCAAGAACGCCTTCTTCTTCTCCCCTGACGAGCCCTCGGCGATCAAGATCTCGGCGAAAGTCGCGGGAATCCACTGGCACTACGGCACGCGGGCCCACGCCCCCGAGCTGACCGCGGGCTATTACAACACCCGCTGGCGCGACGGCTACCTCCCCGTGGCCCGCATGCTGGCCCGCTGGGGAGCGGTGCTCAACTTCACGTGCGTGGAGATGAGGGACGACGAGCAGCGGCCCTCGGAAGCCCTTTGCTCGCCGGAGAGGCTCGTCCGGCAGGTGGCAGGGGCGGCGAGGGCGGCGCGGGTCCCGCTGGCCGGGGAGAACGCGCTTCCTAGGTACGACGAGTGCGCGCTCGAGCGGATTTTCAGGTCGTCTTCTTCCCTGGGAATGTGCGCCTTTACGTATCTGAGGATGGGAACGATTCTGTTTCGGCCCGATATTTGGACGAGGTTTTCCGCGTTTGTTAGGAAGATGAAGGAAGGCGATAGTATAAAGGACGCGGAGGAAGGCGAGGATTTAGCAGTTGGGGTGGCTCGGCCTTTATTATTGCAGCACGGAGAAGCGCCGTCGTCCATGGCTTCGATGCAATAGCATACAGTGTGTGTAAATAATAAGGAAACACTGACGGCGCAGTAATTTGTATATAGGTTTGCCTGGTGATCATTTTAGTTTTGAGATTCTTGGGATTTTTCTCTTCGCTGTTTTTTAGTGTGAGGAGGAAGAAGCCTAGCTTTCTGTAGAACTTCATCTGAGAGCTGCTATTACATATTGTGAAGAGCCAGATTTTTCTCTATTCTGAATATTTGGATACTTTTTGTCAAGTTAAATTTACAAAACAAGAAAAAAAAAAGCATGTGTAGTAATTAGTAAGTTCTTGTTGGAAACAATGCGTGACACCCGTTTTGCGCCACTAGTACTGCGGGCGCTCCACAAGAAGCAAGCGATTCACTCGTTGCCATCAGCTAATCCTATCTACTAATTAAAGTTGGCAACTCTCACACCCTTATATAAATACCCCATGAAAAGGAAAATAACACCATGCAATTAGAAAAAGCAAAACTTGTAAACTCAGATCTCTATACATCTATATCAAATTAGGAAAAATGTCGAGCGCCCAGCAAAACCGTGGCCAGGCTCAGGTACTACTCATGCATGCATGCATGCATGCATTCTCGCTCGTTGGTTGCAATAATTTAAATACATATCTATTTATTAATCGTGTGTGTGTGTGAAATGTGAGTTAGGCTAAGACTGAGGAATGGGTTGAATCTGCAAAGAACAGTGCGAGCCAAGCCCACGACAAGGCGTGCGATGCAGCTGGGAAATCCCCACAAGAGACCCAACAAAGCAAGGAAGAGAACGCTAGCTTTCTCCAACAGACGGGCGAGCAAATGGCCCATATGGCTCAAGGCGCCATCGATGGAGTCAAGAATACCCTGGGCATGGGTAGCACTACTGACAAGAAGTGATCAAAAATCGAATGCTTATATATTTTTTATATTTATTGGCTGATTTTATTAAAATTCCATGTTTTTTAGTTTCCGTTGTTTGAGGGCTTTTGGTCATCCTAGTTGGGCCCGAGATGAATCTAATAAGAGCGTAGGATTTGTCTTTGGTTATGAGGATTCTTGTGTAGAATTCTCTCATGGTAATAAATGTGGAGAAAGAATTAGTTTTAAGGATATGCTTTGTTGCTTTGTTTTGTTTGTTACTATAGATGTTTTCATATTCGTGGTTGATTAGTAGTTAATTAATCAATTAACAGTTGACCAGAATACTAATCGAATGTCAGGAAGCATTTGAGTCATTATTAAGATCCATGTGGAGAAAACTTGGAGTATAGTCCCCAGTTTGACTTTAACCAACCAATTGTTGATACTCGCACTAAATTTAGTAGCCCTTGTAAAGAAGAGATGAATAAGTACTAATAATACGATAGAAGTTCTTGATTTCACATGCCAACGAAAGAATGGGGAAAAAATATTTTGACAAAATATTATTATATATTCTAGGTTCATGTGATCACATGAGCTTCTCATCTCAAGTATCATAAACCCTTCACAAAGCTTGCTTCTGACAAATGTTTATGACCCTCGTTATAGTGTCGTCATGAGATATTATTATACTATGAGGTTTCAGTTATTACCGTTGCATGCACTAGATCAAGAAAATAATCCCCCACATGTACACATGAACCTTGTTCTTGGAGAGTGAAGTCAATCGATTAACTTAATCATTTGTACTTGAGATCAAACTACGGTTTGATTCTTTGAATGTTTCTAACGAGAATATGAGAATCTAGTGGGTGCAATGGATTTACGATTACAGTTTGGACATTTCATGCAGATGAACATACAGATATTAAAAAACAAATAGAAGAACGATTATTGCGTCCAACTGATTTATGTCGATAATTACAAGGAAGATTTGGTTAGGATCCTTGTGAATTTTAAAATAAAATACCAGTCATTAAAAAAAATAATCTAATAATTACCGACGAACAGTTTTAACCGCATCTGATTATGAAAACGGCGCCACATAAATGTCACTCTAGTAAACACTCAGCGTGTACATAAGAAAAGTAAGTGAGAAAAAAAAAAAGATGCACGGTTACATTTGTTAACTGACACCAAAAAAACACTTGTCACAATATAATTTGTTAATAAACTAGTTTTTTGCCCGTGCATTGCACGGTCATAATTATCTATATCTATTTTAAGTCGATTATACAAATTAATTAACCATTTATAATTAACTAAGTAAAGAATCGATTTTTGATAGAACATGGGTGGTTAGATTTTTTAGAAAGTGGAGTGTGGGGGTGGTTTTATCAACCTACATGACACGTGTCAACCCCACAAGAAAACTACATTTAAATGTATATATAAGATACACCAAATTAGGTAGTTTTTAAGTCCCTGACAATTAATAAATAGTACCAAAAAGACACTTGTCACAATATAATTTGTTAATAGATACACCTAATTAGGTAGTTTTTAAGTCCCCATACAATTAATAAATAGTACCAAAAAGACACTTGTCACAATATAATTTGTTAATAGATACACCAAATTAGGTAGTTTTTAAGTCCCTTGACAATTAATAAATAATACCAAAAAGATACTTGTCACAATAAAATTTGTTAATAGATACACCGAATTAGGTAGTTTTTAAGTCCACAATTAATAAATAGTATAGATAATGATTAGCCGTAAATAGATAAATATAAACACTTAATGCACATAATTGATTCTCTTATAATTGTGAATAAATAAATTAAATAAATATATATTATAATTCATGATTCACTACTTGAATGCACCGCTACTTATAGATGCAACAAGTTCTTAAAACAAGAATGTAAAATAGGATCTTTTCACATGGTAAAATATAATAAATTAGTAAGTCACAAGAAATATTTTTTCCCTTTATTTTCTATCTGAAAGTTAAGATATATATTATAATCATCAACCAATGATTTGCAATGATGGACCGTTTGATTTCCGTCAAATGAAATCACGCAGAAAGTCCATGTCTGTAAGCTAGAACGAACCTGGAATCATATTTACGTACATATAATATATACATAAAATGGAAGTGCTATTTTTTTGTAATTTTAATTCGTGCCTCCATGTGATCTCACATTGGAATAATGAGTAGAGAAATACGACTAACACTTTAGTCGAAGATGCAATCAGTATTCCCATCATTATATTTTTCTTGTGGAAAATTGATTATATATTAGATTTAGATGCATGAACGACAGAATATTACTCCAGAGAAAATAATAGAAGTTGAAGAAAGGGAAATCCTATGAGCTACGCTAATGTCAATGAAAATAATAGATCATAACATAATACAGTAATCTATTTGCTATTAAAAATTGAAGACGAAACAATAATAGACAATTTAAAATAGTTCGAATATATATGTTTATATATCTATATACGAAGATTGAACACTCTCCAACAATTTGCAAATGAGAAAGATAATATTAATTCAATTAAATATAGAAAAGCCAATTATAAATATATGGATACATTAACCAAAAGTTTACTTCTTTTTCTCCGACTCTTTCTGATAATATTAAAATATACTAAAGAAACCAATTTTAAATTCGAGTAAAGTGGAGTTAGATATATTATGGTACACACGAGCCGATCTCACCCACTCCAGTGAGTAGGGCTAGAAACAAGCTGGCTCGACCAGCTTTCCAATTTTAAGAAATCATCACTTTTGCAAAATTTATTTTGCTTTTATGTACTTTGTTTTAACGTTCAATTATCCCACCTAACATATGTTAGTTTCTTATTTCATTAAAAAAAAAAGATATATGTTAGTTAGTCATAAAATATTGAGATAGATCAACAAAACACCCTAATCCTCAACGGTAAATATAGATTTCGATTCGTGATGTATGCAAAGACGGTTTGAAATACTTCTAAAGAAGCATGAAAATATTCGAGATGATGATTGTCTGATTGTGCTCTTTCCGAAGTCATTGAAGATAAAAATAAATAATTTTAAATAATAATATAATAATAATAATACCATGTATAGTTTCTTGCATGAAAAAGAAGAGAACCCAACTAACAAAGGCGTCCTTCCATGCTTTCATTTTAAGCTTTTCCAGTAACGTATATAATACTTATATATAGGAACTTTATGATGCTCACCTTACGTGAACACCTTACTGGGGCACCAATTGATGTGGTGCCGACTGTGCTATTTCAATATTCACATCGATATCTAAGGTTATGCCGTCTTAATTAACACATTCTAGGCGTCATTAATCGTTGCTGATGCGGCATATTAACGCGATATATTTTATTGACTTCAATAATATGTTATGTTGTTTTCGTAATTGTACTTCTCGTCCATATGTATTACGTTGTTTAAAAAATTAAGACAACCTCAAAGCTCCACGCCACTCGTTAGCGATATTCGATACATCAACGAGGTGATCGAAGTATATATCGTTCAACAAGCAAAAAGATTTTGTTTTCCCCGTCAACAATGTACGTTTCTCGATCAAAATCATTTAATGGGTGTCATAAATAATAAAATATAATGTTGCATAAATGAAGAATGTGTGTATCAAATTTCAAGAGGACAAAGAGTAGTAACTCGCCCACTTCACGTGGCTGCACACGGAGTTAATCCATCACCTTGCTTCGTGGTCACTCTTCGACTTGGACATTAACAATTATCGTATATTATTACAATATGCTCATAAATCAAGATAATGTCATGAAACCATATATAAGGAACTATTGCCCAGATCGATGCTATATTGAATGTATTGTAGAAGAGCTTTTTCCAATTACCACAGATGATTGGTACTCTTATTGTATGTGTAGGCATTGTATATAATACATATATATATATTGACAAAAAACTATTATCACGTTCTTGAAATAACAAATTAATCAGTGGGGCTAATGATGAAAATTGTGGACCTTGCCAAAACCTCAAAACAATTAATCAAAACAAACGTTGTGTCTTGACATGCCAGTTATTAGTAATGTCCCAACACCCTTGATGTATTAGTTATTTTATCTAAAGTAGAATAAGTGTTATTAGTTCGAATAAACGGTACGCACAATCGAACGGGTACTTATATGAATTTTTTTGACAGGGGGTCTGACATGCAAATTTTTTATATAACTAGGTAATTTTCAGTAGATACACCTCGAATGAGATCTTTACACATAAATACCCATTTATATAAAAATTTCGCAAATCAACCCCTATCAGATTTTTTTTTATATGCAACATGTCAGAATAAAATTTTTGCACATTGCTAGCCGTTCCGCCGCAAGTACGTCATGGAACACATTTAGGTACCATATGGAAACATATTGTGGTACGTAATACAGTGAAAAAATGGTACATCATATAAAACACATTAAGATAACAATATAGAGCGTATATAACTACCATATATACGCGTGACATGGTACTTAATACACATACAAAAAGGTACTTCAAGATTGGAAAATGGTACACATAATCGAACGAGTACGTATATGAAAATTTTTCCGACAGGGGGGTCTGACATGCAAATTTTTTAAATAACTAGGTACTTCTATGTAAATACACCTCGAAATATATATATGGATAGATAGTAATTCGATATTGGTTCTTGGATAATGGAACTTGTCATTGCGGTTTCAGTTCTTCCTATAGTATTAAATATAATAGTTGGCACTTCGGAAATTTAAAAAATGTTAACAAAACAAATATCAAGTTAACGAACAAGTGTATCTTTGAGCTTTACAAGGGTAATTTTAATTAAATAAACCAAAAATTAAATATCATTAGCAAAATAAACGAAATCAGCGAACCATTAACAAAATAGCAACTTTCGTACTCCTGGAGTACGAATTACAGTAACTCGTATTCCAGGAGTACGATTTAGGCCACGCTGGCGAGTGCATCTAACGTGGACTAATTCGTACTCCTGGAATACGAATTACTGTAATTCGTACTCCAGGAGTACGAATTAGATCTGTTTTTTTAAACCCTCGTTCGCGACGAAGAAGACGAGACGACGACGAGACGAGACGACGGCGACGACGACGAGACGACGAACCGCTGCTGCACGTCGACGCCGAAGCCACCCCTCTCCGGCCGCCTTTGCCCCGCCGCCTGTCGCCTTCACGACCCCGCCGACAGATCGTGCGCCCACGCTGCGACCTCGCCGCCCCGCGCCGCCCAGCG
The DNA here is from genome assembly GCA_027422505.1 of Craterostigma plantagineum. NCBI lineage: Eukaryota > Viridiplantae > Streptophyta > Magnoliopsida > Lamiales > Linderniaceae > Craterostigma > Craterostigma plantagineum. Next base: position 2,768,831 of record JAPQWV010000076.1, read on the forward strand.
CCACCCCGCGCCGCCCCGCGCCACCCCGCGCCGCCCCGGCCGGCCCGCGCGCTGCCCCGCCTCCTCGCCTCGACCACCTGCCCCAGTCCGCGCCCCGCTGCCCCACCCGCGGCCCGCTGCCCGCCACCCCGCGCTGCCCCGCCACCCGGCGCCGCCCCGCCGCCCGGCGCCGCTGCGCCGCCTCCCCGCCTCGACCACCCGCCCCAGCCGCGACCCGTTGCACCTCTGCGGCCTGCTGCCCGTCCGACGTGCCGCTGCCCCGCCACGACCCGTCGGCCCGCCCTGCCACGCTGCCCCGCTGCCCGCCCGCGGCCCGCTGCTGCCCCGCGGCCCGACCCCCCCGCGCCCGCTGCTCGACGCTCCGTCGCTGACCCGTGGCCCGCTAACCCGCTAACCCGCCGCCCATACGACGTCGTGCGTGCGAATAGTTCGGGTACCACGTTATGATTCGAAATTCGATTTTTTGTGTAAATTGCATTATATCAAATGCTTATGTTGATTGCCGCTTTGTTTGGTTTTTCTTTTAAATGTAGAATGAATTTCGATCCTTGTTACGGACCTATGGATAGCTCGGTGTTGACGATGCAGTCAAATCACCGTAGTAGCGATTTGTTATTAGATGAGACAGCGTTAGATAAAACTATTAAGATTAGGGCGTTAGAGAATGTTGTGTGGGGTACTAGAGAAGCACCGAACGTCCTTCACGGTCGCTTATTAGGAAAGTTGAACGAGATGGGTCTGTACAGCGTCTACAGCTGTATGTCGCAGAGGGTTGACCCTCATTTGATTACAGCGTTGGTAGAGCGTTGGAGGAAGGAGACCCATACGTTTCATTTTTCTGTTGGGGAGGCGACCGTTACCTTACAGGACGTAGGTATCTTGTGGGGGTTGCCTGTAGATGGTAGCTGTGTCTCTGGTGTGATTTATACTAGGACGGCCACACAGTGGATGGATGAGTGTGAGGAGTTACTAGGTTTTAGACCGCCGGCAGATAAAATTAGGGGGTCATCGCTTTCAATGAAGTCATTATCGAACTGGTTGTTGCACAATCCGATAACGGATGATAGCGATGAGGAAGAGGTCGAACAATCAGCACGGGGTTATGCGATGCTGCTCTTCGGTGCCGTGATGTTCCCCGATTGTAGCGCCAGCACCGTATCATTGAGTTACCTTCAATTGTTGGAGGATATTGAGGCGGTGAGCACATATAGTTGGGGCAGTGCGGTGCTGGCGTTCCTATACAGAGAGCTTTGTTCGGCATGCGAGCCGAAAAAGCTAAATATAGGCGGACCCCTACGGCTGTTGCAGGTAATTATATAGAAAATGTTATTATATTTTAATGGTTTTAAACATTTATTTAGAACAAGTGATTTGTTTTAGGCATGGGCATATGTGAGGATTTTGCCATTTCAGCCAGTACGGGGTGATCTTCGGATTACGATGGAGCCCCATGTCGTCGACGGGATACTCTTACCGGCCCCGCCACATGCTGCGAGGTCTGGTCGTTATTCCGAAAGTCGCGAAATATTTTACATTCTTACTTTTATAAATGTTGTCAAAATATCTGACAGGTGGAACTCATTCTTCGATTTTACTACGTCGACGAATTCGAACGTACGCACGATCCGCGAGTGCATTGATCGCATGCAGCCGCATCAATTTGCGTGGACTCCGTACAACATGGCGGAGCCAGAGATTGTCGCTCTTTCTCCATCGTGCTTACCGATCGCGGGTCGATCGAGGTGTCCACTGATATTTTTCAATATCGTGGAGTTTCATTACCCCGAACGAGTACTGCGGCAGTACGGAATAGTCCAAGGAATTCCCATTAATCCGCCGTATCGCGATACGAATCTTCATACGTACGAGCGTCGACAGCGTTCGGGGATGGATTGGAGAGCACAGCATGCATACTGGATTGGGTTATGGGATCAACGAGAGGACGCCGTCGTGAATGGTCCTCCTGCGACTACGTTCAGCTCGGTGGAGGACGGATATTACGAGTGGTACTATCGGATCACTCGACTCTACATATCTCCTCATGCGAGACAGATGTCACAGGTAGGGTTGCAAACGAATCGAATCGAGTCGAATACCGCAATATTCTATTCGTATTCGGATAACAGTCGAATACGAATACGAATACTCGAATAGTTAGTCGAATCATAAAATCGATTCTTATTCGAATTCGAATATTTTCTCGAATATTCGAATCGAATATCGAATATTTGTATTCAAAGTCATCTTTGATTTTTTATTTAATAAAATATAAACAATACCATATTTAAAATATATATTGAATTATAATAAATTATATTTAAACATATATTGAATTATAATAAATTTTATTTAAACATATTGAATTATAGCATATTATTTGTAAATATTTTAGTGAGTTATCATATATTATATGTGAATATATATTAATTATACTCTATTTTATGTTATATTATTCGAATCGAATAATTCGGTTAATTTTCGAATCGAATATTGTGATTTCATATTCGTATTCGTATATTTCTCGAATCAGAAAAAATATTCTTATTCGGATTTGTATTCTAAATATTCGAATTCGAATCTTAAAATTTCGAATCGAATCGCGAATCGAACCAAAAAAGTTCGATTCGTTTGCAACCCTAGTCACAGGGCTTCCAGATGGGAGATGCGGTGTTCATGTCGACCATCGTAAGTGTAATTTACGTACTAATGTTATTTGATTAATAGCCCAAATTATATAATTTACTTTTCGATATTTAGGAACGTGGGGTTCACGACAGCCTTCATTACGCGGAGACCGGCGAGCATGACCAGTCGATTAGCTTACTGCGGCAGATGGACAACATGTTTATCTCGCGACGCCGAACTCGACGAAGCGTTGAGCCATCACGAAGCGTTTCGTTATTCGTTGTTAGGGACGATGCTTCTTGAAAGCGATCACGAAAATATTGTACGCACCTGTGAATTTTAAGAAAGAAAACAAAATGTAATAACAACAAAACTTGAATAAAAAAGTTTCTCCACCGTAGTAAGAGCTTACCTATGAAAAGTGAAATCGACGATTGCTCTTGCGGGTAGCATTCGAGCACCTTTTAATACCCCGTTGAGCCCTTCTGAAATATTAGTCGTCATGACACCACATCGATAACCGCCGTCGTGTGCGAGCGTCCATTGGTCGACCCCTACTTTTTCTAACCAAGGCTTCGCTCGTTTATTAATTTGCGCAATCTGAGCCATAATGCGATCGAATTGTTCCAATGTTGGCGCAGTACCGGCTCTATGACATAGATCCTTCAATTGTTGATCCTTGAATTTTTTGTAGAAGTTTGACTTTACATGACGGAGACAGAAGCGATGCACTCCATTTGGTGGACGAAAGAATTCAGTGGCTTCTACCGTTCCCGTAAGACCTGTACAAACCATATACGTCACTATCAGTAAGTGATTTTACGAAAACATGTCAATTACATTTGTAAGATTAAATACCTGGGTGACGATCCGAAATCAGGCAAACTGATTGATTTTCTAGAACAAATATGTTCAAATTAGTAAGAAACCAAGTCCATGAGTGTGTACTTTCTTCCGTGACAATGGCAAACGCCAGCGGAAAGACGTTTTGGTTGGCATCCAGCGACGTAGCAATTAGTAATTTGTGTCTATATTTGGAGTATAAATGCGTACCATCGACACAAACAACTTTTCGGCAATGTTTGAAGCCATCGATGCTCGGTTTAAAAGCCCAAAATACATACCCGAGCACGAATTGTCCAGGTCCCCCTCCCGGCAGATTCAGATTCAGCCACCTCACGATTGTCCCCGGATTGTAACGCTGCAACGCTTTCATAAATGTTGGGAGTTTTGTAACAGACTCTTCCCACGTACCGTAAACATTCTCCATAGCTCTTTTCAGACCATGCCATGCTTGACTATACGAGATATCGTAGCCATATCTATCCTTCACGAGTTGTTGGACATTCTTGGGTAGGAACTGCGGATCGATTCTCACGGTTCCGACCAACAAATCAGCAATAAAATTTCTAGAGATATTACGATGTGTGCTGGCCAGCTCATTCATATAGCAAGTGTGTGGTCCTTCAAATTTTGTAATAGACCAGTAACCTTTTTTTGGCTTAAATGATGCCCTCAATCTCCAAGGGCAATCAGTCGTGTGATCACATTGAACACTCCAACGTGTACTGCTGCTCTCGTTTACGTTGTACTCGCGTCTAGCAACCCTGATCGAAAAATCGTCGACGGCACGTTGTAAGTGTTTCTTAGTTTGAAAAATCATACCTCGACAAAACATAGGGTTCTCTCTGTCGTAAAACTCCCCGTAACCACCGTAATCGTCACTACCAGGAGGTGGCATTTGGTACGTTTGGAAAAATGGGGCGGGCTGAAACAGCATAGGAGTAGCAGAGTCCAGCGGAGTGGTATCATCTGGGCCATCGTCGTCGTGGTTCTCCTCGTCGTCGTCGTCGTTGGGATCAGGTAACTCAGACAGTAGTGGATCATCATCGCCCGCTTCTGAATCACTAACATCGACGTCTTCGTCGGGTTCATGCACGAGTTCTGGCACGGGTTCTGACAGGGATTCTGGCATATTGAATGGAACACCAAGCGTCGGCATCTCCAGAGAAACATTGCTGAACCCCGCCGTAACTGAGGCAATGTCGGGAATATCCGGACATGTATAACTCGAAGAACCAACTTCAAAATTCCGATGAGGCTCTTCGTTCAAATCAAAGTTTGAATTTTCAACTATTTCAACAAAAACCTCAACACAGTTGTTCTCTGAGTCGGGATGTATAAAAAATTGTAGGTCGTTGTCGTTGGAGATTTGAAAAAGCTGATGAAAGTGGCGAGAATGTTGATAGTATTCATTTTCCATGGACAATCAACGAACAACGACTACTATCAGCACCCGTAATTTCGAACAACAACGATATAAAATCGGAAAATCTGGTGTTGCGACGAATTCGCCTATACCCAACAGGGCGGATACTATATTTGATGGTAGAATCGGATGGCTGAATTATTTCGCCGCCGAAATATACTACGACTTGGACGCGACTCGACACCATTGTTTGAATTATTAAAAAATATCGGCAAGCTACATGTGTTATATTAGCGAGGAGGGGGGTTTATATAGAGACTTATATCGTAAGGCGGTGGTACGATTTAATGTAACTCGTACAAGCAGAGTACGAACTAAGGTAACTCGTACTCCTAGAGTACGAGTTAGGTGAATTATTGAAATAATTCACGTAACTCGTACTCCCAGAGTACGAGATACACTTATTATTGCCCGACACATGCATGGCCATGCAGGTTGGTCGGGCCCCCTTAAATCGTATCCCCAGTATACGACTTACTACCTCGTATCTTCAGGATACGAAATAGCGCGCCACGTCAGCTCCATGTCGACGATTGACCAGTCCGCAGTAACTCGTATCCTGCAAGTACGAGTTACTAACTCGTATCCTGCGGATACGAGTTACATTTGCCATGTCACGGTCAATTTAGTCATCACGCTGTAATTCGTATTCCCAGAATACGAGTTAGTAACTCGTATTCTGGGAATACGAAAATTTCTATTTTATTAATGGTATTCGTTTTACGTTTATTTTGCTAATGATAATTATTTTTTGGTTTATTTAATTAAAATTACCCTTTACAAGTTCCTTTTCCTTACCCAAACAAGGTTTCTTTTTTTTCTTTCCCAAATAAGGCATATAATATAAGTAGCCTCTTGTTTCACAGTCCAACTCGCACTGTGTGCCTGTCGGAAAAAAAAAATCGAGAATTATCTATTTATCCGATTCAAGAAAAAAAGTAATAATAATATAATAACAATAATAACTACAGTAGTAGTATACTCACAGTCACAGCGCCTGCTCAAGATTATTTATTTCAGATCAGCGACAGAGAGAGAGAGAGAGAGAGAGAGGATTCACATTACATAAACCTTAAATGAAAAAATAGATGGTAATGATATCACATATCTTAATTACAAGTTGGCCTTTGAGACCACACACACCACCACCACCTTCCCTTATTTAAACCTCTCCATATCTCTAATCCCCCCATTCATACATTTGTTCCAAGCAAGAACTTCAACGTCTCTCACTTTCCTCTCGTTCTGTCCCACTCAAGACATTTATAACTGTATAACATTCATTCTCCATAACAATCAAAACTCTCCTTAATCCTTTTTACATCAACATTGTCTCTCCATCCTAATCTCCTTCATCACTACACAGAAAAAAAAAAAAAAAACCCTTTAATGAGTAGCTGCGATCATCTCCTCCTACCCTCTAACCCCTTTTCAGACGGCAACGACGACTTCTTCTCGGGCCGCTGCGTGCTAGTAAACGGGCCCATAATCGTCGGCGCCGGCCCGTCGGGCCTAGCCGTAGCAGCGGGCCTCAAACAGCAAAACGTACCCTTCGTAATCCTCGAAAGGGCCAATTGCATTGCCTCGCTTTGGCAGAACAAAACCTACGACCGATTAAACCTACACCTTCCCAAGCAGTTCTGCGAACTCCCCTACGTTTCCTTCCCAGAGAATTTCCCAGAATACCCTTCCAAGCATCAGTTCGTAAGCTACTTGGAGGGCTACGCAGAGAAGTTCGAGCTCGAGCCTAGGTTCGGGGAGACGGTTAGGTCGGCCAGGTATGACGAGCTGTGTGGGCTGTGGAGGGTTAGGACCGTGGCTAGCCGGGGTGGCTCGACGGTCGAGTACATATGCAGGTGGCTCGTGGTGGCCAGCGGTGAGAATGCGGAGAAATTAGTGCCTGAGTTTGAGGGCCTAAGGGAGGAGTTCGAAGGGAGTGTGATTCACGCCTGCGATTATAGGTCGGGCGAGGGCTTTTTTGGGAAGAAGGTTTTGGTCGTTGGGTGCGGAAATTCGGGGATGGAAGTTTCTCTTGATCTTTGCCATTACAATGCGTTTCCTTCCATGGTTGTTCGAAGCTCGGTGAGTAATAAGAAAACGACAAAAAAAAGAAAGCTTTGATCTACCCCCTGTTTCTTGAATATACCGTGTGGAAAATAGAGAAAGCTTTGATCTTGATCTCCCCTGTTTCTTGAAAATACCCCGTTTCTTGAAAGTACCATGTTAAAAAAGAAAGACAGCTTTAATCTCCCTGTTTCTTGATACCCTGTTTCTGAATCATTCTTGAAAATCCCCTGTTTCTTGAAAATACCATGTATGAAAAAAGGAAGCTTTGATCTCTCCTGTTTCTTGAAAATATCATGTTCTTTGAAAGTACCCTTTTTCTGATTCATTCTTCAAAATTCCCTGTTTCTTGAAACTACCATGTAAAAAAAAATTTTAATCTCCCCTGTTTTTCGAAAATCCCCTGTTTCTGAATCATTCTTGGGCTGACAGGTACACGTACTGCCTCGGGAAATTCTCGGGAAATCGACGTTCGGGCTGGCGGTTAAGCTGATGAAATGGATGCCACTTTGGCTCGTCGACAAGATACTCTTAGCAGCTTCAAGATTGATCCTTGGAAACGTAGAAACTCTCGGGATAAAAAGGCCCTCTTTAGGCCCGCTAGAGCTCAAGAACACTCACGGGAAAACGCCCGTCCTTGATATCGGGACGCTCTCGAAAATCAAGGCGGGAGATATCAAAATAGTGCCCGGAATCAAGAAATTCTCTCGGGGAGGCGTCGAGCTCGTCGACGGCGAATTCATCGAAGTCGATTCAGTTATTCTGGCGACGGGTTACTCGAGCAACGTCCCCTCGTGGCTAAAGGTAATAAACATTATGTGTTATTCTTCAAAAGATTCAATCTTTATTGGATACATGTGACAGTTAAGGAAGTTGGGCTCACACTAGATTCTCTGTTCTGTAATCTAAGTCAATAGTAGTCATAAACTGATTTCCTCAAGGACATTATATGTTCATCTAATAGTTTATTTTTGGAAATTATTTACAGGAAAGTGAGTTCTTCAGCTGCAATGGATTCCCAAAATCACCATTTCCGAATAGCTGGAAAGGCGAATCTGGGCTATACGCAGTTGGTTTCACAAGGAGGGGACTCTCGGGAGCTTCCGTAGATGCGATAAGAGTCGCAGAAGATATCGGGAAAATATGGAACAGAGAAACGAAGCAGAGGAGCCATTCGGTCGGCGTTTCGTGCAAAAGATGCAAACCTTAAACTAGTTCTCCATAGGTTCTCTTTTTCTGTTGTACATTTTTCGCAGGTCGAAAAAGAGCTTTGGCTTAGTTAGTTACTAGTCCTCATTTTTGTTCTGTTCTTGAGGATGTGTACGATGTTAACGAAATCAGATATTCGACGGTCCGCTTCAGTTTCGATCGGTTTGTTCGGCGTTTTAGTTTTCGAACAGCGTTTTTTATCCGAACGAGCCGTGTCGAAGCAGATGATTAAGACACGCACAAAATCTGGTCCTGGGCAGGTGTGTTTAATGCAAGAAAAGGATGGGATTATATCTATCTATCTATCTTGAAGAAACCAAATGGTCCATATGGGAAGGACCCATTGAATATTGTGGACCAAACTATTTCCCATAATTCTTTTCTTCAGCATCCATATTCTTCTATTCAATGTGATGCAGACTCTTCACTGCCATTGCTAAGGTAAGTAGTAGTAAGTGGTACAAGTCAATATTTTCTTGTTAAAAAGAAAAACTCTAGATAGACCATGTTTTCTTGCACATGTCTAGGTGCGCACTGTAAGGACCAAGTACTTCATAACATGGTACTGTAATTCCTCTCAGATTCTCTTTAGGCTGAGAGGAAAAACTGAGCTTGGAGGAAAAACTAAGATGTGAAGGAGGTATTATTATGCATTTAAGATTTTTGACAGCAGCAGCTTCTCATCAACTAGTTTTCTGACCAATAAATATGGTACAGAATGTCAAAAGAAGGGTCGTTTTCATTAACACGTAATAGATCTCATTAAGTGCAGAAAAAACAAATTTATAATGCGATTGAGTTCACGTCCACAAGAATCTCTCCGAGTCAAAGGAAGACACACACAGACCTGTCATTTCATGATCCATGGCTGAGTTTTTTTTCTGTAGTAGGCTGCCAAGAATAGATAGAGAAGCTCTTCTTTTCTCTTCTCCTAAGAATGAATCTCTTAGTGAGATCTCTATTTGTGTCTGGTGCGCATGGCTTCTCATGTTTTAGGCCTTCCCTGTTTGGGGTTTTTAGCAACTCATCATTTGATTATTACAGCCGCCTAAAAAGTCTGCTGAACTGAAAGTAAAGATCATGAAATGATATGATATGATATTCACACGTGTAAGTAGTAAAGATAAGATGAAATCAAGAAAATAAAGTAGCAGCAAGTACATTCATTCATGGACAAGCAAGCCACATGAGCTTCCATACTGTAATATTTTTTCTCAATCAAGCATATGTGTAATAGCCTCTGATCAACTTGGCCCAGCAACACACATGAAGTAGAATCTAACCGAATGAGTCCAAGTCAAATTGCAGATCTTAACAAGCATAAAAAAACAGAGGATCGAGTTTTTTTCAATCGATTTTGCCGACTTTTAGTGATATCGTATCTAGCTAGACACCATAAACTATGGAAGAAGAAGAGAGAAAGAAAATACTAAATCCATGTTGTGATTATTTCCTCAGTTTTCCAAACATCAACTATATTGGAAAAACCAGACATGAATGTCGTTGTCCTTCATCGCAGTTAACTACCAAGAATATGAAGGAACAAGTATCGATGGAAACATGGAAACAGATGACTAAAGAAAGGGATATTGGTGACATTATCAGTTCACATAAAGAAGACGAATTTTTATCATTACAACATTAAACATGGCAAAGACTGATAGTCGCGACCATTGAGAATAGCTAACTTATGGATGAAAGCATGAGACATCTATCTGTGGCGATGAAAAATTCCATTATCTGTTTGAAAGCATCTGATCAATTTGGCCATTTTGGTTGTACATAGAAACTAGTCTCTTGGCATGTGAAGGCATGTGCCTATCAGCTCTGCAAGCATAGATGTTAACACAAATCACAGATATGTCCCGAAGTTTACGCAAGCATATCACACAGTTTTCTAACTAAGCATACCTTTCTCTTCCCCAAGCACGATTCACATGAAGGTAGTTCCGAATAGTGTGGTAGTCCAATGAGTAACGGGCAAACTCAAGACCCTTAGGACCGATCTGTGTTAGGACATCAGAAACGGTAAGCGGAGAATATTCTGTCAACTTTCAGATCATTTCGATATGGGCAAGAAATACTTGCCAGATTCAAAATGAAGGCTATTATGTTGCCGACGAACTTGGGAGGAGTTTGAGTAGGACCTTTTCCTGAGGATAAAAATGAGCTCCATATTACTGTGGCCAAATAGGAGTATAAAGGACATGTCTTTTTGTAGGTAAAGGAATTACCTAGTTTAGCATTATCATCAGCCTTTACAGTTTCCATGACAAATGGACGCCGGTCACCCTATAAATAACAAACGCATCTCAACTTAAAGGTTCAAAATCGAGTATACAAATGCGTCTGTCGCATGGTAGGGATGATGAACTACCGAGCTAGTTGTTGGGGTAACCTCGAGGAGATCTTTCACCAAGTTGAGCATCTCCCTTCCGCGCTCATTTCTGCCATTTTCGCCAGATAATCTTGATCAAATGATATAAATGTATGCTTTCCAGGAAAATCCATAAAAATGATACTAAATAACATAGTTCCAGCATTTTCATGATATCACCTGACAGTGACATATTGCGGATGCTGTGTCATGCTAACCCCGCCGTATTTGGGCACGCCCATGTATCCTACGACCAAATCCTAGAAAGTCGGGAGGTTGAAAAGGCATAGTTGCATTGGTCATTATTGCTTACACCAGTGGAACATATACGAAAGAAAAGAATTAGAAAAACTTATTATGGTGGTCAAGATACTCACCGCTAGACCATTTGTGTAGTCGAAACAACTGTAACGAAGAAAATATATCGGTTACGTTTCAAGGCCATACCACTGAAAAAAGCCTAAACTTTGCTACTGTACTACGGTATCAATCATATGTCTGCACACGTTGCATACACAACTTTTCGCTGAGTGTCTCAGTCCACTGAAAATATGACAGTTTTTTTAAAAAAAGAAAATTACGATTGGATAATGTAATAAGAATACTGAGGTCGACCTGTAGCATGAGGGAGCGATCACATCGTTCAATTCATTTGCTGGAAGGCAGAAGTATGGAACCTGCTTATGTAAGGAAACGTCACATTGGATCAACCAACAAGCTATAGTAGAGATTCAAAAGTAACAACTGTATACTACCTCTTCAATATGGCCATCTAAATGCTTCAAATGAACCTATGAAAGAAAACCACGGTGACAACTTTCAAACATCATTGAAATATTGGCAGATGAGGATAAATGAAGCTGCCAAACCTTGTAATCTTGCATGAACTCATAATGAAGAACAGTTTCTGGTTCAGTACTAGCAGCCTTAAGAAATTTGTCTAAGCCTTCTCGGGTTCCATTATCCACTGTCAACATAAGTTGTAAGGTCTTTAGCATCTCCTCAAAGAGGTTATCATAAGGAACTACAGCAAATATGAATATTTCATTGATCGTTAATCATCCTTAACATAAAACACATGAGCAGGAGTGTAGTTTACCACAGTTAGTCCCGAGAACGTAAAGCTTTTCCAAATTGAGATGATGCTCCACTGATCTTAGCGCTGCACTTTCAAGAAATTACTCTGCATTAACATAGACGAGTCAAGTTGAAGCTGATTATAAAGAACGAGATGAGAGGTCATCGTATTCTCACACCTTGCACTTGGCAGCCAACACCACAGAAGAGAAGGCGCTTCACGCCAGCTGCCTAATAATCCAAAAATGAGTTCTCAATAAAATGCAACAGATAAGTTCAATGCTATGCTGCTTCATATTTGCAAAAGATAAATGCAAATAGGGTATATTACATCAAAACCATCCATATGTTGGGAACAATTATTTAAGGACGAAGAATGAAGTCGAGGAAGAACCTCAACTAATGCCAAGGTATTGAGATTAGGAGACAGCGTAGGCTTAACACCCTTAGCTGCAAGAACTTCCTCTGGCGTTCTATAATCAGGTAATAAAATATATAATAAGATAAACCTATCTTGCAAATATAAATCAGGCAAACAACCACAAAAGTACATAACATAATGTTGAAAAAAACCAGAATAAACCTTGCTAAGATTGGTCTTGGAGCAAGCCTATCTTCTGGGTCACTGCAATAACGTGAAAGTGGAACAATCACTTTAACATATCGAATATCTAAATGGTCGGCAAATGATAAACAAAAGCCACGAGGCAAAAAGGAGAATCATTAAACAGAAGATAAACCTCTGTACACATACAACAGCTTCAACCATGCCAGACTTTAACATTTCAATAGCTATTGTTGTCACAATGCCAGTCCACTGAGCCCCTATTAGTTCATGTGGATAAGCCATATACAGAAAATGTAGTGTAAGAGTAAGCGGATGAATAAATGAACGAGATTGTAGTCATTAGATGGAAAGCACCTTCTATGGGATTGATTTTACGAGCATAAAGTACACTCTCGTGAACACCCATGTAAATCTCGTCGAGTGAATCGGTTTTCCTGCCTCGGCCATGTACAACTGGTTCAAGAGCCTGAAATACAGATACTAGATATTCATAGAATCTTACAGACAACCATATCATAAAGAACTAATGGTAAAAAAAAATCAAGCTCACCTCAACTCTTGACATGCCATCTCCCAAGAAAGCACAAGCATCTTTCACATGGGCGATGTAGTAGGTATCACATAGCCCGCAACGGCTGCTCAAATGAACAAACATAAAAATTCAAATCTTCAAACGACAATCAATTAAAAAATTGTGCAAAAATACCTGCAATGATCCTTAGCAGGGTAGGTCCCACCTGGGCGAATGGGCTTAGATTTTTGCCGCCAGTCATCTCTCAACTTCACTGGCTTTGAGCTGCTTGTATCTTCTGCAGATATTTCTCGGATATTGTACTGAAACGACTGAATTCGTTCTTTTTCCTCGTAACATAAAATAAAACATCGAATACCTGAGGAAGACGAGGAAACAACGGTGAGAGTTGTGAAGCACGGACGTGAGAGTAATCCAATGGCCGCCATGGTAGAGTCTTGCTCTGAGCTCAGCCACATAAAACGCTGCAATAATGGTTTAATCCCATAAACACAAATACCATATCTCCTACAACGTGTCGTTTTGCTGCGTTCTTATTGGTCCGCAAGGCTGTGACGAGACGAGTAGCAATAAGCTGATGAGATTATCTAATTTCTAATTCTTGAGATAAATGTTTTCTTTTTAATTCTCGAGTTACTTACACGAAGAATGTAATGAAATGAATGTTATCCTCGGTTAAATCTCGCGAAGGTATATTATATACATAATTAGGTATGATACGTAACTAATAACGAAAAACGATGGACGAGACGCTATTTTCGTTAAGGAGATCCCTTTTTATTGAATCAAATAAACGTTATTTATTTTATTGTACTAATAACGAGAAAGATAGTAGTCTCTGTGGCATTTTGGCGTGGAAAAATTGAACTCCATGAAGAGATAACCCAAAATAAGCAATATATCGACCAAATATCAAAGATGAAAAACGTTCCACAATTCATGGAGAGACTAAATTGGAACATAAAAAATATACATTGCTCATTTATTTCATGATGATCCCATACCCATTCTTGCCATTCGACACCAACATCTTATACATATAAATACATTATACATCTCATACAAAAAAAAACAAAAATAATTAAAATTTCATGTGATTTCACATAAATAATCAAAAAGTATATACGAAATGATTTATCAAAATTTCTTCATCTTCTTCTTCTTCATCATCGCCGTGTCTCTAATATCATCATCCATCAAACCAGCGGATTCGAACATCATCGGAATGTTCCAAGCCTACGAAGTACGCATAACGAACGACTTCAACAGCACGGCCGCCGACGAGCTGACCATCGACTGTAAATCTCGGGACGACGATATAGGCGAGCGCTGTCTAAAGAAAGGCGATGAGTTCCACTGGAAATTTAGGGTTAACTTTTTCAGGACGACTCTGTTCTTCTGCCATGCGAGGTGGGGAGAGTTTGAGAAGAGTTTCAATGTGTTTGATACTTCTTACATAAGTTCGAAGTGCGAAGACACTTCCAAGTGCTTCTGGTCTTTGAGGGAACAAGGCATTTATCTCAGCTGCGATATGGAGAACTATGAGCTGAGATACGAGTGGTTGTGAAGTTGTAATAATCAGATTTGAAGCGTTCTTCCAACGTAATGGTGGATTATAGTTGTTGGAAATAAGTTGTGAAATTTATTCAGACGTCTTTAGTAGTGGTCATTGGAACATGGCATTGGAATTGTTGGAAATAAAAGGCCAAAATATAATTTTAGGTCACTAAGTTCACATGTTTTCTTTTTTTGGGTCACTATGTTTGATAATTGTAAAAACAGGTCACTAACTATGTCTGTTAAAACAAATTCGGGTCGTACTCTCATTTTTGGGTCACTAAGTATACGTGTTTTCAATTTTGGGTCACTAAGTATATGTGTTTTAAGTTTTTGGGTCGCTATATTAAATCCATTTCCGCATTCATAAAAACATAGTGACTCAAAATCGAAACATGTATACTTAGTGACCCAAATATGAAAGGTGACCCAAATTTGTTTTGACATATGTAGTTAGTGACCTACTTTTACAATTATCAAACATAGTGACCCAAAAACGAAAACATGTATACTTAGTACCTAAAATAATAATTTGGCCAAGAAATAAAATGTTGTGATATTAAAAACATGTTACATTTTATTTTAATCTAAATTACTTATTGTTAATAAAGAGCAAGATGAAGGAAAAAATCCGATGAACGAAAAGAATGGAAGAAATTTAGGAGGTTGGCCTAAAAAACGGTCTCATAACTTAGGACTCGGTCTTAAACCCGTAAACCCTAATGAATATTCTAGAGTTTGGGTTCCTCGCCTGCTACGTATAATTACACACACGACAGTAACAAGAGCTCACCTAAGCTAAACCCATCTCCGTTTTTCGATAATTCTCGTCGTTGCTTTATTCTTATTAGATTCTATCCCTAAAGAACTATTGAAGATGTACAGATTTGCGGCGATCGCCTCTAAAGCCAGGTAACTTATGATGGAAAGAATGTTTCGTTCTCGATATTTCCTGTCCCACGGATGTGTTCTTTATTCGATTTGGTGACCCATTTTTCTAATTTATGTAGAATTTCGAGAAACAGCAGCCAACAGGTACTATACTCGTGCAAGAGATGGAAAGGATTCGACTTTTTGAAGTTTTACGACATTTCAAGGTGGCATTGGTTGTGCGACTGATGGGTTTTGGTGGGTTTTTCTTTTGTTTGTTTGTTTCAGATTGGCAGTAGATTTGGCTGGGCCAGAAATTATGCCGCGAAAGACATTCGATTTGGAGTTGAGGCCAGGGCTTCGATGCTTAAGGGTGTCGAAGAGCTTGCCGATGCAGTTAAAGTGACAATGGGTCCTAAGGTTGTCGAGACCTCTTTGCTTTTTAGTATCATGCGTAGTTGATGTCACCCATGCTGTTACTGGAAATTTAGTGTTTAATGTTATTTCTCTGTTCCAGTATTGTATCTAGTTGATGAATGCTCTTTTGTATTAATTCGCAGCGTAATTGAGTTTCATATATTGGGTTATGGATCTTGGGACTAGTTCTTATCTCTCAACTTATGTGATGATTGTCATTGGTTTGCCATTGGGTGATTATTTCTTGGATTTATTACTGTAGGGCCGTAACGTTGTCATTGAACAAAGCTGGGGTGCGCCCAAAGTCACCAAAGATGGCGTAACAGTAGCGAAAAGCATTGAATTTAAGGACAAGGTTAAGAATATCGGCGCGAGTCTCGTCAAACAGGTTGCGAATGCTACCAATGATGCTGCTGGTGATGGTAAGTGCTAAAAGTCCGTGGATGATTGTGTATAGTATTCTTCCTTTTTTTTTTTTTATTACACCGACTAACATTTATGTTCTCTATTTCAGGCACCACTTGTGCGACTGTTCTTACACGTGCAATTTTCACCGAGGGTTGCAAATCTGTAGCAGCTGGCATGAATGCCATGGACCTCAGGCGAGGTATTACAATGGCTGTGGACGCTGTGGTTACAAACTTGAAAAGCAGAGCGAGGATGATCAGCACAGCAGATGAAATTGCCCAGGTGAATCAGTAATAATGTGATCTTTTCTATCCCATGTATGAGTATATACATATTATATATATATATATATATATATATATATATATATATATATATATATATATATATTTCATATGATGGATCTACGCGGGTAGAGGATACGACAAATCGTAATCTTCTTCTGTAATAACTATCTCTCTGCATTTATAGGTTGGCACTATTTCTGCCAACGGAGAAAGAGAAATTGGCGAACTACTCGCTAAGGCTATGGAAAAGGTTGGGAGAGAGGGCGTCATCACTATTCAGGTACTCTTCTTCCCTTTCCTGGTGAATGGAGTTGCAAGTTTTCGTGAGTTTTATGAACTTACGAGATGTGAATCTATTGTTCCTACATCGTGTAGGATGGTAAAACTTTGTTCAATGAATTGGAAGTCGTTGAAGGCATGAAGCTAGACAGGGGATACATTTCCCCCTACTTCATTACGAACACAAAAAACCAGAAATGTGTAAGTATTTATATTAATCGATATCGCCTATACACCCCTTTGTCCACATTTTTCTTTTTCTGCCTTTGCGTGTGATTGTATTCTGTTTCTCTCGTTTCGGCAGGAACTTGAAGACCCTCTGATTCTGATTTACGAGAAGAAGATCTCAAGCATAAATACGATAGTCAAAGTTCTCGAGTTGGCCTTGAAGGTAAATATTGCAAGTGATTACCTTCTAATATGATATTTCTCCCCTGTATTTGTCTGAGCATTACTCTGCTTTTTCTATGCAGAGGCAAAGGGCACTTCTCATTGTCGCGGAAGACGTGGAAAGCGATGCCCTTGCGACACTTATTCTCAACAAGCTTAGGGCCGGAATAAAGGCACTTAAGCTGCTCGATTTTCATGATGAGTGCGTTCTTTTGAAAACTTCACAGCTGCTTCTAACATTGTTCTTTCTCTTGAATTTTATGTTGCAGGTCTGTGCAGTGAAAGCTCCTGGCTTTGGTGAAAACAGAAAAGCAAGCCTCCACGATCTTGCCGTTTTAACTGGAGGCCAAGTTAGTAGTTGACAACCTTCCCATCTTGTTACTTATTTGTGTTCAAAATTCATCCCATTATTTTGTAAATTATGCTATTATTTGTAGGTCATCACTGAGGAGCTTGGAATGAACCTTGATAATGTGGAGTTGGATATGTTGGGCTCCTGCAAAAGGGTGAGCCCCCCTCATGGTTGCTGAACCTTATTATTTCGTTATTTTGTTTTTTGAAACTTGACGTAAATATCTACCTCTCTCTTTCTTTAGGTTACTATTTCGAAGGATGATACAGTCATACTTGATGGAGCCGGTAATAAGATATCCATCGAAGAAAGATGTGAACAGGTTAGTGTCTTGCTTTCCTGAACATAATTGTACCACCTGAAAGTTCTTGGAAAATTCTTGAATCTTTGTCATTACCATCTTTGGCCATGTCAAGACTTTTGACTCCGTATTTGCAGATTAGGTCGACGATCGAACTGAGCACTTCTGACTATGACAAGGAGAAGCTTCAAGAAAGACTTGCTAAACTTTCTGGCGGAGTTGCTGTGCTTAAGGTACGATTTGAGTAAATATATCTATTAACGCAGTGTACAGTTGATGATTAATTCTGCTGTTTTTTTTCCTCCATAGATTGGCGGTGCCAGCGAGGCAGAAGTCGGGGAGAAAAAGGACAGAGTGAATGATGCTCTAAACGCTACAAAAGCAGCAGTTGAAGAAGGAATTGTCCCAGGTCTGTACTTAGATTGTCGAAACTGAGTCGTCTTAAACTAAATAAAATCGCAAGCAAAAGATATTTATGAATGATGATCGAAATAACTGCAGGCGGCGGCGTTGCTCTGCTGTACGCCTCTAAAGAACTGGAGAAGCTACCAACTGCAAACTTCGATCAGAAGATTGGCGTACAGATCATTCAAAATGCTCTGAAGGTGAAAACCAGTATATATATTATTTCCTATTTCTGTACTTCCTTTCTCCTTGTAAGAAACAATGCAATATCCTCTGTTTTTTTTTTACAGATGCCCGTCTACACAATCGCGTCGAACGCTGGGGTTGAAGGCGCTGTTGTGGTGGGAAAGCTGTTGGAATCGGATAATCCCGACCTTGGATACGACGCAGCCAAGGGTTAGTTAGTTAGTTATACGGTTGACGACTCTTATGCCCTCTTTTTTTCGCCGTTTATCGAAGTTTTTATCCGTGGCAATTTGTATTGCAGGAGATTACGTCGATATGGTGAAGGCTGGAATCATCGATCCATTGAAGGTTATCAGAACAGCCCTCGTAGATGCTGCTAGGTGAGAACAAAAAAAGATATGCTAAAGAAACTCTCTTTACTTTTGGACTGATATATTCTGTATTGGATTTTGAAATCTCTCTCTCTCTCTCTCTCTCTCTCTCTGTGTGTGTGTGTGTGTGTGGGCAGTGTGTCTTCGTTGATGACGACTACAGAAGCTATAGTAGTCGAGCAGCCTACGGAGGACAAGGCGGGGCCCGCAATGGGCGGTGTAATGGGCGGAATGGGTGGAATGGGCGGCATGGATATTTGACAAGTTTATGAAGATGACAAATTAGCCTTGTTTTTCTTTTTCTTTTAATTTTTCTGGGTTTACTAGTGAGGCATACTTTGTGATCATATTTGAGAGAATTGTACTGACAGATAATTTTTCCAAGGGTCGTTTTGGTTATATGCAGTGTTTTTGTAATGCGATTTGTAGCTCGCTATAGCGCAAAAAATTCGCAAAGAACGCACATAATACTGAGTGAACTCGACGCTCCCATCAAGATATAAACGCCACCCTTTTGACAATCGATGGCGAAAGCAATGGAGGAACCAAAATCAGCATGGTAAATCCTACACTGTACTAGAAACTTGCATCTTTATGATGTCAGTGTTGGGTTTCAAATCCATGTCCGACGTTGGATAATCGAAGGAGCGCGGCCAACGAGAGGCATAGCTAGCGTTTCTTCAAGTTGCCCCTTTTGAGTACTGCTTCAATGCTAAGAACGTAGGGGTGGGGCCCGTCGTGCCTTACGTAGAGCTTCTATTACAGGGACCAAAGGAGCCCATGTGTCCTCCGAGGACTTCCATTGCCATCGGTGGGTATAGGTGTTTGTATAATTTTTTTGCAGCAATTTGATTAAGCTGAGAATAACCCTACTGCCGAGAGTCGAATCACTGATTTTCGAAAGGAAGGCGTCGATCGAGGTTTTAATATCGCCAGTCTTTATTCGGTTAAAGATCGGGGAGGATTGCTGCGAGAGATTGATCGTGTGATGTGCTTGCAAGAAATTCTTTAGTATTCACCGTTTTCTATTCTATTATTGTTCTTCAAGTGCAGAAAACAACATTTAGAAAAACACACACGTTCTTCGTTCAACAAAACAAGGAGAAAAACAATGCTGCAAACGGCTAAAAGCTTGTCTGCCACATCTAAATAGTGTGCAGAAATTGTACAACGATGTCAATACTTCGCACGCAGTATATTAATTCAGATTTTCTAAATTCATAAATCGTAGACTCAAACTTGAAGACAACCTCGGCGGCGAAGGTATCAAGAGAAAGAATATGGGGCTTATCTTCAAAGCTCACCCATTCTCCTTCGAAACCCTCCGCCGCCCCCACCACCTCCGCCGCCGCCTCCTCCTCCTCCTCTCCGGCGGCGCCACCACCACCACCTTCGTCGTCCCCCTCCTCCATAAAGGAGATTAAACTGAATCCATCCATCTGTTATTTACTTCAAAGCCAGGCCAACATATGCCCAGTTTTTTGTTAATTATATTTTATTTGATGGAGAAAGATCAAATCACCATTCTTTGCTGAATTTTAATAATAATTGATCTGATATTTATGAAAGAGAATGAAATAGTGTGCGTCACTTCTATCAAAAGACCACCTTATTTGTAGTTGCAAGGTGGCTGTCAGTTTGTTAAAACCCTAATGCTTTTTCCTTAAAAAGTTTATATGCTGCTAATGATCCTTTTTCTTATCTTGGCAAAATCACATTTTTATACTGGTAATATAATTATTGACTGTGTGATTTAGTCCAAAATCATTAATTTTTTCCTTGAAAGTACAGATTTTATACCTGTAATTTTAATTTTGTGGTGAAGAGATAATCAATAGTAGATAAGAACAAATCTCTCACATGGTCATCACTTAGTCACTACAAATGGTTATCCAATTCAAAATCTTATCTATCCCATTTTATAATTCCAGTTACTGACATGAAATTCATGCTTTGAGGCGTTTATTCAGAATTACACTATAATTAGTTCAAGATTTGAAACAGAAACAATATAAAAGACATAGATATATGGAATATCCAGGCACGGTGAAGATTAAAAATCCTTGAAAAAAAATGACAAGATAAAAAACACTACATAATTATGAAGGTGAAGTAGTTTAACGAATTCATAGATAGACTTCCCAACACATATGCAAATATCTTAAGCTAAGCTTTGCCGCCAAATACAGAATATTCAAAGAGAGAAAGGCTAAACGATTGTAATGCTCACCAACCTCCCACTTGCTCTGGCTACTAGAATCGACATGAAGAAAAACAATATAAGGAAAAGTAGATTGAAAATAAAATTTTTAGAAATGGTCTTTTTTTTGTACTTTTCACCGATACTAGTCATACACAATAAAAACATAACGCATATATATAGTTGAAAAAATGAATCACTTTACGACGTAGTACCGGTGTGGGACTCGAGTTACTTGCTTTCGCGATACAACGTGGCGAACCGAATTAACTTGCCTTCGATATTTTACATCTTTAGTTGCGATTATAATATCTTACACGTTTCTCTCTTAATTTAGGGCCATAACATTTTTTTAAAAATCTGAAGAATCGTATAAATAAATCAAGTATACACCCATAAACCATAAAATAAGATAATTATAAAACCAATAATACTATCCCTAAAAACTATTTCCTCATCTTTTTAGATGGCAACACTACACACCTTTTACATATAATGTTTTAGCTTGCCAAAAAAAGAACCCCCATCAAATAAAATAAACTATATCAATAACGAATTTCCCGCCACAATGTCCGATTAGGACAATATCTTGAAAACATGGGCCCCAGTCAGGCCACAAGTGAGTGTAACTAAATATTCTTACAAAAGCCCATGCTATGATTCATATATAATCTAACATTTTTGTCACAATCTAACATTCTGTCACAAGATCAAACATGGCCACCGAAATCAGCAGCTGAATATAACTAATCTGTCAAAAAATCATTCGGTTAAAGATGGACGGATTGATTGCTTGGAGATGTGCTTGCAAGAAATTCTTTCTAGTACTGACGTACGTTGTTTTATTCTATTATTCTTCAAGTGTGGTAATTATCGTGTAGTAATACTTCCTATTTTCTTTCGTATCGTGATGTAAATAGCAAAACGCCCCTAAGGTTTGACTAAATATAACACATAACCCTGTAACTCCAAAAATATAAAGAAGCCCCCTGCCCCACAACCCGGCAAACCTCGTACAAAACTCACCAATTTGAGTATGAGTCGTCGTTGCATTAGAGCATTTCCAATGGGTACTTTACTTTTGTAAGACACAAAAATAGAATATGTCTCTCCAACGGAACTCTATATTTAATATTAATACTGTGTTGTGTTGATGAGAGAGAGAGAGACTCTATTATAGAGTACACACAATTTTCAACACTAAAATAATGTTGTAGTTTCTATTAATTTGTATTTTCTTATTTAAAATATCTGATATTCTTATAATAGTAAAGTTTAAATAATATTAATATTCATTTATTTAATGATATGCTAATTACATAATTTAATTAACATATTAATAATTATAATATATTGACTTTTTAATCATTATAATATAAAGTTTAATAAGTCATTCAATTATGATAGCTTTAAATAGGAAATTTGTTTTTTTTTTTTTTGTGTGTGTGTGTAGAAAATACAGTTAATGGGTTGTAGTGTAGGTAATTGAATTTATCTGTTGGGATAGAAGCACGATAACAACGGAGTTATTGTAACCTTTAATTTTATTGAGGATGATCTCACAGTGGAGAAAAACATTTACAAAAACAAATACGTTCTTCAACAAAGAAGGAGAAAAACAACGCAGACGGCTAAGCTTCTCTGCGACATATATAATAGTGCAGAAATTGAACAACGATTGTCAATACTTCGCAGTCTATTAGTTCAAGCTTTCTTAATTCGGCAATCATAGATTCATGCTTAAGGACAGCCTCGGCATCGAAGGTATCAAACGATCAATCTCAGCTTCGAGGCTCACCCGTTCTCCTTCGAACCAAAACCCTCCTCGACCACCACCGCCGCCTCCTCCTCGCCGGCGCCGGCGCCGCCACCACCACCACCGTTGTCGTCCTCCACAAAAGGAGGTTAAACTGAATCCATCCATCTGTTATATACGTACTTCAAAGCCAGGCACCAACATATATGCCCAGTTCTTTTGTAATTATATTTATTTAATGGAGAAAGATCAAAACACCATTCCTTGGTGAATATATAGTCGATATGATATTTATGAAAGAGAATGAAATAGTGTGCGTCACTTCTGTCAAAAGACCACCTTATTTATAGTTGCAAGGTGGCTCTCAATTTGTTAAAACCCTAATGCTTTTTCCTTAAAAAGAAATTCAGATTTATGCTGATAAGTAATTAACCTTTTTCATCTTTACAAAATGACATTTTTACACTGGTAATATAATACTCTGTGATTCAGTCCAAAATCATTAATTTTTTCCTTGAAAATACAGATTTTATACCTGTAATTTCTAATTTTGTGGTGAAGAGATAATCAATAGTAGATAAGAACAAATCTCTCACAGTCATCACTTAGTCACTAGAAATGGTTATCCAATTCAAAATCTTATCTATCCCATTTTATATTCCAATTACTGGCATGAAATTCAGATATGCTTTGAGGCGTTTATTCAGAATCATTACAATATAATTAAATTAAGATTTGAAACAGAAACAATATAATAAGACGTAGAGATGGAATCCGGGCATGGTGAAGATTAAAAAATCCTTGAAAAAATTTGATAAAATAAAAAATACTACATAATTATGAAGGTGAAGTAGTTTAACAAATGCATAGATAGACTTCCCAACACATATGCAAATATGTAACCTTAAGCTTTGCCGCCAAAATACAGAAATATTCATAGAGAGAAGGGTAATCTCAGCACCTTATAACGAATTGTTATGCTCACCAACCTCTCACTTGCTCTGGCTAATAGAATGGACATGGAGAAAAACAATATAAGGGTAAGTAGATTGAAAATAAAATTTAAAGAAAGATCGAAATTTTTTTATACTTTTCGCCGATACAAGTCATAAACAATAAAACATAACGCATATATATAGGCGAAAAAATGAATGACTTCACGATGTAGTACCGGTGTGGGACTCGAGTTACTTGCTTTCACGTTATAACGTGGCGAATCGAATTAATTTGCCTTCAGTATTTTACATGTTTAATTGCGATTATAATATCCGAAATAAACTCACCGCACGCATACACGTTTCTCTCTTAACTTCAGGGGCGAATAACATTTTAAAAAATCCGAAGAATCGTATAAATAAATAAAGTGTAAACCCATAGAGCGTAAAATAAGATAAATATAAAACCAATAATACTATCCC
Source organism: Craterostigma plantagineum (assembly GCA_027422505.1). Lineage (NCBI taxonomy): Eukaryota > Viridiplantae > Streptophyta > Magnoliopsida > Lamiales > Linderniaceae > Craterostigma > Craterostigma plantagineum. Next base: position 2,792,749 of record JAPQWV010000076.1, read on the forward strand.
TGAAAATTTTTTTCCTCATCTTATTCCATGGCAAAACTACACCAGAGACACCCTTTACATATAATGTTTTAGCTTGCCAAAAGAAAAATGTCCCATCAAAGAAAATAAACTATATTAGTAACGGAATTTACCGCCACAATGTCCGATACAATATCTTTAAAAAGTGGGCCCCAGCATGGGCACAAGTGAGTGTAAGTGTAACTAAATATTCTTATAAAAGCATCATGATAACTGATATGATTCAAGCCTCAATTTCCAATACAATTGATACATAATCTAACATTTTGTCACAAAATCAAACATGGCCACCAAAATCAGCAGTTGAATATAACTAATCTGTCTAAAAAAAAATTGCATGTCCAAGAAAAGTTATTGGGTTAAAGATGGAGGGATTGATTGCTTAGAGATGTGCTTGCAAGAAATTCTTTCTAGTACCGACGTACATTGTTCTATTCTATTATTCTTCAAGTGTGGTAATTATCATGTAGTCACACTTCCTATTTTCTTTCATATCATGCTGTAATGATCAAAACGCCCCTAAGCTCCGACTAAATATAACGCATACCCCTGTAATTTCAAAAATATCAAGAACCCCCTGCCCCGACCCGACAAAAACTCGTATCAAACTCCCCAGCCGAGCATGAGTCGTCTTTGCATTAGAGCACCTCCAACGGGTACTTTTCTAAGAGAGAGAGAGAGAGAGAGAGAGAGAGAGAGAGAGAGAGAGAGAGAGAGAGAGAGAGAGAGAGAGAGAGAGAGAGAGATAGAGAGAGAGAGAGAGAGAGAGACTCTACTTGCATAGTACAGACAATTTTCAACACTAAAATAAATATAATGTTGTGGTTTCTATTTCATTGTTTAATAAAATTATTTTACTTATATCTAAATATTTTGGTATTCTAATAATAATACAAGTTAAAATAATACTAGTAAGGGATGTTTATAGAAAAGTACCCATTTATATAAAAAATTGCAAGTCAGTACCCTCTCATTGTTTTTTTATATGGAGGTACGTACCTATTAGAATAATTTTTTTGCACATAGGGTACCTAATCCGCAGCAAGGTACGTCATATAACACATTTAGGTACCATATACAGCGTATTGTGGTACATAACACAGTGAGAAAATGTACATCATATAACACATTAAGGTACCATATGGAAACGTATATGAGTACCATATAAACGCGTGACGTGATACATAATTACATATAAAAAGGTACGTTAAGACTAGAAAAATGGTATACACAGTCAAACAAGTACTTATATCAAAACAAAATTCTGATAGAGGTATGGACTTGCAAATTTTTTATTCAATTGGGCATTTTTATGGTGATTCACATTCACCTATTAGTATTCTTTAGTGATATTTCCTTTCAATCAAGAAAATTATAAATAAATAATAAGCTAATTTTATAATTTAATTAACATATTCATAGTTATATATATTAAATTTTTAATCACTATAAAGTTTAATAAGCCATTAAGTTATGATAGTTTTAAATAGGAAATTTGGTTTTTGTGTGTAGAAAATGGGCTGTATTGTAGAAAACAATATTTAAGTGTTGGAATAGAAGCACGATAACAACTGACTTATTGTAAACTTAACTGTACTTTTATACTTTGAATTGAGGATGATCTCACAGTGGAGAAAAACATTTACAGAAACACATACGTTCTTCAACACACAAGGAGAAAAACAACGCAGACGGCTAAGCTTGTCTGCGACATATAATAGTGCAGAAATTGAACAACGATTGTCAATACTTCGCAGTCTATTAGTTCAAGCTTTCTTAATTCGGCAATCATAGATTCATGCTTAAGGACAACCTCGGCATCGAAAGGTATCAAACGATCAGTCTTAGCTTCGAGGCTCACCCATTCTCCTGCGAACCACTCCTTCAAAACCCTCCTCGACCACCGCCACCTCCTCCTCCTCCTCGCCGCCGCCGCTGCCACCACCACCACTGGCGTCATCCTCCACAAAGGAGGTCAAACTGAATCCATCCATCTGTCATATACTTTAAAGCCAGGCCAACATATGCCCAGTTCTTTTGTAATTATATTTACTTAATGGAGAAAGATCAAAACACTATTCCTTGATGAATATATAATCGACGTGATATATATGAAAAGAGGATGAAATAGTGTGCGTCGTTTCTCTCGAAAGACCACCTTATTTATAATAGCAAGGTGACTCTCAATTTGTCAAAACCCTAATGCTTTTTCCTTAAAAAGTTTCAGATTTTGTGCTGGTAATTATCCCTTTTCTTGTCTTTACAAAATCACATTTTTATACTGGTAATATAATTATTGAGTCTGTGATTTAGTCCAAAATCTTTAATTTTTTTCCTTGCAAATTCAGATTTTATACCTGTAATTTATAATTTTGTGTGAAGAGATAATCAAATAAGAACAAATCTCTCACATAGTCATCACTTAGTCACTACAAATGGTTATCCAATTCAAAGCTTATCTATCCCATTTTATAATTCCATTTACTGGCATGGAATTCAGATTGCTTTGAGGCGTTTATTCAGAATCGTCACACTATAACTAAATCAAGATTTAAAACCGCGAGCAATATAATAAGACTTAGACATGGAATAAACGGACATGATAATTTAAAGAATACTAATTAATTTATGAAGATGAAGTAGTTTATCGAAATCATAGATAGACTTCCTAACACATGCAAAACACAGAAATATTCATAGATAGAAGGCTAACCTCAGCACCTTGTAACGAATTGTTATGTTCACCAACCTCCCACTTGCACTGGCTATTAGAATCGACATAGAGAAAAAAAATTAGGGGAAAGTAGATTGAAAATAAATTTAAAGAAGTGATCGAAACTTTTTATGTTTTTTCGCCGAAACTTGTGATAAAACATCATGTGAATATTTTCGCCAAAAATAAATAACTTTACTATGTAGTACCGATGTGGGACTCGAGTTACTTGATACGTGGCAAAACCGAATTAATTTGCGTTCGATACTTTACCTCTTTAATTGCGATTATTATACACGATAAACTCAATATCATATTTACACATTTCGGTTTCAATTTCACCGGTGAACAACATTTTTTGAATCCGTAGAATCATCTATACTCTTATATTAATCCTCAGCCCCATTTAAAAACTGTCAACTTTAATTCCAATTTGATGTATCAATTACACCAAAAATTGAAACCTATTTGGTAGTTACTCACATGCGTCTATTACAGAGAAGAAAAAACCGACCCACGTCATGATCTAAAAAAGTAACTGACACATGCTTAGATGAATAGTAACTGGCCGGTGAAAGTAAATGGCACATGATTCGATGAAACAATATTAATATCTGGCCCAATTTTTTATATAAAAAAATATTCAACCGTCGTATTGATGCTCATTAGGAACTCATGAAAATGCATTAATAAAACAAATAACTGCCACAACTTTCTGCACCCACATCGGGGGTGCACGTTAGCTAGTATAAATAATACATCCGTTGGCCGTAAGAATCGGATAATTTTCGATATAATTATAAAGCAATAACTCTATCCTCACAAGAATTTCCTCATCTTTTTCCATTTGTACACCCTTTACATAACGTTTTAGCTTACCAATAAAAGTCAAATCAGATAAAATCGACTATATTAATAACGGAATTTCCCGCCACATAACCAAGTAGTAGGACAGTATCTTAAAAAGTGGGCCCCAGCCTGGGCACATGTGAAAGTGAACTAAATATTCATACAAAAGCCCATTATATGTGATTCAAGCCTCAATTTCCAATCCAATACAAAGCATATATACTTCCCCTGTCCCATTTAATTATTCCCAAAGATTAGTGGGCACGGAGATTGAGAAACTATATTATTTTAATATTATAGTACACTTTTAAGGCATGGAGAGAGAAACTTTATTAGTTGGCACGCAAATTAAAAAGTTTTTTTGATATAATATGGTGTAATTAGTTTAATTATTGGAATAACTTTTTACAAAAAATGAAAATGGGAAGAATTATGTGGGACGTCCGAAATAAAAAGATGGGAAGAAATAAGTGGGACGGAAGTAGTATAATCTAACATTCTGTCACAAAATTCAAACCTGCGCACAATCAGCAGTTTAACTAATCTGTCTAAAAAAATGCTGCTTCAAGAAAATCCCATCTCTTATCGCCGTCGAAAACCCTTCGCCTCCTCATTTCCCCTCCTACGATCTCAGCCATCGAATATATCTCCGCGCTCAAACGATGAGACTTATCCCCCGAAGAAAAACCATGCAAGTTCATCGAATCATCCCCGCCATGGCCCACATCAGCCCAGCTAAACCCTACTTCTTTGCTCACCTTTCTGTTCCTCATCATTGTCCTAATCTTCGCAACCTTATCCCACTTCCCCTTTTCTGCGTAGAGATTCGACATCAGCACGTAAGAACCCGAGTCAGTGGGTTCCATGGCAATCAAAGCATCAGATATACGAATGCCCATATCCACGTTTCCATATGTCTTGCAAGAACTGAGAAGGCTCTGCAGTACGGTCATCCCGGGCCCGCGGGGCACTCTGCCCAGAAAATCCTCAGCTTCTTCGAGCCTGCCTGCCCTGCCCAGCATGTCAACCATGCAAGAATAATGCTCGGGGCAAGGCTCTACGTGGCAGTCGTTCACCATCGAGTTGAAAATTTCGATTCCCTTACCAACCATTCCATTGCGTCCACACGCCGTTAGTACAGAGAGGAGAGTGATTGAATCGGGCTTTATTCCTTCCATCAACATGTCGTTGAAATACTTCAGTACCGATTCGCAGTCTCCGTGCCTCGAGTATGCAGAGATCATAGCAGTCCATGAGAATTGGGTTGTTTTCTGAGCTAACCCATGGAAGATCTTCTGAGATTCTTGAATGCTTCCACGTTTTGCGTACATATCGAGCAATGCGCTTGATAGGACTGGGCTGGTGTCTAGCCCGAGCTTTTTTATGTACGAGTGGTATTTCAGGCCTTGCTTTAGGGATATGGATTCTGACGAGGCGATGGCGTGCAATATGCTGCCGAATGTGTAGGGGTTTGGCTGTAGTTCTTCTGCTGTAAGAAAAGAGAATGCTTGGAGAGCTTCTCGGTACATCTCATTTAGAGTGTATGCTGAGATTATTGCGTTCCACGATACGATTTCTCTTTGATGGAGCTCTTCGAAGATCTTGACAAAGCCTTCCACGCACTTGAACTTACCGTACATGGTGATCAGGCTGTTTGCCACGACTGCTTCGGAGACAAAATTCGATTTTATGCAGAGGCCATGGACCATTAGACCTTCTTGCACCATGTCCTTTTCTGTAATGGCGTGGATGAGGCTCACGAACGTTACCTCGTTAGGACATAAACTGTACCTCATCATCTCCTTGAACGAATTCACAGCTTCCTCTTCGTCCATGGAGATCATCGTAGTCCAAGACACAACGTTTTGGCCACTGATTTTCATGAAGACCATTTTTGCATCTTCGAGGAGCTTGCACTTTGCGTACAGCGACATCAAAACGTTGCAGACAGAAACGTGTGAGCCGTAGCCTCTTTTCACAGACAAGCCATGAACTTGCCTACCGAAATCAAAGTTCCCCTCTTGGCTGCAAGCTGAAACTACGCTAGTGAGAGAGACGTGATCGACATTCATGCCTCCTTTTATCATCTGCATAAACCCTAATATGGCTTCTTCTCCGTGACTCCCCTCCTGGGCATAGCCGGAGAGAATAGCGTTCCAAGAAACCAAGTCTCTGCAAGGCATTTCATCGAACACCTTCTCAGCATCAGGCATCGACCCATGCCTCGAATACAATGTCACGAGTGCGTTCCCCACAAACAATTCTATCCCCAAACCGAACTTTATGGAAAGGCAATGCACTTGAAACCCAAAATCGAACTCCATGGCGTCCGCAGAATGTGCCAGCGCCGTCGTGTACGTAACGGCGTCGAACTTCACGCCACAAAAATGCATACGACGAGCGAAAGCTAAAGCGCATCTGCTGTCCTCGAACCCCGAAAGCATCGTATTGTAAGAAACTGTATCGGGATTTTCCAACCTCTCGAAAATGGTTGAAGCGCTCTTGGAATCCCCCGACTTACAGTACATATTCATGAGAGAGTTGCAGACGGCGACGTAAGACATGAACCCAGAAGTTACCGAAAAGCCATGGATTTCACACCCGACGTTTAGCCGACCAGCGCAGGCCTTACAAGCAAGTCCCACCACAACCTCGTCGATTTCGGAGAGACCCATCTGAAGGTGTCTGTTGAAGACATTGAGAGCTTCGCTCCGGCGATTCTGGTGGATGAGGGTGAGCATGTCACGGTGAATATGGAGGGGAGTTCTCTTCGGAAATTCGTCGAACACATGGTGGCCATGGTAGCGACGGCAGTGCTTGAAATTGAAATGAGTTGATCGTTTCACTATTTGGTTGAACAGTGGCGTTGCTTTGATTTGGCGGGTGATCATCAGATAGTATGTTATTCCACTAACTTCATATGTTGCAATAAATAAGTTATGATTTAATAATATTTAATAATTATAATGGATAATGGTATAGAACTTGGCCCATAAAGCCCAATCTGCTTAAGTCTCAACCCATTTATGTGGATAGGAGAATCAAATGAGAGATGCAAGATCCTCCTCTACTATCATAATATAAATAGAAATAAAATTAAAATTATTGAAATTTAATTGGAACAAAATGGTCCTAAATTCTCAAATAGACATTCGCATATATCAAGTTTAACACATGGAAGGTTTTGTGAACCTAATTCTCCTAGAATATAAAACGATATGAACCTAATTCTCCACGAATAAATACCTCTCAAAGTATCAATTTATACCTCATTGTTATTCCCCGAAATGGCTTAAAGCAATAACATATTCTTCTATCTCAATCCATCAACGTGCGTATTGCAAGTTTGCAACGATATTATGGACTATTAATTTCGTATTTTCTTTGTTGTAAAAATATAAAACCTTGCTACAGTATCTCATTATCCGTATTACTTATGCAGATATTGTGTAATCGTGCAGTCCGATTTTTTTTTTTCTATAGTTTTGCAAATTGTTGGGAACAAAAACAAAATAATATTAAACGTAATTTGAAAGGAAGATTGAGACATATAAATGCAGAAATATATAGAGCAGTTATTTGAATGTCAGCTGGTTGGTTTAGAAAAAGAAATATGTCGTGTCGTTTATATATCAGAATAACAAAGAAATTAGCCAACAATTTACGTTGGCATTCAATTCGTGGAAGACGTGAATTGATTAGCATCACAAGATTCTTGGTGGTTGAAATAGGGAAATTTGCATTCTGAAGATTTATCCACTTTGTGATGACTAAACGAAATATTTAAATATCTTATTTGTTGACAATCTCTTATAATAAATGTATGTCAGCTAATATAGGTAGCGATTGCAGTTCCCATTCGTTGGAAATTTTTAGCTTCTACCAAGGGTGAGGAAAAAAACTAGAGAGAAATATTTTACATATTTTTTCTGTTTTCTACTGATTTAAATATATTGTTTAATAAATTATGAGCTGATATTATGGCATTCATTGGATAACTATGACTTTTTCGATATCAATGGAGAAATTTCGAAATTTTCAAATCATGTCCACAACCAAAGGTCAATTTCATACGATATCAACTTCATCTTTGAATCTCACGGGCTACAATATGACATATATAATTCCTTTACCTTTTCTTCTTTTTTAGTTAATCACATTAATTTCCCCATAATCTCATATTTTCATTACTTTTCTTCCCACCACCTATCCCATCTCTCTATCTCGCAAATAAATACTCAACAGTATTAAATCGTCCAAGTAGGTAACCGTTGTGTCCGAAAAGCCAAAGAAAAACCACTAAGAACCCGACAAAATATACACACAAAAGCCATAACTTAGTATTACCCCAAAATAAACAAAACCTCTAGAGAGAGAGAGAGAGACACACACACACAGAGATAGATGGAGGATTCTAACACAAACAAAGCCAAGGTCTTTCAATTTCCTCTCCAAAACTTCGTACTTTAATTACACGAAATAATATTTAATCAGTTCATGGAAGAAATATCATTTTGCAGGAAATTGACAACACATCGCTCGTCTCCAATGGCTGCGTAAACCACAAAGGCTTCGCCGCGGATAAACTTCAGACCGGCGGATGGAAATCTGCACCTTTCATCATAGGTAATAATAATGGAACGACAAAACCCTAGCAAATGTAATAACAGTTCCTGGTCATTGATTGTATTTTTCTTTTTGCGATATTTTTTTTTTCGTATTACGGGGGCAAAAAAAAAAAGTCAATGAGGTGGCGGAGAGGTTTGCATTCTTTTCGATAGCGGTGAACATGGTTCCTTTTTTGGTCGGAGTTATGCACCAATCCTTGCCCGAAGCAGCTACGCACGTCACAAATTGGAGTGGTGCTGCCTATGTTCTTACATTGGTCGGTGCATTCGTCGCCGATGCCTATTTGGGAAGGTTCTTCACCATCATCACCTTCTCTTGCATATATGTCGTGGTAAGAAGTTTTTTGCACTCCATAAATCATATATGTAGTGAGATTCTCTGGATTTTCAAATGAGTTGACTTTTCTAGATTTATGTTCGTAAAATCGAAATCGTTCAAAGTAATAGTAATTTATTAGTAGTATGGTTTATGGCCAAAGGAAGACTATCAGGTATTGAGTATTATAAATATACGAAATTTTCATACCCTACCTAACATAGTAATCACATGTTTTTCTCCCAGGGTTTCTTATAATTTTTTATCTTTATTTTTTCAAACATTTTCTTTGGCGAATTAAGGCAGTATATAGGCACATATTAAATATATATATGTTATATTCATATCTGTGTCTAAACTTTGGGTCGGCTATAAATGAAATTTAGAGTAGTATAAAAACGCTTCAACTGCATATACGGTTGATAAATTAAATTTCTGGTCGTTGGCCAACCTTAAATACAGTTCTGTACCAATCGTACAAAACCAGTTCGATGTTTCCGATATAATATATAGCCTTTATTACGTGACGACCTAATGTTGCCTCCTAAGAACATATATTATTTTAGGAAAATTCATGTTTAACGTTTACTTTCTTTTTCATAATAAAGATTATAGTATCATACAAGTTACAACTTGATAAACATATACCTTGTCTTGAAAATTAAAATATATTTGTAATTCTGGCACACACTATGTGTGCAATAAAAAAAAATTATATTAAATAGTTTTAATAAAGAATCTATTAAAAATAGAATTTGGTAGTTTCTAAGAGGTTATGAAAGGGCGTAAAATTCTTTTATATTTTTTTAACAGATTTCGATATGTCAATTGAAACAGACCAATTGACGGTTTATTCTATCACATCACCATTAATATAATAGAATAGATAGAGTACGATAAAGTGCAACCCAATTATTTCGTTTACTAGGAAGGTGAACTTTTTATGATATTTTTATTTTCACAGGGAATGGTGATGCTAACTCTCTCAGGCTCTTTGCACAGCCTCCACCCACCGCCTTGCGCTGCCCCGCCGTGCCCCGCCGCCACGTCATCGCAAACCTTCTTCCTATATTCCGCCCTAACCCTAATAGCCCTCGGAACGGGCGGAATCAAGCCGTGCGTCTCCTCCTTCGGGGCCGACCAGTTCGACGAGGCCGACCCCAAAGAAGCTCGGAGCAAATACGCATTCTTCAATTGGTTCTTCTTCGCCATCAACATGGGAGCTCTGTGCGGAATCACATTCTTGGTTTACGCTCGGGTCGAATTCGGTTGGACGTTGGGGTTCGTGATCCCAACCGTGGCCATGGCAATTTCGATCGCGATTTTAGCGTTAGGGTTTGCAAAGTACCGGTACCAGAGGCCCATGGGGAGCGCGTTCACGAGGTTCTTACAGGTGGCCGCGTGCGCGGCGAGGAATCGCTTGAGGGGAGTCGAGGTTTCCGAGGGCGGTAAGAACTTGTACGAGGTTGGGGGCATTATGTCCGGGATTAAGGGGGCGAGGAAGCTTCCGCACACCGAACAGTACAGGTCAGAATATTCGAGGATTCAACCTAAAACAAAAGCCCTCGATTTCTTATAATGTGAAATTAGAGCTGGTTCTATCTGCGTGCTATCGCGCGTATTGCAGGCACCTCAGAACTGATTCATATGTCCGCACATTAGGCATTATGTCATCCCAAATCGAAAAATTGATCACTCCCACTCATCAATTAATATATCAAAGATGCAGTTTCACTAGTTATAAGTTGGTTTTAGGCTGAAGTCCTCGATTTTTTAAGGTAATAACTAATGTCGATTAATTTATTACTTATCACTCGACCTACAGATTCCTGGACAAAGCCGCGGTCCAAGCCCGTCCCGAGCCGGAAAAACCGAGCCCGTGGAGGCTGTGCACCGTGACCCAAGTCGAAGAGCTCAAATGCTTCCTACGAATTCTTCCCATTTGGGCGTCGACCATAGCCCTCTCTATCTCATACGCACAGCTTTCGACCTTCTTCATCGGGCAAGCCAACGCAATGAACCTAAACGTCACGAAAAGCTTCAAGATGCCCTCGAGCTCCATACCCGTCTTCAGCGCGGTCAACGCCCTGGTGGTCGTTCCCATCTACGAAAGGTTCGTGGTGAGGTGGCTGAGGAAGAGGACGGGCTTGCCACGTGGCATCACCTCGCTGCAGAGGATGGGGACGGGCCTCTTCGTGTCTGTCTTCGCCATGGTCGCCGCCGCACTGGTCGAAAGGGCGAGGAGGCGCGGGAGTTTGGGTGAGGAACACTGTCGAACACCTTGAGCTCACGAGGGTGTGATGCTTACGTGTCTTTTCCCCTTTGAATCTGCAGAATCGCACTCAAAGATGAGCGTTTTCTGGCTGTTCCCCCAATGCTTCCTCGTCGGCACGGCGGAGGTGTTCACCTACGTCGGCCAGCTCGAGTTCTTCTACGACGAGGCGACGGATGGGACTCGAAGCCTCAGCAGCGCCGTGTTTCTGAGCGAGATCGGAATAGGGAGCTGGCTGAGCAGCTTGCTCGTGATGGTGGTGGAGAGGAGCACCGGCGGCGTCGAGCACGGCTGGCTTAGGAATAATCTCGATGACAGTCGCTTGGATTATTTCTATTGGATTTTGGTCGGCGTAAATGTGGTTAACTTCTTCGTGTATTTATGTGTTTCCTGGAGGTACAAAGGGAGGAGCAGCGGCGGTTTTGCGGCGGCCGGCGACGTTGAATTGGCTAAAGATGAAGCTCAAGCTTATCATCATGGTAATGATCAAGGCAAGTGAATTATTAGGTTAAATTTGAATAAAACTGATTACGTTTTTTAAAGTTGTAACTTGTAAGTGGCACCCTAATTTGAATTATTGCCCTTTCGATTGAACATCATATTCATATATCGATCGATGTGAAATTACTTGGACCAATGCTTTGGGTTAGTTAAATAACAATAAAGACAATATTATCTTTTTGTTTTATGAAATAATCGAACACTCGAGTGTTTACGTAAGCCCCAACGCTATATTACATCCAACGACCATTCTACCCAATCAGTACTCTACACTGTGAACATAATACGGACACGTGTTCTCATCTCATTGGCTATTCTGCCGCCTAATCAATAAAATCTCTTCTTCCCCAAGATAAAAGGCACAGCCCAAGATCACACGTTAAAAATATCTCTCGGGAAAAATCTACAATGGCGTCGTCGCCTTTCCACTGCGTCACTCTCATCAGTGAAGAATTATCCAACAAGGTCGAAGAGGAATTCACGGGAGAAATCACAAGAGCCATTCACAGTTCACTGAACTTCGTTGGTTGCAAGTTAGTTAATAAGGGGTATTTTTGTAATTGTGTAATTATCTGTAAATTGTAAAACGATATAAGGAGAGCAAAAGGTGTAATTGTATAGCGCGCGTGCGTTTTCAATTCAATCAACAGAATTTCTCATTCGACTTTCTCAATCGACTTTCTTATTCGACTTTCTTATTGGCGCGCGAATTCCTTTGATCAAAATGGAATTCTTCATGGTATCAGAGCATCAAGGTTGAACGGATTCTGCTTCTCATCAAAATCTGGTAATTTGAGTTTTCAATTCTGGTTTCTGATCAATTCAATTTCACACATATGGATTCTTCTGAAAGCACGACTGCTGCAACTCAAACTCAAGCCGATGATATGGAAATGGCTGAAGATTTCATGCTGTATGGATCTGATAATCCTGGCATGATGATTGTATCTACGCCTTTGACGGCAACGAACTACTTAATCTGGAGGAGTTCAATGCTGGAGGCACTTGAAGCGAAGATGAAGATTGGCTTTATCAATGGTAAATATCTGAAACCTGCTAACACCTCGCCTGATTATAGGAAGTGGCGAAAGGTAAATAGCATGGTCACTGGTTGGATTAAGAGCTCAATTTCGAAGGAGATTGTCAACAGCTTTATGTTCATACATGATGCTAGACAATTATGGGATGAAATTGCTGAGAGGTATGGAACCTCAAATATGTCTGCGGTCTACGAGATTAAGAGAGAAATAGCATTTCTGAAGCAAGGTAACATGACTGTGGTAGAGTACTATAACAGGCTCAGAAATCTGTGGGATCAACTTGAACAGTTGCGACCACTGCCAGACCTTAATCCTGCGGCCAAAACTAAGATTGAAGAAAGAGAGATGGAGGATAAGTCAATGCAGTTCTTGATGGGACTGAATGATGTCTTTGAGGCAGAAAGAAATCAACTCCTATTTCTTGAGACTCTGCCTTCTGTGAACAGGATTTATGCCATGGTAGCTAAGGCGGAAAAACATAGAGAGGTATCGCTGAATATGAGCATTTCTGGTGACAATGCAGCAATGATGGCTAGGAGCTTTGACCGGAAGAAACCAAGTGCTGGCAAGATTCCAATGAAGACAGGTCGAAGTCATCTCACATGCAACTATTGCAAGAAGATTGGCCATACGAAGGATGACTGCTATAGGCTGAATGGTCCCCCTGAATGCAGCTACTGCAAGAAGATAGGCCATACCAAAGAAAACTGTTACAAGCTCAATGGATTTCCTGAAAGTTCCACTGGAAAGAATATCTCTGTTCAAAAGGGAAACCAGAACCACTTCAAGGCCAATTCTGCTGAGGCTGAGATTCCTGCTGCTGCGAGCAATGAGCACGAAAACATGTACATGAAAATGATGGAGATGATGAAGAATGAATTCAACAAAATGATAAAAGAACAGAGGACAACTGAGAATTCACCTTGTGTCAATTTTGCTCATCTAGATGATTTTGCAGGTAGTTCCATTCTGCATAATCTTGATTCTAGCATTACTAATGTGATAAATGACAATGTATGGCTTGTGGATACTGGAGCAACGGGCCATATGTGTAACAGCCTTAACCTCATCTCTGCCAAAAAACCTGTCAAGGGTTTTGTGCCTGTTTTCTTACCAGATGGCAGTGTGAGGGCTGTTTCACACACGGGAAATGTCGTTCTGTCAAGCAATGTTACACTAAAGGATTGTCTATATATCCCAAGTTTTCGGTGTAACTTGCTCTCAGTGAGGAAACTCATAAATGACCTACATGTTTGCTTCAAGTTCTATTCTAATTTCTTCTTGATAACTGAGTTGCAGAGTGATAAGATCCTTGCAGCTGGAAGGGTTCAAAGGGATCTGTACATGCTTGAAAGTGGATCCTTTTCAAGACAAAGCATTCTCAAGGCACAAGAACTTTATGCTTCTTCTGTTCTGTCTGCTAGAAATAAGAGCAGTTTTAATAATTTCAATAATGTCTTTGCTGTTGTGTCAGTTGATGAGTGGCATAGCAGATTGGGTCATCCCTCACTACATGTTATGAAACAGTTACCTAGTAGCATCATTAATGAGAAGGGTCTTGGTAAAGTATCAGAATGTTCAGTTTGTCCAAAGTCCAAGCAGCACAGACTGCCATTTCCTTTGAGTCAGATCAGCACTTCTTGCTGTTTTCAGATGCTTCATCTCGATGTTTGGGGTCCTTATAAGCATGCCAGTATAACAGGCTGTCATTACTTCCTAACAATCATAGATGACTATAGCAGGTTCACATGGATTTACTTGATGAAATACAAATCTCAGACCACAGAAACTTTCAGGAATCATCTCATTTACTGCGAGAGACAGCATGATGCTAAGGTAAAGGCTGTTCGATCAGATAATGGGTCTGAGTTTGTCAGCTCATCCTTCCAAGAAATACTGTCAACTAGGGGGATAATTCATCAAAAAAGTTGTCCTTACACGCCGCAGCAGAATGGAGTGGCTGAGAGAAAACATAGACATATTCTTCAAGTGGCTAGATCAATCCTCTTTCAGTCCAAACTGCCCAAGATGTTCTGGGGAGAGTCTGTGCTTACTGCAGTGCACCTTTTGAACAGATTGCCCTCCAAGATGCTGAAATGGAAGAGTCCTTTTGAAATTCTGCATGATAGAACACCAGACTACAGCCACTTGAGGAGCTTTGGCTGCCTTGTGTATGTATGCAATGCTGATCCTTGCCGAGATAAATTTGATGCAAGAGCTCTAGAAGGGATATTTGTGGGATACCCTGGTGGCCAGAAGGGCTATAAGATTTACTGTTCTTCCCTAAATAGAATCATTGTCTCGAGGGATGTTGTTTTCCATGAAAACACTTTCCCTTCTCTGAATCTTGTTGAGCAGCATAATGCAGTTTTGCCTGATGTATGTATTGGAGATCCTTTTGCTGAGGATCATATTAGTCCTGCCCCTGATCTAACTACATCAGTCAATCCATCTATCTCACTTGAACCTGCAGCACCAGATGGCTCAATTGTGGCAGAGCCTGAACATAGGAATTTGAGACAAAGTACCAGAACAAGGCAACCTCCCTCTTGGCTGAAAGATTTTGTAACTGCTAACATCTGCTCTGAGGACAATCTGACTTCATCAGCACCAATTCACAGCTTTGACTTCACCCCTGAACATGAGAGCTTCATGGCCAATCTGTCTACGTTTCAAGAACCATCCACATACAATCTGGCCCGGACAGATCAGAGGTGGGTTGATGCAATGAACCAAGAATTGCAAGCCCTTGAATCTAATGGTACCTGGGAACTTGTAGATCCTCCCCATGGAAAGAAGTTGATAGGATGCAAATGGGTATACCGTGTGAAATGTAATGCAGATGGAAGTATTAATAAATACAAGGCACGTCTTGTGGCAAAGGGATTCACACAAACTGAGGGAGAGGATTACACAGAAATTTTCTCATCCGTTGCCAAAGTTGTCACTGTAAGAGCCTTGCTTGCTGTTGCTGCCATCAAGGGCTGGTCTTTACAGCAGCTTGATATCAACAATGCCTTTCTACACGGTTCTCTTGATGAAGAAGTGTATATGAAACTACCACCGGGCCACCAATCTGCAAATTCTTCGAAGGTTTGCAAGCTTCTCAAGTCTCTGTATGGCTTGAAGCAAGCATCCAGACAATGGAACTTAGAATTTACCTCAAAGCTGGTTTCCTTTGGCTTTGTTCAATCAGCACACGACCATTGCCTTTTTAAGCTGGTAACAGATCAGTATCAGCTCTTCCTATTGGTATATGTTGATGATATCCTCTTAACAGGGACATCTGAGGCCAAAATGCAGGAAGTTAAGACCTTTTTGGATGATGCTTTCACCATTAAAGACTTGGGACAGGCCACATACTTTCTTGGTATGGAAATTGCTCACTCTGCTACAGGCTTATACATCAGTCAGAGGAAATATATCATGGATATTCTGCGTGATACTCACATGCTCGACAGCTCGCCAGCTTCTACTCCTCTGCCAGGTGGTCATGTCTTTCAGGCAGGTGATCAAGACTCCAGTGCTCTGTTGGACAATCCAATGCCGTTTAGGCGCATTGTCGGTAGACTGCTTTACCTGAATTACACTCGGCCTGACATTACCTTTGCAGTGCAGCAAATGAGCCAGTATGTTCATGCCCCGCGAGTATCTCATTGGCAGGCCATTCAACATATTCTCAGGTACTTGAATCACACAGTCTCCACTGGACTGTTCTACTCCAGAACTTCTGCATTGGAGCTGCAAGCTTACAGCGATGCAGACTGGGGCTCTTGCCGAACTACAAGGCATTCCTTGACGGGATATTGTGTCATGCTTGGGACCAGCTTGATCTCCTGGAAGGCAAAAAAGCAATCTACCATATCATGCTCCACTGCTGAATCTGAATATCGGGCAATGGCTTCTACAGTTAGAGAGCTTCGCTGGCTTTCTTTTCTGCTTTCAGATTTCCAGCTGAAGCTACCTCTTCCCATTCCTTTGCACTGTGATAATAAAGCGGCCATACACATCACATCTAATCCTGTCTTCCACGAGCGTACCAAGCACATCGAAATTGATTGCCATGTCGTGCGGGATCAATATAAAACAGGTTTCATTATGCCTTCACATGTGCCTTCATCATTGAATCTCGCTGATCTCTTTACCAAGTCGCTTCATCCTCATGGTTTTCATTCCCTGCTGTCCAAGATGAGCTTATGGTTACCCCACGCTCATCTTGAGGGGGGGCTGAAGAATTATCCAACAAGGTCGAAGAGGAATTCACGGGAGAAATCACAAGAGCCATTCACAGTTCACTGAACTTCGTTGGTTGCAAGTTAGTTAATAAGGGGTACTTTTGTAATTGTGTAATTATCTGTAAATTGTAAAACGATATAAGGAGAGCAAAAGGTGTAATTGTATAGCGCGCGTGCGTTTTCAATTCAATCAACAGAATTTCTCATTCGACTTTCTCAATCGACTTTCTTATTCGACTTTCTTATTGGCGCGCGAATTCCTTTGATCAAAATGGAATTCTTCAATCAGCTTCTTCTTCTTGCTATCATCCTCTGCAATCGCATCCACCGAAGACCCTCTGATTCGGCAAGTCGTCGATCCCACAGACGACGCCGAGTCGATCGCCGACCACCACCACCACCACCTCTTACACGCCGAGCGCCACTTCTCCCTCTTCAAGAGAAAGTACGGAAGAACCTACGCATCTCAGGAGGAGCACGATTACAGGTTCGAGGTCTTCAAGGCTAACCTCCGCCGCGCCAGGCGCCGCCAGCTGCTCGACCCGTCGGCCGAACACGGCGTCACCAAGTTCTCCGACTACGCCCCCGAGGAGTTCGAGGAGAAGTTTTTAGGCCTGCAAAAGAGGCGTTTGAAGCTCCCCGTCGACGCTCACGACGCTCCCGTGCTTCCGACCAATGATCTGCCCGCGGATTTCGACTGGAGGGAAAAAGGAGCCGTTACCGCCGTCAAAGATCAGGTTTCTTATTTTTCCTTCATTCGTCCGCAGCTTTTTTCGCACTCTGTTAATGCTATTTCGCTGAGAAATCTAACCTGGGATGTAGCATACTTGAGTTTGTTAGCTAAAGAAGTATGTATAGTTAGTTCGTAGTTGGATTTGGATTCTATGGGAAAGATTTTTGCCCTCATTAAGATCTATCTTGGTTTACCTCTAGCTACTGACTCCATTTCTCCTAGCCCTATTTAGTTCCTTCATCGATGTTAAACATCTTGAGAAACCTTTCAAGATAAAGAAACAAATTCTCTCTTGCGACTGTACGGTAATAAGCAGAGATATCCTTACGACAGGGTTCTTGCGGTTCGTGCTGGTCGTTTAGTACAACGGGGGCACTCGAAGGGGCCCACTACCTATCCACGGGAGAGCTCGTTAGCCTCAGCGAGCAGCAGCTCGTGGACTGCGATCATGAGGTTTGCTGCTAATATTGCTATCCAAAGCAAAGCAAGCACTAACTTTCATACTCAAAACTTCTAATTTCGACAAAATCCCTTCCTCAGTGCGATCCCGACGAAAGAAACTCGTGCGATTCGGGTTGCAACGGTGGGCTGATGAACAACGCATTCGAATACGCGCTCAAGTCGGGCGGCCTACAGAGGGAGAAGGACTATCCTTACACAGGCAGGGACGGCACTTGCAGATTCGACAAGGGCAAAATCGCCGCCAGAGTTTCGAACTTCAGCGTTGTCTCGGCCGACGACGCTCAGATTGCTGCCAATCTTGTCAAGTACGGCCCTCTAGCAGGTAAATAGAATAGCATGTGGTTGTCGTTCGCATTCTTGAATACAAGACGAAAATGCCCATGAGCTGAGATTGTCTTCTTTTTTTTCTTCATCAGTGGGGATCAATTCTGCTTGGATGCAGACGTACGTGAGAGGTGTTTCTTGCCCGTTAATATGCAGCAAGGTGAACATCGACCACGGCGTGCTGATCGTGGGCTACGGTTCGTCGGGGTACGCACCCATTCGACTCAGGGAGAAGCCTTATTGGATCGTGAAGAATTCTTGGGGCGAGAATTGGGGTGAGAATGGTTACTACAAGCTCTGCCGTGGTAAGAATTTGTGCGGCATAGAGTCTATGGTGTCTAGCGTCGTTGCTGCCCACGCTCACCGCTGCTAAAGCTTGACGATGCCAAGTGGTTGGTGCCTTTAAGCCCTTCTGCTTGTATTGTATAATTAATTTAAGTATGGGTTTAGTACGAACATTTATTTATGTATGTATGTGTGCTTGAATATGGGATTTGGGCCTTTGGGAAAATTTATAATAGATTGTTTTAGTACACCTACATGTAAGGGATCACTTGTTGCATCTATTTTATGTCGTCGTACTCTGATTAAGTTCAGTGAAAAAACGGACCTAAATCTGATTGTCGGCCATCGGACAACACTGGTATGCAAGATTGGAAGTCAATTTAAACCTAATTGTCGGCTATTGGACCTACCCTGGCTTGTAGCGGGATTAATCGTTTTGATATGTGTGTCTCTAATGAGTTGAAATAGCATTTAACCTAATCCTACTTTTACATCACAAAATTTGTACCTAACTAGAAATTTTCCATTTCATTTCTCCATAAAAACAACTTGCCAGCGAGTTGATGAATTATGGAATCAAGGCTATAAAAGAGATGGAGATGATGATTGAGTTATTGGTCAAATCACAAGGTTAGGGTTCATGATGAATGAATATACATTCAATAGTGATACGATAATGCCATGCGACGCCGAGCAATATTTGCAGGAATTGAAGCACGCTTTTTTTTTGTTTTAGGGCTTACAATTGTATACAAACTTGAAAAAGAAAATTCTTTGATTTCCACGCCCTATTGTATGCCTACTTTTTCACGTTGGCTTGGCCCTTCCACAGTTTCACTGCTATACGTCTATATATTATCTATGGAAAAGGAAAAAAAGATACGTCCCAGTTCCCACACTCCCATTACCATTTATTTTTCATCTACAATCAAGAAATAGTCAAATCACTTGGATTAATTTCAGTTTTTGAGTTATGTGTCTATGTCCAAATTCACATAAACTATAATAAACAATTAGTCAAAGTAAATCTGAAACAATGACTCGATCATTTACATATCCCGCAAACCCTTTCATGAATCTCTCATAATTTACATATTCGGCCGGAGTAATACTGTGATGAGGAATATAAATATATATCCCATGGACATTGATTTTCCCATCAGTCCTTACTAAAATAAAAAAGAAAATTTAAGCTTTTCTATCTTCTAATGGTCAAAAATCATATCTTTCAATGCCACCCAAGAACATCCTTGAGAAAACGTTTCTTCACCGAGGACATAGTTCATTGTGTCGTCCATGGTAATAACTAAACTACTACACTTAAATGAATACTTTAAGACAGCTTTTGTTGCTGTCAATCAAGATACAGATACATACAATATATTCCGCATGCGTAGGTTTGGATATTTATTGTTTTGGGGATTATATATTAAAGTAAAATATGTGTACAGAAAAGATAATAAAGGCGACATAATTAAGACATTGTCCCAGCATTTTGAACGGATTATAGGGGCAAAAAGGGCAGCATTGATTCGAGAAACCAATCTTGTTCTGATATTCTGATGATAATAATGTAATAAATAAGTTATAATGAACCCCGTAAAATGCAGCAAAACTGCAAGAAAAAATCATGACACTTCTTCACATTCCACACAAAAGCTCAGCATATCCCAGAAAAAAAGGATCACTGGTATGGTGGTCAACAAGCAAGCAGTATATAAAAAAAAATCAAAAAAGTCATACTCGAGATCAGACAATTAAAGAATAGGGTCAATTCTAAATCAAGCCCCATTAAGGGTTTGATTTCGAATTCAGATCCTATTTGAGATTTTTTTGGGTTAAAAGACCCATTTTGTGTGGTTTAAAAAAATGGTATGAAAGATATATGAACTGGTATAGAATGATCGTTTTGTGTTACAAACTTCAACATACTGGTATGTCAGAGCAATGAAGTGGTACTGCGGAAAATAAACGGGTATTAGATGATCATAAACTGGTACTGTATTATGGTTTTGTGGTACAGAATTTCAACATACTGGTATGTAAGAGCAATGAAGTGGTACTGCAAAAAATGGGTCCTTAAAACTAAATTTTTTGCCAAAAGGGCCTGAATCCTAAATGATAATTATAAGGAGGCCTGAAATGAAAATGCCCCTAAAGAATATCATTTAAATGACCTTAATCTTCAATACACTGAAACTTCACATTAATGATTAATCCGTCCTCCAAAATGGATTCGAGATCTATTTATTTAATTTTTTTCATTTTCCCTAAGGTCTTGACGTTGGAAAAAATTGCGTACCAGCCATGGAGAACTGAGTGGAGTAGAATACCTCATCGTCGAAGCGAGGTCAATCATCGCTGAGCCTTTTACCACCGCCGACGCTCTCCCCTCTAACCTTTATCTTAGCCGCTGGAACCCACGTGCTCCTCACGTGCGTTGGGCACTCGAAATCCCTATTCTTACAGCAAGTCCTACACCTCATATGAACGCAGTCCTTAGCTTGATTTCCGCAGTCCCGACAGTTGACGATACCTTCGCCCATCATCGTACCAACGAATAACCCCGAAGACGACAATCCGTCGTAGCTATTATAGTTCAAAGAATCATCCCCTATGTCGTTAATGGGATTTTTAAGTAAGTGGCCTTTGACGTGGTCAACGTTAAAGAAGTATCCTCCAAATGAAAAATGACTTCAATGCCCTTACTATATGGTGTTCCAAAATATGCGTAGCTACATAGCACGGGTCCCTAAGCAGGGGGCCAGTACTATGCTGCATGAGACCCCCTGTGCAGCAATGAGCGGGAACCCTGCTAGCATGCACGGGACCCCTGCTATATAGCATGGGTCCCATGCCCAGCATGGGCGAGTCTCCTGCCGCAGTCGGCACAGGAGGCCCGTCCATGCTACAGGGGACCCGTGCTACCATGACAAATGGGCGGGATCGCTGCTAGCATGCGCCGGACCCCTACTATATAGCATGGGTCCCATGCCCAGCATGGGCGGATCTCCTGTCGCAGTAGGCACACGAGGCCCGCCCATGCTGCAGGGGGCTCGTGCTATGCTGCATGAGACCCGCCCATGTTGTGCAGCAAATGGGCGGGACCCCTGCTAGCATGCGCGGGACCCCTGCTATATAGCATGGGTCCCATGCCCAGCATGGGCGGGTCTCCTGCCGCAGTAGGCACATGAGGCCCACCCATGCTGCAGGGGGTCCGTGCTATGCTGCATGAGACCCGCCCATGCTGTGCAGCAAATGCGCGGGATCCCTACTATATAGCACGAGTCCCCTGCCGAGGTCTCATTCGTTTGGGTAGCCTTATATAAAAAATATGTTTTGGTGATTGGAACCCACGACCTACTACTTGAACGTCTGCTTACATAACCACTGGACTACAGCCCACCCTAACCCGGTCTCGATTTAACATATTGGTTTTTACTGTGGAAAAAAATGACACCATGTAAAAAGACGAAATTACCCAGGCTACTTTTTAAAAGGTAAAATCGAGGAAGTCAAAGGCTAGTTTTTAAAAAGACCATGTCCTTAGTGACAGCTGCTGCCAGGGTTAACGATATGATTGCTGGTAATTTCATCGTTTCTTCTGCTTTGGGCCAACAAAGAAATCAGGTCTTTGCTGATGGAGTTGATGGTACTGCTGCCATGATTCAAAACCCTTGTAGATCTCTTCGTTCTTGAACAAAAAGATATGAATTTAAAGTGATCTTCTTTTCCCCCTCAACTTGAACAAACAAGAACATCAAAGCGTGTCTTAATTCACATATATTTCACTAATCACATTCTTGGAATATGAAATACTCCTAATAAAAATGGGCTGTAAATGGGTTTTTTAAATGGGCCGAAAAAAAGATGCATAGGCACGGACTCAAGCTCATTTGCACCTTACGACCTGAGATATAAATGGGCGTAAATGGGCTAGTAAGATACATACCCACTGGTTATCAATGGCACGGGTCGGGTCGATTGTGATTATCGGGTTTTATTTGGTAATAAAATATGATTAATTAATAAATAAGATTTCCACCACGAATGCATAGGAATCTGAGCTAGATGGTAGGGTCCACACAAGTTGTATGTTTGTCTGTTGACCTCCGTCTATTATTCAAAAGACATAAATAAAATAAAATACGCAGGCCACGTGTAAATTTATATAAGCTGACCAATGCCCAACTAAATTAGGTGACACCAAACTAGTATTTGGTTAAAGAATGTGGAAGCAAATATTAAATTTACCAACTTCACCAACTCAACAACAAACTTCAAAAGGTAAAATGGCAAGCCACAAGAGGATAGGACAATCTATAATTCCAATTCAAATCATTCTATAAATTTAAATTTCCCTTTTGGAATTCAAAACTTGTTAATTTAGATGAATGTATTTGTTTTTATTCATAGATTAAATATTTCAGAAATAATTATCGCGTAGGACTTGGCGTAAAATAATACGATATCGTAAATTTGATTTTATGCGCCGAAGACCATGCGAGTACACCGTACGCGTGCAAAATTAACGCGACGATCATAAATAAACGAATTTTAGCATGTAATAAATTTGCTCCATGAATTTAATTTTTCTTGAAATATACATGAAAATTATCCGAGCTCTAAAAGAAGTGAATATTAGAACTCATTGGGTCTTAATAAAAATTCAAATAATACATTTGTTTGACTATACACAATTATGTGATATTATCAAGGTATATACTTCTTGTCAACCTTCTAGAACACACATTACCAAAATATCCAAAATGGTCCCCATATGCCAGATAGGATCCATCATGCACATTTTAAACAATTTCCTAATCAGCTTTGCCAAAAATATATTGAAAATAAATAAAAATCTTCACGCCCAAGTCTTTGACTACTATAAGTTAAGAAGGTTGGCCCCTCATATGTCTCATTTTTGCACGCACACAGAGAACTGAGTGAGAAGTAAACGTCAGTGTCAGAGTCAGAGTCGAGTATCTGAAGAAACCAAAGAAAGGTAAAAGAAATACAAAATGGCGGCGCAAAGATTTAGGAAAAGAATATACAATAGAGTTCATTATTTTATCCGTTATTTTATTAAATTTTCGTAACTTCTTTTTTGCAGAAAAAAAAAAAAAAAATCGTACGAGATGGCAGCTCCAACACCTAATAATAATTCATCAAAATGGAACTTCAGTGACGACCTGTTGCTGAAGAACGCGGTCGAGGTATAATCTCCTTTTCGCTTCTTTTCTTTGTACAATATTTTTGTTCTTACATTTGTCTTTTGAGCTCGGCTTTTGTATCATCGAAGCTCCACTAATAACGTGTGATGCTGTTATTCTCGACTTTTATGAATCGCCCTTAATTATCTTTTGTTGTTGGAATTTAGCGTTGCCATGGAATAAGATATATAGTTCCATTTCCTAGGGTTTTATGGTTTTAGCGACTCGGTCGTTCTTTTCGTTTTTTCATGTCGGTTATCAGGCGGTGCCTAGGGTTTTCTATGTACTGTGTTGTTGCATTAGGGTTACATGAAGTGATGATTTCTTTGTTCACTCATTCTTCATCATATATAATGCTATAATCTTAGACCATCTCGAACTGAAAAACGTATTCTCAAATGCAAACTCATTCTCAACCTTAAAATGCAGTAATTCATCTCCAACCGAAAAACATATTCTCAAACTCAAAAGTATTTTTTGAATACTCTAGTTTATTCCAACTTTTATTAATTTCGATAGTGCCGACGTATTTTACAACTATTCAGATAATATTGTACTATTGTATTATAAGTATAAAACAAAAAACAAAAACTTGTATATGAATCTTTTTTTTAAGACATTACGTATACAAATAAAACAAATTTTTTATGTTGTTTATTTATTTATTTATTTTGTATAAGTTCTTTAATAAATAAATTAATAGAACACTTTATGTGCAAATTTTTAAGTTCTTTATTTATTTAATATATAAGTTCTTTAATAAATAAAACAAATAAAACTCTTTATGCGTTATATTGATGAGAGAGAAACCATTTGATAGTATAATGGGTTATGATTTCGGTGGACTATATTTATTTCATTTTCTGGGTTACTATTAAGTATCATAGGATATGTTCTTACTAAATCTTCGAGTCTCACATTTTTCTAGGATTACATGAGTGATGATTTTTTTGTGCGCTCTATTCTTGACCATATATAATGCTCTAATTAACACATGAAAAAAAAAATCCTCGAGTCTCACATTTTTCCTTGGCCTTTATAATCCATCTAGGAGGGCGCATCATTGGAATCACTCGCTAGAGGGGCTGTGCCATTCTCACAGCAATACACCTTTGGAGAGCTCCAAGAACGATGGCTAACCCTTCTCTACGACCCCCAAGCGGTTCAAGGGTTTCTAACAAACGAAGCATCCCATAATCTTACATCCTCGACGACGGGGCAAAATGGTTCGAGGGCCACAGACAACAAAAGAAAGCCCGACGAAACCCTGAGAAAAACATACTATGATGAGTGTAGAAAAGCTCGCCGTCGACAACCAATAAATGCGCAATCTGGCGATTCCAATCTTCCAGGCGAAGGCGGTCCAAGCCAGGGACAAGATAGCGCACCTCACCAGTGCCCTTCGAGCGACGACGACTACATAGCTGCGCTCGAAGAACAACTGCTCGACGCGAGCGATAATGAGGGCGACGACGTACCTTTAGATTTCAATCTTTTGGGCGACGTGGAACCCAATAGCGTCGACGACGTAATTCCCATGTCCATCGATGATCAAAATCAGGGAGAAGATAGCAGCACTCCTCATCAGTGCCTTTCGAGCGACGAAGACTACATAGCCACGCTCGAAGCGCAACTTTTCGACGCAAGCAATATACATGGCCTGGCCTCAGACGTCGACGTACCTTTGGATATCGATCTTTTCGGCGATGTTCAATTCAATAACGACGACAACATCATTTCCCCGTCAATTATCGATCGAAATCAGGGAGAAGACATTAGCGCGACGCCTCCTCAGCTCCCTCATAGCGATTACTTAGCCGCGCTCGAAGAGCAACTTTTTGACACGAGCGACGAATCGGAGGGTATGGCCGCAGACGCTGACTACGCCGAAATCTTCAGCGCGCTAATCGGGGCAACGAACTACACGCTGAACGAGGCGGACACGAACATACCCGGAAACGAGGGCATCTTCGATGCGCCGTGCTTGCCCCGCGGTGTTGCTGAGGGGGAGATTGAATGCACATTAAACGCCGTAGACACCAATGTGCCCGAGAACGAGGGCATATTATTTCCCAGCTGCAGACGCCCTCAGTCGCCAGGTGGACCCTCAGTGGCGCGTTTGGCGCAAGAAGAAGCTTCCTCGTCGGGCGTGGGCAGGGCTGAGCCACCGAGGGATGATCGAATGGCTTCTTCGAGCGGTAGGAGGCATCCGAGGAGCTATGAATGGCTAAGAGGAAGCAACGTTGTGGGGGACGATGAGCGCTCGCGAAGTATTAATGCGATGAACGCCATGGCGCTTAGTTCGATCGATGGGAGAGAGAGGTCGGCGACTGTGGAGCGGACGACGGAGATTAGCGCCGAACTTGCAGGTATATTTTTGTATGAATTATATTTTTATAGATGCGTCTATTGAAAAATTGCGCGTGAATTGCTGATATGGTTGCTCTTTTGGCGGCAGATGAAGAAGAGGAGATCCCTGAGGGAGCTTTGGAATCTCCCTCATTCGAGCTGCTCGAATCGTTGGTAAATTAATAAAGGGGCACAATCCTTTCGCTTGTTCGTCGCTTTCGTTCTCTATAATTAAGTTCATTTTTAGCGCTCGCTTGATTATTTCTATTGCAGATTCTGGACTCGGCATTGCCCTCGGAGAGACACGGATTGCAATCCAATCCAGAAGGTAAGTAGGTAACTAACTAACTAACTCTCTTTGCTTACCAAAAAAAAAGAAAAAAGCTTTCGCTGCGGCGCAAAATTATCGATCATAGCCAAAAAGAAAAATATTTCCGACTGATACTGATATCACAATAATATTCAAAGTCCAGCGCTCCCAACAAGGGCCAACGAGGCGAACGATCATTAGGCTGGAGCAGACGGCCAATGCATGCGTGCATATAGCCCTAACTGCTCGAGGCGCATACGCCGTTCTATTTGGGCGCTGCTCTCAGCACTTCATCGAGAAGCCCGAGGTACAGCTTGTGTAATTTCCTCAAATCAATTACATCATACATACATACATACATATATATATATATATTTCATATATGAATATTTTCTTACAGGTTCTCATAGGCCGATTGGTCGGAGGAGTCGAAGTCGATATCGACCTCTCCCCGCTCGAGGGCAGCAATACGGTCTCCAGACGACAGGTATATATAGATATACCTGCGCTCTTTAATTTCTCCTTCAAGCGTATGAGCAAATTAAATCTAAACCATTTAATTGTCGATCGCTATTCTTTTCTTTTATTATTTCTTGGCACGCGCTATATCGTTTCGTTTCGGATTTTGATAAGGTGATTATACGGATGGACGCGCAAGGGACGTTCGGACTGTATAATGTTGGGTCGAAGAGCGTCTCTGTGAACGGCGTCCAAGTGCTGGCCGGGCAGTGGATCGTCCTCACGCACGACAGTGTCGTCGAGGTATGTATCACATTCAATTGCATTCCCCATATCGTACGATATGTTTTGAATCGGCCATATTTTCGAATGTCGTGGCGATTTTATTGTTATTAATTTTTTATTTTCAGTTAAGGAGCTTGGGTTTTCTCTTCTTGGTGAATCATAAGCTGGTGCAGGAGTACGTTGACGGCCTAAGCAGTGAAGATTCTGCGCCACGAAGTTGAAGATCAAACATGTATATATAATATATATATATATATTTATTTGGTTTTATATTTGTGAAATAAAGAGTATCATCATACAAGTATAGAATTTAATAAATAATGGTGAAGAGCAACCGGCGAGCCAACTTTCTAAGGGAAATTCAGGCAAAGACTGAAATGCATGTGAACGGAATCTGAGAAAATGAGATATTTTCGACTCGTATCTTTCAAAATACGATATGATATGTAACATGAAGATAAGACTTATCTTGTTCAATAGTAATAATATTATATAAAAAGAATAGGCATTTATATCGTGGCAGAAATTAAGCCTTCATTTGTCTTATTCCTATGGCTGGCAACATTGTGTTATTACATATTTTTAGGGATGCATGTGAGCAACTTGGCAACATTTACAAGCTTATCTAAGATAAATATAGGAGAATGAGATTGCTATTGAAACTGAATTACCATTAAAATTATATGATTTTTATGATCGAAGATATAAAAGAACAAATATGGTGTTGGCATATTGTTTATTAAATCAATGAAGATTGCAAATAATTAAAGTTAGTATCTTCACATCTACGCCTTGGCACTCGGGCATGATAACTTCCAATCTCATAGATAAGAACAACGCCACACCACTAATGAATTCAATTCGTGGAAGTAATTATTGCGTAGAGCAGATCTAAACCAAATCCAAGGTTCTGACGGTTTCCGAACCGGATCGAAAATTTTAGTGGTTTAGTTTAGTGGTTTAACCGGTATATAATTAGAATCAAACCGGAGTAAAACTGGTGTTCCTAAATATGAATAATTACATTTTATGAATAAATCAATCAAATAAAATGTCTTAGATATCTAAAAGGTAATTGTAAAATGATATGTCAAATCAAATTTATAAATTAGGTACAAAAGATGAAATAAAAGCAAATTATATTGGGAAGAAATTAAAAGTAATTACAATGAGGTACTAAAGATAATTTAAAATAAAACTTATTAAAGGTAGAAAGGAAATGAATCCATAGACCTTTAAAATGTAAGACCCATGTGATAACCATTGAGCCACAACTAGTTATTTGAATATTAATCTACATATTTACTATTTTATTACATTTTTTATTTTTAGTTTTGTTTTTTTAATTAAATCCGAACCGGACCGGATCGGCGGTTTCCGGCTTGAATCGGCCGACCCGGTCCGGTTTTAAAAACCCTGACCAAAAACCCAATTATTCAGTTAAACCTTTGCCCATTTGCATAATGATGTCATGCATGACGTAATAACACTAAATTCATTATATAACTCGTAAGCTATTAGGTTTTGTTTATTGAGTCTTTTTTTTTCACGGTCCCGAGGTATCCCCACATAGCCCGGATATGGGCTAATCGTCACAGACTCGAGAGGTGGAACTAATCCCCTTGGTCAGATGGATACGTCCGAAACCTACCAACCACGTGGTCGTGGGCCTTAGGCTCATGAGAACTTCTCAAAGAAAATGTGAGAGGTGAGATTCGATCCCTTGACCTCATAGCCACATGACCTTTGAGGCCTCCCCTCAATCACTAGACCAAGGGGTCATTGCCGTGCATTGAGTCTTTGGCTGGTCGGAAATTTTCACCTGAATATATATTGCTGCATGCGATTATCTATTATTTATTTTTTACTTTTTAAGCCATATCGTCAATTTTCTTTCGGAAATACTTTCGAATCAAAACTTTATGCGATATATTTAGAAAGAAAGACACAAATCATGATAGCCCATGAACTAATGAGTGACGACATTTATTAGAGACCCATGCTTCTAAAATTCTTAATCTCAGCGTATGTAAATTTCATCGCCAACAAATAAATAAATTTGATCTGATAATAATATTTTATCACCCAAAAAAGAAATTATATTTATTCTAATCAATATCTCCTTAAAAGAAAGCATATATATCCTTAAAATATTGAAGCTTTGTAGGGAAAGTGCTAACATCGGCGATCTCCCATTGGACACTTGTAATAATTATAGGCTTTACCTTACCGTTCTTTTCCAAATGCTTTTATATGTTGGAATATGTTCTCCATAATATCATATAATCAACTCCACAGTCCCCTTTCAAGATCCACGATTTAAGAGCCAGCGACCAATTGAAATGAATTACTCCAACCAACCCCAAACAACCTCTCACCATCTCTCTCTCTCTCTCTCTCTCTCTCTCTCTCTCTCAGCTGATTCTTGATCAAATACATCGTTCCAAGAAAAGAAAATAATATATCAATAATATCAAGATGAAGATTCAGTGTGATGTCTGTGATAAAGGCGAAGCCACCGTTTTCTGCACCGCCGACGAAGCTGCCCTTTGCTCCGCCTGCGACCACCGTGTCCACCACGCCAACAAGCTCGCCGGAAAACACCAGAGATTCTCTCTCCAAAACCCATCAGCCAAGGAAGCCCCTTTATGCGACATCTGCCATGTAATAATCCCAGAAAAATATTCTTCATTTCTTCATCGAACTTTCTGCTCTGATTTGGCCTATTGAGTTTGACTGAATTTATAATCAAATTTCAGGGGAAAAGGGCATTCTTGTTTTGCCAGCAAGACAGAGCGATACTATGCAAAGACTGCGATGGGCCAATACACAAAGCAAACGAACACACTCAGAAGCACAGCAGGTTTCTCCTCACCGGCGTGAAGGTATCTCCGACGTCGACCCTCTACCCAGACGAATCGCCGCCGACGACGACGGAGGACGTCTCGCATGACGTCCCAAATGTGAAGTCGCCGAAGATTTCCCCCGGTCAAAGCGCCGCCGCCCTGCAAGTGGGCGGTGTACTTGACGGTAAATCGCCGGTCAACGGTGGTGATTTCGCCGGCGGTTTTATCTCTCAGAGCAGCATATCTGAGTATCTGATCGAGACTTTGCCGGGCTGGCACGTCGAAGATTTTCTTGGTTCATCGTTTCCTTCACCTTACGGTTTTTCCCAGGTTTTCTTGCGAAAAAACCTGCTGTTAATTGTCTGAAACACGCCTACCATGTTTTCCTTCTGTGATCAAGTTGACTTTTTTGTAGAGTGGTGAGGCTGCTAATGATCTTCAGCAGCCGTTTTGGGACGGCGGCGGCGGCGATCTTGAGAGCAACTACGATGGCTTCTCCTCGGGGAAGAAGATGGGATTTGGCGTACCTCAAGTGAATCAAAATCATTACATTTATCATGATAATGAACGGATCCATCACCAGTCAATTAAATTACTAAGTTTTGGTGGAAATAAGGAGCAATCTAACGACTGTCTTGCAAATAATAGCAGAAAATGGTGCGAGGATAAAGATGGCTCCTTTCTCGTTCCACAGATCAACCATAATTCCAACATCACCAAGAGATCAAGAACTATGTGGTAGTATTTTCGCAGGAAAAAATAAAGGAAAAACATAATAGCAGAAAAAGAGGGAAAAAAAAGGTCTTGGCACTTTTTTCTGTTGTTTTTTTTTTTGTTGTTTTTTTTTCTTTCCCATTTTGGGTTTATTTCGTTAACTGTTGTACTGAAAACTGCTACATCGCGAGCTCCACTTTTGGCTGTAATGAATCACTTCACTTTGTACTGTAATGAAGAAATCCCTAGTAACTGTTTGATGTGTATATTGTCCATTTTTATGTTCGTGTTTTTCTGGATAAGCATCTAATCTATGACATCCTATTACGGAAAGATTGAAGATCTTTATTATGATATAAAAAGATAAGACAAGCGAAAAAAAAAATGAATGGATGGATCTGGTTATATATCCAATCTCTGTGGGGACGAGTTATTGCTTCCACTATCGTTCATGAACCTTCTTTATACTTTTTTTATGTTAATGGAGACGATGGCTAATAATATTTTAATTCAAGAATCACTAATTTAATTAATCGCCACCAGTTATCTCCAATGGATCAAATGCCCAACCACGCGCGATTTTGATTGTGTTATGTTTAGATAATCATGATGCACTAAAATGAAACATCGTTTTACTTTATAATCATATATGTATACCATGAATTAACTCGTTACATTATTTATTTGCTAGATTATATTTCTGGATAAAATAAAAGAAAACTGTATTGCTATTGCTAGTGTAGGAATAAAGGTAAATAAATACATTGTGAATGTGTTTCTCGAAGATTTTGTGAAGGAAAATGACTAGCACAAAGGCAAAGAGAATGAAGCTTAAAAAAAAAATCAAATTTGAAGTATAACCATGAAAGCAAGTTAACATATTATGGCTATGAGGTTGAACTGTGTTCATGGAGTATGTATCATATTCTTTCTTTTGTTTGGGAAAAAAATACCAGTATTTATTACTCCAGCTAGATTATGGCAGAAAATACATATAGTTGCCCAAAAGTGGGTGCTAACATGGCAGTGATAGAGACTTGCCGCAGCAAAATAAGAAGACAATAAGTCTTGCATATTGTTATTATTTTTATTACTATTATTATTATTATTATTATTATTATTATTATTAGGTGAATCTATTTAAAAATATCCAATTGTATAAAAAATTTGCAAGTCAGTACCCATGTCAGAAAACTTTTTGGATAAGTACTCGTTCGACTGTGCATACCATTTTCCCGGTCTTGACATACCTTTTTGTATGTGTATTGCAACCACATCACTCATTTATGTGGTACCCATATATAGTACATATATATGATCCATATCGTACCTTGAGGCTAACTATATGATAGTACCATTTTATAGCTGTATTACGTACCACAATAAGTTTTTCTATGGTACCTAAATGTGTTATATGATGTACCTTGCGGCGAGCAGGTACCAATGTGCAAAAAATTTATTCTAACAGGTACCCGCACATAAAAAAGTACTGACAGCGTACTGACTTGCTAATTTTTTTGTAATGGGTATTTTTATGTAAAATCCCCTTATAATTATTATTATTGAATGTTTTTTATCTGCAAGTTACAATGGTTTGATGAATATGTAATACAATATTTGGTCAACCGTGAAGTTTGGAGAGGTTTCAACTCAATTTAACAATGTGATTTGAACTTCTGATTACCAACCAGTATTTTCCTTCAATTTTATAGTTACAAAAAACAACGTTTATTCACTTAATCAAAACGTTTCAAATTGTTGCATGCGGAAATTATTAGGCCAGTTAACAGATATGACTGAAAAACCTATGGCTATGGTCGGTGCGTGAGAACATACGGACTTGAATAAAAAGTTACACATTGTCAACTTCTCCAAAGTCTACTTGAAGATATCGTTATTTATATAACTCGCATGTCATAATTGCATTTCAATAATTTCGTAAAGGTGAGGTTTAATCAGCCGATATTTGAAGTCTCCCAATCTAACTTTCAAGTCATTTTTCAGTGCAGCCCACAATTCCTTTTAAAACACGTGGAGCTTTGACTTCTCGTGCTTTACATCAAAAGAGAAAGAAAAAAAAAAAATATATATATATATATATATATATAGAGGCAATCGCTGGTCACTGAGACGATTATACAGCTAGCTAACTGGGATTAGATTCTAAGAGAAATAAAAAAGTTGAAAATAGGGCAATGCAATGCCCCTTTAGTTTGAAAGAGAAGATACATAAAACGCAACAAAACGAATTAAAAGGCATGAAAGCGAAATGAATGAAAATCAGTAAGAGTCACTTTGATGCAGTGTGATTATTATTTCATGGAAAAGAAGTGCAATATAGTTGTAAAAATGCAAATGGAGCATGGACCATATGTTCATGTGGAATTGTCTAAGCCGACCAGTGTTATTAATTTGGAGCAAGATAAGATTGTCAGTAAGGGGAATTAATTAGTCCTAAAGTCCCTTTCATTGATTTAATAATGTATTTTTGCAAGAGAAGATCCGAATACAGTAGCTTTTCACAGCGATCTAGTAAAGTTGTATGAATTATGTAACAATTTCAAGATTAGACATATAGTAAAAGAAATATACATGACTCATCATTCCGTTGTAGTCTAGTTGGTTAGGATACTCGGCTCTCACCCGAGAGACCCGGGTTCAAGTCCTGGCAACAAAAAATTTTTTATTTTTTTATTTTTTTCAATTTATTTCCTAATAGAAAGTCCCCGACGTATGCTATGGACTATACAAGTATTTCTGATTTCACCTTTATTTACGGATAACCTGCTAAAATCTTCTCCTTCACAGCTATATAATAAAAAATTGTAATTTTTTCCCTTATTTTCCAATTTACGTTGGCCTTTCACATTGCAATTGTCATCTTCGTCTCCATCGCCATCATCATTATGATTAGTAATATTGTTAAACTTTCGAGTACATTCGTCGTTAAGTAAGAATCCTTTTTCTTTCTGGGGTTTCCCTGGAAAAGAAAAGTTTCTTGTTTGAGATTGATAGAAGGTGCGTTGCGTCCATTCTATCACAAGATAAACGTAACGTTTTTGGGCTGCAGAAAGAAGTAGATTACATATTAGAATTTATATAATGTGAAAGTAAATCTTTAACTCTGTGTTTTAATGATTTCATCTCATGCAGAAAGATATATAGGAAATATAGGAGAGCCCCTTCTTCGTCATCGATACATAAAAGTTCCCTCTCTTTTTCAAGGAGAGGGGAAACATCTAAAGACAAAAAAAAAAAAGTTAGAAAATGGGGTCGATATACGGTGAAGATTCGTCAGAATGGATGTCTCAATGTTCGAGCACGCACGAAGAGAAAATATTCGTTGCGGTGAGATTGAGGCCTTTGAACGATAAAGAAATTAGCAAAAACGACGTATCAGACTGGGAATGCATCGATCACACGACCATAATATTCAAAAATAGTCTCCAAGAGCGCGCAATGCCTCCCACCGCATACTCATTCGGTGAGGAAAAAAGATCGTATTTTATTTCATTTTTTTCCCCTTTCATATTATACTTACAATTTTATGTTTTCTGTAATGAGCGTAGATAGAGTATTCGGTTGGGACGCTCCAACTTCGCAAGTCTACGAGGAAGCTGCAAAAAGCATCGTCGTTTCAGTTCTAAGTGGAATCAATTGTGAGCATTCGAACTTACAAATTTGAAATTGTTATATGGCAATGAAGAAAAAAGGCAAAAAATATTTTCCTACTTGTTTGCAGCTACGATATTTGCTTATGGACAGACGAGCAGCGGAAAAACGTATACCATGTCTGGAATTACGGCGTACGCCATAGAAGATATATTCGACTACATAAACAAGGTATGAAAATATCGGTGTTCTTGATAATTTCCATTGTGCAATAAATGTTCAAAATTGATATGGAGAAAATGTAACACTGCAGCATCGTGAAAGAGAATTCATGTTGAAGTTTTCGGCAATGGAGATTTACAATGAATCTGTGAAAGACCTTTTACGTCCCGAGACTCAGCTTCGACTTTTAGATGATCCTGAGGTATATATAATATCAAACATTAATTAAAAAAAAAAAGAATTTCAAATTATGGTTAGTCAATAAGAAATTCTTGTACTAATTGCTTCAGAGAGGAACTGTTGTCGACAAGCTTACGGAGGAGATTGTAAGAGGCTCAGATCATCTTAGAGAACTTCTCTCAGCTTGTGAAGGTAAGAACGCTGCTGCAATTGTCATCCGTTTTTAGAACTGTGAGTTTTCGATTTAAAATTTTAGGGTTTTCATCGCAAAAATGAGTCTTTGTGCAGCACAAAGGCAAATAGGAGAGACTGCCCTTAATGAAGTAAGCTCAAGATCTCATCAGATTCTGAGACTGGTAAATGATTCTCAAAATTAATACAAAAAAGAAACCCTAATCACCACATTATAGTTCATCGTGCTGATAAATATATTCTCATGCAGACCGTCGAAAGTGAAGCCTGCGAATACTTCGGAGCAGAAAACTCGAGCACCTTATCAGCATCAGTGGTATTGATATCATTAGAAGAAAAATTCAGTAGAAGTTTAAATTATGACAATTAATACATGCTATTTTAAAAAAATATATAGAATTTCGTCGATCTCGCTGGGAGCGAACGGTCGCCTCAAACCATATCAGCAGCAACAAGCAGGTTAAAAGAAGGATGCCACATAAATCGCAGCTTGCTTACCCTCGGAACTGTTATCCGCAAATTAAGGCAACAATTTTTCTTTTCGCTTTTCGCCTAATCTTTTTTTATACGTTTTCTTAGCCATGCAGTGTGTCTTTAATCGTAGTTACGGCATCGTTTTATTGCAGCAAAGGAAGAAATGGCCACGTTCCTTACAGAGACTCGAAGCTAACTCGAATATTACAGAACTCATTGGGCGGTAATGCTCGTACGGCCATCATATGCACATTGAGCCCGGCCCACACTCACCTCGAACAGTCGAAAAACACGCTCTCCTTTGCAAGCTGCGCCAAACAAGTCCGTACGAATTCTCAGGTCAACATAGTCATGTCTGAGAAAGCCCTAGTGAAGCAGCTTCAGAGAGAGCTGATTCGTATGGAGAATGAGCTGAGAAACTTGTCCTTACTCTCTGGCTCTGCCGTTTCTTCTTCGTCGTTGAAAGAAAAAGAACTTCTCATCGAAAAGGTATTATTGCATGGCACGACGTCGTCTGATTAAGGCGCATCAAAACGTAGTAATAATTGCGCTTTTTTTTATCCTTTTAGATGGATAAAGAGATAAAGGAACTGACTCTCCAGCGCGACTTGGCTCGATGTCGGGTCGAAGATATGATACGCTCGGGCGTTGAATTACAATCGAAAACATGGGTTTGTCGATATCTGATATATCGCCCTTAAATCCCAGGTCGTACTAACGCGCTTTTCTTAATTTTACTTTTGGTTTGATTCTCCGCAGATCCATACGAACGACAATAACCGCGAGAAAGGTTCGTGGGCGACCGACGACTATTCGGCGTCTGAAGCATCTGAAATAATCGATCCCCATCGTTTCGACGTCGCATCGCACTTCTCCGATAGATACGATGGCGTAATATCTCAGCGCATCGAAGAAAACTTCCTCGTGTCAGAGAACAACGAAGAACAGTTCTTGTCTGACGACACTTCGCCGAGGTTGTACATCGATAAGTACTTTGGACCCGATCCATGTAAGGATTGGGAAAAGATCGCCCCCGAGTCTGAGAAGAAAGCAAACGATTTATGCGATAAGGAGGAGATTAATATTAAGTGTATCGAGATCGACTTTGCAAATACGAGAAAATCGATTTCGAGCGCTTTTTCGTCTCCTCAATTAGATAATCTAACTTCAGGTTCGTTTTGAACGTAAAAATGATCGTGTGGTATTATTACAGTTATTTGTTTTTCGAATATGTGCTTGGTATTAGGGCAATCTCTTTCTTCGTCGGAGAACGACGAATCCAAAGATGGCTTGGGTATCTCGAGGAGCGTAAGCTGTGATGCCATTCTTACAGAGCTTGTCGATTCTCAGACGCATGGAGCTGTAATAAAAATCGAAGAATCGTATGAGGAAGTACTAACGGAGCGAAACAAAGGAGATGATCAAGAGAAAATCGACGTATTCGAGTCAGCAAAGGAAGACACAGACAAGGAGAGAGAAAATAGCAGCGACTCAAGCGAAGATTTACCTGATAACAAACACAAAACGGTCGTCGAACAACGAGTTGAAGTCATGATCGAGCCCGACTCGGTTATAAAGACTGTCGAGGACAAATCAGTACGAAGCATCTAGCTAACCGATAATAAAATCATCGAGTTTTTTTTTTCACATTGCAATAATTCTTTCTTACAGGATTCGAAGGAGGATGTAGTAAAACCCGAAGTTGCGAAGCAAAAACCTCCTTCTACGGAGTGGTCGGTCGAATTCGAGCGGCAGAAAAGAGAAATAATCCAACTATGGAATGACTGCAATATTCAGTTGATCCATAGAACCTATTTTCTCCTACTCTTCAGAGGCGACCCAACCGACTCCGTTTACATGGAAGTCGAGCTAAGGCGACTCTCCTTTCTCAAAGACGCCTTGTACGGCGCTCGACTCATTGACAATGATCAGTTCCTTACGAAAACCACGAGGTTTTTAATTTGATTCAATATACGTCGTACGTTTCATCAACAAATATTAAAACGTTTTTTCTTATGAAAAAAATTTTACAGCGCAAAAACCGTCAACCGCGAGAGGGAGATGCTGGCGAGGAGAATGGTGAAGAAATTCACCGCGAAAGAAAGAGAGGCGCTCTACGAAAAGTGGGGCATCGACGTTAAGTCGAAGCAGAGGAGGCTTCAGCTATGTAAGCGTATTTGGACAGATACGACGAGCATGGACCACATCGACGAGAGCGCTTCGATCGTTGCGAAAGTAATGGGATTGAAGGAAAGAGTTCAGACACCGAAAGAGATGTTAGGGCTTAGTCTCCCTCTCAAGCGGGCGAAAATGAGGTCGTCTTCGAGCTGGAGACACAGCTTGCCTATGTGAAGAAAGTTCCTCGGACAGAAGTCGACTAGCTTTTGCATGTGATAGTTTGCTTGTTTATAGCAATTGCCCTATTTTAAGGGTCCGCCGACTCTTGTTAGTCTTTCCGAAGGTCGTACATGTCTTTTCTCCAAGTCGCGAGTGTACGTACTCTGAACGAGGTTTACGCTCTTTTTTAAAGGTTCTGTCTTACCTAGCCACTTGGGTATAACCCAACTCCATTCAACTTACCACTATCCAACCAATGTTTGTTTGTAAACTGATCAATTCCGTCATAATCGTCATCGAAAATTCCACATGTCGAAAATCTAATCGAGTTGGATCACACCCAGACCCAACTGGGTAGGATAGGATAGCAAAAACCCTTTTTCGAATTATTACTTTTAGGCGAACAAATGCGCCGGCGAACGTCGTTTATCCAACTCAATGACGTTCATCCAACTCAATGACAAAAGACATGCAAGTATATATATATATATATATATATATATATAGGTTTTTCACGCCACACTTTTTACGATTTCAAGACAGCACCTTCTACGATTTTCCAGCCCGAGCTCGTGCAAGAAATCTCATACCTAGTCGTGTAGGCCGTACTGTAAGAGTCGTCGTGCTCGGGATGGGTCGGGTCGGTCAGGCGGGCGGACTCTTCGAGCGTCGCCTCGACTACGGCGCGGAGGCCGTCCGCCGAAACCGTAACGCTGTCGACGCTGAGGTTTCGAAGGTCGTACTTCCAAAACCAACCGTGCTGCGCAATTTCAGCCGCTCTTTCCGTCCAAATCTTCAGCATTTGGCCGTCCAATATCTGCCGCGCACGCCCCAATTCAACGTAGTTATTGGATGATAATGCAAGAACGAAAAACGGATATTATCGTTGAGATTCGAACCTCTGGCAATTTATCGAGGCAATGTTCGGGGCCGAGAGCTGATGACTTGACGATTTGCCACTTGCGCACGAGGCTCTCGGCGAACCTCGCATCCATTCGCAGCACTTCGTTGGAATTTTCGACTATCGACATCCCTGAAAAAAGATTGAAATCAAATCGTCGCTTACGAATAAGATCCGAAAATAAAATAAATTTGCGATTTTAACATACAGAAACTAGATCCATACCCACGTCGATGGCATCAGAAGTTATTGCAGTGGCCTTGCTTTTAGTCATGTCCGAATAACCCTTTCTATACGACGTTAACCTCAAGCCAATTAGGGTCAACAAACCAACAGCAACGCCACCATACATTATCTTCACCGTCGCATCTTTTATATTGCCCGTAATAACCTCTTGCTGCTTAATTCCATCAGCGTATGAATTTTCTCCTCCGTAACGATAATCTTGAGTCTCCCCTCCAAGCAGTGCGCTGTAGCTTTTCACCGCCTTGTTCTCAGCCACCCTAGCGTTCTTTTCGCTCGAAGGAAACACTTTCTTCAGAGCCTCGATCGCACTTACCTTTACGCTGTCGAGCACAGCGCTGGCCTCGGCGCCAATCCTCGCTATGGCTGCTGCAGCAGCCAACGGCGAGCGCCCGACGCCTTCTAACCTCTCGAGATGCCTCAGCACAATTGGGTCGTCGTAGTAATCTCCGAGCTTGAAAACTAAATCTTGGGTCTCCCTAAACCTTGCAAATACGACCTCGGTCAGCCATGTCTCGAGCAGTTTGCAGAGCCCCGGGAGAAAATCTCCTTCTACGTCGTCTTTAGAGTTCTCCAGGACGAAGTTGACGATCGATGGGTCTCTGTAGGGCGAGTTTTCGTCGTCCAAGCCCAGCCAAGCGCGGCACTCGTCGACCTCCCCGACGAGGAGGGAACAGAGGCCTCTTTCGAGGGCAAAGTCTACTTCTCGAGTCTCCCTCGAAGAATAGGGCGAGGTTATCTTGGTTTGCTGAAGCTGCTGAAAGAGGTTGTCGGCGTCTTGGATGAGATGGGGTTTCTTGCTGGTGAATGCTTGAGAGACCAGCGCAAGGGCAGCGCCGTAAACTTCGAAGCTTTCGGCG
This sequence comes from Craterostigma plantagineum, assembly GCA_027422505.1. Taxonomy (NCBI): domain Eukaryota; kingdom Viridiplantae; phylum Streptophyta; class Magnoliopsida; order Lamiales; family Linderniaceae; genus Craterostigma; species Craterostigma plantagineum. Next base: position 2,832,322 of record JAPQWV010000076.1, read on the forward strand.
GGTATGTTGCTTGGAGTAGCCGCAAATAAATCGACCTTTTGCAGATGAAACGAAAAAAGAAAAATTTGTAACAGTTATATTCTAGGCACGAGCGACGTATGTTCGACTGATTAAGAAGCTCTTACCTGTTCTGCAGCAGTCATACGGAGAAATGCCTCATTCATGAAGTCTTCGCGCGTGAAACCTCCAGCAATAGCAGCTGCGCCACCTCCGCCCACGGCCCACAAAATATTTCTCACGCCTTGAAGACCTTCCATTCTTTTTGAGCGGTACCCATCGTCGAGGGGAAGATCTAGAAGCTCGAGGACACAGCGTGGGTTTATTTCTTCGAGGGTCTCGTCGATCTGAGCTTGTAAGTCAGGGGCAAGGTTGCTTGCACCTTCTTCCTGTGTAAGAACTACCATTAATGCTCCATTTTCTGTAATTTACTGCAAAGTCAGAAGCTCAATCCATCATTTACTGCAGTAAGAATGCTTACCTGGAGCAGTTTGAGGGCCATCTCAAGCACCTCACACCCTTTAATAAAATCTGGAGGAGACAATGCCATGGCATCCCTCGATAGATCAACATATGCAAGAGCCATCGACAATACAATGTCTTGCTTGAATGTCTTCGGAAGCCTCTCTTTCAACAAAATCTCCCCCATTTGAAGAACCAACTCTGTTTCGCCGGCTTCTTGTAATACGCACAGCGCTGAAGGAACCTACAAAATTCATTGAGTGGATAAACTTAACTTGGAACCACTTGTTTCAAATAAAAAAATGATCTGCTATGCCTTCTCCTCTTCACAGTATTCTGTGAAACTGAATGTGGCTCAATAAGACGCACAAATCTATGTTCAATAGCTCCCCAAACACAGTGCAATTCACCACAATCGCCATAACCCACAGGCAAAATCAAACATTTCCCAGCAATTCAATGCCACCAATGTATATAGATATATATTTATGTCTAGCTAAAAGAACACCTTATCCCACGGCACTTGTGTAACCACCGTTCCATATTCATCCTCGGCAAGTCCTCTATTGTATTCCCTCCTAGTACTCGAATCCATAAGCGTCTGACACGCGGCTTGCAGAATCTGCCTACGACCAATCAAAACGTCGTCGCTATACCCCAATTGCGGTGGCTTCGAAACCCTAGCATCGTAAGCGCGACGAATGCCGTCGCCGAGGAAGTGCGTCTCAGCTCCCAGTATCCTGTAGAAGTCCAGCGGGAGGGACACGTGGCGCTCCGGGAGTGGAGGGAGGTTCTGCTGAGCTTGGGCGTTGTGCTCGGAGGCGGACTCGGAAGGGGAAGGAAGGAACTGGAAGTCCGGCAATAGGCGGTCGGCCCATTTGGTGGTGGTCGTGGTCGCTGCGCGTGGGAGTCTCGCGGCGGCGCGCGTCAGTCGTCGGTGGGGAGTGTAGATGGTGATTGGCGGGTGTGTAAGAGATTGCATCTTCTTTGTCTATGTGTGAGTGATGTTGGGGTTTATTCCATTTCGAGTGTTAATATGAAGCACATCAACTTCTTTTCTTGAGATATTTTTCATTTCTAATTTGTTTACTTTAAAAAGATGCTTTTTTTTTTTTTCTTTTTTATTTGTGAAGTCCCCAATGAAGATTAGCCCCCTTCATCCCATTATCAAGTCTATTTTCATCTAAATTTACTATTTCATTTGATTCCAATATAATATCGAGTAAGCATTGAGATAAAGATCACCGTGAAACAGAGCAAAAAACTTCAATTAAAACAACCAAACATTTCAGACAAAACCAAATTCTGATCTCTGCATTATAACAAAGCTCGTGGCAACATTGCTAGAAGAAACTTTATTCAGTACGGTCACAACCCGACAATTGCTGAGTTCGCCTTCTCCACACAGTTTGAACAAGGATATATAAATCATGTGATGGGCCTAAAATACTTCGATTTTTGAAATATTGATGCCAGTAATGCAATCTTACTTGATATCAAGAAATTCATTCATGACAGTGTATGCTTCTAGTCTGCTCTAGACTGGCCGGCACGGGAAGAAAGGATGATGCCAACGATGAGACCGTAAAGAGCCAAAGCTTCAGCGAAAATGAGGATAAGAATCATCCCCACAAAGAGCTTCGGTTGTTGTGCATTGGCCCTGTTATCATATTGAGCATGAGATGAGAACGAAAGCTAAAAAATTTCTCCATGAAAATAGGCTCAGGATGAAATGGAATTATAGAAATCAATTCAGTAAGTTTGAAAGAAAAACAAAAGAGAGAGGACTGATATGGTACTGCAAATGAAAATTGACGAAAGATTAACCAAATATGATATTGCATCCTTGCAAAACATTGCAGAAGGGCAACAAACTTAATAAGCAAAGGCGACGATACATTACTGCTGCACATGATTTACATATGCTACTCGTGGGAAGATGATTCGCTGATAATTCTGAAGAAATACTCTCGTTGAGAAAAAGACAATCTGATAAATCTGCATAGCCTTACAACTAACTTAATCATCTCATCTCATTATTAAGCAAAGTATTCACCAGATGAGGAACAACCAACAGTTTTCAACTTTCAAAGAGGCAATAAACAGAAAAAAGCAGATCCCATGATCACCACAAAGCAAGTTTTCAACAGATGCTCTCGAAAATGAAATAGACAATAAACAAAATCAATTTTATAACACAGCACAGACCTGACGCCAGCATCGCCGACGATCCCAATAGCCATCCCAGCCGCTAGCCCGGCGAGCCCACAAGCCAACCCCGACGACAAGTGAGCGTATCCGTCGAACAAGTAATACGATTTGGCCTTGGGATTAATCCCCGTACTGATAATCACAGCAATAATCAACCCGTAAATACCCAACACACCAGCCATAACGACGGGCACGATCGACTTCATCACCAGCTCGGGCCTCATCACTCCCATCGACGCCACGCCTACGCCGCTCTTAGCCGTGCCGTACGCAGCTCCCATACCTGCAAATAAAAACACGCATCGACGTTAGGGTTTTTATTCAATAGGAATCTCGTAAGCACTGATCACGCGTACAGGAGAAGACGAGGGCAGCTGCTGCGCCGAGGAAGCCGAAGAACGGCGCCGTTTCGTCTCCACTGAACGTCGACGACATTTTATCTTTTCGCCGATTTGATTGGATCCGTTCTGAGAAGAGCGCGATTACTTTCGCTAGTTGGATTGGATTGATTGATTATGATTTTCTTTAGTATTTATTAATTTTTTCTTCTGCGGCAATTTATATCGTTGCTTACGTGTAATTAAGTAGTGGAAGGGCTGTCCCTTACAGTTACATGGAAAGAATTTTATTTTTTACTTGATCTTTTTCTATATTCGTTGGCTATATTACGACCATAGACTAAATAAGAACAAACAGATCTATTACAAGCATCAAAAGAGGATTAATCCTTTCCTAGCATTAACAAACATTTCAAGCGCCGTAATAACTACTAAAAAGAACAGTTCCCCGTAATAATCTCAGACAAGTTACGAGGTTTCGGCCATTAACGCCGCCGAGTTCAAAAGCTGCCTTCCTTCTTCACCCATCTGCTGAACTTCCGCCGGCGACAATATTCTGATGCACCTAACGCAGCCCACAAACTCCCTGACAAAAAAGGAAAAAAAAAAACCCACAAGATCACATACAGCAAAAGCAATGCTAAATTTCAAGAAAAAAAAAAACTTACTCCCAAGGATCATCTCCGACGAGAAGAACGTCGTTTTCGTAATCCACGTAGACCAATTTCCAACCCGAGCTTAAGTCGTTGAGCAATCCCTCGAGGCCGAACATTCGTTCGATCTCATACCTCAGCTCGTCGTAGCACTTGAAGCTCGAAACTGCTACCGAACGACCCACAGATCCCGCCTTTTGAATCTGTTTTCGAAATAAGAAAACTCGCATCGATCGAAAAAGTTTGCTCCTTTGTTCATGCATATAACCACAGTAGTAAATTAATTCAATACCTTAGTGTACGTTCTGAACCGCGTGGTAACTTGCTGCCAAGATCCATGCTGCAATATATTGTTGCTTTCGTCGAAGTCCGCGTTGCTCGAAGAAGCGCCGCCTGAATTATCGGCGTATTCTTGCACAGAGAATGTCTGAGAATCTGCTAAGTTAGAGGCGTTAACCTGCGACTCTACGCCTTGGTTCAGACAGAAGTTCTCCAATAGATAATCAGGTGGGCTTGAAAAATCTGCGCTTTTCAAGGCGCAGAAATCGTCGAGAACTATGCTCGAAACGGAAGGGTCGATCACCGTACTTCCGCTGCTGCTACCGTCGATATTCAGACAACTGCTGTATATATCGTCTTGAGAAGGCAGTTTAGTAAGAGGATACGCAGCATTGTCCAAGGATGCAAGAATTGGATCGGGCTTATCGATCGAGCTGAAATTCCCGGGAAAAGAATCCAATTCAATCTGTCCCGAATATTGCAGCTTCGATGGATCCATTCTGTGGGCCAAGAACTCGTGCGAAAAATCGAGCTTTTCTTCGACCTTCCAAGGACTTGGATCCACATCGTTCTTGTCCGTATTCGCCGAGTCGTTGCTCGGATTCGTTGGGTCGACGGGCGATTTTTCTTCTTCGCCGAAATGCCCCTGAGATTGCAACTGGCTCGAAATCACTTGGGCCTGCTCGGGCTTCGAAAACTCATGAGCAGCTAAAGACTTCAGCGACATGTTGGGAGATTGTACAAGAGATTTTGCTTCTGTTGCAGTGTTCACTATTGCAGAGGTTGTAATATCGATCGTTCTCTGAGGTTTCATGAGCATGCTCATGAGCTGATCGGGCCAAAGATTGGCCATCGATGGGTACTGAGGATTCTCGGGAACCCTTAGATAAGGCCTATTTGCCAATGTTTCCCAATCTGTTTGTGCTCCTATTACAGCAGAATCAAATGTAATGAACACAATCCTTTGTGGATGAAGGAACAAAAATTCATGGGAATATAGTTACCTGTGAATGCTGAGTGGAAAGGGCGTTTGAAATTGGCGGTCAGCGAAGGAAAAATGAAGATATTTTCTGGCATTTCTATTTCCCAAGGACTGACTCTGTTCCGCTTTTCGCCACAGCCCGGTTCATCCCATTCCACCTTTTATGTAATAAAAACGAATAAAATCCCGAGAAATCTTGAAACGTTCGATTGCTAAGATCGATATCTTGCACTATAACTACGTACTGCATATTACCTGAAGGCTTCGCCATTTCGAGTTGGGCCATCGAAGTGGATCCATGTCGTTTATCCCAGTGATCGTTCCCATGTATCTGGAAAGAAGACAACGCATTCCGAACTTCAAAGAACGTAATAAATAAGAAAGGGTAAGGAGCGAAAAAGCCAAGAAATTTGAAAAAAAAAAAGAAGTACCTCCTTTTACTCGATTCTTCAGTTTCAAACATCATGCCAAACCTCATGCCGACGGAGAGCTGCGAGCCAAACACAGCTTTTCGATATTTGGCCAACGGAATCACGAACTCCGATGGGCACGCCCTGGAAAATAAAGACCAATCGTTGCGTTCGAGAGATTTTCTTGCGAAATGATTGTGTAAGAGAAGAGATCGAAAAAAAGGCACAACCTTGGATTGTAGAACACGGTAAAAGGGCTTCTGTTTGAAGTTGCATGAGCAGCAGCGGCGAGTATGCCTATGTGCATGCTATCGGCAGAAAGGACCGAAGATGGCAGAGTCGTTTGCTGGCGATTCGTACGCCTAACGCCCACCATAAGCTGCTGCTTTTCATCCCTAATGCAATAAAACGCTAAACACTTCCGAAATTATACGAAAAAAAAGCTGCAATTTAGAAACGACGTAAAATATGAGTTTACCTAATGAAGAGGACAGCGTCGCCGGCCCGAAGTCTCTTAGCGCCGACAAACATGCTCCAACCAGTGGTAAGCAAGTGCCTCTTCGGCTGCCCTACATAAAGATTCGAAGAGTATATATATATATATATATATATATATATATATATATATATATATATATATATTTTAATTTTTTTAAGAGATTCTTCTTCGAAAAAAGGAGATCGAACTATCGGGAGAGACCATGCAAAAACCTCGATATATATGACGAAATGTCCAAGTATTATCATGTATGTCTCGGACGACTAGTTCTTGAGTTGGAGGCTGCATTGAGTAATCCTGAAAACAGGCATAGAATTATGATTTACTGTACATATAAGACAAGAAAGAAGGTCACAAACAAGTCCGTCTGAGTTAAGGAAGATTTAGAAAGAAAATAATGGTCATACTAGCTGAGGAAAAAGCTTTTCTGCAGCTCTCCGAGGAACTGAGAAGCCACCGTGCGTGCTCGTATCACTCGCGGTCAACGTTTTGCAGAAGAACTCTGAAGGGTGATTAGCGGGCTTCAGACCAAAGTCGGGCACAGGGATTACATCTTTTTCCTGAGAAATAAACAACACAAGTGATGTGACATTCTTAATCATACGTTGGCCTGTTTTTTTATTACATAGCAAGATTTGGAGTGGTAGACTTACTGAATTCACGGGCTGGAGGCTCATTTGGGCGTAGATTTCATCAGTTTCTTTGTCGGCCTATGCAAGATTACAGCAGAGGAAAACCGTAAGTAATGCTTGAAAATCCATCTTTCTGAAACAAGATTGGAAAGGGAAGGGAAAGATTATTATTACATGGAGAGTAACATTGTGGACTTGACACAGTAACTGAGGAGGAAGATTGGGATAGTTCGGTATCTGAGTTGTCGCAGTTCTATTGGTCGAAACGGCAACCTGCAACAACAAAAAACTTTAGCTCCCTCGAATTAGTAAGCATTGAAAACAAATGATTTATCAGAAATTGGAAGAACTGTATGCAATCCAAGATTAAGAACAATATACATAGATATATCCTAAACAGTTCATAGTCAAAGGAACTACGCCATGCAATCCAAGAATCATTGTCCCAACAGAGCTTCGACCAATGTAAAAACCAGACACAGTATCAGAAAGAAATAAAAAAAAAAAAAAAAAAAAAAAAAAACAGAACTTGTTCACTGTGTCCTTGAGGGAGATAGTAGACAAGGCTTCCCACTTGAGGCAAGGTAACCAAAGGACCAGCGCAAGCATGCCATAACTCAGAACTTATTGGCTTCTTAGCTCCACCTATCATGAAGAAGAACAGTATATATATATAGATATATATATATATGTATATATGTCAAGAGAGTGATAAAGGTTGGACAAAAAAGAAGCACAAAGACGAGCATACCAGTTTGATCCTGCATTTCTTTCAATAGCTTCATCCCTTCAAGCAGATTATTGCTCCCTGGTTTGAGTCTTTCTTCAATGGCAGCCATACTCATTTGCATACGTTGAGCTAACTACCGAACTATTTAAACTCTGCTGAAGATTGTATCTTTTGATTTCGGGGGTGAAAAAATGAAGGAAAGCAGGCCCAGCTGTCCAAACTTCACAAACTCTTCATCTAACGGCAAAGTGTCGAACCTTTAAAGACACTAACAAGTCTATTTCACGAAGGAAGAACGAAAACAAAAAGGCCAAAAAAGACAGTTTTACTCAGAGAATCCATAGTGGTACTGAGAGCAACCAATCGAGGAGAGCATGCTCTAATAAAATCCAAAACCAAGGAGCAAAAAAGAACAGAGCCAACACTTTCTGCACGAGAAAGAATAAAAAACACTGAATAATCTATGTGGGGCTTCACTCTACTAACAGCAGCTCATCAAAGCACAGAGAAAAAAGGGTTTAAGTTTTAAAACCCCATCATAAAAAAATACGAACAAAGCACTCGATACAGTTTAGAGGGGGTCCTTCGTTTTTCTCTCCATCAAAGGACGCGGACCAAAGCATGAGTGGGTCTTCATAATCAAGTATTACAACATCCCTTTTTCTCAAAAGATTTTGACCTTTCGAGGGCTCTCAATCAACACACAAGAAACAACAAAGGTTCCAACTTTCTCCTTGCGCTTCGAGTTTTAGTTTTGATTTTTTCTCCGTCGCTTCGAAATAAAGAAAGAAAGAAAAAAAAAAAAAGCGAAAGAGTTTTGTGCATGCTGAACTTGCTGAAAGCAGCTGATTCCGCCGCAGCTTTATGCCAAAATATTTTTCTTTTTTCTGCGAGCCAAGAAAAAGAAAATTGATTAAATAAAACTAAGCAAATACAATACAATTCCCACACGAAAACGTGACCGTACGCTCAGAAATGTCGTCAGATGAATTAAATTAAAAAGTACATCTTGCAAAGGTTTTGCCTTGCTATGCTATTATGAAAAAGATTCAAGAAAACTACACATGACACCGATTTAATCTTAAAAAAAAAAAGGCCGACGTAGCATTTCACTATATCGTATTTATGGCATTGAATTGGACATCATGCGAAGTTTTTAATGCTTAGGCACCACGCGAAATGCAGTACTAGAGTGAACCTACAAGCAAACAAAAAAGACTACATTAATGGTGTGATTTTTAATGTTGGAATGTCGAATATATATTGAGATGGTTAAATCTAAAATCTACTTTTCATTTGAAAACGAAGTGTCTATACGATGATCGATTAGAGATTACATATACCACTAGGGAGGAATTTTATGGTGCTCACCTTATCCACCTTATGTGGGCACCTGTTAATGTGGCACCGATTCGTGCCATTTCAACATCCCACATCGACATCTAAGGTTATGTAGTCCTAACAAACACTCTCTAGGTGCCATTAATCGACATTTCGGATGCTGATTTGGCATATTGAAGTCTTACATAACATTTTACGTGTCAATGAAATAAATCGCGTCAATATGCCAAATCAGCATCCGAAATGTCGATTAATGTCGATTAATGGCATAACCTTAAATGTTGATGAGAGATGTTTAAATGGCACGAATCGGTGTCACATCAACAGGTGCCCACATAAGGTGTCACACAAGGTGAGCACCATAAAATTCCTCCACCACCAGGAAATGGCATGATACAAAAGTATGGGCAAAAGTGTAAAATTATTAAATGTCTCTATGAAATCGTTCACATGGGATGACATAGCACTATTTGTGAAAACCATGCAGTGATGTAATAATATTGTACCTAATGTAAAAGGAGAGTTCGGCCCTGCCCTTCTTGGATTGATAATTATTTCTTTCTACGTAACATTATTATTATATTATATTATATATGGGTATATGATTATCTAATGAATTCAAATTCATATACTAATTTACAAACAAAAACCATCTTGTTATCCATTGATAGGGAATGTGCCATTCCTCGTAAAATCAGAAATCTCAGTGACAGGACATGACATTACATGATATGACTAGTCTTCTCAGTTCCCATTTATTCCCTACAGTTCCAAATTTTCCATTTCCTTCCCAATTCGTTTAACCCTAAAAGCGATTTCTTCTGTAAAAGAGGAACTGCAGGGGACCCAACAAATCTCAACCTTACGTTTCTCTGATTGATCCAACGGATGATAGTGCCAGTCAGTGATCGCGAGCTTTAATGTTCAACTCAGATAGCGAGAGAGATTATTCATAGGGATTTGGACATACAACAAATCACGGCAGTTTTTGCTATAAATTCTTCTTAGTTCTTACAACCTGTTTATTATTTATCTATCTATTTCTTTTTCCTCTCTCTCTCTCTCTCTCTCTGCCTTGCTATTGCAAAAAAGTTGAATGAAAATATCATCCACGTTACTAACATGAACATGCAAACGTTTTAATTTCTTGATATTTGATCCGGTGCACGGAAATTGAATATTTTATTTGTTTTTTGTATGTGTGGGAACATTTTTTTTGGACCTATTGTGATGCTATGCGTTTAGCGAATTAAAGAGTAAATATGTGTAGCAATTTAATGTCGTGGTGCGCCATTTAGGCATGATTATTGATTATATTGCACTAACATCGTGATGGAAGATACTAATAAATAATATCCAAAAAAAACTACTACAAGTGGAAATTTATCTTCTGTCACACTCAACCAATTTATGGTTGTCAATTTAACGTTTAACCATTTTCTAATGCATTCCATAGGAAATGATCTAAGTCCACCAATTTAATAATTTGGATAATAGCACTATTATTAGCATGATTTTGGGCAACGCCAATAATGCTTATCGTCGAATATAACATTTATATTTATATAAATAATAATAAATAATTAGGGAAAGTTTTCAATCCAATCAAAACCATCAAAATAACTCGACCTCCATTGGCTCTCGCAAATCCAAAACCATTCTTTTTGGGTTTTAACGTTTAACCTTATCTTTAATATATAAGATATCAACCTTAATGCGTTTGATAATGGCGATATCGAAGCACACGTAATAATGTTGATAGATTAACTTTTGAAATGTTCTTGGGATATAACTTTTTATAGTACAAGTTTTGGCCCGTGCTATGCACGGGAATTTTATTTTAATTGTAACAGTTATTAGTATAATTTATAGGCATTTTAAATATAACAGTTATTAGTACAATTTATTATTAACTAAATAAATAGCATGTGTAATTACAACCCCATATAGACCTAACAGAGTAATTTGTATTTCTAATGCTGACGTGTCACATATAGATTAGCTATTAGACTTAGTCAATGAGAGGCAACATTCAACTTCTATATAGTATATAGATAGATAAATATAACAGCTATTAGTACAATTTATTATTAACTAAATAAATAGCATGTGTAATTACAACCCCATATAGACCTAAAAGAGTAATTTACATTTCTAATGCTGACGTGTCACATAGGGATTGGCTATTAGACTTAGTCAACGAGAGGCCACATCCAACTTTATATAGTATATATATAATATTTTTTTGATAAATTGATACAAAGATTTCATCGCAGTGTAATAGAGCGAACTATTAGACTTTGGAGAGGGGGCCCATAATCAAATGATTGAGATTATCATTTGCAATTTGCATTATACATCACCTAACAACTGTAAGAGCAATTTACAATATAAATAGTTCTATACTATTACATAAATGGGAAGAGGGGGATAAAAACTGTCAAATCAAAATTGATTTGGTTTGTAGATTTTTTGATTAAAAAATTAATAATAAATAAGAGCACGTTTTTTAGCCTATGAAACTGCCTTGCCTATTCCATTTAAAGTAAATTTGCTTATATTTTCAACTAAATACTAAAATCAAAATTAAAACAAAATACTGTTATCTATTTTTATTCTTTCGCACAAGTAGGGTATGCTCCATGAACTAGTAATAGGAAAGCATGATAGTTGAAAGTGAAATTACGTTACAAGGAAGAAATCGGCGTGACTAAAGAAGGGAACATAAGACGAGTACTATGTTGGAATGTAAGGAGACGAATTACGATTATTTATAAAAAGAAAATGCAGTTTGTCTATTTCTAAATTGTGGGCCATTTTTTTAGGTTCCTTTCATTTTTAAATTTGTATAGTGAAAGAAGGCCTTTTTATTTTTTGTGTTTTTGGCTTTCATAATATATTTTTCCAAAAGATGTTAGTCATAATGAATAAATAAATGTGCAATCGTCTGTAAAATGGGCCTCGTAGTAGTAGAATCCAACTGACATTTCTTTTGAGCATATCTTAATTCTTAAATTATATATATATATATATATTCTTTTATAAAAAGTTTAGAGTGGATAAAAACTGTCAGTTGGTCTATCTCAATTGACCAATCATATTTTTTCTACACTAATTATTTTTAGAAAATAAAAAAAAAACTTATTAAACCACGTACCTTCCATAACCTCATAATAACTACCAACTTTTATTTTTAGTACATTACTTATTAAAACTATTCCATCGTAATAATTTTATTTTATTGCACACAAATAGGGTGTGCTAAAAATACTAGTATCTTATAATCTCAATTTCTCGACATTAATTCCTTATCCAATGTCAATTTCCCCTTTTTTTAATAACGAATGAGAAACAAAAATGGCATAGTGGTTGAAATGACATAAAACCGTGTTCGCTTAATGTAACATACATGGTTGCACTTCAGCGCCGACATTGAACTGTCGATATTTAAAAAATTAAACTCTCCATTTTTCTCTAATTTTTAACTCCGAAAAAACGTGTACTATGAGGCCCCTACTCGGACTCCAATTTAAGTAGACCATTACATGATGATTTTTTCTCTTATATCAATATTATAATCACCATCGATGTTGAAATATAATTTGATATGTTTCCCGCATGATTGTTAATTAACTAGTCAATAGTATGAAACTAGTAATTACTCGTGCAATGCACGGAGTTAATTATATAAATATTAACTATTTGTAGTGTAGTTTGTCTACTAACAATTAAGCTAAAATAAATGGGTTTAATTAGTAAGCTAACATAATGGGTACTTTTTTATATTATACTAGTGTTTTTACCCGTGCATTGCACGGATAATTGTCATCTATAATTATTTTAAGTCAATTATACAACTTAATTAATCAATTTTACTTAAATAATTAAAGAATTGATCTATGATACATGGTTTGGTTAGTTTCTTTTAAAGGGGGTGGGGTGGTTTTATCAGCGTCTTAAGAAACAATTAACTAAAAAATTAATGGACATGACACGTGTCAACACCACAAGAAAACTACATTTAAATATATGATATGATGATATGATTTACTTTTATTGTAATTATTAATGTGGGACATGTGTCAACAACACAACAAAATTACATGTAATGTATATATAGGACTAGTTGGGGGATATGTTTTCCTTGATATAACTGATTTCCTAAACAAAATACTATAATATTATATATATATATATATATATATTATACTTAATCAACAATAGATTTCATAGGTTAACGGTTATTGATGCCCCATCCGTACGGAAAATCATCGGCCCGCTGTTTTTCCAATTAAATAAATGTGATGTGATGAACTAGTATTTATACATTTGTCCGATGTATATCAAATATCAACCAAGTTTATCGATTTTATGCAACTTGTAATTCGTTAATTTGATTGTGCTTTATTGAACCATATCCCACCACTAAATAATCCTATTTATTTAGTTATTTTTGTATGAACAAAATAAAATTTCGATACCACACATTTTATATGCTTTTGTGCGTCAACTAGGCCACTAGCGAGGTCGCCTTCTTTTCTTTTTCCTCGTCTCGTCCTTATAGTTTTATTTCCGAAACTGAAAGATCCTTTGACTTTTAATCGAATTGAAAGATCGTTTGACCTTTCTTTGCAGTAATAATTGAAAGATTGGCACGTTGACTTTTCGCAACCTGCAAATCATTCGTGGGAAAGCAAGTGGTGTTTGACTCTTTGTTGAAGTGTGAAGTGAAATGATGATAATTGATAATCTGTTCGGATTAATGAGAAATAGATAATTGTTTAGTACAAAGGAAACCCTGAAATTTTGCATTATAATATAACTGTTTAATATCTATATACATAATCCTTACTCATTAATGAAATACAACTGTGCACTTGTTGATACACGCAGTTGACTGATTTTAAATAAAGATAACCTAATCACATGATAATTGATAAATCAAATAAACTACAGGAAAATGGACATATTCCCATGTGCCTATTATCATAACCAAATCAGTAATATATAGATTAGACTTCGTACTTCATGATCGAATCTCGTCAAAAAAGAAAAAAAAAAAGAGTAAATCAAACCCTCTTATCAATATGATTACCGGCGCATATATATAATTACATCACAAGGTTACTATCATACATACCACACTTAAAAGTACTACTAACAATATATTTTCATGATCTTTTTTTCCCTATCTAAAACCCGAAGTTAGAGACTCGAAAAAATCCTCGTCGCAAGGAAGAGTCAAGCCCATATCTTGATCGAATCCATATTCTTCTTCTGCTCGTTGGAGAAGGAATTGAAATCCAGGGATATTCAAGATCGTTATTGGGACAACATATCTACTTCGATTTTCCCCTACGTACACTACAAAGTGTCCCCTTGGGACATCCATGGGCAACCCTTCTTCTTCTTGTCCGTATTTCTTGCTTATGCTTGAGCATCTCATCATGATTTTTTTGATCGATGTTTTCTGCGAGAGCTTTCTTGATTTGCTAATAGCCATTGTCTTCTTTGTGTACTTGATAATCAAAATGAGTGTGTGCGTACATATATATAGAGAGTTTACGGAAGATGGAGTTTTGAAATGAGGATAGTGGTGAGAAATAAATTGAGGTTTTAGTATGTATAAAAAGGCTGGAGTTTGGACTTTTTTTCATTGGCGGGTAAGAGAATTAAATGGATGGAGACGTTTATTGGTTTTTGTTCCATGTTTGTTGGATAAGTAAATACAACCAACAAACGTAAATTGAATTTAATGTTCCTTTCGTTAAATCATTTATCTATAAACTGAACCGTGCTTTGGTACCTTCAGTTTGTACTATCAAAATTCAAACCTTACATAATATCATAGCATTTTAATTTTGAATGGTTCAGATTTTAGTAAGCATTTTAAAGGAAATGATTTAAATGTCATCTGAATTTTCTTGTATAGGTTACGAAAAGAAGCACCCAAAAAGCCATGTGGGATTGTGGGGTGGCAACGAAGAAAGGCTTGATTTTTTCACAAAGTCTGTGTAACCCTTTCATTAAGACAACATGGGTCCCCCGCTTTGAAATATTTGACTTTACTCATATTATTAATAATAATTAATTAATAAATATGAAATTTATGAGGAGGGCAAACCGAGGGGCCCTTGGAAAAGGCTCTTTAGAATGCAATCCCATGTTCTGTGAATGAGATAAGTTGACCACCTTTGTATTCAACAATGAAGCATTACTTGGACAATTAGAAAAGTATTACTATTACGACAAATATTATTAGCACATTATTATCATGAATGAAATAAGAAAATCAAATGAAGGAAATAATCAGACAAGGTTGGGCTTGTCTTTCCTAGAACAATAACTGGTACAGACAACACAAGAGTACAATTAGTTCCACCCAATCTTGCCCACCTTGTTTTTTTTGCCCACCTTGTTTTTTCAATTTTTGAAGAATATTAGATATATATATAGACTTTTTTGCTTCATTTTTATATCAAGAATAAAATAAGTTCGACAACAGTATTAATTAGGGTGTGATCTAACACCAATTATCTCAGAGCAAGGCCCGCTCAAAACATAAGTGAAAATGTATTTGATGACCATTGAATTTCAGACAATATATATATACATTGTACCACGTGTTAGAAAACACTTGGTTTCTAGGGCTCCTTTAGAAATTAGGCTGTCGTTAATCCCCACTGATTATAATAACGTAAGGGAGAATGGCTTCAAAATCTCAAATCCAATTTTTTTTTTTTCTTTTCGGAGGGAAACATCGAAGAAATTAGATTGAATGCAATGAAAAAAATTTGATGTTTTTTCCAACGACTACTTGTGATGTAATAATAACGAACTGGTAAATTATGGCCTCTAAGCTTCGTAATTAATTGAATCTGATTATATAGCGATGAAGTTGAATGAAATGAAGGCAGCAACTCAGCAAGCAGCATATATTCCATAAATCACTAGAAAGGATTGTTATTACATCTTACAACGTAATACTTCTTATTAATTCATTTATTGAAAAAAGGTTAAATGCTTACAGCACTGTCACTCCGATTCTCGTAGAAAATTGGAATTCCAATCCCAATAGCAACGCTCCAAATGTCATTACATATTACCATGCAATACTTTTTACTAAAAATGATTTTCGTGAAAATTAGAGCACCAAACTAATTAGTTACTCCAAAGATCACTACAACAACAATAATATCCCAGCTCACACATTTCGTCTAGGAATATATTCCCTTCCCTTTTAACTCGCATCAATCAACGATTTATAATCGTTCTAAGGAAAGTCGATTTTCGTGAGCTATCAACATTTTCGACACCTAAGAAAAATCATCCAGAGAAACGAATCGATGCTAAAGCAGTCACTAATATAAGCATAACTTTCTCACAATACGAAACATTCCGTAATCTCACAAGAAGCGCTTAGACATAAATAAAAGACTTATTAGCTGTTATTGCCAGAGAAAATCAACCATTATTACACTACAATAATCATTAATTCATGGGCTGGTTCGTACGAGGAAGGCGAGGCCTAAGCTGGAAAGACCAAACCCTAGACTCCATCTCATTACCACCATTACAGCTAATCGTCTTCTTTGCTATCTTCATTACGCTCATTTTCCTCGACTCTTATTCTGAGTTTCAAGAGAAGATTGAGAGGAGCAAGATGGGTATGAGGCTTGGGCTTCTGATTATGCCCGTGTCGGTTGTTGTGGCGGCGAATGTGGTGGTGCTCGGCCGCAGGTGGTGGCGCCACCTCGCCGGAGCGGCGAGTCCGGCCGTGAAGGTGGAGGAGGGCAGCGGTCTGCCTATACCTTGGGGGTTGGTGGCGGCGGTGGTGGTGCTTGTCGTCTTAGTTTACTATCAATCTTCGTTTCAGAAGCTTCTATTTAGGTAGTCGTGATGAGGTTATTATTGTTATATTTTTATTACGTTGTCAAACGTTCGGTGTGGCGAAGGTTTTTCATATTTACACGATGTGATTTGCTCGCATGAAGTTATATGTCTCACCATTCATATCTCATCTTTAATCCCACTTGTAGAATTTAAGTAAAAAATAGTTCTTGGATATCGAAAAATATAAGATATGAATATCAATTTGATTATTATAAAATAAAGAATAAATTGAATGTGTTTATTTAATTTTATCATATACAACGATGGTTTCTAATGGTGGAATATAAATTAAAGAAGTAAAAAACAAAATAAAAAAATTTGTGAACGACAAGATTAAAATTTGAAGGGTTGTTTGGGACATGGAAGGTGACATAATTTGTGGGACATATGATTTCATGGGTGATTTGCTATCGTTTGAATTATTTACAAAAACTAGAAAACTATTAAGAATTACGGAGGAGAAGACTAAAAATGATTTCTAATCTTTTACCTACGGATCAATTTAGTCCTTGATATTTCTTTTGAACCAATTTAATTCTCGACGTTGTCTATTTTTGAGCAATTAAGTTATTCCGTCACGATTAAGGTCGATTTCAACGGAAATAATGTGAATCGAATCGGTTTAGCGAAAACATCAAGGCCTAATTGATCAAAAAGTAAATGAGAAGGACTATCTCGCATTAGCTCCCTTTATGCGTTTTCTAGTTTAAAGGTGGAAAGGAATTATTTGTTTTGAGCACGTGCAAGATTTCTGTTGAAATTGAGGTTAATAGTGATGGAAAATTGGAATGACTAAATTAGTCAAAAAAATCGACAAGATCAATGATAAAATCGGTTCAACTGAAATATTGAAGACGAAATTGGTTTACACAGTAAACATAGTGAAATATTTTCTGTATTGTTCCAAAATTCGGTTATGAATATACAAAAACAATGTCCCAAATTGAAAAATATAATAAATTATGGAACTGAAAGGCAAATACAACATACAGTTGGAGCCTCAATTAAATATACAAATGCCCTCTTCTCTTTCCACATTCCGCCTCACAAATCTCCACCAGTCAATTATTCTCTCTCTTTCTCCGACGATGTCTCAGCCGCAGCCGTCCTCAGAGCACCACCACCACCACTGGTGCCACCAGTGCGACAAGCGCGTCGGCGTAGAGACCCTCACCGGCGACGCAGACGACGTCGTCTGCTCCGAATGCAGGAATGGCTTCGTCGAGTCAATTCCCAGTTATACCCCCGATGAAAACCCTCAGAATCCATTCGACGAGGACCCAATCGACCAATCGATCTCAAACCGCGTCGTCCACGTCCTACATCTGCTGTCGCGAGCCGTGCGCCACGGCCGAGAGCGCGGTGAGCTCGGAGAAAACGAGGAAAACCTCTCGGATTTCCTCCGCGCGCAGGTCGAGGATCTGAATTCCCACTTCGAGCTCGGGAACGAGTACGAGGACGAAGAGGACGACGATCATTCTGTTGAAGTCGTCCACGAGGAGGAAGACGGCGGCGATCGTGGATCTGAATTCGAGGAACGCCAGAATATCACTGAAACGGAAGAGGACGGCGCCGTTGTTATAGATAATCCTGATCCTAATTCGACCCATGCTGAGGACGACAGTAGTGAGGCCGAGGAGCGCGAGGACCTTCGCCGACACCTTCATGAACTCACTTTTCGGACAGCATCGAGGAGGAATAGGATTTTGGATTGGGCTGAAATCCTCATGGGTCTCGAGGATCAGTCGATTGAGCTCAGATTTCAAGTCCCTGAATCAGATTCTTACATTGGGAACCCTGGCGATTACGTGGATGCAGCTGGGTACGAGGCTTTATTGCAGAACTTGGCTGAAAGCGACAATGGAGCGAGGCGTGGGGCCCCACCAGCAGCAAAATCGGCGGTGGAAGGTTTGGAGAGTGTGGTGATTGAGGAAGAAAAGGAGGAAACTTTGTGTGCTGTTTGTAAGGATATAGTCTGTGTTGGGGAGGTGAAGAAGTCCTTGCCTTGTGGACACGGATATCATGGAGACTGTATAATGACGTGGCTGGGCACGAGGAATTCTTGTCCAATGTGTAGGTTCGAGTTGCCCACCGATGATGTCGAGTATGAGGAAGAAAGAAAGAGGAGGGTTGTTGAGGCTGGGTTAAGCGTGGGTTCGAGTGGGAATGGCAGTGATGACAACAATCGTACCTTGGACGTGGATGAGCAGTGAGCTCTGGCGCCGTTTATGTATGTCCTATGTTTCGTGTTTTAGTGCTTCTCTATTTGGTTGGGGACTTTGTGTTGCTCTGCTTTGATAAATGGATGGGATTGTGCTTATTTATCCATCATTGTACATAACAAACTTTTTTCATGTTGGGAGCGTTTGCTTAAAAGGTTTTTCATCGTACATCTTCTATTCGGTCGAAGTTGAGTGCATGGTAGTCTGAAGAATGCTAGTGATTTATGGCCTCGAACTGCATTCGTCTGTCTATTGCAGTTTGCATCTCACT
Organism: Craterostigma plantagineum; assembly: GCA_027422505.1. NCBI lineage: Eukaryota > Viridiplantae > Streptophyta > Magnoliopsida > Lamiales > Linderniaceae > Craterostigma > Craterostigma plantagineum. The sequence continues at coordinate 2,851,242 of JAPQWV010000076.1, forward strand.
GTGATATTTGGGATCTTATGTGCTGGTGTGTCTAAGTTGTGTGGCTCATGGAACTTAGATATCATGGGATTCTAATTCTGTGTAACCTGGATATGAAAACATCACACATGAGAGGGGTTGAATATATCGTAATCTCATAGAATAGAACTCGATGGTTATCTATTGTTCGAGTCGTGCTGTATGGCCGAGTTGAATATATGGCATTTGTTACAACTGTTCGCATGAATGATATATGGCATTTGTTTACTGAAGAATACTGGCTTTGGCGACTGCATATTTTCCTCTGTGAATTGAGCTCTGTTCTAGAAAATGTGAGCAGTGGTGATTGATGTCCTGGCAATTTCTCGTGTGATTCTCTTGTTTGTTAAATTGGTAAGAATAATGTATAAGGAAGATCGCATGATATTTCTATCGGGTTGATGCCGTTATTCGATAATAGTTCGAAAGAAATACTCTTTCTCAATACTAGGAAAAAATTTCAACATTTCACTCGCAGCATATATTCATGTGTTAGGGATGCTTACTTTGATTGGGCCGGTGATGTCATTTGCTCGGCTCCCTAAAGATAATAAATTAGCTGATGACCTCCTAAAATATTCAATTAAGGATTGGACATTGTTAAATAAATTTTCATAACCTTACATACTTTCGATTGTCATGGCAAGAAAAAAACCGTTCCTTTACAACGGAGATGTATGTAAGATCAATATATTTATTTTTTTTTATCCTAGGAACTTTAAATTTTGGTGCTACAGGAAAAGCTTGTGAATTATGTCAATCATGTAATTCATGTTAACTCACTCCATGAATTTGATAGCCGAAATTTCGATCAATTGATCTTTTCCGACATCAATGCATATGCTTTTATTAAAGGTTTATTCAATAGAGTTTTACAGCTCGGCGTTGCGTTCTTGTTTTTGCTTTATAACTCTATATGGAGAAGAAAGATTTAGCCTTTTCCGCCACCACGGACTTGTTGTAATTTAAAACATTGAAATTAAAAGCTTCTTTTATTTCCTTCTCCTTTTCTTTTTATGATCGATCTCCAACACCACACCCCACTTATATTTATTTACAATTGGTGAATATATAGAAAAATACCGTTTGTGTAAAAAATTTGCTAGTCATAAAATTATTTATATATGTACCCGTTTGACTGTGTGTACCATTTTTCCGGTCGTGACGTATCTTTTTATATGTGTTTTTGTACCACGTCACGCGTTTATATAGTATCCATATACGTTTCTATAAGGTACCTAAATATGTTATATGACGTACCTCGCAGCTTGCGCGGATCAGGTACAAATGTGCAAAAAAATTTATTCTTAATAGGTACTACATATAAAAAAACACTGACCGAGTATGACTTACAAGTTTTCATACAAATGGTCATTTTTCTCAGTTCACGGTAATTATTATTATTATTTTATATATATATATATATATAAATATTATATTAACATATGGAAGGTCCACACTCCATTCTACAAATATACAAATTGTTTTCTCCATCAAAGAATCGTTTTCATTATATCCTTCCATAGGAAGGTATGAACCCTTACCAGACACGTGTACGCTCATCTCTCACCTACTAAGAAAAAACCAACGGCCTCGATTTTCGCGATATCTAAAAACAGAATGATCGACGGTCTCTGTTACATCGACGGTGGCCGTCCAAATACCCTTCCTTGGTTTGTTAGGGTCAGTCCAAAAAATTGTAAAACTCGAGTAAGAAAAATGGGAAAATTCCCATGTCTTCAGCCGACCAAGCGCTTTTGTAGTAAATTACTATGAAGCATAATCTAATATTATTTAATATACAAAAATATATAAAATTGTGGATATGGTAGATGTTATTGACAAGTATATTATTAATTATTGCATATGTTCTATTTAAAGGGGCATCAAGCTCCAAGAGAGCTGTTTCCGAGCTGGGAATCAAGAAATCAAACCCACTTGGGTTTCACTTCTATTTCCACAAATGCTCCACAAATAATATATATCTATATATAATATAGATATTAGCTTAAGTAAGCCTTCTTCTTCTTCCACTCTTATGATCTTACATGTTAATGTAAGATATATGCTCTTGCTAGTTGCTACTCTTGAATACGGTGTTCATATCTCATTCTTGAAATCAATATGGGTTATCGTCGTCCATTTAACAAAATGGAAGCCATGTCATTACATGGATATTCCTTAGACCAACAAATATCCTCAAGAAACCCTAATAACAACGTTAACAGTCCCTTCATTTCACCAAGTCGACAGTTATATGTTGTGTTACCACCTCCTTCTTCACAATATTTCCTACACCAATCATCACCTCCTTATAACAAAAACAACAATATTAGTCTTCTCTCACGGGGCTCATCGTACCCACCACCACCGCCATGCTCCGCCCAGCTACCACCACTTCTGCCGCTCCCCACCACCACAGCCCACCGCCACGAAGGGCCGCCGGCCGCCATCAACCGCGGCCTCTCTTTCCCACCTACGCCGCCTGATCCCCATAAAAAGCCCAGCACAAAGTCTATTAGCAAAAAGAAAATAAAATCACCGACCAAAGAGAAAGACCAGCAGCAAGTGAAGTCAAAATCATTGTTGTCTTCTTCTTCTTCTTCTTCTTCACAGACGACGAGGAAGACTTATTGTGGTAGTAAGATCAGTGATCAAAACTTTGGATCTCTTGCGGATTATGGTTCGACGTTTTCAGGCGGTGGTGGCCCTGTGGCTTTTGCAATATCTCCACCGCCGCCGAGTAGTTTGCCTTTGCCGACTTTTTCTCTGACGAGGCCGAAGCTTATAAACTGCAACGCCGACGCTCGTGGAGGAGATAATGGTTGCTAGGGATGATCTAAGGAGGATTCTTCGGCTACGGTGATTTCGCAAATGAATAATTTCTTCACCGCTTTTGATGCGTGGTTATTATTAATTGATTATGGTTTTTTAAGGTGCTTAATTGTTTTTGCAATAACTGTGTTTATGGTACTTTTGCTTTTCTGTAATGGGGCACCGGGCACGTAGTAATGTTGTCAAGTTAATATGTATGGTTATGGACATAATTACGCAAGTAAAAAGTAATATATACCTGTGCTTATATTTACCTTTGCAAGCGTACGTTTCCCTATTTTGTCTATTTCTTTTTTCTATCCCTTTTCTGGGCATATACATAATGTGTCGGGACATGTACCGTCCGTTGTCTTGAAGGTAAATCAAAGCCTAAGGTTATAAAAGAGTATTTTTTTCGTTTGTTTCAAAAGTACCATTGAGCCTCCAATAAAAAGTATCGCTTCATTTACTTACTTTAAACCCTCCCTTCAATGCATACACTGTCTCAACCCCTCGGATGAATAGATAATCGCTTACTATACATATTATAATACAATTCTGATGTCTCTTGGTGCATGCAGGGAAGAAAGTTTCATTTCATTTAATAAGTATTTTTGATTGTTTCCCCGATTCAGCTTTTACTTATACACCTCACTTTGATTTGATATTTCGAACCTCTTCTCGTTTTTCTGCAAAAAGCAGACAAATCAAAATGAAGAAGTATAGCGTTGGCTTTTGTTCAACTGATAGTACTAAAAGAGACTATAAAAGCAGACAGTTAATTGACTCCGCTCGCTGCTTCTGTTCTGTTCTGAAGATCTCTGTCGTATATCTCAAAAACAAAAGGAACATTTCTTACATTTTCGTCAAGGTCTAGTGTGTTTTCCCATAGTCGTATGAAATCAACTCAATTCGATTGGGTAAAACCCTTACGAAATTTTGACTTGCAAAGAGAAAGAGGTCAAAGGAAGGTGGTGACGATTTCTAATCTAAAATCGACGATGAAAACAACAATATAACAACATTGACATAAATGCAATCAACTTTAGTAGTTGCATTGAATTGCCATTTCCATTCTCCCCATCGCTCGAGTGGGCAATAACCGATTCAATATTTCCATTTATGTAAGGTTCTTGTTCTAAGTTCCACGAAAGTGATCTTCAAAGCCCTCACCTTCCCATGAGTTGTAATAAATATATACGATCAAAGCTGCCAAATCTGTATCTATATCAATCCTTTTCTACTTCGCCTACTACAACGTTATAACCGAAGCTCTATACCAAGTTCTTCCACGCAATTAAATCATGTGTTCTTTCTTTCTACTTAGCTTGTTTTCTCTTCTTCTTCTTCTTACCCCATACATCGTTCTATCATCAGCAAATGTGAAGCTGCCCGCCAACGTTACGATCCCAGCAGTTATCTTCTTCGGAGACTCGATAGTCGATTCTGGCAACAACAACAACCTCATCACGATCGCCAAGTGCGATTATCCTCCTTACGGTCTGAATTTCATGGGAGGCAAACCGTCGGGAAGATTCTCCAACGGCTTGGTCCCTTCTGACCTCGTAGGTACGTATGTACGAGGTTTCCCGTGAGTAGCACATATTATAAAAAGTGGGTTTTGTCCGACATCGAATAATTCAAGCTCTTATATCCACTGTAATAAGATGTCTTCTCCTCATATTACCAGTTGGTTTTAGGAAGGATCCCTCGAATTTCTAATACTTTCAGGACGTCCAACTTAAAGGGTTTCAATTTACGCTACTAACTTTCAAAATTGAAGCAATTTAGTTACACGATGGAAACAGTGTCCTTAGACTGGTCATACTTCAAACCCATTAAGTTGGGCTTCCTGAAACTGCCACGTGGATACCCGCGGAAGCAACTTCAATTATTTTTATCCAAAATCATTTGCCGTGTATGCAAGACGCCTCGAAGTTCTGGAGAAAAAAATTAGGTTCCCAACGCATTGTGTTCTCGAATTGCTTCGATTTTGAAAGTTATTGTTCTTGCAATCCCTGACTGAAGTTAAGTATGTCGACAGTGTCAGACTGATTTAATAATTGGATATGATCTCTGCAGTTGAGGCGTTGGGTATAAAATCGCTTTTGCCGGCTTATCTCGACCCGTCTCTTAGACCCGAAGATCTGTTAACCGGAGTTAACTTCGCCTCGGGCGGGGCTGGTTATGACCCTTTAACAGCCTCCCTCATTGTGTTGTGACTTCTCTCAATTTCTTTATCTACATGCAATGCATATGTTTATCTTGATCATTTTGTACAAGAATAACCATGGTTAACTATGATATTTATTTTTTAACTCAGAGTTGCTACTCCTTACAAGATCAGTTAGGGCTATTCAAAGACTACATAGGAAGGCTAAAGAGAGTCGCCGGCGAAGAAAAGGCGGCCGACATCGTAAGCCAAGCTTTAGTCATAGTCGTCGCCGGAAGCAACGACGTTACCAATACGTATTTCCTTACGCCGTTCAGACAGACTCACTACGACTTCAATTCGTACACCGATTTAATGCTTGGCTACGCTTCAAGCTTCGTGCAGGTACGAAAATACTTATACATGAGTTGCATCGTATTCTAATTTTATATATTTTAATTCTAACATCAGGCTGATTTCTTTCTAGTTTAGTCTTAGATAGGCCGTAAGGATTCATTCCAATGGGTCTGATCTACCTTTTAAACGACCGCGTCGCCTAAAAGTTTAAGCTGCAGTATATTTTAATTTTATACAATTTTTTTTCGCCTACAAAATGATATAAGAGCAAAGAATTAGGACTTGAAGGAAAGTGGGAGTATTTCCCAATTTTTTTTTCTCATTCATGTATTATATGTATTTCGAAAAATCGATCTTAGGACTTGTACAAACTCGGGGTTCGACGAATGGGCGTTTTCGGCTTGCCTCCGTGCGGATGTTTGCCTGCGCAAAGGACGCTGAGAGGCGGTCTCGAAAGAAAGTGCGTCGAGCAATTCAACGACGTCGCGAAATTATTCAACAGTAAGCTGGAAAACAAATTAGCGTCGCTCGTGAGGGAACTCGAGGGTTCGGTCGTAATAGGATATATTGACATTTACAGTCTCCCACTTGCTCTCATTCAGAACCCGCGGAAATACGGTACTTATTTTCATCGCATGCCGTGCGACGTTATAAGTGACGTAATAAATATATATAAACGTAACATAATATTAAAAAAATGTGTCTCTTTTTTTTTAAATAAAATTAGGGTTTAAGGTTTCGGATAGAGGATGTTGTGGAACGGGGAAGATAGAGGTTATAGTTCTGTGCAAGGTTTCATGCCCAGACGTGTCTGATTATGTGTTTTGGGACAGTTTTCATCCTTCGGAGAAAGCTTATAGGATTCTTGTTGACAAAATCCTCGAGGACTTCATCGAGACATATCTTTCCTAATTTTGTAAAATTACTTTATTTTACTATACGTTGTATTTTAATTTAACGTCTGTCATTTTGCTGGACTGAGAATTGAAGCGGCCATGACATCAATATCGTGATGGGTTGTTTCCAGCCCCTTGCAAATAGGGGTGGTTCGGTATGGTATATCGTACCAAAATTGTGATACCGTATACCGTATCGAAAATTCGGTATCGAAAAAATCATACTAATATCATACCAAAATTTCGGTATTCCTTAAATTTGAATACGTTATCATACCGGAATTTCGGTATGGTATCGGTATCATATCTTCTATACCTTCACACGGAGGGTTTTTTACCATGTGTGTCTCGTAACTCGTTAATTCGTTGTTTTCGAATTTTTAGTTAATTCAAACTCCTTAGGCCCCAATAAGATGGATTATTAATACCAAATATTCCAAAGTAAAAAGATTTTTAATTTATAAAATAACCTTAAATAATTTAGATATTTTATTCAGTCTCCTTAGTAAGACAAAGAACTTTACGTAACCACAAAATACAATGTATATTCAGATTAATTAAAATGAAACGGCTATTTAAAAAAATTAATGAAGATAAACAAAAAATAATTGCATTTCATCTTCACGCTTTCAAAATTCAGAAGGAAAAAACATTAAAAAGGCAAAAATAAACGTAACTTGAGTTGGGTATAATAAGTGAAATATATGGCGGGCCTCAATAGTCTTAGAAAGTTGGGTATAGTTAATGAGCTAAATAAATTATGAAGTCCTTATATTTTTATCCATTTTAGAAATAATATAATATATGTAGGTGTGTATATGTATATATATAAAATATTAAAAATTTTAATGTATTTCGGTATGATCGGGATACCTAATTTTTAAAATTTTCATACCATTACCGTACCGAAAATTTCGGTACGGTATCCTTACCAAAAACTTCGGTATACCAAAATTTTCGATATTTTCGATACATTTCATACGATAAGGACGATATATCTGTATTTAGATATATTTTCCGAGCCCTACTTGCAAAGCCACCACCGAAGAAAAATTTGAAAAGAAATAATATTATATTATAATATTATTTTAATGAACGGTTCATATTGAAGGGCGATGCGGCGTATTCCTGGCCACCCGTTTCGAGCGGTCCAGAAGAGCTGAAGACATCTATAAATATGATGTCGATTCTTCAGTTATGATCATCACAAGCTCATCCGAGTTTTACTAAATAGAGAGAAGTAGTTCGAGTGAATTGTGAGGTTATCATTTCAGGTAGAAACTGATAGGGTTCCACATCCACAGAGAGGTGTGAGGTAAATACGAGTGATAAAAGTGAGTAGTAAAAAATTGAGGGTTGTAATTTTTACTATAGTGTGCCGACTCGGCCGTTTTTTCCCTCTTCGTTAACATATGGTTTCCACATAAAAATTCGGGTGTTCTTTCTTACCTTATGATAATTTTATTTTTGCCGTGGTAGTTACTGTGTGGGTCCCACCAAATTTATCCCGTGGGTCCCACTTCTTCCGATCGCGTACTGAGCCAAACCGGGACCTGTTCCACTGCGGGGCCCACTGATAACCGCGGGGCCCACCACCATTCCCAACATATGATACGTAAGATCATTATATGAAAACATGGGTTGATGATTAAACGTATCTAATTAACTCACAGTCGTCTCACGAAACGAAACCTTTACAAATTAATCGATGTATTAATTTTTATTCAGCTTCATATATATTTTTTCCGAGGAACAATTTCATATATCTATACTATTTATTAATTGTAAGGGGACTTAAATTCTAATTTGGTGTATCTATTAATTATATTGTGACAAGTGTCTTTTTGGTGTCAGTTAACAAATGTAACCGTGCATCTTTTTTGGTGTAAGTTACTTTTATTTTGCACACACTGAGTGTGCAGTGTGTGCCAGTTACCAGTTTATAACTTTATACTATTATTCTTAGGACACCGATTTTGTTCCTGATTTAGGTCAAAAAAATGTTTTCCATCCCGTCGCGCAATTTCAAAACCTTGATTAAGGATGGAAGAAATACGGACAATGCTCTAAGGGGGTGTTTATTTCAGGTGATCCAACATTATGCTGATACACATATCACGGTGATGTGAGTTTCACCGGAATGTGGATCAATGTGATATGTCATCAGTGTGTTTGTTTTAAGGTGATATTTCATTTTACAGATCAACGTGATATGGAAGTATTCTGTTTGTTTAATCACTGTGATGTGTAGGGTGACGTTATGTAAATGTCACATTTGACCCTATACATATGTTTTAAACCATGTGTTTAATTTTTTTAAGGTGATACTTTATGTGATAATCATTAATATATTAAAATTTACACATTTATAAGCATTATTTATATTTATATTTTTAAATATAAGTTTAAATATATTAAATAACTGAAATATCTTTAGATTTAATTATGTTAATCATGTAATTAAAAAATTTATAATGGCATATAAAGTAATAATGTTAAAATATGAGTGGTATTTTTGTCCATTAAAATATCACCCCATTTTTCATCACCTAGGTGATCCAACATTCCGGTGATGACTCATCACATAGATTAAACAAACACAGTGATAAGTGGTAAATGAGAGGATCACGGTGATGTTTTGGAAGATCGCTCCAAAACAAACACTCCCTAAGAGAATAACAATCCAAAAAATATATGAAAAAGAGAACCTTTGGGTTTCCGAATAGACACGGTTTACTTTCATGAGATATATTCGTGAAGATATGCTTTGTAATGGATTATTAAATTGCATGAATTACATGCCAATTATTGAAATGTTGATAGATGCTTGAAGTCAACTGTAATATTGCTTACGGACTTCATGGAAAATATGGGCAATTAGCGTCAGGGAACATGAAAGATTATTCTATTCTGAAAGAGGGGCCACTAACTACCGTGTTCGAAGTATTAAATAGCTGTTATCCAGTGATTTTGAATTAAACTAATCCACGTGAATTGCCTACTCATTATGTATTTAATTTTATATGATACTTTGACAAATTGAAAAAAAAAATGTAGGAAGTGCAACTTGCAGAGAAGAACACTCCTTCCAACCGACGAAATATACCAACTCAGGTAGATAGTGGCCTTAGCTACCACGTTAAATGTTACATAGATGTTCTCCAATGATTTGAATTAAATTACTCCGCAAAATACCTAATCATTTAAGCATTTAAATAAAACTTCAAAAGAGTAAGAAGAAGAAGAAGAAGTGCAGCTTGAAGAATTAACCTTTTCCGACGAACTCATCGTTATATATAGGGTGGTTTGTTGAGTCTAATATTCATCGAAAAATATCAATAACTCACTTTCCTCGTACTTACTAAATCTTTCATTCATTTGTTGTTGAAGAAAGCATCGATCTATTATGGCTCAGACATCTCCAAACCACACGCAGACAGTCTTTGGCTGGGCAGCTCATGACTCTTCGGGCAAAATCACTCCGTATACCTTCAAACGCAGGTAAAATAAATAATAGGGAAATTTGGTGTAAGTAATCTATCGTATTGATTTTCTTCTAAAAATAAACCCACCTTTAAGTTATTTATGAATAAACCCAACTATAATAGATATCTTCCCATATTAGACCCATATTACCTTTAACATATTCAATAGGTTAAATTTTTTTCTTTTTTATTTTTTCTCTTATTTTTCTTTTCTATTTGAATAAATTATTTTAAACTTTAAAATAACTCTAAAATTGAAAATAAATATTTCGACGAACATCAAAGAAATTTAATAAATAAATTTTTTGGGATGTTCGTTGAAATAATTATTTTCATATTTTCGATTTATTTAATAATTTATTCAAATAGAACAGAAAATGAAGAAAAAATAAAAAAGGAAAAAATTTAACCTATTGAATAGGTTAAAGCCTAAAGGTAATATGAGTCTAATATGAGAAATAAGTATGATAGTTGGGTTTATAACTTAAAGTTGTGTTTATTTTTGGAAGAGAATCAACGGGATTGGATTATTTACATGTCCTAAATAATAACATGCTTTATCCTTTATTTCTGTTATTTTCCTCGTCCCATTGTCTTTCCTTTATGACTTGGTAAAATTCAAAAGGGCAAAGAAAACATCATATATCATATCAAATCGCAACCCTCAAAAAGATTAAATTCTTTATGTGTATCCTTCTAGCATATTGTACGATTCTCTCGTTACCATCCATGAGTTGCTAAACTGTTTAGGCATGACACGGATATAAAATATACCCTTTATTTTTAATTTCTTCACGCATGAGAAGATCATACAACTTGAGTGTAATAAATTCGCGTGTTTCGACAGGGAAAATGGGATCAACGATGTTACCATAAAGATTGTTTACTGTGGGATTTGCCACACTGATCTCCACTACGCCAAGAACGAGTGGGGCACAACCATGTACCCAGTTGTTCCAGGGTAGACTAGATGCATCGAATATCGTCATTTAATCATAAGATATTGAACAAATAATACTCTACTAATTTCATCAAAATAACACAAAAAAAAAAAAAAAACCAGACACGAGATTGTTGGGATCATTACAAAAGTGGGAAGCAACGCCGCCAAAAAGTTCAAGAACGGCGACCGCGTCGGCGTTGGGTTCACGGCGTCTTCTTGCCTTAACTGTGAGTTCTGTAATGAAGGGCAAGAAAACTACTGCGATGAGCTTCAGTCCGTGTCTAACGGCGTTTTCTGGGACGGAACAATAACTTACGGCGGTTACTCAGAATTTCTGGTGGCGGATTATAGGTTAAACAAAATAATGACATACGAATTGATTTTTTTCAGTTTATCGCAATTATGATATTGTTTATAATTAGGGGAGGTTTCGTCGGTAACTAATATACAGATACGTCGTAAGCATCCCTGACTCGCTGCCGATGGAAGAGGCGGCGCCTCTCTTGTGCGCCGGCATCACGGTGTTTAGTCCGATGAGAGACAACGGGTTATTATTGGGGTCGCCGGGAAAAAGGGTGGGGATTGTGGGCCTCGGCGGATTAGGGCATATTGCGGTGAAATTTGCAAAGGCTTTCGGCCACAGCGTCACCGTTATCAGTACGTCTCCGTCTAAGGAGAGAGAATCCGTGGAGAGATTGGGCGCTCATGAGTTCGTTTTGAGCACGAATGCCAAGCAAATGGAGGTAATTAGTTTTTTTTATTTTCTTTTAAACGTTGTCATTTGTGTGTAACATATATAGAGGATGTGAGCACCATATATTTACACCTGCTTGGACCGACTCGTGCCAAATCAGCATATCACTTCAACATCAAATGTGATGTACCATTGAGCAACACATCTTAGGTATCATAGATCGACACATATGATGCTGATGTGGCATGTTCACGTCTTATGTGACACTTGTTGTTTGGCCTTGATATACTCTACGTGAACATGCTACATCAGCAGCATATGTGTCGATCTATGACATCTAAGATGTGTTGATTAATGCTGCATCATTTTTTACGTTGAAGTGGATGCACGAATTGGTGTCAAATCAGCAGGTGTGAGCACCGTATCGTTCCTCAACATATATATATATACATATATATATATACATATATATATATATATATATACACACTATACATAGATGCTATTATGAATAGAAGTATCATGTCTCGCTTTAGCTATGGTTAAGAATCATATTTTATTTGTTCATGGGGTTGGTCCCATAAAGCAGGGAGATGATCAGTACCGCTGCAAAACCCTAGTCTTCTCACAATCCATAGTGCATTTCAGATTCTTTTCAGACTTCTCTGAGTGTTATTACGTAGATAGGTCTGGTGCGAGTGATGTGTGTTTGTAATGAAATAGCATGTCTTTTTTGGTTTGTCATGAGGTGTTTCTGCACATACCTTCGGCAGTTCAAAGTCCACACGAATTATGATAATCGAAGAGTTAAAAGAGTGAGAGATTGAACTAGATTAAAATTTTGATAATTTCGTATTCAAATTGTTGATGATTTTTCCATCTTTCTTACAGTCAAAGAAGAAGAGCCTAGACTTCATATTGGACACGGTATCAGCTGAGCATTCTCTGGGGCCCATCTTAGAGCTGTTGAAGATCAATGGAACCCTTGTGATTCTCGGTGCACCACATAAGCCCATGGACTTGCCAGCCTTCCCACTAATAATGGGTCCCAATCTTTAATAATTATGATTATTCTATTACATCAACAACTTGAGTTTTGATGCAAAATTGCTGGTATTTTATGTGAAGGGAAGAGAACTGTCAAGGGAAGTGTCATCGGAGGCATCGGAGAGACTCAAGAAATGATGAATCTTTGCGCCCAACGTAACATAACGTGCGACGTCGAAGTCGTTTCTACCGATCGAATCAACGAGGCTTTCGATCGCTTGGCCAAGAACGACGTCAAGTATCGCTTCGTCATTGATATTGCCGGCAAAAATTCAAAAATCTAGGGAAGGAAAAAGAAAATTTTCCTCACGAATTTATGCCATTAAGTACGTCTGAAAATCGAAGTTCGAAGTTTACGAAGTTCTTGTATTTTGTACTAGTATTTAATCACATTTGATGCATGTGAAATATAATAATATCTATGTAGTGCTTTACTTCAAAGTCATTTCATGAGGTATTAATTTCACGGGAACGATCCCGCCACTGTAGATTCCGATCTTCTCCCAGGCGAAAGTGCGTGCGCGGAGGGTTGCACCAACCTTCGGCATCGCTCGGAAGGTCGTAGTTCGGCGGGCAGAAGTTGGTGGCGGTTATTGTGACGGAAATACACCTCTTATACCACTGTAATCGCATACGATGTTGTAGCATTGTCTGCACGCGCGCCGTCGTTGAAAAGCGCGGTATAGCGTGGGCTGAGTACCACACGGCGAAGCTGTGAAAGCACTTGCATTGATGATTGAACAAGGCAATACAAGTGCTACAAATATGAAATTCTTGGCCATTTAATTTGCTCCACATATATATTTTTAAATATATATTTTTGGGTCTTTATAGGAAGAGAACAAGGAGATGGTTGGTCTCTGTCGTTTTGTTTCTTGCCTGGACGAAAGAAAGAAAGAAAGAAGAAGCATGGGGGCTATTATTTTGTAAGGACTTGATGAACTCCCTCTCGCATGTGGCAGAACAGCAAGGTAAGGGATTTGAATAAGCGAACCATTTTATAAATTGGGATCTAACCATTCCTCTAAGATTTCAATCTAATAATTATTCGCACGTTACGACCTAAGAGATCCACAGGGATATATGGTCTCCTGAATGGATCCGTTTTTTATAATGAACATTTATTTATGGGATGTTTTCTTTAGAGGCATTGCCGCGCATTGGTTATGAATTTAATAATGAACATTGAAAAATCAACCGCAGCTCATAAACTCATAGTAACACCCCTTGTCCTCGGCCAATTAACTAGCATGAAATAAACAAAAAATGCTTCGTTCAAATTCAATTTCACAAACCTGAAGCAGAGCCATCGCATAGGTAATGTGTAACTCCGCATCCTTCCCTGACTCGTGATTCGAATCTCATTCTCCTTGATTGATTCACCGCCTAACTGAAGTACCATACCTTCGTTTTTACTGTGTAGGTTTCGGGATAAGGTAATACGCTCAAGCCCTGAAGCTGACTGCTATATGTTGTTTGCTTTATATATAGCTCGGTTTGTGCGTACTGTTTGCCCTAGTTTAACCATTTACCGATTTAACAGGTCATAATATCCAAATATTTCATGTGCTTCCTTATGATTTCATTTCCTAAGAAACCGATAATAACCGGTCAGGAACCTAAAATAGATTTTTAAAAATAGAAATAGACGAAAACTCCCACGTCACACTTCCATCGAACACCTTTCGCACTTCAATCAATCTCAATCGTAGAAAAGCACTCCTCGAATTTCCCCCATGCAGACGTCGTCGACGATCCAATCACCGCCTTCTTCAGTAACAACACAATGACCTCCTCCCCCACGGCGGCCAGCCTTCACCACCACCACCGCCACGCCGACCACCACCAAGACTCCAACCCTCTCCTCCCTCTCCCACCATCCTTCTCCTCCTCCGCCGCCGCTGCAGTCGCCGCAACGCCGCCGCCGTCGCCCTCGCGCAGCAGCAGCAGCGCCGCCGGCTCCACCGCCGCCACCCCAAGATCGTCCCAGCAAGAAAACCACCACCACAACAGTGCATTGTTCCTCTCCGTCAACATCGACTCCTCCGATTCCCCAGGCCACTCCGTGCCTCCCTTCTCCTGGAAGAAGCTGTGGAAATTCACCGGGCCGGGCTTTCTGATGAGCGTCGCCTTCCTCGATCCCGGAAATTTAGAAAGCGATCTACAGGCGGGCGCCATTGCAGGTAAAGAAGAGATCGAGAAAAAAGGCCTCACATAGATAGATGCATCAGAGATTTCATTTTTTGTTTTTTTTTTTTTTGTCTAATTGTTTTGCAGGGTATTCGCTTCTATGGCTTCTAATGTGGGCTACATTGATGGGATTACTGATACAACTACTGTCGTTGAGGCTCGGCGTGGCGACGGGCCGACACCTGGCGGAGATATGCAGGGACGAGTATCCTTACTGGGCCGGGCTTATGCTTTGGTTCATGGCCGAGCTGGCGCTGATCGCCGCCGACATTCAAGAGGTCATCGGCAGCGCAATTGCGATAAAGATTCTCAGCAATGGAGCTCTGCCCATATGGGCCGGCTGCATTATCACCGGCTTAGACTGGTATTATTAGTTGGAATGAATTAACATAAAAAAGCATCGAATGAGGTTATTGCTGAAGTATGTAGTAACTTGTGTGTTCCTTACATGTATAGTTTCATCTTCTTGTTCCTGGAAAACTACGGCGTCCGAAAGCTCGAAGCGTTCTTCGGGGTCCTCATCACGACGATGGCCCTCTCCTTCGCCTGGATGTTTTTCGACACTAAGCCGAGCGGAAAGGAGCTCATAGAAGGTAATTATCACACTTATCTCTAACAACTCATCTTGTCTGTTCCATGGACAAGGTCTAATTGCTTTGCTTGATTTAGAAATCTAGGGGTCTTCCGTAAAAAAAACCATTTGGTGATTGGAAGATCTTCTGATATACTAGATAGATTGATGAGCTTGATTTATTCGATTTTGGACAAAACACGGTTAATAGTCTCAATAGCTTGCCTCTAGGTCATGGGTTCGAATCTTATGACTATCGCGCTCGGAGAATTTGAGACCTATTCACATCACCATGAAAATCAGTCTCATCCTCGGAATGTCTGGCGTAAGTTCACAGTCGATTGAAATAAATATATTGCAGGACTTATAATACCTAAGCTGAGCTCGAAAACTGTCCAGCAAGCCGTGGGAGTCATAGGATGCGTAATAACGCCGTACAACGTCTTCCTCTACTCCGCGCTAGTGCAGTCCCGAAAGATCGATTTAAAGAAGAAAGGGCGCGTCCAAGAAGCACTAAACTACTACACCGTCGAGTCTTTCGTCGCCGTCTTCGTATCCCTAATGATTAACCTCTTCGTAATGACAATCTTCGCAAAGGGGTTCTACGGAACGCCCCAGGCCGAGACCTTAGGGCTTCTGAACGCCGGGGATTTTCTCCAGCAAAGGTACGGCGGGGGAATATTCCCCATACTCTACATATGGGGCATCGGCCTATTGGCGGCCGGGCAGAGCAGCACGATCACGGGCACCTACGCCGGGCAGTTCATCATGGGCGGGTTTCTAAACCTTCGGATAAAGAAGTGGCTGAGGTCGTTGATCACGCGGAGCTGCGCTATTCTGCCGACAATCGTCGTGGCCATTGTTTTCAACAGGTCGGACGAGCTGCTCGACGCGCTCAACGAGTGGCTCAATGTTCTCCAGGCCATGCAGATACCGTTCGCGGTCGTCCCGCTGCTTCATTTGGTCGTCGACGAGCACTTGATGAGAGGGTTTGCCATTGGGACTTTCCTAGAGGTGAGTGCCGGAAATAAATAATATAAAGGATGCTCTGCCTAAAGGCTTTTAAGCTTTTAGGTGAAGTGATCATTGATATCAGAGTTGGTCTTGGACCCACTTCAAAAAACTGTCGTTCAAAGCTGAATAATAAAGAAATCAGTCTAGACTCCATAGGTACATGGTGGAGATATATTACATAAGAATTAGCTTTTAGACGGAGTGGTCATCTAACGGTAAATTTACGAATTTCCATATGAGGCTCGAGTGTCGTCGTAATTTTAGAAGGGTTGTTCATGCAGAGGATTTCGTGGGGCGTTGCTGCTGTGGTGATAGTGATCAACGGTTACGTTTTGGTGGACTTCTTTAGGTCGGAGGTGCGTGGATTTCTGCTCGGGATCGTAGTGTGCTTTGGAGCTTTGTTTTATGTGGGTTTCCTTCTCTACCTTATATTTCGACGGACCGCCGTTGGGTCGTGGCTCGGCGGTTCGCGGGCCGATGGTTTTGCATATGTTAGAACTTGAGTAAGATTGATGTACTAACCGTATGTGTGTATGTATGTTAGAATTCAAAGTCTTGTGTAAGATTGTAATGGTCATGTTTGTACAAGGAAAGCTTGTACTTTACAAGACTTCGTTCATTGTTCATTTTTTTTTTTCTGTGTATCGTACAGTCACTATTAGTCTTTACACTCCACTCGTTCAAATAAGGTGAATTTGAATAGAGAGAAACCAAGTCCCTTGACTATGCCGTTTCAGGTCCAAGTTTATTAAACATGATTTGTTTTTGCTTTGTCATATTTAATTGGAGACCTATCTCTTCTTTCAAATTATAATTTTATTTTACTTTCTAACTTATCTGAAAATATTGAGTGCAAGAAATACAATCGATTACCCTAAAAAAGGTTCTCCAGCAGCGTGTGTTTTATTTATTCTAGTAATTATTAGCGTGCGGCCTCAAAGTCAAAAGGCTGCCCAGAAATATCATATTTCAAAACCATAGTGTAACGTTAATTGATTGTTTAAAAATATTGAATAAACTGACTTAAGTCTTAAGATTAAGTTTGATGAATTTGCAGGGTAATAATTCGGAGTATATCATGTAACGACACTAGCCTAGCCAGACGAAAGGACGAATTGATATAAATTAAATATTCCAACAAATTAATATAAGAGATATAATTCACACTCATTTAATTCCATTCATTCTCCGTTCCGTGACCTCTTTTAATATAAAGTACTCTTCAACAGCCCTAAATAAATAACGAAGAGATCTTTTGCTTCTGTTAAACTTCATTCCCCCCATTAATTCCTTCTACTAATCATTCTCCTTTTTGTCACACACTCTTTAGTAGATCACAGCTCCTCACTGCACTGCAGAGCAGTCAGCAATGGACCGAAAAAAGCCGGGAGTTTTCTCCGCCGCCATACGCGGCCTCTCACCTAGCCGGCGACCCACTTCCTCCCGCCGCTCGCGGAGCCAGTCGCCGTCTAGCTCGGGTCGGCCACGCCGGAACAGAAGGCAGGTGGGCCCGCCCGGACCGGCGTTCGTCGACGGGCCGCTCTCGCCGCTCAGGGAGGGTCCCGACCCTGATTTGCCGGAGCAGAAAGGAGGAGACAAATGGGCCCAATGGCTTTGCCGGGCCGGGTCGATTTCCGGGTCGACCGTCGGCCGCGGCCATCCAAGGCCTGACCTGAGGCTCTTGCTTGGCGTCTTGGCGGCGCCGCTCGCCCCAGTCCACGTCAGCAACGCCGAGCCCCTGCCTCATCTCTCCGTCAAGGACACGCCCATTGTGAGTTATCCTCAATTTGCTCGCTTAGGTCTCCTCCAATTCGTATCAGGGTGTGCATTCATAGCATCTCGAGCTCTTCTTCCATGGGGATTCTCTGTTATTCCTCTGTAATAACGACCCTCGAAGCAATGAATTGCACCAATGGCCGATGGGCACATTTCGATTTGACCACATATGAATTGATTGGTCATGGTTCACAAAACACCGAAGATAATAGCTTAGATGGATTAGATTGCGTCTAGGCCATGGGCATGGTGGTCCTTAATGTCTCAAAGTCTCCATCACTTTATTACCTCATATCCTAAACAAAAAATCTCATTTTTTCTCTCCTCGTCGTAACTCTGCCCAGGAAACATCTTCAGCACAGTACATACTTCAGCAGTACGTAGCGGCCACTGGCGGTCAGAAGCTTCAAAGCTCGATACAGAACGCATACGCAATGGGGAAGATAAAGATGTCGACTTCAGACATGGAGACGGCGACAAAGGTGATAAAGAGTAGGAGCTCGTCTAAGTCCGCCGAGTCTGGCGGGTTCGTTCTGTGGCAGATGAGCCCCGACATGTGGTACGTCGAGCTAGCCCTCGGTGGCAGTAAGGTCCACGCCGGCTGCAATGGGCGGCTCGTTTGGAGGCACACTCCTTGGCTCGGGGCTCATGCTGCTAAGGGGCCCGTGAGGCCTCTTCGTCGGGCCCTTCAGGTTTGGATTTTGCTGACCTTTTTTGAGGATTGTTTTGTATGATGTGAGGCCTTACGGTTAGGGTTGTTCAAGATCATATATCTTTGTGTTAGTGTTGAATGGCCAATTCACCTAAAAGCTTAAGTTCGCACGGACAGTGAGTGCATTATTTTTTAGCCTTGAATATTTTTTCTAGGGCCCGTATTTAGGGGTGGTGCATTATAGGGACAACGAATTAAGGGTTGGCATTAAAGGGACATAACTTTCAAAATTGAGCAATTTAGGGATTTTATACGCCAAAATCCTTAAAATGCAACACCCGTAAATTACAGGATCGAAAAATAATTACCCCATTATTAATTTTATTTATTATATTTTCGAAACACCTCTTAACGTTGGGCTGATTTCTTTGTTACCCAACTTAGTGATGATTTGTATTCAAGACCTCTTTGGTCCCTGAGCTTCGATATCACGTTGAATGATCATTTCACCTAAATGCTTAAGCTTGCAGTGATTGTATCTTGTTTTTCTAATCTAAGATATATTATATTTCACAGGGCCTCGATCCGAGAACGACGGCAAACATGTTCGCCGCCGCACGGTGCACTGGCGAGAAGAAGATCGACGGCGAGGATTGCTTCGTCCTGAAGCTCTGCGCGGACCCGCAAACCCTAAAGTCGAGGAGCGAGGGGCCCGCGGAGATCATAAGGCACGTTCTGTTCGGCTACTTCAGCTCGAGGACGGGCCTACTCGTCCACCTCGAGGACTCGCACCTGACCAGAATCCAGGCCGACGACGGCCAGGACGCGGTCTACTGGGAGACCACCATCGGCTCGTCGCTGTGCGACTATCGGCCCGTCGAGGGCGGGCTCGTGGTGGCCCACTCGGGTCGAACCGCCGTGACCCTGTTCAAGTTCGGAGAGACTTCGTCGAGCCATACGAAGATGAGGATGGAGGAGGTCTGGACCATCGATGAGGTGGCGTTCGACGTCCCGGGGCTCTCGATCGACTGCTTCATCCCGCCCGCTGACGTGGCGTTCGACGGGATGATTTGCGACAAGTTTAGTAGGCATTGTAAGGCCGTATGATGATGGGAAAAAAAATTGTGTATAGAAAATTGTCTATTGAGGAAATAAAACCGTGAACCGTAAAACCTAAATCGAATTCTGGTTTATAATATATGCAATAGCTTTTACTTATCTGATGTAGTTTTTTCTTCGTTTTCTGATTGTCTGAGGGTGATGGTTAAGCGTGATGTGGGTTATAATTGTGCTGGTAATAAAAGCTTGTAATGGTTGGAGCATATGTTTTGTGCGAATGATTTCTGTTTGATTTGTGTCTAAATATTACAGAGTCGCATGTGCATGGTAGGATAGAATTAATTCATCATCATTGCTTTTCTGTGCACGGCACGGCTCTTTGGATGGCTTTTTTTTTTTCCTTCAGTTTATTAATTGCATGCGTAGGAGGAGCTTAATCGGTGGAGATTAAGGGGATACTTTTAAGTTTATATATAATTCCAAAGTCGCTTGTTAATTATTAGTTCGGTTTTTTAAATGATTACGGGTCTTTCTGGACGGTTGAGATCCTCTATTCCACTTTTTTGTATTCCACTCCGTATTCCAACGAACGAAAATCGTTACACCTCCCCCTACAAGTGTTAAAACACACGTAAACAAAAAAAAAAAAACCTCATTATTACGTATTTTTCTATTTTAATATATAATACGATTTTTTCTACTCCATATTAGAAAAATACGTAATAACGAGGTTTTTTTGTTTAAACACTTGTTGTAATGAATTCATAGTTGTAATGATGTTTACGTGTGTTTTAACACTTGTCGGGGGGAGGTGTAACGATTTTCGTTCGTTGGAATACGGAGTGGAATACATAAAGTGGAATAGAGGATCTCAACCGCTTTCCGGAGCGTAAAAAGGCAAGGAAACCATTCGTCTTGTTTATATTTAATTTTTCGGGAATTCCACCCGTATCCCGGCTTTTTAATTAAATAATTAAAAGAAACAATTAATAAAATAAACAACAAAATGAAAACCAATAATAAAATGACATTTCAAGTAACTCGTATTCTAATTATACGAATTACTCTCTTTTCTTTTTTCTTTGTATTTTAACTTATTTTATATTTATTAATTATATAATCCACGAAATCGTAAAATCATCGTTATCTCATGTGATTTACATAATAAAAATCAATAAACGCATCTACTTTATTGTTTGTTTCACGACGATTAAAATAATATGCATATATTATATTGTTCGAATATCAGAAATATTTAATTGTTTTTATAAAGTTAGAAATTCTTACCGTTAAGGCAATATCAATCGAAATATATAAATATATATAATGGATTGAACTATATATTTATTGTGCACCCCATTTTCAGGCAGATGGAGAAACACGCCATCTCCATAATTTAGAAAAAAAAAAAAAGATAAGATACTGTATATATTTTTAATGTGTACCCCTTTTCGATTGATGTTGCCTTAATGATAAGAATTCCTAATTTTATAAAAATAATTAAATATTTCCGATATTCAGAAAATATAATATATGCATATCATTTTAATCGTCGCGAAACAAACAATAAATTAGATGCATTTATGGATTTTTGTTATGTTCACATGAAATAACGATGATTTTATGATTTGGTGGATATAAATACAAAATAAGTTAAATACAAAAAAAAAGAGTAACTCATATAATTAGAATACCAGTTACTAATGTCATATCAGTCCACCGTGGATAAGTAATTCGTATTCTAATTATACTACTGTTTTTAGGAAAATGTCTGTTTTATTAATGTTTTCATTTGATGTTTATTTTATTAATGATTTATTTTTTTAATTATTTAATTAAAAAAGCCCCATGTTTATTTATTTTCATTCAGTTGATTTTTGTGTTTAAGACTTTTCCAACTGGTACCAAAAGTATTTTCAATTTCAGTTGGTACCTTTGTGTTTAAGGCTTTTTCAATTGGTCTCAAAGTGTTTTCAAGGTAGGTACCCCTAACGTATAACGTCGTGAACTTAAAAGGCTATAAAATGCGATTTTTTTAGGTGTAAGAACCGTTTTTGATCATTTCTAGAATTTCATTAGTAATAACGAGGCTTACATTTAGAAAATCTCGTTTTTAGCCATTTAAAATCACGATGTCATACATTAGGGTTATTTACCTTGAACACACAACACGGAGATACCGACTGGAATTTGAAAATACTTCGGGTATCAATTGAAAAAGTTTTAAACACACGAGTACCTACTGGAATTGAAAATAACCTTGGACCCAGGTGAAAAAACTTTAACCACATGGGTATCAAGTGGAAATTATCATTTTTTATAGTTGAATTGTTTAAACACTCGTCCAAGTTTGCATTTTTCTTTTGTTTTCTGTAATATGTTATTTTATATTTATAATTGAAAAACATTATTTTATATAGATTAAATCCACGAGATAGACACTTGTAATTGCCTAATGGGTCAACCCATTGGCTCAATTAAATATGCTTCTATATCAAAGCTTGTTTATTTTCTAAGGGAAGTAAAATATTCAATTTGAAGTCGTTCAACATTCTGGGCCCATTTAATTTTCCAGCCCAAAGAAAAAGGAAAAGAAAAGGAAAAAACGTCAGCGTAATTAATACAACATAAAGTTACTTCCACTCTCCTTTTCATCCGGACAAGGAAATCACTTACAAGTATTCCAACTCTCCAACTTTCTACCATTTGGGAAAATTTGTAGGAAAATTGTGTATATTTACAATATTATGTAACAAGATTATCTTAATCTATTTAAGATTTTTGTATGAATAAATTTAGAAAGCATAACATTTTAAAAAGTGGGGCAAGGCAGGCACTCACTCAACTCTATCCAAAAAACCAATGTAGCTGTACTTTCTACCTTTCAAAATTGTCGTCAACCCCATAAGAATCAACTAGTTAACCCCACCAAAATTTTTTGAATTTTTTTGCTTGCATTGTCATGTTCTTCAATTTCCTCATTTGTTTCGTAAACAAAATCTACGCATTTCGCTGTTCGTTGGCGCGTCTTCGCGCCTAAGTTTCAACAGATGTATGCGGAAATATTGAGTTAAGTTCGTTTACGTCGTTATAACGACAATATCTTAACGACAATATCTTGGTTTTATACTTTATGGCAAGCTATCGTTTGGAAAGAAAAAACGACAATATCTCAACCAAATAACCGCAAAAAAACCGTTAATTTCGGTAAAATTTCGAGTTCCCAAAAGAAACAAAACGACTAAATTTCTAAAAAACCTAGCAATACAGTGTGTGTTCATGTGTGTCTTAATGTATCTTAGTGCTC
Source organism: Craterostigma plantagineum (assembly GCA_027422505.1). Taxonomy (NCBI): domain Eukaryota; kingdom Viridiplantae; phylum Streptophyta; class Magnoliopsida; order Lamiales; family Linderniaceae; genus Craterostigma; species Craterostigma plantagineum. Next base: position 2,874,217 of record JAPQWV010000076.1, read on the forward strand.
ATATATATGACCTCACATACAAGAAATGAAGATAGCTCAAGTAACTTGAAGCATTGCAATAGAGAAAAAAGAAGAAGGATATGAAAGTCCACAACATCTCCCACATAAACAATAACAACACTGAACACACACTAAGAGCAAAGTTTATTATCCGTCAATGTAAGTATCAAAATCCAAGTAAGCGTCAGGTTGAAACTCGGGGAATTCGATGCTTTCTAAACCTTCCATGTTATTAGATTCTGATATTGCAGAAGGATTACTATTATTATTAGCCTCGTCCGTCGGCATCCCATCGCTGGGCACTCCCTCGAATAGGGTTTCCATGTTCATCTCATGCCCTTCGAAGTACTCGAATATGTTGTAAGAATAGGGTTCTATGTCATGGTCAAGAGAAGGAGCAGTAATGAGATCATCAGTTTGAGGATCATTAGCAGCTTGAGAGTCGTCGTCATTAGGGTTTTCTGGGCTGCTGTTGTTAGAAGTCGATGCTTGGCTGAAGTACCTCTCTTTGATGTAATCTTCTAACACAGTCGAGGGTTTTTTGGCTTCGTTTGGAGCATCGTTGTTCTTTTTCTTGGTCTTTCTCTTCGATTTATGCTTTCTTATAGTAGTATTCCAACGGTTTTTTATGGAATTTTCACTTCTTCCTGGGATTTTTCTTGCGATGACTGACCATTTATTACCGAGGGCCTTGTGAGCTTCCACTATCATCTTCTCTTCTTCTTCGGTCCATACCATGTTTTTCTGTGATGAAAATTAAATGAAGTGAAAAGAGACAAAAGTTAAAAAAAGAAAATAATGAAGTGAAATTTGATGAGAGGGCAGTGGGATATTGGTCGAGTGCTGTCCGATATTTCCTAAGGAGATATATGTTCTTACAAGGGAACATCAAAGTTGGTGCCCGAAGCAGATGGCGATTGCTTTGTCGGTTAAAAAGCGATTCTAACACTCACATGAAATGCAACTCTTGGGAAAAAAAATTTCAAACAAGAGAAAGTTATTTTAAAGAAAAAGGAAAAGGAAAATGAAGGAAAAGATGAATTAAGAGAAGACAAAAGATATATAGCCATGAAAGGCCTTGAACTTTGAATGGAATTGATAGGACTTTTTCAGAACACACGGAGGATTGTGAAAACCCTAAAAATCTTGTAATAATCAGACCCCAGTGGTAACAAGAAAAATAACAAAAAGGAAGTAAATTTTTTTTTTTTTTTTTGCAGATTACACCATTAAAGATGTAGACGACCATCATCGCCATGGCCAACTTCTGAAAAAACCTTCCACGAACAAGCAGAAAACAAAATCTCTAGAAGCAGAGAGAGAGAGAGAGAGAGAGAGAGAGAGAGAGAGAGAGAGAGAATGATTAAAATAACCTTTATAGAAGGGCTCAGATGATTTATCCATCGTTCTCGGCACTGTTTCCCAGTTCGTCCTTCCAAGTGCCTAGCTATCTTATACCATTTCCTTGGACCGTATTCGTTCATCAGCTCAACAAACTTTCTGCTCGAAAAGAAAGAAAAAGATGATATAATTCAAAGAGTTAAATAACAGATATACATTTACCTGTCCTCTTCTTCCGTCCATTTGATAAAGACAGCAGAAGACCTTCCACCTTCGTTAATTTTCTCAATCTCATTACAAATGGGCTGGCTCACATCATTACTGCTCAAACCCTCAGTCGAATCATCATTAACAACACCTTCTTCTTGGTGAGTAGTTATCTGATTTTGATCAATGGCTGGCTCAAGAACAACATTATCAGTAGTAAAACTACGGAAACATTCTAGATTTAGGACATCATCAGTTGAGCTGACGAGTGGGCTTAGCTGCTGAGGGAAATTCGTATTAATAATGTTGTCTTCTTGCGAGCTTGTTAAGCTACATACGATGCTTGGTGGTGAACGATGAGGACCATCTTCGAGCTCGGAGTTTTGTTGTGAGAAAGAGTTATTGTTTTCCTTTTCCATGGAAGGAAGAAAGGTGTGTGTGTGTGTTTTTTTTTTCTTGATGGAGAATCAATGAAAAGAAGCTCAAGCCCTTACAAGAAAATGACTACGAAAACCCCAAGTGTTGATAGGCATACGAGGTGTCTTATAGTGAATTCCATGAGTTAACAGCCGTAGATGAGAAATCAATCGAAGGGCTGAGATTTTGAGTTAATTATTGTTTTTTTCTATTAAAAGTGTGGAGAAGAGATAGGGAAATTAGTGTGGGATCACGGCACAGGTTCATTTAATTCGACATTAATGTGTATTCTTTTGCCTTTTTCGAACATTACATTTCTCAACAATTTATTTTCCGAATGTTTCTTTTCTATAGAACACGAAATATATATCTAGCATTTTTATGCCTTTACGTGCCTCCGATAAGTTGCATACAAGTATACGTGATTGATGATCATACAGGATTGGATTTAAGATAAGAAAAGAAGGTGACATATAATTTATTGTTTTATAATAAAAATCATTATGATGGGAAGAAAATGCTAGTCGTTGCTTAACAAGAAAAACAATTAAATGAAAATAAAAGGTATACTCATGAAATTAAACAGCTTCAGATTATTACATAAAATCCCATGAAATAATGACTGTTTATCCGTTTAGCAAGCGCGGGCGGCGGCCCATTTAATTATTATTTGAAGCCCATTTAATTTTCAGGGTCCAAAATTAAATTATCAATTAATAGAGTATTAAACAGTAAAATAACCCGACCGAAAGAGCGAACAATTCGCACCGTGCAAGTCCAATGAAAAGGGTAAACGATTGTCTTCCTTCTGAAACCCGTTTGAGTCCATTTTATCAAATATTTAAATTGGAGTTTAGATGAGAAATTCCTCAAATCCCGAATTCTACGAGCTGTCTTCAGTGACGCATGTGATCGAGCTTCTGATTTTTTGTTTTCCCATTTTGATCGGATTCTCGAAACCCTAAATCACTTTATGATCGGAGGAAAGCTGGGCACCAATGATGACTACTGCAACCACGAGGAGGACTAGTAGCTGTGGCGTGTGTGACAACACCAATCTCGCTTCAATTTGCCCTCACTGCGTCAATTACAGGTCGAAAGTTCTCTCGTTGGACTATATTTCTATATTGCTATCTTACTATTGGCTTGAATTTTGCTTGTTGTTTTTCAGATTGTTTGAGTATAACAGTAGATTGAGATTATTGAAGGGTAAAAGGGACTGGCTCTACGCTAAGCTGACACAAATTCTCGTCGCCAAGGTTTATTCTTTGTTATCTTTTTTATGTTTCGCGACTGATTATTGCAAAACTTCTGATGATTGGTGTTTAATGATAGTATGGTTTCGTGAGCTGACCTAAATGTTCGTTGTGGACTGTTTGCTGCTGTTTGGTGATTTTGTATAAATTTCAGTTTCATGTCAATAAGGATTTTCTGTAATTTTCTTCTCTGATAAGATACGGGACCGATGTGTTTTTTCGGCATCAAGTGATCTTTAGCATAGGTCTTGTTCATGCTGATTCATACATCTCAATCGCTTGTTTCTCTTAGGGTAAGGCTGATGATCAACAAAGTTGGAGGGTGCTTCAAAATGAAAAACTAGAAAGGCTCAGAGACAAGCTTCGGCGTCGTAAGGAACACATTTTACAAGGTTGGTTATTTCTTCATCTGCATGTAATGTTAGCCTATCAAATTTCAGAAACTTTTAACTCTGGAAGTAATTTACTGTTCGTAGAGAAGGCGATGATTGATAAGATATCTCAGGACTTAAAAATAAAGTTCAAGTTGCTTGAATCGGCCAGGAGCACGGTACTTGGAAACCTTTTCCTTAAATCTTGCTTGTTGGGAGCCAATTATATATATACATATATATATATATATATATATATATATATATATGAATATCAGTCATTCTGACTCTTTAAGTTGCTATCAGATTGACGTTAGTGTTAAAGTTAAAGAAACACTTTTTATGTGTTACTGCAGCTGGAGAAGAATCGTGTGGAACAAATTGAAAAATACTATCCAAATTCTATCAGAGAGCAGAATTCAATCTACGTGAGTAATATTGCCCAACGCAGAACCTTTCCGATTTTTCGGCATAGTATTATTTAGGACACGAAGTTGCTTGTTGATATAATTTACATAGCAACTCAACTGCGTACGCAGTTTCTCCATGCCAACTAATTTCGTGGAAATCCTAATGTCAGGTGCAAATTACTAATGAACGTCTTCATAAGCAATCTGTCGTCATAAAGCAGATATGCAAGTTGTTCCCTCAGCGGCGGGTATCCAACAATCTGTCCTTCCCTCCTTTTCTCTCTTTCTCTCTCCTCTCCATCTTGATTAATTATTAGATAGGCAATACATTATAGTAATTTGCAGTGCTCAGCGGCGGTCATCGATTCTTTGTTCAGGTGTTCAGAGAGGAGGATGGGAAAGATGGATATAATAGGCCATATGATACAATTTGCAGTGCACGTTTACCCAGAGGCCTAGATCCTCATTCAGTTCATTCAGATGAACTTGCTGCTTCTTTGGGGTAGCTAACCATCTTTTTTTTTCTCTTAATTTCATGAATTTCGAGTTATTTGATTGATGATGTATGTTGTTTAAATTTTAATTCTTCGCTGGTCTTATTTGTTCATATTACTGTACTTCACTTTTTGAGCTCCTGTGGTTGTTCGTATTTTAGTGATGGATTATTGTATTTTCTGCATCAATGACCTAAAATATGTACTTCTAATATCCAGAATAAGGAAATTTACCAGTAGTTTCATTCTAAGTCAGTGCCCGCTTTTCTACTGGCTTGTTCTTAATAACTGGCTGTTCAACAAAAATACTAGTCGAAAATATATCTCCTGAAGCGGTCTTATGATTTTCTTGTATAGCAAAATGTTAGCCTTTCATAACATGTCACCTGCTATATTTCTTGGGTCTGAATGTTTGATTAATCATGAGTTATCTCTTAGACTTACTCATCAATATTGTGACTGAATCAGGTACATGGTGCAGCTGCTGAATCTTGTTGTTCATGTCGTCGGTGGCCCTGCCCTTCATAACTCAGGTTTTGCGGTATAGCCCAAAGCCTGTTTTGAGACCTATAAATGGCCCCACCCTTTTTGTCGAAGAAGAAATTGATCTTGTCTTTATTATTGTGTTCTATTACTAGGGTTCATGTTCTCGAATATGGCAACGCAATTCGTATTGGGATACTCGTCCAGCTTCCAGAGGGTATGTTTTCTCGAAATTAACTATTGTATGTCTGAACACTTCTGATCTTGTTTCTTTTGTTCGTTAGCGAATATCCACTTTTCATTCCCCGCCAAAAGGTTTGCTCTGCTGGTGCTGAAACTTCATGGTCCGAAAGAAGTTCAAGTAATTTTGGTGTTGCTTCTATGGAATCTGAGAGGAAGCCTCGGTTAGATTCACCTGGAAGTTTCAGCTACTCTTCTGCTTCTCCACATTCAATTGAAATACACAAGGATTTGCAGAAAGGCATATCCCTCCTGAAGAAGAGCGTGGCATGCATTACTGCGTACTGTTATAACTCGTTATCGTTAGAGCTTCCTCAGGAAACCTCAACCTTTGAGGCATTTGCAAGATTGTTGGCCACTCTATCTTCTTCCAAGGAACTTCGTGCTGTTTTATCATTGAGAGCTGGATCGTCAAGGTATGTAAGGTTCACCATATATTCTTAGGTTAGCAGAACTGTTTTATTTGAAAACCAACCTCTTTTAAATGCATATTTGTGACTTGAAACATGGAGTGGCTTACATATGTTGATTAATTACTGTTTTGCAGTAGTGAATTTCTAAAATTTGTTGCTTTTATATGTTTGTTCAGTCTTCATACTGCTGCTCGCCAATTTCAATTTTCAGGCCTTCAAGGACAGTTCAACTCAATAAGTCTGTGTGGGGTTCAGAATCAGATAACTCATCGAGCACTCTAACCGAGAGCGCACATGGACTGCCTATAATGGTAAAAGCCTGATAGTTACATCTTTCCCTTGGTTATCTTCTACATCATTATGCATAATCCGCGCAATATACTTAAAAATTTGCCTTTCATTTCATTTAAGCAGAGAAACATGTTTGATAACAATCTTCAGAGCTCTGTTGCCAGTTATCTCGATCCTAACGAATTCTATGACGTGGGAAAGCATGAGAACCTAACCGAAGGATGGGATCTTGTCGAGCATCCCACTTATCCTCCTCCTCCATCGCAAACTGAAGACGTCGAGCATTGGACTCGTGCTATGATCATTGACGCGAATAAGAAATAAATCAATCAAACTTTGTAAGCCAACATTTCTTCTTCCTTTTTTTTTTGTCTGCTTTGGTGGCTTCAAGTTACTGTAAAATCTGAATACTGAAGCTGATGATGATCTTGCTTGATTATTGTGCTGTGCAGCGATTGGCATATGCTCATCACCAAGCTCCCATTGTAAATAAGCTTTCAAGGTTAATTTGCCCAACCTTTTGAATGTAAATAAGCCAAAATGGATGGAAAAGTATGAATTTGAATGAATTTTCGTCTTAATATGTATATGCTTACTATTTGATTATTTGTTTATCATGATATTTTATTAATTTATGTAGTAAAACGAGAATTCGTAGCTTTGAATTATTGAACAATGGCATCAATTTAGATTATTCAAATCGCACTTCATATACAGGTGAATAATGCACTAGCTCACCAGCATTCATATTGTCCATTTCGTATATTATTTATACACTCTAATCTCAAGAACAAAAGCCTTATACTAAGATTCCAACGTAACACTTCCTTTAAATATTACGAATAATTTATGTACATAAATCACTTGCTTAGTGCCGGTAACATTTTTTAATGTATTATTTATCCAAAATATGCCCGTAGTCAGTAGTCACATGGTAGTGTGGTTTTGATTTTTTGTCATATAAAACTGACAATTTAAAATAGTAGTTGTTCGTTCATACGAAATAATGTGTGTCTTTTCTTCAATAAAGATTTGATATTTATACAATAAATGTCAACAGACTATGGATGGGGCGAGCGGTGGAGGAGGAATCTGATTTCAGTTTGTTACATTTACAGCTACAATCATAAATGATAAATTATTAATTTGATATGCTTTTAATGAAAGTTAATAAATACCTGTTTCAAATTTCAATTTTCAAACTGTAATCTTTAATTTCATGCGTACCTTTGGCCATTATAGTTTACATTCCTTACACCATCGGTACTGGTGAAAATATGTATATATATGTATATGTATCGTTGAATCCTTATGAGGCACCTGTTGATGTGGCTCTGATTCGTGCCATTCAATATCCCACGTCGGCATCTAAGGTTATGCCGTCTTAATTAACACATTATAGGTGCCATTAATCAACATTTCGGATGCTGATGTGGCATATTGACACCTTAGATAACATTTTACGTGACAATTAAATATATCGTGTCAATATGCCACATCATCATCCGAAATGTCAATTTATATACACATAATTTTAACTAAAAACCATTTTCACACACACACACACACAGGATATTCGTAGTATGTTCATTCCTACATTGCAAAGTTGTGTTATTATACCTATTTCGCAATATCCATCAACATTCTTTATGAGTCTTTCGACTTAGTCTCAAACTATTTAATACTAAACGAAGAAGTAACTTATTATGTGTGCGTGTAACTATTAACTTGAAGTATACGAAATTAAGGATTGTAGTATAGTCAAACACGGCATATATCAAAGAATAATGTTACCCACCCAAAATATATAAATATATATTCCTACCATTGATTCCCATGTCCTATGGTTGAATATTTTGGCCAATAAAGAATATAGTATTTTGTTTGACGATATATAGATATAATTGATACTCTTAGCACTTGTTATATATATGTATGAATATTTTCGGTTAAGTACCCCGTCATTGTTGAGAATCTATCATCATAAGATTGAAGCGATCCAACTTAGCCTATGAATAAGGGAGAGCTGTAAGAAATACTATTATGTTTAACATGTACATCAAATATATTTTCTCTCTCTTCCAAAAACATTTATATTTTATCTTTTGAACATTTTATATTATTAAAGTTATTTAAACAATATAAACTTAAAATAAGGATGAAATTTTAATAAACTAAAACATTAATGATAAAATGGTAAAAATACTCAACAGACTAATTGACAGTTTTTAAACGTGAAAGCTCTTTTATACACAAGGGTATAGATGCAATATATTGATAAAATCGATTTTTTAATTATCCCGCAAATTCCAAAATCCCAAATCTAATGATAGATTATGACAAATCTCTCAATTTAAATAATATTCTCACCCAAATGCAATAGTCTCCATGTGAATTGTGAAGTATGGACACCTTTTTCCCAACCGATCCAAATCTATTCCTCACCGTTTTTGTCTCACACACCGTCTAATGATGATAAGAATAATTAAATAATAATAGATAAATAAGTCAACAGTCACAGGCAATCTTTTGAATAAAGATAGATTGTAATAATAATCAAGATTACAGTAATAATTCACATTATCTCGAAGGGTATATGCGTAAATTGAGAATCCCCTTCCCACCCCAAACGTTTAAATGCAAAGCTGTCTTGAGAGTGACCTTCAACAGTCATTATATGAGCGCTTTTACTCTCTCTCTCTCTCCATTTTCTTCTTTTACCCAAATCGGCCCACACACTTCACACTCTGAATAAGACAAAGATTGCATTTTGAGGGGGAGAGAGTTCAGATTTCACTAAGTAGCGAAAAAAGTTGGGATAGAAAACAAAATAAGTTTTACTGTTGAGTGGTGGCGCCAAAAGGGGAGAGATTATGCTAACTTAATTGTATTTATATTCCTAATTGTCAGCTGAGAAAGATTCTGCTTGAGTCTCTTTTCATCAATCTTGTTTTAGTTAGAGAGATGCAGTTTAGTATTTTGGTACATTTTGCTTGGTGACCCAGTTTTCTTTTCGGTTACATTTTGGTGACTTTATCTGGAGCAAAAGCTGTCTGCTTTTGATTTTTCTTTTTTGGGTTTTGTTAATTTTTGAGCTATTCGTTAGATCTGAGTTAAAAAGGATTGTGGGTTCTCCTTATGCTATGTGCTAGTAGCTTCCCAGCTTTCGGCTGTTGTGTCTTTCTTGGAGGGAGAAATCGACAAAATAATATGTACTCTTCTATTCTTTAATTTAGTCGAGTGAAGATTTCGGAAGTAGAGCGTTTGGAGCGAAATGGGCTGTTTTTCTTGCATAAGGTCTTCGGAAAAGGATGTGGGAGATTGTGAAGAGAAAGCAAGATCTGTTCATTTGTCAGGTGTAATATAATCTTTAACATCTGCTGTTTTCTGTGTTCACTTGCTGACATTCTTTATTCTTACATTCTCTTTTCATACATGCTTGGGTGTATTATCTGATCTAATATAACATGTTTCAATCTCCGTACGATGAGCAGTTTCTTTTAAGCGAAGGGCAAATGCAGATTGCACTGGTAAGAATCGATGGTTAAGCGTAATTACTCATTGATGAATGACTTCTGTGGCTGTTGATGTGTTAATAAACACATTTCTGAGTCCTTGTACAGATAATGGAAAGAAGGGCATTGGTTCCTTTAGAGCGAAAAACAAAGAAATCAGCTCCCGAAAGGCCAACGTTGCTCGAAGCTTTACTTTCAGAGAGCTCGCCATGGCCACGAAAAATTTCAGGGAAGCTAATTTGATAGGCGAAGGCGGCTTCGGTAGCGTCTATAAAGGCCGCCTTGAATCTGGCTCGGTAATATTCGAAAACTTTTTTCCAGCATTTTCGTCACATTAATCCTCAGACCAAACAGAATCTTAGAGACCCGTAAAATAATATCATTCAAACTCGTTAAAGATTGAACTTTTATTGCCAAATTTCGTTCATTTGGCAAGGTTCTCTACCAAATTTTTCGTCGCTTAGAGACCCATAAAAAATATCATTCAAACTCGTTACAGATTGGATTTTCATTGCCAAATTTCATACTTCCATTCATTTGGCAAGGTTTTCAACCAAATTTTTCGTCTCTTAGGGGCCCATAAAAAATATCATTCAAAATTGTTGAAGATCGAAATTTTATTGCCAAATTTCATATTTTCATTCATTTGGCAAGATTTTCTACCGAATTTTTCATCGCTTAGGGACCCATAAAAAAGTATCATTCAAACTCGTTAAAGATTGGATTTTTATTGTGCTTCAGATCGTAGCCGTGAAGCAACTCAACATAGAAGGGCTCCAAGGAAATCAAGAATTCATAGTCGAAGTTCTAATGCTAAGCCTTCTCCACCATCCAAACCTCGTCAACTTAATCGGTTACTGCACGGACGGCGACCAAAGGCTCCTCGTCTATGAATTCATGTCCATGGGCAGCTTGGACAACCATTTGTTCGGTAAAAAATATCACCTCAAATAAAAGATGGATTGTACTAACTAGTTAAGATCACGGTAGTAATATTATTATTTCGCATTATATTCAGACGTCGAGCCCGACAAGAAACCGCTGAGCTGGCACACGAGGCTGAAGATTGCAGTTGGGGCAGCCCGCGGGCTCGAATACCTTCACTGCACGGCGAACCCGCCCGTCATATACCGTGACTTGAAATCTTCGAACATATTGTTGGACGATGAGTTCAATGTAAAGCTGTCGGATTTCGGGCTGGCCAAGCTGGGGCCCGTTGGGGACAACACTCATGTCTCGACCCGAGTGATGGGAACGTATGGATATTGCGCACCTGAGTATGCCATGAGCGGGAAATTGACGTTAAAGTCTGATATTTATAGCTTCGGCGTCGTTTTGTTGGAGCTCATTACGGGGCGAAAGGCGATCGACTGCAATAGGATTGGGGAGCAAAACTTGGTTGTTTGGGTGAGTTCAGTTTAAACTCATGATCATCTTAAGCTTTCTCTCTTTTTTTTTTTTTTTTTTTTTTTTTTTTTTTTTCCTGTTGGTCATTTAGGGTAAGTTGAAACCTCGTTTGATTCAGTGCGATTTCACGAGAGATTTGAAGCTTTTTAATTGACATTCGTTTTGGCTTTTAATTTTTTTTTAATTCTGTATATTTGGGGCATGGCATTTTAAGGACGCCTTAAATAGGAGGCGACGATTTTCGGATGATATGTTTCGAAGCTGCGACAGTTTGAGGACGAATAAACTAACTGTCACAATTGTAGGACACTGAGTTTCGATACTGAAGCAATACAAGGACAATTAACGCCAGATTTTTGAAACTGTTGTCCTCGAACTGCTTCAATTTTGAAACTCACCGTCTTAAAATTACAGTTTAAATTTGGTGTCCTCAAACTGCTTCAATTTGGTACCGTATTGTCCTCAAATTGCAACCATCTAATCTAAGGCTTTCCTATAAGCCACCACCCCTAACATACAGGGGAAAAAAAAATTAAGCCTATTCGTTTCGTCTTTTTTTTGTTGATTTTCGATATCGCCATAGAGGGTCAATGACAGGTCATTTACATTCAGTTCGAAATTTAGAGAGTTATTTTCGCCCGATGAACCTAAGTGTTGGTTCTTTTGATTGATATTCGCCCGAAGATTTTACGACCGACTTTTTTTTTTTAATTTCTCGTTTTGCAGACGCGTCCTTTTCTGAAGGACCGTAGGAAATTCGTGCAAATAGTCGACCCTTTGCTCGAAGGGCGATTCTCGGCCCGAAGCCTTCACCACGCCATCGCCATAGCCGCAATGTGTCTCCAGGAACAGGCGAGCTTTCGCCCGATAATTAGCGACATTGTTATGGCGCTCGAATACTTGGCCTCTCAGGCAGAGGACGCATCTCACAGCGGAAGGTCTCACTTTCGCACTTCGTCTTCGCCTTCTCAGCTCGACGGCAGCAACAATCACAAGGTCGATGATGTAAGGAAACAAGACATTCAAAACGTGTCTAGATGATGACGTGTACGAAAGTTTTTTTCTGTTGCTGGCCTGGAAAACAGAACTAAGTTGAAGCGATATTGTCTTTCTCTAACATAAAGAAGTGGAACCTCTTTTTTTTTCTTTTTTTTAGGTTGAGTTTTTTCTTTATTTCGCCTTCTTCGGTATGTGCATGTATTTGATTTGAGGGGAGGGGAAAAGTATGATATTTAATTTTTATTTTTGTATAAATTGGCAGTGCTCGTTTTGCAAGTATTCGAGCGCCATAACAATGTCTCTATAACCTTCACATAAACTTGATAAATTTCCCTTTTAATCTCCTAATAATCGGTCGCCAACCTTGAATTCTGTGTTCATTGTCGGTTTCTTCTCTTCGTATTTTTTGCTTAGCACAGTACAAGTACTCGACTTCAGTGACAGTCAACGCAAATACGAATACAATGAGATTACGTCCCTAATAATCCACGAAGGGTTACATTAGAATTACACGGTAAAAACATGTTGAAAGACACATTACAATATCATCCAAATCATAAATCACCAACGTCTTTAAACTCGAGAAACGAACACCTTGTCGATAGAATATGGCGTGGCACTCCACTATACATTGACCGTCGCAGGGCGGCAATGGAAATAACTTTACTCACCGGAAATTACAGTGCAGCCTAATTCCTTGGCAGCTACGTCGACGAACTGAGTAGACAGACCAGTCGAAACACGGCTGTGAGCCTCCCACGTCAGACATTTCTCGATGTTCGCTAGCCAATTGTTGGTGTCTAAGTTATTCAGATACTTATCGTAAGACGGCGTAAGAATGCCATTCACATCCCCGTCCGAGGGCGGTTTGAATCTCGACGATTTTACCGAGCCAGCGTGGAGGATGGCTCGTAGGACGGACGTGCTTAGGGCTCGCACGTGCGCGCTGGGATGAGACACGCACCGAACTGTGGCCGGCAGGCGACACTTGGAAAAGAAGAAAAAAAAAATCATAAGCGGTTTTGCTTTAGTTGGAGTTGGTAATGATATTGGGAGGTAATAACATAAGATATGACGTCAGGAGTTTTCAACTCAAACCTCATAAGGTAGGAAAACGGAGAAAATGAACAAAAGTTGCATACCTTCAATAGGTTGAGAAGGCCATCAGCGACTGTCAACCCTGATTCTCCCCGTTCAAGAATTGGTTGGACTGCCCGAGCCGTCACCTCCAATAACTTCAAAACATAACGAACAGACATACGATAGTCACATAAGGAAATATCGTACGCAGATGTATTAGTATTAGGTAGGCTAAGTACCTCCAACTGTGGTAGAGTGCAGGCTTCTCCATCGACGAGCATGCCATCGGTTGCACGCAGGAGCACATCGGATGCACTTGACAGAATCACCAAAGACTCTGAAGCCTCGTGATTTCTCATCAGCTCGACTATCACTTTCACGATTCTCTGGTTGATTCTCCACATTTTCTGTCCAAGGTCGTCGTCCTTGGCTATCCATGGCTGTAATTCTCTCTCCGCCTGACAAACAGCAAGCATAAGCCAAATAAAAATAGGAACAATGTCTCAGATGTGTTGCATCGAATGCAACATACAACACCAATCAATTTCATTCCACAAGCAACTTCTAAATACAAGCTATATTACGTGAACTTCAGTGGGTGGTACAGACTTTATTCGTGAAATTGGAGTGAAGGCTATTGGTAGATATTATATTTTCTGCAAGGAGAGTAACTACAGATAACAACTGGTGCCTATGTTCACAAAAGAAACCAAAGCTGGACCTGAAGAACAACTGCGGTAGCAGCCTTAGCAGGTGATGCTGATACTACATTGCAGAGAGCAGCAACCACCTGAATAATAAAACAGAATCAGACTCTCTTAAAATAAGAATTTCATTTGGTGGTCGTTGATCGCGAGAATTCTTTCACTCATTCTATAGCTGTCTATTGACAGCAAACTTTGATACATGAAACAGTTTACCTGTCTCCATCCTTGCTGGGCAGACGTACTCTCAGCACTAGGCTGAGTTTCAGGTGATGCGATCAATTTGTGCCAGAGCAGCGAGACAACAGAGATACAAAGTTCTTGTTTTTCTTTAAGGACAGACCTCAAGAGAACCTGCGCATTGCAACTGAAACCTATATGTCGATCCATCGTGAGAAAGTTGGCCAAATCAGAAGCGTCAATTGAGCAACTCGCAACTCCTTTACCAACGCCACATCTTTCACCGTCGCTAGCATCGCGCTTCTCATACTTGATCACTTCAGAACAATACAACTTTTGAGATGCAGATGAAGACAACTGATCTCCTTCAAAGTGGCGACAGCTGGCACAATCGGCGGGAATTTTACCATGAAAACACGAAGGCACTTCCTTCTGCAACGGCGACTGTAAAAGGTGAGCCTCAAGAGGTTCTGCTTTGTTAACGATAGATTCAACAACTTTGCCGTGGATGTCAATCAGGTTGAAAAGGGACGACGCCCTAGAGTGAATTTCACCATCCCATTTGCATCTCGTCAGCGTAGAAAGAGCTCGAATGCAAGCTTTCGAACGTCTGAATAGATCAGAAACATGTGCAGCAACCATAGCAGCTGCCACTATCTCGTTTGAACTGTAACTCCACGATGTGCCAATAGAAGACGGTTTAAGAGAAAAAAGGGATTCCAGAATCACTAGTATCCGGCGGGTATGATAAACAGCCGACTCAACACTGTTTCGCAGTTCCATGGATGGATTGTTTGCTTTCGAAAAATTATCTATGTCGCTAGACGCAGTAGTTTTCAAGCTTTTACTTCCTTTGGAGATCAAGGGGAAGAGCTGAAGCTCGCACGATAGAGCACAAACAGCAGCAATAACGTAAGAATCAAATGCTGCAACAGACCCCTGTTTCTTCCCCTCTTTTCTAATAGAGCCCTTATGCTGTTTTCCGTTAGCTTCTTGTGCATCTTCAGATATCACAGAGCCAGAATCTTCACTTTTAGATCGTTTGTTGCCATTAGAGTGTGCCTCGTGGCTAATACAGACGGTTAACACCACAAAGAGAAGACGAGCAGCAAGCTCAACTGAGGCACATGACTCTAAGAATAATGAGTGGACCATCGTTCGAAGCTCCGCGACAGCGAGATTCTTGGACGCTGACCCGAAAACGTATCTTGTTTTCCTAATTTGTTCCCTTGAGGACTCTGGAGGAAACGTCCTTTGGAGAATTGCTTCCACAGTTGCAACAAATATCTTCATCAGACAGGTTTCTGATGGGCTCCCACGAGGGAGATATTCTAGTACTTTAAGAAGAGGAATGTACAAGTTCCACGACAATATTGGAGGCTGAACTGGTGTTGCAACAACAATTTCGGGAAGATCGACAGCAGAAGAACTCAGGGGAATTAAACCATAAGCAGCTTCCCATATTGTGCATATCCGCCATTCTACCTCTGGCCCGTGTGCACAAAGCATAGATGCAATCCCTTGGGCAGTAGCTTCGACAGTGGCTTCCTCAGGAGCCAATACCTTATGTTGGTAAAAAGATAATCATTGACAAAGTATATCTGATAATGGACCTAATGATTGATGAATAACATAAAGCAGAGAAGCTATTTTCAGACAGCAGATGATGTACCTGTTTTTCTTCGAATGAACTATAACTGCTGAGATGTCCATGCTGAACATCGATGCCATCAACTTGTTGCAGAGGAGGAAAAAGCAGAGCTGGTTGAGAAAGTATACGAAAAAGTAATGCAGCTGCAGCATCTGCAGCTATTCCTGCCCTCATAGACATAGCAACCCCAATCGCACGCAAGAAATGCAAGTGCATCCAGTTCCTAGGGAGCTTCACCGGTATAACAAACTAAAAGTCAAACTAAAAGGAAAATACCAGACCGTATGCAACACTTTTCCAATCAGTCTTATAAATAAAACTTGTAACCTACTAAAATCCAAGTAAAACATTACTGAGAGAAAATCTGAAACAACAGAAATATGAATTAAAGAAACCAAATACTAAATGCAACACCTAATTCTTATGATTGTTTATTCATTTTATTCACTTCAACTTAGCAATTGGTTTTTTATTTCTATTTAGACAAGAGAAAATAACTGTAACAAACAAACCTACCCTCATGCCCGTGGCATAGTCCTCTGCCGCTCGAAGGAGTTCCACCAGTTGAACCGCAGCATCTAATGCATCAGGGGCCCACGATGGTGGAGCTTCTAGCAGTCCGAGAAGCAGTCTTTGCGTGGCACTCGGGCTTGCAATTGCATAATATCTATTCCAGAAAAAAGAAACCTTAACAAAGCCACTGAATTACCAATGGAACTTCCTAAAAACAATTATCAGAAACAGACCGGTGAAAGAGGCGTGCATAGGGCTCGAGAGCTGGTAGACCGGCAACTAGATGCTCATCCATAGGCGTGGTCGGTGGTGGAAGAAGAAGAGCAGGCACCGCAGCAGCTGTCAAGGTAGCGGTTTCATAGCGAGATACTTCTTCATCACAAACGCTTAGTATAACTCCGGCACCGTTAGCAACAGCCCACCGTGGAGTTGATAGCATGAGCTGAGGATGCTTTCCAGATCCACGGGAAGAAGCTGAAATTAGATAATGGATTAATTCTTCGTAATGTTTTTTTTTCTCGACCATAGCATGAGATGCAAGTAGTTTGATGAATTTTTGTCACAAATAAAGACCTGACACAAACTGGATGAAGGTAAAAGAAGTAAGCTCAAATTTTTCGAGCGTACAAGACTAATCAAGGAGAACAATCTGCTAGTCCGAGTTGAGATTGGTGATGCTTGTTGGAATTGCAGTAAAATGAACAAGGCTCTTTCCCAGAACAGTTAGACACCAGTAAAAATATTTGTTAGCTGACGAACGCTAGCAAAAATCATCCAAGTTAACCATGACAGTTAAAAAGGTTATGCCATGTGATACTTGTATATTACTAACTCAATAAGTAATCCAGGATCACCAGATGATCATCCCCACGAGCTCCAAAACATTGGTCAAAGTTAAATAAGGAAGGCAAATAACATGCTTCATATACGTGTGTTTGTGTATAACATAGAGGTATTGTGCAACACAAAACATCATGTCATTGTCGTAGCATCAGCTAACCATGTCCTTGGGCATTACCGTAAAGACCACTGATGTATTTTGAAACCATTTTCGACGAGTACACATCATGAAAAATATATTACGTGCAAACAACTCAACTGACCAATAGAAGGTGGTTTCAGCTCCCCAGCTGCATATCTTCCCATGACTCCACCACACCTACATCATTAGATAGTGGGAAAGTATTTTTTTGACATATAAATATTAAAGAAAGTAGATAACATTTTAACTAAGGCTGCATTCAGGATTGCAAAGTACAGCATCACTTACCAGCGGAAATAGTCACTTCTAATACCAAGAGGTGCTGCGAGTAAAATATCAGTTATCCAGGGAGACAATGGCCTTTGTGTTTTCCTCTCTTGCTGTGCAGGAATTACAGAAGGTTCACCATCTGTTGGCTTACTAGTTGATGCTTGATCACTGCTCCTTTTACCTAATTCACTTCCCTTCCGCTCCGTCTTATAGATTGGTCTATTATAGTGTGTCAAAATTCTTAAAATCTCTCCACATGCTAGGGCCCATTGTTCAGAGTATTCATTCTGCAATTGAAAATAACTACCACTTTCAATGCCAATCCATGACACTAATGCACAAAGAATATGAAATGATAAAGAGGCTTATAACCTCGCTCTTCGGGCAAACCAGTGAGATGAAAGAGGCAAATGGAGGACCAACTTTATCATACTCTAGTGTGCCATCGATAATACATGAAATAATGGGAAGAATTACAGAATGGCCATGCTCCGGATGGTGAAGAACAAACGTAGCTGGAAAATGATGAAAAAATATGTCATTTTGCAAAGTAGTTAACTTTGAATGGAACAAGGTAGTTCAATTAAATTATTATCCAGCATGATACCCAAAACATCATCAAAAAGTCTGTTTTCCTTGGAAGGATAGCGAATCCGAATTAGCTGCAAGCCAGAACATGTAGTTGGTTAGATAGTATATGCATTGCATGAATCAAAACCAGAAGTTCAAGAGAAACATTACAAAATCCTTCCAAAATATCCAAGAATTGTTGTTAGGAGCAACAGAAACAGGACACATGAAATACCTCAGCTATATCATCTGGAAATTCTTCCGACGTGAATTGGCCGAAATATTCAACATAAGCAGTAACTTGAGCCTGATGAAGAGAGCAAAGATTAATTAAAGAATATGAAAAATCTGAAACTGATAGTCCTACAACAGATATACAAGAAAAAGGTTTCCATCCAAGAGTCTTCAGTATAAACATGTAGAGCAAAAGGTATTTGCGTAAATAAAAATCAAGCCAAAACCATACTGAAAAAGCGCAAATGGAGAAATAATAGAGCATCGGGAAACTACTACCTACAAACGAAAAGAACTTCTGATTTCTGATATTATTTAAATCATGCTTAAGATGATTAAACTAGAAATGTTACAATTATATGTGTATTATATTTTAGTAAATATAGTATAGTTATGCTAAACTCAATAAAGAAGACATGATTTTGACACTAAATTTGATTATTCAAAACGTTCAGGAAATGAAAGGAGAGTGCAGATAAAAACCGTGTCACGTGTGCCATAGCTAACCACACAAAGATGCAATGTTTGACTTCAAACTTGCTGAGAACGATCAGCAACATTATAAACAGAAATTTATAATAATTTGTCAAGAGAACATGCGCACCTTCCGTTGTTCTGTATCCAGAGGAGGAGGCCAAAACAATGATGAAAACTGCAAACTGTCTATCCATCTTTCACTTGATGTTTCCATGATGACTTGTCCCTTAAACACAAGGTTGTTACTTGTTAATAAATACTGCTCTGAATTTCCATGAATGCTTCTACCAGTCCAGTATCCAGAGATTATAATTCAGCATACTTGAAGCCAAACAGAATCGTAGTTCGGTCAGGCAATTCAATGATGCACCCGTCTACTAAATGAAAACTGCAATCAATTTTTGCAAACATCAGATAATTGAATCCAAGACTAGAAACTCTTCCGCAGAACTGCAAGACATTGACATGAATTATCCAGTGACAACCCTCTTTAAAATTTTAAATGTATTTGATTGCCTGGATAATAGAATCAGCTTAAATTGATGAAAGTTTAGCTAAACATAACCTAAATGGTGGAGAAAAGGCCAAGACAATACCAGCTTCTGTTAAAAGAAGGAGATAAACTGAGAATCACACTACCGCACAAGCTGATAAATAGTTTTTCTAGCTCTACAAATAAACATAACGAAGAACAAAACAAAAACTTCTTTATTATCATTGATATGATAACACCGCTCTGCGTTGATCCATCACGGCAACAAGACACATATCGGTAGATCAGTAATCAACTCCACAAGAATTAGCAAGAAACTACGCTCATGTATAACAGATCGTATTCGAATCAAGAATCACGTGACCGAAGACAGTTATCAGCACAGTACATCGACGTCGTATAGATGCAGACACGGATAAATCTCAGCTGACAGTCAGTCCTCACTACGAGTTAAAAAGCCTTATTTCTCCAACAAAATCAAATCACAAAACACATACTAAGCTTTAAGCTAGCTCCTTTCTTTGTTTGCTTTTGAGAAACTATCGAGAAACACATCGTGTAAGATATATACAAACACACATACATCATAATCACGCAGAAAATAGGAAATCGCACATAAAACAAAATAATTAAAAGCAGTACCTGACCTCAGTTCAGATGATAAACTGAAAATAGTAAGGATAATTAGCAGGTAACACCGCGGGATAAACACGCCTGGTAGTATGGAGAAGGATTATAGAGAGAGAGAGAGAGAGAGAGAGATGAGGAGAAGGAAAAAAATTGAAGTTGGTAAATTATGAGTATTTTTTTAGAAAGAGAAAGGAAGAATGTGCGAAGATATCTTTAGATGGATGCTCGAGCTGTGCTGAAGTGGCGATGATATTTTCTCATGCGTATCTAAGCCGTGTGGCATGGCTTAGGCATGGTAAAGCGAAAATTATAAAATGGAGCACTAATATGCTAATTTCTTATTTTGTATCATTATCTTTGCCAATTATAAAACTAAATTACTAAATATGTTTATAGTAACAATTGGATCACTTACCTCTTTTTCTTATTATATACATACTTAGTGACTACTTAGTTGCATAGTTTTGTTACTATATATATACTTAGTGACGTAGTTTGTAACTAATGATCCAATTTTGTTACTATAAAATCCATAATGACTTAATTTTTATAACTGACAAACATAGTGACCCGAAATTAAAAAAATGAAATACTTAATGATCCATTTTCATAATTTGCCATCATCATCGTCACCACCATTCAATATTCATGGCCACAGATCGGTGTCGCCTATTAATGGTCAGCTTGTTTGAAATTGAATAGTTTAATATTTGTGTTAAATTAAGATGCAATTCTACTCCCTAAAGTTTCCTTGAATATTGAAAGAGTTGCGTTTTATATTATTCCGAACTTTTGACGTATTTTGTTCATCCAATGGGTATTGAACGCATGTAGTGATATGCTAATATAGTCGGTGGAGCTTGCACCATTAATTAGCAACTAATTAAGTGCGGACATAGTGATAATGAATTAAATAAAAAAAAAAAGGGAACTTTTATTCGGGCAGGGCAGCACATGACCGCATTGCCCTCGGGCATCAGATTCGCAACGAAAAGCCAAATCAGTGGCTGAAAATGAAACTACGCAAACGATCGAACGGTCACGCAGACGAATCACAAAAATATCTCAGCACTGTGCTAGATATTTTGTATCCCTAGTCCAATAACACAGCGTCATTTGATATTTGGTCTACATCTATCTCTCCACAATAAAATATTCGAAGATAAAGTCAGCTACGTGGCTCAATTATAATCAAGATTTTTATATTTTCCCAATTGTTCCATGACCATGACATGCCACTTACCATGTCATGCGAGTCTAACATTAACATATACGGTGCGCGTGAGCGCGTGGACCTTCCGTAATGTTCGTTCGTAGTTATCAGTTATCACTATTGCATTTTCACCCAATCATAGTTCGACACCTGTCAGCAATTGATAGGAACTCCATGAGAGGCGTAGATTTGCGAAGCACAAGGCCGGACTTCTCAGCTACATCCAGCGATTTCGATCTCCTTTCTCCGCCGATCTTCCAATCGAAGCGGTGGATGAGATTCGCCACCATGAGATGAACCACCGCGTGAGCCAGAGGCAGGCCGGGGCACATCCTTCTCCCCGAGCTCTAAACGGTATGAGCTCGAAATCCTTGCCTCTTGTATTCTATTACTCTCCATGAATCTCTCAGGCGCGAACGTCTCTGCATTCGCCCAAACCCTAGGGTCTCGACCGATGCCCATACGTTGAAGAGTATGCTCGCGCCTCTCGGAATCGTAAATCCGTCGATTTCAACGTCGAATTCCGCCCTGTGCGGCACTAGAAATGGTCTCGGCGGATGGATCCTCGGAGTCTCCTTTACCACGGCGTTTAGGTAAACGAGCCTTGGGAAGTCCGATTCTTCGACGTGCTTATCGTTTGTTACCATCACGGTCGCCAGCTCGTCCTTGGCCTTCGACATGACGTCAGGATTGCGTAGTAACTCAGTCATTGTCCATTCAACTACAGCTGCTGTAGAATCAACCCCTGCCATGACCAAGTCCTATAGCAGAATGAAGGCTCTGAAAATCGCTTGTGGCAAAGGAGAGTGTCTAAAAAGGGAAAACATAAAGACATCACTCACCACCAGAATTCTTCTTGGGCGACGACGAAAGCGTATTACCTATCACGTCATCAAAGATCATAAAGAACTTCTCAAAATACTCACCGCTCCTACACCGAATACCCTGAGGATCAAACCATCTGAGAATCGGAAGATAGTCCGAAAAAATATTCACAGCGTCCACAGTCCTAGTCAGCCTGCTAACTTCATGAAACGAGTCTGAATGATGATCAGCAAAGGCCAAGGAGGAAAACAGAGTATTGCTCATGTATTCAGCGTCGTCACATACGTCACTTCTATATCCACGGCCTGGCTACTATCGCAGCAATGGTTCAAATGCTCATTCATTTGGCTAACCTTCTCCATTCGAAGCGGCTCGGTGGAAACGAGCCGTGCAGTAGAAAACATCTCCCCTCTGCATACTTTGCGGAACTTGCGCCATCTCTCTCCAATCGTCTGACCCAGGCTAAGGACCACTCGGGGTGGTCGAGGGCTCGTATTGATTCGGGCACGAACTGGCCCGGTCGTGCCTCTGTAGAACTTCTCTAGCTAGTGGGGGAGATGATACGACGATTGTGTGCTGAAACCCAAGCTTTAGGTGCATCAGAGGGCTGTAAGTCTCTGAGAGTTTGGCCAGAGATCGATGAGGGTTTTGGCCGAGGTGGAGAAGGTTGCCTATGTATGATGGGCAGTGGAGTGGGTAAGGCCCTGGGGGAAACTTTATTCGATGAAGATGGTGAATTCTTGAGCCATCTTCGTTTCGTTAAGAATACTGCTACGAGCAGAAGGGATGAGCCAGGGTACTCCAAGACTCATTTTCTTTTTTCTTTTGTCTATTTTTATTGATTTTGTTTTTTGGATGAATTCAATTCCCAGCAATTTATAGACACGTGGATGAACGAACTATGGATTTGTTGTCTGCGTTTCTTCGATCCTCTGTTTCTTGCGTGGATTCTGGTAATTATAGAGAGTACGCATGAAACATCGAAACATTTGCTGAGAACGTGCCTTTTGTTTGTTTTTTTTTTTCATCGCCTTTTGAGCTGCGCAATGACTAGATACTAACAGCAATAAAGACGTGTAAACTATATCTAATGCTTGATGACTGCGAACTGTACATAATGCTAACAGATGATTCCCAAGTCGACATAAACAACAAAAGTCAAAGTGTTCAATAAAATCGAACCATTCTATGTCGAGATATCGATGCCTACCCTGGGACGAACGCGATCATCGTACGTTATACAAAGAAATGTCGAATAATTGAAGTGAAGTCGAACCATTTTGCAAGACCAAGAAACCGCAGAAATAACGGATATGTACAATCATGGGGATTAGAATTGTAATTATTCCTAGAAATCATCTGCATCCGTCCATTTTCCAGGCAACGCCTGCATCATCAATCATCAACTAAGAACTCGGAACGAAACGAAGTCCGTGGAAGCTGCTGAAAAAAAAATTGTGACAAAGAAAAAGAAAATTCCAACTGCTAATTCACTGAGGACAGCTGCTGCTTTATCAATGGCTGAGATGTTTTCGCCGTCGAAGTCTCCTCAGCTGTGCTCTTCACCTCCATGAGAAGCGCCACCACCTCCGCCATCGTCGGCCGCTCGTGCGGCGACGGATTGACGCAGAACATCGCAATCCCTAAAGTCTGGAGCATCTCTTGAACCGTCTGATCGGGCAAACCCTGGAGCTTCGAGTCAAGTATCGACGCCGCTGGCTCGAAGCTCCCCATCTTCTTCTTCACCCACTCGACGATGTGCAGCCCATCGCCGATCTGCGGCGCCACCGCGCTCCGCCCGCTCAGTATCTCCAGCAAAACCACGCCGAAGCTGTACACATCGCTCTTTTCGGTGATGTTCACCGTGTATCCGTACTCTGCGCCAGACATACACGATAGATAAAAAATTGCATTCAATTTGGGGGACGAAATCAGAAATCGTATAGCAAAACTTGCCTGGCGCGATATAACCGTAAGACCCAGCAACCCTAGACATGGCCTGTTGATAATTGGTGGAGCTCATGAGCTTCGCCAGCCCAAAATCAGCCAAGTAAGCCTCGTATTTCGAGTCCAAGAGTATGTTATTGCACTTGACGTCTCTGTGAAGTATGGGCGGCAGACAATCGTGGTGAAGGTAAGCGAGTCCCTGGGCAGACCCAACGGCAATCTTGTACCTAGTTTCCCAGTCAAGGTTTCGGTTGTTCTGAAGAAGCTGCTGAAGGTTACCGTTTGGGACGTAGTTGTAGAGAAGGAGCTTGACGCTCTTGTTAGAGCAGTAGCCAAGTAGCTTCACTATATTCCTGTGTCTAATGTGCCCGAGGATTTGGATTTCTGCTGCGAAGGAATCGAAGATGATTTCTTCGTCTTTCTTCGTCTTCCAAAGCTTTTTGACAGCAATTACTTCGCCGCTGGGCATTTCTGCTCTGTAGACTATGCCCGAACACCCTTTGCCTATGGCGTTTTCTTCCTTCAGACAGCTGAGGATGTTCTCGACCGTGAAGTTGAGCTTCTGAAATGGTATGAAAGTCCATGGGTAAGAAAAGTCGTCCTCTGCAGAAGAAGTCGTGCTAGGCTTCTCGTTTATATCCCTCGGGTTTCTGGCAACTAAAATCCAGACAGTTACAACAGCCATCACCACAGATATTGCAATCACAGCGATCAAAACTACGTCCTTGGGGGATTTGAGAACGTTCCTTCGCATCAGGCGAGAAGAACAAGTCGAACCGTCCGTAGATTCACAGAGTTGAGGGTTTTGAAGGAACGAGCTCTGCGTCAGCGTTCGAAAGAATGGGGTGACGGGAATTGGGCCTGAGAAGTTATTGTAAGAGATGTTCAGCGAAGCGAGGCTTGTGAGAGAGCTCAAAACTGCAATCTTTCCGCTAAGCATGTTGTGCGATAGATCGAGGGATTGAAGCTGCCTTAACCCAGCGAATGTGTCTGGGATTTCTCCGGTTAATCTGTTAGAACTCAGATCCAAACTGATCGTCAGGCTCGTCAAGGATCCAAGCTCGGGCGGGATTGTCCCAGAAAGGCCATTGAAGCTCAGATTGAGCTGAGTTATCTTCTGCAAGTTCTTGAAAGACTTTGGTATTTCACCACTAAGAAGGTTGTTGTTCACTATGAGTTTGTTCAGGAAAGTCAAATTACCGAAACTGAGAGGAATCTCGCCGGTGAATCTGTTTCTACTCAGATCAAGCTGTTCCAAGTTTATAAGATTCCCGATCTTTGCTGGTATTTCGCCTGTAAGGTAATTGTCGTGAACGTCCAAAAGCTCGAGGACTTCGATGCCCGCTATTTCAGAAGGCAGATTGCCCGAAAAATGATTCATGTACAAATCAAGAAAGACGAGGTTCTGCAAGTTTCCAATCTCTTTCGGTATCTGACCCGAGAGCTGATTTTCCCCGAGCCTCAGCCTCACCAATGACTGACAAGTCCCTACGCTCGGCGGGATTTCCCCAGTCAACAAATTCCCTAATAGCAACAACTTGCTCAGCTTCTTCAGAGCGAAAAGCTCTCCTGGGATCGAACCGTTTAGCTTGTTATGAGAAAGATCGAGCGCATACAGCTCAGTACAGCCTCCAAGCGAAGGCGGGATTGTCCCAGAAACAGAGTTCCCCCATATGTAGAAGCTCTGCAGATTCTTTAATGCCCCGAGATTTTCAGGGATCGAGCCCGTTAACTGATTCTTATCGAGCTGAAGAGCAGTTAAGCTACTACAGTTGCTCAGCTCCCGTGGTATCGAGCCAGTGAGCCCATTATCAGAGAGATGAATCTGTTCGATAACCCCCAACTTCCCAAAGTCGCTGGGAATCTCGCCGGAGAGATCGTTCGCCGACAAATCGAGGATGACGAGCGACGAGCAGTTGGAAATCTCCGGCGGGATTGAGCCCGACAGAGAGTTGCCCCATAAAAACATGCTGTCAAGCTTCTGCAACTTCCCAAGCTGAGGAGGTACTGGGCCAGTGAGCTTGTTTAAATGGAGATAAAGATTCCTCAGCTCCGAGCAAGAGCCAAGCTCGGGCGGTATCGATCCAAAAACCTCAGTATCGTAGAGCGAAAGCGTCTCAAGATTGACCAAATTGCCGAAAGTAGGCGGGATAACGCCAGTTAACCCCGTGGCAGCAAACCCTAGCGTTGTGAGGTTGGTAAGAAGGCCAAGCTCATGCGGTATTTCTCCAGTTAGGTAAGGATTCCCGCCTATCCTCAGCTGCTGTAATGATACCAACGAGCCCAACTGAGATGGGATCGAACCGTTCAGCAGATTATCTTGGAGGCACAACACTTGGAGAGAAGAGAGATTGGAGAGCTGCGGCGGTATTGAGCCGCTCAGCCTATTCGAGTTCAAGAACGTGAACTGAAGGGCGGCGAGCTTCCCAAGTTCTGAGGGTATGGAGCCCGATAAAAAGTTCGACGAAAGGTCCAAGAGTCTCAGCTGAGTCAAGGAGTCGAACGACGGCGGAATGGGGCCAGAAATATTGGTTGAAGAGAGGTTCAATAGCTGGAGAGAGGAGAGAGAGGAGAGCTGGGAAGGGAGGGAGGAGAGATTGAGGAAAGTGTTGGGGATAGAAAGGGAGGTGACCCTTTCTTGAGGGGAGCATGTTACCCCTTGCCATGAGCATGGTGTTTGGGAGGAAGGGTTCCACGTGGAGAGAACTGGCGATGATTTTCTGTAGTAAGGGTCTGCTGATGAGAGAAGGGATAGAAGGGCTTGTCCGTCTGAGGATAGGCAGTTCACTTGTGTCGGAAATGTGAGACATGAGCAGCTCAACAGCAGGGAAATGATGGAGAGAAGTGAAGTGCTCTTTGAGCTCAGAAACAAAGTTGCCTTAGTCTCCATGGCTTTAGGCCGAGGAGGAAAGAAAAATGGCGGTGGAAATGTCTGTACTCACACAGTGTTGTTGAACAAGAGTGGAAAGCTCTTCTTACATATGCATGCAGGCAGCTGTATATGGTCAGGACATATTTCCGTCGAAAGTATTGTGTTTGTAGAGTTCTTACCGGTGAGAACCACGGCGGATCCTCCCTGATCGGCGGCGATATGGGCGGCTGTGGTGGCGGAGATTTTGGGAGAGGATGAAAGTTTCAGTGTGGTGCTGTGCTGTCTACTTCTGAGGTTGCTCAAAGAAAAAGGGTCTTTCAGGTTTCTTGGGAACTTGTCAATGGTGGAAGGAAACTAGTTATTTTGTATTTGCCCTATTAAAAATGTAATTATATTGTATTTTTCCTAAATTAATTCAATTTTAATGGGTTATGTTATGGTCAATGGTGGCGGAGAGATTTCAGTTCAAGTTACTTTCTGTTCATGCAACAACACATTTATTTAGCTTCTCGATAAGCATTTTTTCTTCTTTTATTTTCTCATTTACGCTTTCATTTTAATAACGATTATAGTTTTGATTTTACTATGATAACAAATTGATACTACAATTTTTTAAATTATTTAGCACGAATTACGGAGCAAGTTAATAATTATCCCTGTTTTCTAAGATACCTTTCACAAGGACCATTCGGCAAATTATATAAAATACACACCCCTTGCATCGGTTCATGCACACACAAGCACAGCGAACAAATACATGACATAACTCGTTTTGCACTAATTTGAAAATAAACGGTGATTAGTTTATATTAGTTAGTTTACTAACAAAAAATTTCATTGTCTCTCATATTATTCTTTTCCCTAATTACATTATTATGAAAAAAATGTATATGAATTATTATTATTATATATAGGTTTTATGAAATCATTAGAACTAGCCAACTTAGGGGATCGTGAAAGGCTAAAGAAAGGTTAGATTATGAAAACCCTATCAGCATGAATACAATTTTGAAAAATTATCGTACAATATAATTATTATATTGTACGATAATTTTATTGATGGTCTATATTTGTATAAAAAATAATATGCAGGGTCTACTTTCTTAAAGGTTGAGCGTGGTTAAAGAGGGAAATTTGGATTGTCATTTTATTTAAACTCCATGCTTCTTATCTTAATTTAATATTTAAATTTATCAGTATTAGAAAATCGAGGAAAGGGAGTGGGTTTGTTTTGGGAGTAGGGCTTAAGTGAAACAAAAAATAAAGGACATTTCACATTCACATGACTGTGAGGATATTTTAATTATATTTTCTTTAATAATGGCACAAGTTACGATTAGGGTAAGGCTTTACAATATAACTGTAAGTAGCTTTTTATAGGTTAATCTTGGCCTTCACATATATTAATGGGCTAGGTTTAATTTGCGCATGAGCCCATCATACCATTCAAGAGAAAAGTCCAGCCCATTAATTCAAAAAGCGCAAAGAAGATAAAATAAGAAATGGCGATAGATTTCGAGTTCGTAATAGTAGGACGAGAAATGGGCGCAGACGGTGAGATAGATCAGCGAGGATCGGAAACGATTGGTAATCCAAATCGTAACCCTAATTCTTTGATTAGTGAAACCCAATTTTCCGCTTGGAAGCTCCGAAAGGTTCGTATGTTTACCTCCCTTGTCGGTGGTTTTTGTTGTTTCTTATTTCGTTAGGGATTTGGTTGATTGTGTTATTTATCTAACAGCTTTTGTCTATGGTGTTTGATTCCTGAAACGCGTGTGTGCGAAATTGTTCCAGATTCTGAATATCGAGCTGCAGAGTTGCAACACTTCGTTATATTTCAATAGGGAATTTATTTTTTTTTCTAATGGAAGCACTAAAACGCATTATCACACCGATGGATGATGACTTGAGTAGCTTCCATTTGCTTCGTCTTTGTCTGATTTGATCGATGTATTCTTTAGGATGCCGAAACATCTGCAAGAAAAGCTGAAGTCGAAAGGAAGCGTGCTGAGGATATAGCCGCCGGGCTAATTCAGATGAACGGTCGAGAGCTTTTCGTTCACGAACCTTGGGTTTTCGACAACTCTCGTTATTAAGGTTCGTGTTAAAGATAGCTTCGTTATCGTCTGATTGTGTTTGGAGAGTTTTGAATCAAGGCAAATCATTACCTTCGGAGTTCTGCTCAGTGCTGCTATCAATCTCTTTCCCTTTCTCCTTTCTTTCAGGCCTTCGAAAAGAATGGGAACTCTGCCATGTAGAGATATTCTGACTTCTTGTTTCTGTAGTAGAGAAATTCTCTAATGTGTTGTAAGGTTTCAGTACAATGTATCTTCTTGCTAAAGAAAAATGATAAGAATCTGGCTAGATGTGAACATTGTGGTAGAATTACTAGGCTGATGTTGTTACCAATTTGATAAGTTTCAAGTCGAAAATCAGATGAGAAAAAGGACTGTGAACGAAAATGGATTGTATGTGATCATATGGTATAAAATCATTGTAATCATTTACATTAGCCTAAGAATTGAATGATTATCCAATTTGGTAACCCATCACGTTCGTTCTATATGCACGATATTTGCTTAAATGTAACAAATATATGACTTCATTTCTATGATCTTTTTACCTTTAGATAGAGTTATATACGTAGACATTTCTTTATGATCGGCCTCGGCCATTCAATGACAAAAATTATTTAACTTATCTGCAACCTCTTACCTTACAATCTCGTCCCAACTCTATATCAAGACGAGCAATCCATACAACACAGTAGGTGAAAAAAAAAAAAGAAAAAAGAAACACTTCATCTTCATCTTCCTACACAATTTTATTTTCTCACACCTTCCCCTAAAACATTTTCAGTCCAAGAATGAGAATCTCCACGTTCCAAAGGACGACTCTCGTCACCACAATCCTATGCTTAGCCACGCTCGCCGTCCTCAGCCCTCGACGGAGCGACGGCGCTAAGACCCCGCCTTTCTCCTGCGACTCCGCCGACCCATCCACCAAGCACCTCCTCTTCTGCGACGGAAACCTATCCGCCGGCGACCGCGCCGGCGACTTGGTCTCGCGGCTGACTTTGGACGAAAAGATCTCCCAGCTGGTGAACAAGGCGGCCGCCATCCCCCGACTGGGGATACCTTACTACCAGTGGTGGTCGGAAGCTCTGCACGGCGTCGCCGTCGCGACCGGCGTGGAGAACGGCGTCTCCTTCAACGGTAAGGTCACGGCGGCGACGAGCTTCCCTCAGGTGATACTCACCGCCGCCACGTTCGACGAGCGCCTGTGGTACAAGATCGCTACGGTGAGTGCGCTCGTCCATTTCCATGGTTACTGTTGTTGGCATGTTACAATGTACGGACAAGCTTTGTTCTGTTTTCTAACATGTTCTGTGGTAAATGGATCTTGTCTCCATTATCGACTTTTTTCGAACTGAAGAGATAAGGTGTAATAGTATATACAGTAGTACTATGCTATAAGTCGGCTTAAGGGACAAACTTGTCTGACAAAAAAAGCTTAGATTATTCAGTCCACATTGGTCCATCATTATTTAGTTGAATGAAGAGTACATGTTTTATTTATTTATTTTATAGACTATTTCAAGAATAATATCATTGAAAGTAGTGTTGTGAACGTGATGTCCGCGGAGATTACCCTACCCATTGTATACGACTAGCTTATGTGTATATGTACATTGTATATTGGTATTTTCTTTATATACAATGTATTCATTCAAATGTCCGAATCAAATATATTTTATTTGAATGTGAAGGTAATTGGGACGGAGGCAAGAGCCATATACAACGAGGGACAAGCCATAGGGCTTACATTTTGGTCGCCGAACATAAACATATACAGAGACCCTCGGTGGGGCCGAGGCCAAGAAACCCCCGGGGAAGACCCTTTGCTTACGAGCAAATACGCCGTATCGTTCGTAAGGGGAATTCAAGGCGACAGCTTCGTGGGCGGCCGACTGGAGGAAAATGGGCACATCCGCGTCTCGGCTTGCTGCAAGCACCTAACGGCGTACGACTTGGACAATTGGAAGGGAACCAATCGCTTCTCGTTCGACGCCAATGTACGCATATATATATATATATATATATATATATATATAGAGGAATTTTATGGTGCTCACCTTATGTGAGCACCTTATGTGGGCACCTGTTGATGTGGCACCGATTCGTGCCACATCAACACCCCACATCGACATATAAGATTATAACGTCTTAATTAACACCTTATAGGATCCATTAATCGACATTTCGGACGCTGATATGGCATATTGTACGCGATATATTTCGTTAACACGAAAAATGTTATGTAAGGCGTCGATATGTCAAATTAGCGTCCGAAATGTTGATTAATGGATCCTATAAGGTGTTAATTAAGACGTTATAATCTTATATGTCGATGTGGGGTGTTGATGTGGCACGAATCGGTGCCACATCAACAGGTGCCCACATAAGGTGCTCACATAAGGTGAGCACCATAAAATTCCTCTATATATATATATATATATATATATATATATATATACACTGATTTGTTCAATGGGTGACCACTTCACCTAAAATTTTAGTTTGTAGGGAATGTTATCACACACACACACACACATATATATATATAGAGAGAGAGAAATATTATGGTGCTCATTATGTGATCACCTTATGTGGGCACTTCTTATGTAGCATTTTTCTGTCACATAAACGTGTCATTTCGACGTATGATGCGATGTTGCGTCCATTGATATCTTTACGTGGAATTGATTGACACATCATATGTTGAAATGGCACGTGGCACCGAAAATGCCACATAAGAGGTGCATGCATAAGGTGTTCTCTCTCTCTCTCTCTCTCTCTCTCTCTCTCTCTCTCTCTATATATATATATATATATATATATATACATACATATATGTTATAGCTATGCTGATTTCTTTATTATTTAGTCTTAGACATGTTGTCTCGTTTAATGGATGGGTCATAAGAGTTCGTACCCTTCACTTCTTAGGCATGAGCTCTCAGTACCATATTATTAACAGTTGGAGTGTAAAATATTTTAATTAATTTTATTTTTTTTATCTATTTTCAATTCTAGTACTGATAATTTGCATGCGGAAATTCGATCACAGGTGACGAAGCAGGACATGGCGGACACATTTCAACCGCCCTTTCGAAGCTGCGTGGAGAAGGCGAGAGCTAGCGGGATAATGTGCGCTTACAACCTCGTAAATGGCGTCCCAAACTGCGCCGACTACAATTTGCTGACGAAGACTGCTCGGGGAGACTGGGGATTTCAAGGGTTTGTTATTCGGAGCAAATTTTTTATGCTCTTTAAGCTTATTTTTTTTGTCGTTCGAAATCTTTATTTTTAATTTAATATGCAGGTACATTACGTCGGACTGCGACGCCGTGTCGTTGCTCTACGAGACGCAAAAGTACGCAAAATCGCACGAAGACGCTGTGGCCGACGTGCTCAAAGCAGGTAAAAATAACGCGAGTCTGCGTTCGAAATTTACGCCATTTTAAAAAAAAAAAAAAACAAACGCAGGAATGGACGTCAACTGCGGGTCGTACCTTAAAAACCATACGAAATCGGCCGTCGAGAAGAAAAAGGTGTCAGAATCGGACATAGACAGAGCCCTTCGGAACCTCTTTGCCGTACGTATTAGATTAGGCCTCTTCGACGGAAACCCTAAGCAAAACCCATACGGCAATCTCGGGCGAAAAGACATATGTACCCCCGACCATCTAAAGCTAGCCTTAGACGCCGCTCGGCGGGGCATCGTCCTCCTAAAAAACTCCGACGATTTCCTCCCCTTATCAAAGGCGGGCACAAAATCCCTCGCGGTCATCGGGCCCAACGCGAACGTGGCAAAAACCCTCCTCGGGAACTACCACGGGCCTCCATGCGGGCCCATAACCCCATTCGACGGGCTAAAGGGCTACGTCGAAAATGCAAAGTTCTTCGAGGGTTGCGAAGACGGCGTAAACTGCACCTCGGCAGATGTCGAAGGAGCTATTAGGGTTGCGAAATCGACTGATTATGTCGTTTTGGTGATGGGGCTTAATCAAGAAAAGGAGAGCGAAGAGCTCGACAGGGAAGAATTGGGCCTGCCTGGCGGGCAAGAGGGATTGATTGCTAGGGTTGCGAAATCGGCCAAAAGGCCCGTAATTTTGGTGCTGCTATGCGGGGGCCCGGTCGACGTTTCGTTTGCGAAAAACGATGATAAAATTGGAAGTATTTTGTGGGCTGGTTATCCCGGGGAAGCAGGCGGTAAGGCAATCGCCGACGTAATATTCGGCGAACACAACCCAGGTAAAAAAATTGAATCTTTATTAACTACAATTTTGTCTTTCAATCTATAAAAATCTCATCTTTATGTTGAAATCTTAAGGTGGGAGGCTGCAATTAACTTGGTATCCCAAAAAATTATGAAAATCAAATCTTTTTTAGCTTGCATGTTGTCTTTCATCCATCAAAATATCATCTTTATGTTAAATCCTTAGGTGGGAGGCTTCCATTAACTGGGTATCCCATAGAATTTATGAAAATCAAAGCTTTTAACTTGCATTTTGTATTTCATACATTAAAATATAATCTTTATCCTATTGGTATCCCAAAGAATTTATGAAATCAAATCTTGCTCGCATTTTGTGTTTAATCCATCAAAGTCTCATCTCTATCCTAAAATCTCAAGGTGGAAGGCTGCCAATGACATGGTACCCAAAGGAATTCACGAAAATCCCGATGACCGACATGAGAATGAGGCCCGACCCTTCGTCGGGCTACCCGGGAAGAACTTACAGATTCTATCGAGGCGAGAAAGTTTTCGAATTTGGGTACGGTCTAAGCTACACAAAGTATTCTTACACGTTCGCGTCAGTTTCCCAGACGAAGATCCTCTTCGAGGCGTCGGCGACGAAGGCGAATGCGCTCGTTGAAGTTGGGTCGAAGTCGTGCGAAGGGGCTAAGTTTTACGCGTTCGTAGAAGTCGAAAATCGAGGCAAAAGGGCGGGCGAGCACCCAGTCTTGTTGTTTGTAAAGCGTAGCGGTGAGGTCAGCCAAGATGGGCCGAGGAAGCAGTTGATTGGGTTCAAGACTGTGAGCTTGGGCTCGAAGGAGAAGGCCATGCTTAAATTTGAGGTGAGCCCTTGCGAGCATTTCGGCAGGGCTGACGTGGGTGGTTCTATGGTGGTTGATTATGGGGATTATAGCTTGGTTGTGGGTGATGAAGAGTATCATCATCCTATTACAGTCCATTTGTAAGATCTGCTCTGATAAAATTGATATCAAGTTCTGTTTCTGTAATAAAGATCTCATCTTGATGAAGAAGAAGAAGAAGTAAAGATCTGTTTTTTTTTTTTAAATCTTGGTTTCGTTTCGTCAAAGAATCAAAGAATACGTAAGCTATTACATTCAGTGTAATTAATCTAAAAGGAAGAAGAATTTCAGACCAAAGTGCTGCACTTCGATGTCGAGGGATCGTAAATCGCCGGAACCAAATATCTCCTCCCATTAGCGCCTTCTGCGTTGTAGCTCGCGCCGGTGGTTTTCTCCACCAACAGGTCGCCGGCGTAGCCTGGATAAGCCCCCTTGGCGTAAACGCCGGGACAGGCGGACGCTGCCTCCAGCGGCGCCTCCGACGGGCCCTGGTAAAACCCGTTTCCGAAAGGGTTCGTCGCAGTTCCGACCAATAGGGCCGCCAGGTTGGCGACGGCGCCGTCCATGCCGACGTCGTTGTTGGGTGCGACCAGCGGCGGGCTCTGTGGGCCGTACGCCGGCTGGTGGAAGGGCCACGCGCAGTAGCCTGGGCACTGAATCTCGGAATTACCCACCCATATGTAGGCAAATTTGGTGCTCTTTTCCCCCTTCTTCTCTGCGATTGCAGCCTTGGAGCCGTGGGTCCCGCACCGATTCATGCAGAAGCCGTCGACGGCGACGTCGGAGGAGGTTAGGACGACGTTGATGGCGTTTTTAAGCTCGCCCTTGGATGCCAGCTCTTGGATCTGTTTTTCCGTGAGAGATTTTCCCAGAGAGTAGGCCTCGTCCAAGATTTGTCGGCCTAAGAAGAGAGAGAGCGATGGGCCCTTCTTGGGACTGCCGGCGATTTTGTAGTACTTCTCTGTTCCCGTCTTCCACCAGGCGGCGACGGACGGCGGCGTCTGGGTAGTAGTCTTGGCCGCCGATGATGACTGAATTGAGGTGATGAAGTCGGTGACGATGGCTTTCTGAGAAGAGCTGAACTTTCCGTACCATATCAGATTGACGGAGATTCTGCCGCGGAGAAGAGGGCCATTGTGGTAGCTGAGCAGCTGATACTGGGAAGGATCGTCGACGGAAGGTGTAGCATATGTGTAGGAGGGAAACCAAAGCCAAGATCTTTATCAGAAGCGTAGATGCCATTGTTGTGCAGTGAAGAAGTTCGTATTGCAAGAAGGTGAAGAACGAAGTGATTAGTGATGGATGGATAGAATGAGAAATAGGCCACTTATATAGTTGACACATTAGTAGGGGTCCTAGCGCCGAGCAAAAGTATCCAAAAATCGGATTTCGATCCGGTATTCGGTTTTAAAAACCCAAAAAAAAAAGATTATTCAGTTTTACAAATCGAATTGGATATCCGATCCGATTTTTTTTAATAAACTGGATCGAATACGGATACTGGTTTGTCTAAAATCCGGATATGCGGTATTCGATTTTATTTAGAGAATTAAAAAAAATAAAAATAGCATAAAAAATGATTATTCAAAAAGAAAAAGAATCCCCAAAGTAGAATATTAAATATATATTACTAGATTGCAAAAAAATTTTTTAGAGAATTGAAATAAAAAAAAAACAAAAAATCGATAAGCATGTTAAAAAATCAATGTGATGGTACTTTGTTTATTATTTGTTATGTACTAATTTGAATCATAAAAATTCACATATTGTGTCAATTACTAAATCTAGAAATTCTTATACGAAAAGTATACTTTTTTGTTATTTTGATAAAAAATAAAAAAAAAATAATTTTGAAATAAAATAATATAAAATAGAAGAAAAAAGAAATTTAAAAACCGGATGCGGATATCCGCTTTAAATATCCGCAAATCCGAATATCTGAATTTCGGATATCCGAAAATGCAGATATCTTGATATCCGGGTTTGCTCACCCATCTGTAGGGCAATGCAGGAATATAAATTCATGAATATTGCTTTGAATTAAATTCTTGGAGAGGGAAGCTACAGAGAAGTAGCCGTTAGTCAAAAAATGCGTGTTGGGCAGCTGTTACAATAGATGCTCTTTATTGGTTTTGGCAATGAATGTACGTGGAAAAACAAAAGCAAAACAAAAATACAGCTTGATCCTTCTCATTGCAAGCTAGCTACTCTTTTCTTAGGTTACAGCTCATATACTCGTAGAGAAGATAGATGCTTTTTGCTTTGCCCATAATAATAAAGAATAAAGAAAGAATAGGTATAGTAAAGTCTTTCCTGAAATTGCCCGTGATTTGTTAGCTGTATTATTCGTCTCTGTGAGGTTGCACTAAATACCGACGTAGAGGGCAATCCAAGAAATATATATTATGCGTTTTGCTTTTTGTTTCTTTATTGATGTTGTGTAAATGTCCCGCCCATTGCAAAGACAGCTGCCCGCTTCACGCGCTAACGAAGACAGCCATTAATAATGTAATAACCCATAGTTTTGTCTCTTTGTACGTTAGATTCTTTCCTTGACAAGCGCGTCCCATGTTTCTCAGCTCACGACAGGACAGCTCAATGTGCACACACACAGAAATATATATAAATAAATAGCACATCGTTCTTCTTTCCTTCATCGCCAGAATCTCACAGATAATAATAACATCTCTCTGTCTCACTAATACTTACACTTTTCCAACTCTCTCTTCTCAAAATTATTGTAAAAATGGCGTCTTTATGTCTGATAAAGATCTTAGCTTTGGTTTCCCTCCTACACATATGCTACGCTTCAAGAACGATGAAGCCCAGCGGCGGTGGCTCGGCTGCCGTCGACGATCCTTCGCAGTATCAACTGCTCAGCTACCACAATGGCCCTCTTCTCCGCGGCAGAATCTCCGTCAATCTGATATGGTACGGAAAGTTCAGCCCTTCCCAGAAAGCCATCGTCACGGACTTCATCACCTCCATTCAGTCATCATCGGCGGCCAAGCCTGAGACCCAACCGCCGCCGTCCGTCGCCGCCTGGTGGAAGACGGGCACAGAGAAGTACTACAACCTCGCCGGCAGTCGCAAGAAGCGCCCATCGCTCTCTCTCTTCTTAGGCCGACAAATCTCGGACGAGGCCTACTCTCTGGGAAAATCACTCACGGAAAAGCAGATCCAGCACCTAGCCTCCAAGGGCGAGCAGAAAAACGCCATCAACGTCGTCCTAACCTCCTCCGACGTCGCCGTCGACGGCTTCTGCATGAATCGGTGCGGGACCCACGGCTCCAAGGCTGCAATCGCAGAGAAGGGGGAAAAGAGCACCAAATTTGCCTACATATGGGTGGGTAATTCCGAGATTCAGTGCCCAGGCTACTGCGCGTGGCCCTTCCACCAGCCGGCGTACGGCCCACAGAGCCCGCCGCTGGTCGCCCCCAACAACGACGTCGGCATGGACGGCGCCGTCGCCAACCTGGCGGCCCTATTGGTCGGAACTGCGACGAACCCTTTCGGAAACGGGTTTTACCAGGGCCCGTCGGAGGCGCCGCTGGAGGCAGCGTCGGCCTGTCCCGGCGTTTACGCCAAGGGAGCTTATCCAGGCTACGCCGGCGACCTGTTGGTGGAGAAAACCACCGGCGCGAGCTACAACGCCGAAGGCGCTAATGGGAGGAGATATTTGGTTCCGGCGATTTACGATCCCTCGACATCGAAGTGCAGCACTTTGGTCTAATTTATTTAACTCGAATTATTATATTATAATGTAGTAATATAAGAGGATGTAATGTATTCTTTGATTCTTTTTCTACAATTTACAACAGTTCCAATTTTTTACTATTTCATTTTAATAGCCAAGTCAGACTATGAAGCAAATGCAATACTATACAACAGCTTCTAAGGACCATTCTCCATACATGTCACCTGATATTGTGCGCATTTGAATCAGGATATACGTATTTCGACATTATATATATTTGAACAAATGAATCTAAGGAAACACATGCCCAATGTATTAGTTTTGCAACGGCACAAATATGCTTCGGTCCGGGGAAACAGTTCTTGTTTCATACAAAATTAATAATACGATCGAATTATAAAAGATGGCAGACTATTCATTCATTGATATCTTTTATATAACTATACGATTATAACCATTGTTGAGTTGGCCCATCGAATCTTTAATAGATTAACCATTATTGTAAATGGGCCCTCGTAAAACTTGATTCTTCTATTCAATTAGCCCATCAGCAGTCCATTCCTAGGAAAAAAAATAAGTTGCCAATTTTCATTTAAGCCATTTACCAACCCACCATATGTATATATCAACACCATTTTAGATGGGATTTTTGGCGTTACAAAACGATATATATAATCCAATATGTGGAAGTGGGAAAATATATGTAATCCAAGGACAATATAATGGCAAGAAAAGTGGACATAATGCTACTTTATGTGGAAAATCGAATCAGACTCACAAAAGAAGGTTTGGAATTTATTCATTTCCATTTAAAATTTACGTGACAATATAGTATTATGTAACAATTTGAGGATGCATGATTAAAATTACACGAGCCACGTGTAGCCACAAATTGCCATACAATCGATTCCATTCTACCAAGTGAACTTGTTGTAAGCTAGTAATTGGTTCCAACGAACAGCTCTTTTATTCCAGAATTTTCTTACAATAATAAAACGATTCATATTTCTGGAAATAGAAAAGGATGATCTGGAAATTATGAGCCAGTCCCTCTCATGTTTCCATGAATGATTGCCATTATTTTTTTGGTTATTTAATCTTTGGTAACAATAGCAAATAAAATAAGGTTAAAAGCTTGACTTATCTAAAATGGAGTTTTGTCATGAACATAATAGTCACACCCCTACGTGGCCGTAACCCAATCGTCGAGTATAATAAAATCATATGCGTCAGCTTCCTCCCAACATTTCACAGCTCGGCTCATTATATAGTTTATCATTTAAATTTCATTCAATGATTGACACTCTTTATTATTATATAATATAACACATGGTGATGTACGGCCCACTAGGATTGATCATCTTGGATTTAAACTCCGTAGCTTGAGAAAAATCTCGATAGTAGGCGGTGACACATTTAGTTTTACCAGTTTCTACAATATAGGGTATAATTTCATGCTTTATGGCAAATATTTCAATGTTTATTTAATTTTGGTTTGGGCAACAGAATATCGGGAGAGCTGCCTAGTCAGATATGTCAGCTCAGCACCATTCTTTTGTTTGTCTTATTTTCGTATTAATTATTGTCAAACCCCGTATATACGCGGCTAAATTTAGTAAATGAATATCTAATATATTATGTTACCTTTCAGTTGTTCCCATCGAGTGTTATCACATTTTAATCGTTCAATTTGGAACATGTTTAAGTAGCTCGATGAGTCGAGATACTATAGTCTTAAATTAAAAATTCAAGAGCATTTTTCATATTTTGATTTTCAGTGTCTCAATCTTGACCTCAAATAAAAAAACTCCACTCATTTACGACCGTAAACTTACATTCTACACATTTTTTAATCCAACCCAAATGCAAGGTAGGATAGGTTAAAATCTTATTGTTCAATTTTATACTCCCTCAGTCCCACCAACGTTATCACATAAATTGGTGGGCATGCAAATTAAGGTGGGATTATTATAATAATATAATACAATGAAAAGGTAAAAAAATGTATATATTGACACGTCTTTTAAGAATATCTAATATTATTATATTAATTATCTGTGATAGTTCTTTGCTAAATAAGGAAAGGTTGATAAAATTATTATGACGTTCGAAATGGAAAAGTGTGATAAAATTAGCGGGACGGAGGGTTACGATTCGTTGTCATCTTTTATTACGACAACTTGAATCAAAAGGATCAGTTTTTTTAAAAATCAGGAACAGTCTCGATAATGAAATAAAGATTTGATTTGCGTTAATCAAATGAAGTTTAGATTATATTTGATTCGGCATCTAAATTGCTAATCACATACAGTAACCTTTTAAATATAAAAAAGTAGCAAACTCCACTTATACCATTTCCTCCTCTAATCAGCTTCCAGCAACATCTCATTCATTCTCACCACCTTTGTCTCTCCTCAGCTCAGCTGAAAAGCCTTTCATCAAATTGAGAACCCAACCTCAGAAATTGGAAGCAAAAAAAAGGAAAGCCAAGCACTTTCCTCGTTTCAATGGCTTCTCCCAAAACCGCGACGCGAGCCTCCGCCGCCGCCGGCGGCCAGTCCCAGCCGAACCGCACCATATCGCTCGGCCGACCGGCGCCGCGGACCCCCCTCCGAACCCTACTCCGAGCCGCGACGATAGCGTGCGGAATACAGTTCGGGTGGGCCCTACAGCTGTCGCTGCTCACCCCTTACGTCCAAGAGCTCGGAATCCCCCACGCCTGGGCCAGCATAATCTGGCTCTGCGGGCCCCTCGCCGGACTCGTGGTCCAGCCGCTCGTCGGACACCTCAGCGACCGGTGCACGAGCAGGTTCGGTCGGAGGCGGCCGTTTATCCTCGCCGGCGCGGTGGCGATCGTGGTCTCGGTGCTCGTGATCGGCTTCGCTGCGGATATTGGGGGTTTGGTTGGGGATAGGCCTGGGGACAAGACGAAGACGAGGGCTATTGTGGCCTTCGTGCTTGGCTTTTGGATTTTGGATATTGCTAATAATATGACTCAAGGCCCTTGCCGCGCCCTTCTTGCCGATCTGACTGGTATATCTTCTGCTCAATCTTATATCCAAGTGTTTTTGTCTTGATTTGATTTCACTTTCATGGAATTTTTGATGGATATGTTGGAGGCGTCTTGAAAGTGAAATGGTCTTTTAACAGCTTTTGTTCAATCATGGTCTCCTCTTAGCTTTACTTGTTCGACTCCTTTTTTTCCTTATATGGCTGGCTATAAGATCATAAACTTAGTATATGTCTCTGATCCTCTGTCACATAATAGTTGATAAGCTTTTTCAGTAAGCACTTAGAAGGAGCTGAATTGTTGAGCTTTCAAATCAAGAAAGTAGTCCAAAGAAGCTGATATTGTTATTCTGTGTACTAATTTCCTTTTCATATTTCTTCATAATCCTCAAGAAAATGCCCACAAACAGTTCATATTCTTACATGCCTTTCCAGCAAGTATTTAGAAGAATCTGAATTCTTTGGCTTCCAAATCAAGAAAGTAGTCCAAAGAAGCTGATTTTTTTTTTCTGTGCACTAATTCCGTGTCCAACTCTCCAAAAAATGGCCACAAACAACTCATATTCTTACACGTATCTCCTCCAGGGAAGGACCATCGAAGAACTCGAGTAGCAAATGCTTACTTCTCCCTATTCATGGCCGTTGGAAACATCCTAGGATATGCCACCGGCGCCTACAGCAACTGGTACAAAGTCCTCTCATTCACCCTAACCTCTTCTTGCAACGTAAACTGCGCCAATCTCAAGGCAGCCTTCATCATAGACATCATCTTCGTCGTAATAACAACTTCCATAACCCTCTTTTCGGCCCACGAAGAGCCCCTAGCAACCGCTTCAAGCCAGCCCGGCGGCTCTTCCCCCGAGCACGAAGCCTTCCTATGGGAACTCTTTGGAACCTTCAAATACCTTCCATTCACCGTATGGATAATTCTCCTCGTCACAGCCCTAAACTGGCTTGGGTGGTTTCCCTTTCTTTTGTTCGACACTGATTGGATGGCCAGGGAAGTGTACGGCGGCGAGCCCAACGATGGGAAGAATTACAGCCAAGGTGTCAGAATTGGGTCGTTTGGGTTGATGCTGAACTCTGTGTTTCTCGGGATTACGTCTTTGCTCATGGAGAAGCTGTGTAGGAAATGGGGGGCGGGTTTTACGTGGGGCCTGTCGAACATCCTTCTTTCTCTGTGCTTCGTGGCCATGCTCATCATTGCTGGCGTGAGGAGCAATTTGGATTTGAACGGTGGTCTTCCCCCCAGTGGCATCGTCGCGGGGGCGTTGGTGTTGTTCGCGATCCTAGGAATTCCTCTTGCGGTAAGAAAAGATGCTATTTTTTTAAGGCTTGATTACTTTTTTCGTCCAGTAATTTAGAGGGGTTGGCACATAAAAGGGTCATAAAATTTAGGTAGTGATTTTATATGGACAATAACTTTCAAAATTTAGCAGTTAATGGACAATGTACACCAGATCATTAGATTTTGTCCCAAAATTGTTTGGATTTGGAAGTTATTTTCTGTATAATGTCATCCTAGAATTTGGAGCAAGAACAAGGATCCTGACTATAATGTCCCCAAATTGCTTAGTTTTAGACCTGCCGCCCTCTCTAAATTACGGGTTGGAAAAATAATTAAGCCCTTTTTTGAGTTACAGCTGCAATTTTTCCGAAGCTGTTGATCTTAAGTTTTCTTGATGATTTCTTTATGCAGATAACATATAGCGTTCCCTATGCATTGGTATCTACACGCATCGAGGGGCTGGGCCTCGGTCAAGGTAGGTCACAACAAGTCGGGGAAACAGCGTTTGCATACAAAGTTCGTTCTTGCGGTTTTTACCTTAATAACTGAAGCGATCAACTAATTCTTGCAGGGTTATCCATGGGAGTTCTGAACCTGGCAATTGTTACTCCGCAGGTACGCATGCTTCTGAATCACGATACTCTGTTAGTACGTGAAAGGCGAAAAGACATCGGTGATGTAATAGAATCGATCGTAAGCTCAACTGTCTGATTTTTATGTTTTTGAAAAAAAAAAACAGATCATTGTGTCGATTGGAGCGGGCCCATGGGACGCGCTCTTCGGCGGGGGAAACTCGCCGGCCTTGGTGGTTGCAGCAATTGCAGCGTTGATTGGGGGGATTATTGCAATCGTTTCTATTCCGAGAATGAAAGTTCGTGGAAACCCCAAAAGCCCGCGAGCGTGAAGAGCTGATGAGAGTCTCCGAGAAAAGGAAAAAAAAAAAGGTTTTCGTTGCGAAACGGAAGACTCGAAAAGCCAGGTGATACTTATTTACTTACACGTCGAAGTCGAACTCCATGAATCTTTTGAATACTGCTAGCAGAAAAAAGGATTTGGGCAAGATTAAGAAGAAGCTTCTTTTATGGAATTTTTTTGTCTTTTTCTTTTTAATGCGACATACATACGCCGCGGCGGGGCTCACTGTGTGTGTGTGGTTTGTTATTTTTCTCAAGTCCCCAACATTGTATTTGTATTTTACATGTATCCCTCTTTGGCCTTCTGTTTCTTTCTGTACGGAGCTTTTGCATAAGAATTATGTATAGTCCAGCCACTCAATAAAATAACCATATGTCAAATCATAGGTTTGCTAAAGTGTGTGGCACTACATAATCGTTTAGAAATGGAGAATAGTAGAATATCATTGAAAAGAAAATAATCAGCACCCCTTTCTCTTTTTCCTCGTAAACTCTGACCATGTGACCGAATTTAGGGGCTACTGCTCTCACGCGTATTAAGTAAAGGGCAAGGTTCTAAATAGGAAAATTTTAGTGGTGTAAGGTTTAGTGGTTTAACCGTATAAAATCGGAATTAAACCGGTATAAAATCATTACCTCTAGATTTAATAAATATATATTTTATGAGTGAATGAATCATATAACATCGAAAATATCCATGCTTTCATGAACTTTTTCAATTAGAGTTTTATAAACATATTGAATTAAGGTAAATTGTGTTAGTAGTTAAAATTTATGGTATAATAAATCTCAAAAAGTAAATTTATAAATTTTAGGGGTCAAACTGAAATATTGAACTCATAATTTAATTATAAAATAGACATGTAAAATGGGTTTAGATAGGAATCAAATCCAGCCCAACCACAAACATCCAAAGTATTTTACCACTAGACCAAATGCATATTTCAATATATTCACTGATTTGGTTATATTTGTATATTTTACTTTTTTTTTTCTTTTTTTAATCAAAACTTAGACCGGACCGGAACCGAACCGGAATTCCGACTGGTTCATCGATTTCCGATCGGGACCGGCCGGTCCGGTCCGGTCATGACAACCGTGGTAAAGGATACTTTTTCATTTAGTAAAACCTGTCCGGAAATAATTTAGTTATAAGGACCCAATTTCTACAGTGTACCACTTCATTGCTCTCAAATAATAATATGTTGATATTTTGTAAAACAAAATGATCGTTCGGTATCAGTTAATGTTCATCCGATACCAGTTCACTGGTGCAGTACCACTTCAGTTTCTGAAAATATGTCGAAATTTTGTAACAAAACGATCTATCTTATACCACTTTTTTATATCATTTTTTAAAATTAGGTCCTTATCTATAAATTTTACAATTGATCCTTTAAATTAAAGTTTCTGACAGTGCCTAAATCTTAAATTAGTGACTAGGCGTGAATTCAAATATACCCTTAAATTCACAAGGATGTTTATATATGACATGTTCGTTTGATATTACATGTCACCATGAAATGTTGTGGCCTAAACGTGATCGGCCGTTTTTTTTTCTTATTTTTGCTTGAATTTTGTGCCATACGGCATAAATAAATGCAATCATAATGTGGTACAAAAGCCTACTACAGGTCAACGAGGATTTGACCAACTTATCGGGGGAAATATGATGCTTTTACAAATATAACCCTCAGCGTTGTCAAACTTCAGGTGGCAACCACACTCGACGAAACACAACATTTTCTTCTTCATGAGCTGTGTTTTCTCATTCCAACAGATCTCGTCTCTGTTATTTGTTTGGCATACGTTTGATTT
The DNA here is from genome assembly GCA_027422505.1 of Craterostigma plantagineum. Taxonomy (NCBI): domain Eukaryota; kingdom Viridiplantae; phylum Streptophyta; class Magnoliopsida; order Lamiales; family Linderniaceae; genus Craterostigma; species Craterostigma plantagineum. The sequence continues at coordinate 2,918,591 of JAPQWV010000076.1, forward strand.
TCTGTTTCGTATTTGGTTTTCGTAAGGATCAGGACTCATTGGTCAGCTCATCTGCGGGTTATTACGGCTTTAATTGATTCTCTCCCCAAGTTTCGCCTCGATTTTGATTTATTTGAACCATTTTGCGGCGTTCGATGCGATCGCCTTTTTCGAATGGCTTCGATTCGGAGAACGCTATCGCCATACAACGAACGATCGTACTTTTCCAACGGATCGAATGGCAACGGTTCTCCGTATGCTTCGGAATCGCCGACTCACAAGTTGTTTTCCCACGGGAGAACGTCGCTCTCTCCGCTCGGTAGGCTTTTAGCCTCGATCGCCTTTCAGAGGCAGTATCCTCGCAAGAGCAGTTACAACAGCGTCGCGCCGTGGAGGAGGTTGGTGTTTCGGTGTACGATTTTCTTTTTCCTAGGGTTTTTGCTTGGTATGGCTCCATTTAGTAACGAAGAATTCAATGAGTTGAAGCATCCAATTGAAATGGGAATGTTGGGCGCGCCCCTGACGAGACGTGCGGTTGAGGGGAGCAGTGATGATGTGGTTGTAAACGCTGTTGAATTTGGGGCTGTGGGTAGAGCTTCGGCGAACACATTGAAATCGGATGCTTTGGAGATTTTTCTCAAGAAGCAACTTATCGTGGTTACTCCGACGTACAACAGGGCGTTGCAGGCATATTATCTGAATCGGCTAGGGCAGGTTTTGAGGTTGGTAAGACCACCTGTGTTATGGATTGTGGTGGAGATGAGCTCTGCGTCTGTCGAGACTTCCGAAATGTTAAGGAATATGGGTGTTCTGTACAGACATTTGGTCTGCAGAGAGAATACGACGGATGTGAAGGATAGAGGAGTCCACCAGAGGAATATTGCGTTGGAGCATATCGAGAGGCACAAACTGGAGGGCATCGTGTACTTTGCTGATGATGACAATATCTATTCGCTCGAGTTGTTTGAGAACATGCGAGAGATCAGGTTAGTTTTCATATGGGTATTTCGATTTGTTTGCTTGGGTCATTGGCACTTTTCGTTTAATATATATACACTGTAGCTGGAATTGTTGAAATAGTTGGTTGAGTGGTACAAACCCATTCATTGAGCTATTGTCCTATCATGGCTCTTGTATCCTAGTTGCTTACCAAAGCTATTAAAGAAAAAAAATGAGCCGAAGAAGTATTTTGGTTTCCGGTAGGAAGATGTACAAGTTTATGATGTAATTGGTTTTTATTGGAAACATTGTTTTGGGAGCTTCGTTTCGAGCAACATGTACTGTTTCTGTTTCTCTTAACGAAGTTATTTGCTGGTTGATAACTTAGCCATTGGTGCACTGATCCAAAATTAAGTTGTAAATTTCTGCTTATTAGTTCGTGAACAAGTTGTATAGTCATAGTCAATGGTCTCTGTTTCTTTTCACGTATTCCAGTCGTTTTGGCACCTGGCCTGTTGGCATGCTTGCTCAAAGCAAAAATAAAGCGATACTGGAAGGTCCTGTATGTAATGGAACTGGAGTTGTAGGATGGCATACAAACGAGAAGAGCAAAAGACTACGTAGATTCCATGTCGACATGTCTGGCTTTGCATTCAACAGCACCATCTTGTGGGACCCCAAGAGATGGCATCGTCCAACTTCAGCTCCGATTCGACAATTAGACACGGTGAAGGAGGGTTTCCAAGTATGCATCATTTCATTTCTCCATATTGCTCCTTCAAATTTGTGAACAGTATGCTTAATCTGTGCAACTTTGTTAATTTTATTATTCATTGTTATTTCTCCTCAGGAGACAACTTTCATAGAACAGATTGTGGAGGATGAGAGCCAAATGGAAGCCGTTCCTCAAGGTTGTGATCGGATTAATAATTGGCACCTCCATCTAGAAGCTCGCGGGCTTGAATATCCCGCTGGTTGGATACTCCCGAAGAACCTCAATGCGGTTTTGCCTGTCCAATGATGATCTCATCATGTTGTTTATTCTTTTCAAATCCAAGTAAGTTGAAAGCCTTCACTTATTGTTGTTGTCTTCTACATGTTTGAGGCCAAATAATCCTGCCTGGTGAAATCAATACGAGCCTTCCTTTATTATGTTCGACATCTTGTAAAACCTATGCTTGGAAGAAACAAAAGTCAGTCATGTAATATAGCGAACTTGTTCTGAAATTTTATTTCTTGGCTCCTTGCTCATTAGTTTCTTTTCTCATTTTTTTGTGCAGCTACATAAACTTTCTATCTACATACAACAAAGCAGTGCCTGTACTGGGTTCATGTCTCCGTCAACTTCGGATCAGCATTTAGTTCTCGGAGAAGTCTAAAAACGAAGAACAGTATAATTTTTCATTTATTAACTTCGTTCCTTTTTAAGGGAGTTTTTCTTTAGCAGTGAAGAAAACATTCGTTCTCTGTTCTTCTTTCGCCCGAGTTTTGACGCCTGTTTGAGAGGTGGAAAAAAAAATGTGGAAACTGTTATAGTAGGTGAATGCTTTCATCACTGTAAAGAAAGAGCAGCAGGGACACCATTTGTGTCTTTTGAAGATCGATCTGATTCCTTCACCGTTGTCGATCACTCTGTCATGTCACCGTAATTCCCAACCATATAATCTTACCTCCCCCCATCTAGGGCCAATTTACTTATAAGTGGATCCCCGTCCCCGTCCCCGCGATGCATTCGGGGACAGAGTTGTTTCGACTCGTACAGGTTCTCAGGTGGAGGTGGAGTTTCCGATAGGCTGCCAAATCCAATTCTACAGAGAGCCCCGACAATCCCAAAATAAACAACGCTCGAAACGCTTCATTTTTTTGGCTTTGTCAACAAAGGTATGTCTTATTCCCAAGTTAACCCTTTCAGTCTAAGGTTCAAGAAAGCAATTGGTGTTTAAAGATCTCGAAATAAATTAAATGGGAATGGGTTGCTTGGGATTATTTTGAACGTTGTGGTGACATTTATGAAAAAGCGCGAGTGCTTTTGGTCAATATTGGCCATCTATTATTTGATGAGGTGTCCGTTACTCAAGCTTTCTAAGCCCACTCAGTTATAGCTCCAACGAAAGTAAATTTGGGGGGATTCAACACTTAAATACCTACATCCAAAAAAATTAGACAGATCAGTCCCTAGTCAGTGTAATTTTTAACCTAGGTACCTAGTTGAATTTTATTTTACTGATAGGTACCTAACTGACGGATTTACCCCTTCTAGAACTGGTTTTTTACATCTCTTACCTTATTTCTTATTTCACGTTCGATCGCTCCTAAAAAAGAGAAAAAATCGCACAGCCCCAAACCAAATCGCGCGATTGCTTGCCAGAAATCGACCCGGGTTTTTTGGGCTTCAGATTCTACGTCGTCTGTCCACTCGTTCATCGTTGTATTCCCTTCTGAAATCGATTGGTAAGTCATTCACAGTATTACCGTAAGTGGTCGCATTTCATCACTATTAGGGTTCTTTTGTGCGTGTTTTTGGAATGACATTGATCTGTTGGTCGATTAGGGTTCTTTTGTGCGTGTATTTCGTCATGGCTGCTTGATTTGGGGTTTTTTTGGAATGGGTCGATTTTGGTTTTTTCGAATGGGGTCAATTTGTTGTGGTACTACATCGTAACTGCATTTGGTACCCTCTATTTTGGCATATCGGTACCCCTTGTGTGAATAAAATGATACTGCTTGCCAAAAGTGGTCGAATTGGGTCAATTTTTTGGTACTACATTATCACCGCATTATGTACTCTCTGTTTAGGCAAATTGGTATCCCTTATGTGAGTAAAATGGTACTGCTTGTTAACATTGGTTTTATCGACTGGGGTCAATTTGTTTTGGTACTACATTATCACTGCATTTGGTTACCTCTGTTTGGTCAAATTGGTACCCCTTATGTCAATAAAATAGTACTGCTTGCTGACAGTGTATTTTTTTTGCAGAAATGCCTCCACGGAACAGATTTGAGCTGGCTTCCCGGTGCCATCCTGCGCTGTTTCGATCTACCATAAACAATTTGAAGGGTAGCATGACCCCGGATCAAAAAGAAGCTCTAAGAAGGTCCCAGTTTCATTTTTTTCTAGATATGCCTAATATGAGCCATTCGTTTGCTCGAATCATCCGACCTGATGATGAACGGGTGCACTATTGGGCTAATGGTAATACTCTCCGCTACGTTATGAGTTTACCTTTGTTGCTTATGTATTTATTGATGAATTCAATGCTTTGGGAACTTTCAGATTTGGGTGTATGAGCATGTTCCCTCGTTGGCGCAGAAGCGGGAGATATAAAATTCCCAACTTTTTATGTATTATTTGCTTTGTTTCTAACTGTTGAATGAATTATGTGTTGTTAAGGTTGATGGAGGAGTTGGCGGATCTCATTTGGAGTGGAGTGCTCGTGTGGAGAGGTTGGAAGCCGAGTTGAGATTGAAGGACGAGGTTATAAGAGATCTAAGGTCAAATGTTCGGACGCCGAAGGTTGATATGTCCAACGATGATGCGAGGGAGGAGGTAGAGGCTGAGGATACTGAACGAGTGGATGATAAAGAGGCTGAAGCTAATGATAGGGATGTGTGCAAGGATGGGGGTGATGATAAGGCCGAGGATATGGTTCACAGTGAGGTGATGATGTGGCCGAGCAGATGGTTCATAGCGACGGTGAGAACGCCGGAGAGGACAAGGTTCAGGATACGGGTGAGGATAGGGCCGGGGATATGGCTCATAGTGACCGTGACGATATGGCCGAGGTGATGGCTCGTAACGACGGTGAGAAGGCCGATGAGGACAATGTTGCGGATAGGGATGAGGATGAAGCGGGTATCAAGAGGAGGATGGCAAAGAAGTCAGCATGGATGTCTATCGTGCTTCTATGACTGCTCGCATTTTACGTGACGAGCGTAGTTGTATGTTAGATCTTTTTTCACTAAGTTTATGGGATATGCTGTTAGACTCTTTGGAGGCTCTTGTTTAGTTTGGTTAACTTATTTTGAGTTGGGGATGGGACTGTCTGGAGACCTTTTGGTTGGTTATGTTGGTTTTTATTTTGTGCATGGACGGTTGTTACCAAGTGTGTGCTGTGTTGTGTTGTTCTATGACTGTCCGTAATTTATGCAGGTTAACATATGTTATTGTATGACCGTATCTTATCCTTTACGTATAGAGTACCAGAATATGCACGTTAACCGTACCATTACGTAAATATATGGCGTACCACAAACAAAAGACATAAAGTACCTTGTCTTTCATCTTACCGTACCATATCGCTTAACTATAGAGTACCGTAATATGGAGGTTAACCGTACCATTACGTAAATATATACCGTACCTTATATATCGCACATGAAGTACCTTATCTGTTGTACACTAAGGTACCTTGTGTTTTACAGAAGGTACCTTATCATTTACATATATAGTACCATAACCTGCATGTTGACCGTATCCAGAATTATACATATACAGTACCCAAATATGAAAGTATATCGTACCATTTGTTATACGATCGAAAAATGGATACATTCCTAATCGAATCGCGTTGTCCTGCGTGATTATGACAATACCGAACAATAACGAAATGAAAACGAAAAAAGAAAGCCTAATGCACCGAATTCGATGTAGCACTCACCAAATTATTCAAATTATGTTGTAGATGTTCTTGCTTGTATCCTTATACTATAATGAATCTTGGTATTTTAAGATGTAATTCATGCGTGCGGGGCTTAATGCACCGAATTTGATCTGAAACGTATCTAATACTATATATTATTGGTCTACGATGGTTCGAGATGAAAAAGTAATTCGATCGACCTCGAAAAATACTAACCCTAGTATGACGTATCATATATATAAGGGACGCCGTACCTTAAATATCTTTGTAGGGGTACCTGTCGTATTGTTTAAAGCGTACCAACTCAGCCACGGTTGCAGTACCCAAAATTACTGATGACATGAAACATTTTAGGAAAGCCACTGACATGTCAGATGAGCTGACTTTTATTATTTAATACCTCGTATGTCCGAATCTGACCAACTCATGACTGAAAATGTCAGAAATCTCGTCAATCATGACTGAAAAATGTCAGAAAAGTGTGCAATCATTACTGAAAAAAGTCAGAAAATGTCTAATCCTTTATCCACATGAACACTTGCTGAAATGCTTCGTTTGTGACGGAATATAGTCAAGGCTTAAATACCATTTGTTACTTTAATTTATACGGTACCTACTTCTGAAACGATACAGTACCCTATGTCGTACACTTACAGTACCAAATAGGAATATATTACCGTACCAAACTTGCATATGGTAGGGTATCAAACTGGCATTCATCACAGTATCAAATTTACATATATTACGGTGCTAAATGTGCATACAGTAGCAAACTGGTTTCTTTTAGGGTACCAAACTTGCATGTCGTATGGTATCGAACTTGCAAGTCGTACGGTACCAAAATGGCATTTATTACAGTACCAAACATGCATATGTTACCGTACCAAACTGGCATTCATCACAGTACCAAATTTACATATATTACGGTGCCAAATGTGCATACAGTAGCAAACTGGTTTCTTTTAGGGTACCAAACTTGCATGTCGTAGGGTACAGAACTTGCAAGTCGTAGGGTACCATGGCATTTATTACAGTACCAAACAGGCATATGTTATCGTACCAAACTGGCATTCATCACAGTACCAAATTTACATATATTACGGTGCCAAATGCCTTCATTACAGTACCAGATTTACATATAATACGGTACCAAACGTGCATCAATTACAATACCAAACTGGCAGTCTTTACAGTACCAAATTTGGACAAAACAATGACCTACTGGCATCATTTAGACAAAAAGAATGAGCCAATACCATACAAAAGAGCACCGAAAAAGGTTATGGGACAAAAGCAATAAGAAAATACATGGAAAATACGGACGCTACGTCGTTACGACTTCTGTACAAGTACGGCGATTATGTCCGTATTTCCCACATATTTTACACTTGTTGGATCGATCCTTGCAGCTGGAAGGGTTCTATCTACCTGAGATGGAATCCTCCGTGTCTTTCGGCGATCGGGGAGAACGCGGATGTCCGGGTCTCGCTACCCGGATTGGTTTCTCTAACGGCATTATATCCGCCACTTGCACGTCTCATCCTTGCAAACGGCAATGATTTTCTTATGCTCGTTCTTTGCATATACAAAGTTTCTCCGGATTGCAATGGAGTAGTTCTTCAAATTCCGTCTAAATTCATCTGCATCCCTAAAGATTTGTCCATCTCCCCGAATGCAATGACTCCATGCATCTACTGTGTTTCTTTCAAAATCAAACTCCACCGATTCTCCGTTCTCTTCCGTACTACAAGTAATGTCATCAATCGTCAATATGAAAACCCTTAATTTAAAGTTGTTTAACAACAACAAAATAAAAACAAACCTGTTCGCCGGGCCACTTGTACCACATTCATCGGCACGTTCCACTTTCATCGTTATAATTGAAAATTTGTACCGAATAAACAGCTGATACATATTGAAAACATCCGCATTTTCTTTTAATGTCGAGTACAAACTTTGGAACGGAACTTGATACTTTATTGAGTCATGCTGAGAATCAATATTTGACCACCTTCTTTGGAGGGATACGTATATAGCGATAAGCGTCGTTGCTTCATTGATTAATAGTAAGGAAGACTCCCTTTTATACTCCAACATTAACGTCCCACCACCAAACGAATTCGCAGACGCCATATTTTCGGATAATAGGCAACCTGTATAAATGGTACGGTGTATAGTTTAGATTGGTACTGCATAACTGGACATTTTGGTACCGTATAGACAGGTTACTTGGTACATAATATAAATACACAAAGATACTACATAACATAAATGTCCAATCACTGTGTCGCATAATGTATTTAGGTACGGTAAAACAACATACAATGGTACGTAATATTCATAGGAAATGGTACGTCGTAAAAGTTATATAAAAGAAAACCGAAATCTCGATGGATTAGCCTCAATAACTATCAAATCCTAACATTCCACTCTTATATGGAGCTCTTGGATCGCATTGAGCTCCCGGATTTGGCATAAACCTTGAACAAACGCCCAAAATCGATTAACCAAACCCTAACCAAAAGAAAAGCTTACCTTACAAAATCAACCCCCAAAATCGAGAACCCAACGTTCAAGAGGCTCTTCGATCCTTGTCCGGCGCCGGCACAAGCAGAAGGAGTTGGTCTGGAAGAATATCGTCGTCGACGGCGAGCTGAAGCTCGATTTTGCAGAGAAAATAAGAGCTGAAATGAAATTCTATTTAATAAGGGTATTTTGGTAATCTTAGGTAATTAGGTACCTAAGTGTAAAATTTTTATTCAACTAGGTACCTAGCTGTAAAAGATGTCTGACAAGGTACCTAAGTGGCTGATAAGTTTTCTATTGGTGATTTATGTGTAGATTCCCGTACTTATAATAAAGAGTATATTATGATTCAGCCCCTATTCATGTTTAAAAATCGTGTTCAGCCCTTGTCAGAAAAAGCAATTAGTTTTAAGGACCCAATTTTTCATACCACTTCATCGGTATGTGGTACCACTTCTTTGTTATGCAGTACCACTTTTTTATTATGCAGTACCACATAATTGCTCTGCAGTACCACTTCATTTTTCTCCGGTAAAAATGAAGTGGTACTGCATAATAAAAGAAGTGGTATTGCAGAACAATTATGTGGTACTGCAGAACAAATGGTACTACAGAACAAAGAAGTGGTACCACAGACCGATGAAGTGGTATGAAAAATCGGGTCCTTAAAACTAATTGCTTTTTCTGACAGGGGCTGAACACGATTTTTAAAGTTGAATGGGGGCTGAATTGTAAAGGTCCCTATAATAAATGATTAAAACAAGGTGAATTTACAGAAAAAATACCTATTTATATTAAAAATTTGCAAGTCAGTATCCCTGTCAGAAAATTTTTTATAAGTACCCGTTCGATTATGTGTATCATTTTTCTAGTCTTGACGTGCCTTTTTATATGTGTATTGCGTACCACGTCACGCGTTTATATGGCACCTATATACGTTTTATATGGTACCTTAATGCGTTATATAATGTATCATTTTCTCACCGTATTATGTACTACTCTCTGTGGTACCTAAATGTGTTCTACGACGTACTTGCAGCGGAACGGGTACCAATGTGCAAAAATTTTATTCTAATAGGTATCTACATATAAAAAAAAAATCTGACAGGGTTCTGACTTGCGAATTTTTTTTATACAAATGAGTATTTTTGTGTAGATTCCCCTTAAAACGATTGAGTACTATTATCCCACAGGTAATTAAATTATATTAACGAAAAAAAACTGAAGCAAAACGACAATGCCAATGCCAATGCGTGAGATTAGAATGATAGCTTAGCTGGAGCTGTTGCTTATGTTTTAGTGTTCTATTAATACAGCCTTGTTCCCAATTTCTTTGGTTGCTATAGGTTAGAATCAGCCTATAGCTGTCTCCCAGCTCTTATAGAGTGTTGCATTGCAGAAGATGAAGTTGTTGGGTTGGTGGCTGATGCTTGTGGGCACTCTCCGATTAGCTTCGGTTTGGTTCGGGTTCTTCGATATCTGGGCTCTCAAAATGGCAGTTTTCTCACAAACCGAGAGTGAGTACTTTGGATTCTTCTGATCTTTTTCGGCAATCTGATCTCTTTTCTCATTTCTCATCGTCTATTTCGATTCTGGTTCTGTTCACGCGTTGATTCGAAATCTCAGATCGATCGGGTCGTATTAGTGCTGTCGAATGTTTGTACTAATGGGGACTTTGATGTTTCTGCAAGTACGAGAATTTGTATGCTGAAATTGAATACTAATAGCAGTTCAGTTGTCCAATTCAATTAATAAAAGGGTCGTTTTTATATCTGACGTGACTGTAGTATTTCATATATTCAGAGTGTTCGAATGAGCTGGTTGTTGCCTGAATCTGTGGGGGTAATAACAGTTAAATTGATTTGTTTGTGGCATAGATTTGCGATGGACGAGGGATTAGATCAATGATGTGTAATTTAAACTGCACACGAGTTGTAACTTGATTCATTCGGAATTTCCAGTTGGTAGAGTTTATTTTTGGGGTTAAGAAGTACTTTGAGTCGCTTCGAAGTTGCATTCTTAGAAAATGATGTTGTTTTCCCCCATGTAATGGATGTAATCGTTGCTTTAGATCTTTAGGCGAAATTGGGTTTGGAGAATCCTACCACACATTCTGATGATTTCTCGTCTTTGTTGCAGTGACTGAAATTCATGGCCGGACATTTGGAGTTTGGACGCTGTTGACTTGCACGCTTTGCTTTGTCTGTGCATTCAACCTCGATAACAAGCCTCTGTATCTGGTCACATTCTTATCCTTCGTTTACGCGTTTGGCCATTTCCTCTCCGAGTATTTGATATACCAAACGATGGCTCTCGGGAATCTGACGACTGTTGGCGTTTTTGCTGGTAACACCACCTAAACTCCTCTCGTATGAAAAATATTGTGAATTTTTATCTGATTAGCCAATTATTCAATACATTTCTTTGTGTTTGGAAGAGGGGCCGAGATGAATCTTCTATATATATTAAACGGCGAAAAGAAGTACTAAACTCTTGCAGCTCTTAACGTTGTATCTAAAGTTAGTTTCTTTCTTACACAGTCTTTTTTTTTAACGTAGGCACGTCCATTGTATGGATGTTGTTGCAGTGGAACGACGCACACGAGCCAGCCAAGAGCAAATACGCATAGAACCGTTGGGTGATTCATTCGAAGGGCTGTCGTTTTTTTTCTACTGCAGTTATTCAAGCCTTGAGATTTCTGGGCTTCATTAGTTTGCCCTTGGGATTTAGAGAACTTAGCTTTATCTGATTTAGCTTGTGATCTGATGGTACTTCTCTATTCTGCGAACCACTTAATTTTCAGTCATTCTGAAACACAGCAACAGAGACCTGCTGTTTTATTTCTTCTTGTAATTCTCTGCTAAAATGCATCAGATTTGTTCAACTTCGTAATAGAAAAAAGAAAATCTCAGAGTCACAGGGGGGCTTTTAACTCTATTTGTTACCAGCAAAATCTCTTATCGAACAGCTCAGATTATCGTACTTATGATTCTTCGCCAACGAGCATATGCTTTTCGCTTTGATCCTACGTTCCCACATCATCTTCGTCGATCGAATCTTGAAACTGATTGCTCTCTGCGTCGTCGTCATTCGATTCTTTATCATCAATCTCCGAGTCTTTGTCATTGCTTCCTTCTTGGCTCTCCTCAACACTCCTTCCCTCTTCGTCGACTGCAATTACATCATCTCCTTTTCCGAAACCCGAGCTTCGTTCTTCCCTTAAGCCCTTTCTGCCCATCTTCATCAACTCCCCATTTTCGGATTCTTGTTTAGTTCTTACATCCTCACTGTGATGGGCTCTCTTGAATTGATAGAGGAACCACATGAACATAACAATTACAGCACATATTTTGAGGCTCTGCTTCAAATTTATCAACCTTCTTGGCCTTTGATTATTTCTGGCAGATGATTGCTTGAACATCATTAACTATCTATAAACTCATCAGTGCAAGAAAAAGCTCTTCTGTTGTAAGCCTCAATCTGCTGAAGCAGGAAAAAAGGTTTAATGCGTAAGATATAAGCAAAAATAACTCCTGACAAGAGCAGATTCAGGCAAATAAACACTCCAAAACAGTTCGAAAATTTTTACATTCTACGGCAACCAGAAAAATGAAAGAAAGAAGAGAGAATCTAACAAACGAACAAAACACACGCAAAACACTCTGCTGTTAAACAAGAAAAAAATAATCAAAATAGCTACTTACCTAAAGAACGAAGGCTTCCTTCAACTACTGGGAAAAGCTGTGAGGCCCTTCTTATTTCTGTTCTATAGTACATTCAACTTACTTGTATGGGCTGTGTTACTGCTGCTCACTTTTTATTACCAGTGAGGAACAGAAGAATAAATATGCATTAACGCAGGTGTTGGCATTTAGTGTTTTGTATTATTAGGCATCTCTTAAAACATTGACAACCACTCCCTGCATGTAATTCCAACGCACGTACGAGTGTGTGTATTTTATTATTAATATCATTACTACAGTCTACAGTTGTATTTAAGTAACTCGATGTAATGACGAATATTTGCCATACCCTATGCGTCAAGATTCAACAATTATTTTTCCACTAACTCTCAATAATATTCCGAGCTGGGAAATAGTGCTACTATGATTCTTATATGTTTTTTCTCAATGAAAAATAATGAAGCATTTCGGGATGAGTCTATTTCACATGTGTTTTTTGTCCTTTATAATCTTGTATGATTTTACCAATATTGTATTGGGCTGTAAGAAGCCATATTTCGTTAGGCCCAGTTAGGGCCCATTAAGGTAAATATTGCAAATAAGATTTACATATAGCACTTGCTTGACAAATGCCCACGGAAAGGTGAAAGACAAAATAGGGCTCATAAAGCATTTTTTTTTTCTCTTTTCGAAATTTTTTTTTTTTCTCTTTAAAAAGATTTTTTTTTTTTCGTTTTATGAGGACAAGAAAAAATATTGAAGTAGAAAATGCTGTTCCTGGTCGAAGGCAGCTGATATTTGCACACAGAAAATAACGTGTCAATTAATATTTGTAGTAAGGGCAAAAGATTGATTTCAAAATGTAGGCAGCAGATGAGTTTGATATTCTCTTCCTATTTTTTCTCTTCCAAGATATTATTTTGACAGGTTCAACTGTGTAAGATATCGATATGTACCACAAATTTTATCGTCCTATGAACATTATATTCTGTATCAGCATTTAATAATTGTAGAACGTGATCAAGAGCCCACAATTCGTGGTTATAAGTGGAGAATTCTTATTCAAACAAGCAATAAAATTGTGGGTTTTTTTTTTATATTCCTAATAAAACCTCTCGTAAGTCTTCGATTTGGTTGTGCCGACAGCATTTAACTTCAATAGGAAGTGATTCTATAGAAGAAGATAATTTAACCAACGATGTATCTTCAAATCGATAAACAACAAATTTTAGTCCCTAACTTACCAGAGAATCAATTTTACATATCCGTTTGTCTTCTTTATTTTCTAACATCTAACGGCCAAAATGCCAGAAATAATTAATGCTTGCTGTTTGTTGTTACCGTAACATTTTTCAACTAACTAATTAATGTTTAATAGAATTCTCATTGAGCATATTCGATTTCATTGGATAACCGAGAAACCGACCCGACCCGTTTGACTTTTTGTGTTAAATATTTTTGCAGGTGCTGCTTAGTTAGGTATGACTTTCAATTTCAAAGCTCATTTCTCTTTTCTTTGTGCCAATATTTTACGCTGTTAGGCCATGATATTAAATATCGAAATTTCCAGATAGTTCAAGGAGAATAATACAACATACATCTCTTTCGACAACATACAGTTTCATTGATTGAAATACAAGTGATCAACACATAATGCCACCCACATGACGAATATGTTTATTTCTTCAAAGTATATATTTACTATTCCATGATTATATATATATATATAGTTAATATATATGATTATCCAATTATTGGAACAGATCGAGTTCACACACAAATACAATAAGATTGGTCTTAGTGGGTGGGTGAGAAAAATTAATAAATGCAAAGCCCACAAACCCGAAGGATCTATCTATAGTGAAATGAAATAGTTTCTAGATAATTGCATGGAAGAAACGATCATTATCACAGTCGATATTTGTTAGTTAACACACTTCGCTCTCATGCCCATTTCTTAATTCTATGATTAATTAATATGTTTTCTTGATCTTAGGTTGTATTTGCTCATTATGGATCTAAATATATTCCCATGAAATCCCTTCTCGCCTTAAGTTCGATCTTGACACGAATCTGCATTTATAATCTCTCTCACTCACGATATTGCCGAGAGAGAGAGAGAGAGAGAGAGAGTGCTCATGTGGCTTAGATAAAAACTGCAATAAATGCGAGGGAGGTTTTGTTGAATATTTCATCACCTCTTCATTAACTCTCAATAGATTCGTGAGTTCCACTTGTCATACATACGATGTCCATTGGTACCTACCGCTCGAATCTTTAATAAGATGAAATAAAAAAGAAAAAATAAATTGAAGAAATACAAAGGGCAAGCAAACTAACTGCTTAGGAAAGAAAAACAAATGCGTAAGCTAAAATGTGTTTTGTTTAGTGGGCTATCCCTCACACGAAAGCACATTGACTCAATTTTTGAGTAAAGATCTTAAATGTGGGATTCGTTCTGTACAGAAAGGAAAAAAAAAATATCGTCTTTAAACAATACAAGACACATTCGAAAAGAGAGTATATTAAGCGATCTTCAAAATCAAGACTTGTAAATATTTTTTTCCAATGGAGGTTCCAACTACCACCAACCTTCCGTTTTTCTTGTTTAATTAGCAAACCCCTTTTTAATGTCGTCATTGCATTCAATTTAGTATCTGCTACCTGTGCCTACGTGTGTCATAAACCAGCCTCTCTTTATTACATATCTCTCCCACCATTTTTTTTTTCTTTTTTTATCTACATACTTTTTTTTACTCTAATGTGAGTTTGCTGTGATTTTTTTGTCAGTCCCACTTGCATATATAGCTGAAAATAAGACTAATGGGAGACTTGGTATTTTGTCCATTTCTTACTCTTCTTCTTCTTCTTCTTTCTTGTTCTTGTTAGCTTAGCAGCATTGTGGAAGAAGTACATCATCATCATCATCAACATTTCTGGGAAAGAAAAAGATCATCAACAATGATTCATATATGGGAAGCCATTAATCGTTCAAGCAAATAGCAAAAAGCAAAGAACAAAAAAGAATCAAATACTCTCTCCTCCCCTGCTTTCTGTTCTTCATCACCTCTCTGTTTCTTCATTTTCCTTTCTACCTTAAAAAATGGCGGCACTGAACAAAAACAACGTCACAAAGGCTCTGAAGATAGCAGGGAACACTCTGAACAAAGTCCTAAGCTTCATCGTCTTCGCAATGCTAGACTTAACGGACTTCATCCTATGCTACGTCTACAAAACCGTCGACTTCTTCGTCGAAGCAGAGTGGAAGCCCTGCTACTGCTCCTCCTCCTCCGCCAAGGAAGCCATCACCGGCGGCGGCGGAAAGATCCTCGTCACCGAGCCCGGCGAGTCCAAGGTTGTCCGACTCACCTGCACGAAGGTCCACTTAGAAGAAATCTCCGACACGCTCTACGCCCGGCCATCCCTCGCCTCCGCCGCCAAGTCCGCGATCGTCGCCTCAAACAGAGGAGAAGAAGGCGGCGACGGCGCTGCACTGAGGAGGAGAAAAAAAACCCTCCCACCGCCGCCGACCTTCACCGTCGATTCCACCATCGTCGAAATGCTCCAGGGAAGAATCGAAGGGCCAGGAAAGCTCCCCGTCCCACGGTGGTCGGACTGCGACTGCGACACCTGCACTAGCTGGACGTCCAACGACACCCTCTTCGTCAAGGCCGGCGGCGCCGTAGGTATGCTCTGTTTTTTTACCCTTCCCTTCCTTCCAAGAATCGTACTCTGTTTTTTCTTTTCCTCTAAACCGTTACCGTAGCAGAAAACGTGGAAGAAGACGTACTCTTCATCCACGGCTTCATATCATCGTCGGCGTTTTGGACGGAAACCCTTTACCCCAATTTCTCACGGCGGGCGAAATCGAAGTACAGATTCCTCGCCGTGGACCTCCTAGGCTTTGGCCGGAGCCCAAAGCCGACGGACTCGCTCTACACTCTAAGGGAGCATTTGGACATGATAGAGAGGTCCGTGCTCGAGCCGTACAAGGTTAGGTCTTTCCACATAGTGGCTCATTCCTTGGGCTGCATCTTAGCCATGGCTCTAGCCGTCAAGTACCCTGGCTCGGTCAAATCGTTGACCCTTCTCGCGCCGGTAAGACCCATATGGACTTTGGTCCTTTTGCATTAAATTTTCCAGTCAAAGGGGAGGTGGTCAAGTGTGTGTGACGCCCATGCATTTAAAAATCTTTAAGCTAAGCGGTTTATATATTAAATGCAAAGGGATGATCATTCATTGTTTTCAGATCCTATGCTTTATTATGTCATACCGATTATAGTTGATTATTTGGGATAATATGATCATTAAAGATTTTGATTCTGACGGTGTTTGTTTGGTGCATTGCTATTTATCTAAGTACATTATTTATGTTGTTGTCTAATGATATTGGGACCATTCTAGCTAGTAGTAATACGTAGTAGAAGAAGAATATGACTCTGACACGAAGTAGGCAATTACATAATTTTCATGGGGCCAATATCCTATTTCTGGGACGTGGATGATAATTAAATATATTCTGAACGGATAGGGATAGTTATTATTTTATTAATGTTGGATTGAATAGTTGCATCATACTTTGATTACGTCCTTTTTTGAAAACACGTGACGTTAAATTAAATTAATTTGGGGATTACAGCCTTATTTCCCAACACCCAAAGGAGCGCAAGCAACTCAGTACATGATGAGGAGAGTTGCTCCCCGGCGCGTGTGGCCACTCATAGGATTCGGCGCGTCGCTCGCATGCTGGTACGAACACATCAGCCGTACGATTTGCCTCCTCATATGCAAGAACCACCGCGTTTGGGAGTTCATCGCCAAGCTTATTACAAGAAATAGGTAAATTCATTAACTTAAATGTATATACATACGAAATTAAATGCGTTTCTTTACACGATATGAGGAAATGCATAACGACTTCCGTAAATAAACGGTAGCAACACGAAACAGAAGATTTTGATACGACATCGACTTCTCGAAATTAAATGACCAACTACCGTAAGACATTTCAATTTAATTTTCATCCAAGTTTTCTTTTTTGTTGTTGTAATAAGGATAAGGACTTATTTGATGGAGGGATTCTTCCTACACACGCACAACGCAGCGTGGCATACTTTGCACAACATCATATGTGGGACGGCGGGGAAGATGGAAGGGTATTTGGACGACCTTAAAAATCGATTGAAGTGCGAAGTGACTATTTTCCACGGTAAGGACGACGAGCTAATCCCGGTCGAGTGCAGCTACAACGTGAAGTCGAGGATCCCTCGGGCCCACGTTAAGGTGTTTGAGAATAAAGATCACATCACGATAGTCGTCGGGAGGCAGAAATCGTTCGCCCGAGAGCTCGAGGTTATTTGGAGGAATGCGAGCGGTTGAGAAGAGAAAGAAGATTGTTTGTTGGTCGGAAAATAAAAACGTCTATCTATGGCTTCATATATTAGGGTTTTATGAAGAGAGCAAAAATGTGACTCTTGTCGAGCTTTCTTGCCTTTGCTAATGTCGATCTGATTTCATGTGTTGGTTGTGGTGTTACGTTTCGTGGTATTTATTATGAGATGCCCCCAACTATTTTATTATTGATAATTGTATCTATCAAAGGGCTGCGTACTTTCCTCAACCCCATAATTTAGGGAGTGAAATGAGACCTTAAGATGCCCACCAACAAGGTTATAATTTGAGAAAAAAACAAACTTTGAAAAGTTAGGAATACGATGCATCAAAATTATAACGTTAAGCTGCTTCAAATTTTTGAAAGCAGTATCCCTATATTCCCGCAAAAGATTTATTCTCATATAAGCCAATCTCATAAGTTTTAATTCTCCAACAAATGTCTCTAAGGTTACATAGGATTTTTTATTTATCCTCCAAGTATTTGCCACGTTTAGCCGCGAAGAATTTCCAGCAAAAGAAATTAAGTTTCCTTCAATTCGGAAACTTACTGTCATAATAGTTGCAATCTCCTAAATACCCTAAGTTAAGGTACTGAAAAAAAAGACATGAAAAACAAGACTTGACATAGCTACTCAACAATGGAAGATGTACTGATAAATATCATGGAAGATGTACTGATAAATTTTCGTCTAAATTTTCCAACAAGACTTGACATAGCTACTCGCCTAAATTTTCGTCAAAAACTAACTCGAGCATGATTAAAGAACATGGAAGATGTACTGATAAATAGAAGGGAAAAAAAAAACAAGACTTGACATAGCTACTCAACAATGAAAGTGAAACACCAACAAGAAACCACAAATCTACAAGGGGACATAGAAATCCAAGATACTTATTTCTTTCTTACCTTAAACACTTTACTATACCTTCAAAAGACTCACTCAAATCAAATCATTCGCTCCAATACTTCTCATCATCTTCTCCTCGCCCATCACCTTTCTCCTCGCCATCCTTGCCCTTCGAACTCACTGTCCTAAACTTGCCAATGTCTTCGACGGCCGCGGTCCTAAACAGCCCAACATCAGTCGCGCCGGCCACCATGTGGTACCCTCTCCTAACCATCTGCTCGGGGGAATCGTGGGCCATGGAAAATCCCGAGAGGTAGGATTTCCCGCCCTTTAAAACTGCCTTCTCTGCGTCTCTCATGGCTTCTCTTACCTTCTTGTTTCCCGGGTCCCACAGGTACCCCATACTCGCGCTGAGATCCAACGGTCCCATTTGCACGCAGTCCACCCCATCGACGGCTGAGATCTCGTCGATCTTTTCTACCCCTTCTGTGGATTCCACTTGGCACATGATTAGAAGCTCTTCTTCGTAGTTGCTCAAGTAGCTGCCAAACGGACAAGAGATTGCAAGAAAATAAGTGACTGAGGTAATAATGGTTGACAGTAAAACCGTAGATTCAATAATCAGACTTGGTTGGTCAAGCAAAGAAAGACCTTATAGTAACAGTATATATCCTCCTTTCTTTCTTTGTTTATCAATTGCAAGAATTAGTGTAGCGATTGAGGTAATATTGATTGACAGTCAAGCCAGCAAAGATTCAATAATCAGAATCAGACTTAGTTGGTCTGCAGCGAATGCGAGGGTGAAAACACAGACATTGTAAGAACAACATATATCCTCCTTTCTTTCTTCCTTATCCTATGTCAATTGCAAGAATTACTGTAGAGACAAGGAGGATGAGATATTACCCTTCGTCGATGCCATAGGCTGAAGCTCGGACGATGGGGTGTGCCGACCCGCGGACGCCGTGAGGCGGGAATCGGCAGTAAGACACGGCTTTGCGGGCGGATTTTGGGCCGTCGATCATTGGGAACATGATTCCCTGCGGCCCAAGGTCGAGGGCCTTCTTTGCCCAGGCGGCGGAGGACTCAGGGATGCGGAGGACCGCGGCGGTGCCAGTGGCGGCGAGTGCGTGGAGGCATGGGAGCGCATCGGCGATGGAGCCGTGGCCATGCTCCATGTCCACGACGGCGAAGTCGTAGCCGGCGTACCCGGCGATCTCGGCTAGGGTTGGGGAGAATGTGAGGAGGAATACGCCGTAGAGGGTTTCCTTTTCTCGGAGTCGCTGCTTCAGATTTGCGTAGGAGATTTGGTGGGTTGAATTTTTGGCGGTGGAGGCGATGGGTTTTTTTAGGGTTTTTGAGGAGCGGCGGTTATGGGTGTAAAGCCTGGTGGGTGGTGAAATGGAGAGCTTAGATTGGTCGGAAATGGATTTTCTGACGGCGGCGGCGGCCGAAGCAGAGGAAAGTGACGCGGCGGCGGCGGCGGCGGCCATGGCCAGCTCAGTGTAGTGTTTTGAGATTAGGATTTCGGAACGATTTAACTAATATATTAAATTTTCTTTTCCTTTTATCAAACACTTATATTAAATAAGAACTAAAATGCTTCATTTTCAATTATAATGTTTTCTTAAAATCGCAAAGATTCCCTGTATAGTAATTTGAATAGTAAAATTTAGTTGTATTGTTATGTAATAATAGTCCGACCCTATGAGTTATGACGTGGCCGTATTAGAATAAGAGAGACATTAAAATCTGAAAATGAAAAGAAGAAAAAAAAGAAAAACGAAAAATATCAGCTTGAGCTGCTTCTAGTCCAGATTCTTATTTCACTCGCGGACGTCTTTCTTTCTCGGCAAGCTGAATAATTGCATCAACTATATTGGAAGTATCTGAAATTACATGAACAATTGCGTCGTAGAGGGAGCGATGATGCAAATTTCAGGCGTTTTATCTCGTCGATTTGATGTTTTCTCGGCTAGATGCTTCTTTCTTACTCCTCCTCTGCCTAAAGTAGGTGTTCGTATGTCCGTATGAACGCTCCGATTCGTAACGTGTTTTTGTGTGGTTTTCTCTGTTTATTTGCGGTGGATCCTTCATAGCCTCCTTTATGTTTGATGATTTTATTTTTGTTGAGTCTCTCTCTCTCTCTCTCTCTCTCTCTCTCTCTCTCTCTGTTTTGTTGGGTGAATTGAATTGATGTGAAATTCGCATTGAGAATCTAAAAGAACATAGCTTGGAGCTTGATGAGTTTATTAGTCCCATCTTTTCTTGTTCTTCTCTCACGGTTGGGTGTGCTTCAGCCCACTGTGAGAGCCTGCTAAATGTAACTGGTGAATTTTTAAGGCGTGGGTGATATTCGGCAGAAGAGTGTACTTAATGCTATAACCCTGCATTAGGTTGAAAGTAAATAGGTGTTTGGGAAGGAAGAACTAGAGAGAGCTCTCGAGCATTTGCTTCGATGTAACTTTGAGCAGGCTTCGTATTGAGTCTATTGTTTGTTTTGAAAATTAAATCGTAATTTTGGACAACCTTGTACCCGACCGAGCAGGGATGCTAATTTAGCAGAGAAAGTATTGTTCGAAGCACCCCCTTTCTTTTAGTCTGGCAATCTACGATGAACTGTCAATGTGTGTATATTCGATCTAATCACACTCTAATGCCCCTTTTTGTTCACATGTCACACAGAGTTGCCCCTTTTCTACTACGAAGATAGAGCTGAGGCCACAGAGATTGAGATCAAGAGGCCTCTCTCTACGCGCCTCAGCAAATACTGAGGGAGATTTGTCTCCAATGGCTCCTCTTCGACTCGAATCGCCGATGGGGCAGCTTTTGGCGCAGATTCTTCAAACACATCCCCATCTCCTTGCTGCAACTGCCGATCAGCAGCTTGAGGATCTGCAGAAACAGAGGGATAGCTCCAAGGAGATGTCTGCGCAGCCATCTCAAGATTCTCTCTATAAGTACGTTTCCTCTTTGGTGGTTTCATATCTCTTGAATTGAATCGATGACTGTTATCTTACCACCCTTCAATGGCTCCAGGAGAATAGCCGAAGTGAAAGAGAAAGAGAGGAGAAAGGCGCTCGAGGAGATTGCATACTGCCTAATCGTTCGAAGATTCATCGAGCACGACATATCGATGATACCCAAGATCCCATCCCCAACCTCAGATCCCACGGGAAGGATCGACAACTGGCCCAACCAAGAACAGCAGTTCGAATCGGTCCACTCGCCCGAGGCCTTCGAAATGATCATCAGCCACTTGGCCCTTGTCCTCAGCGAACGTGGAATGGGCCCGCTCGACTCCATCATACAGATGAGCAAAATAAAGCTCGGCAAGCTCTACGCAGCCTCCATCATGTACGGATACTTCCTCAGAAGGGTCGACGAGAGGTATCAGCTTGAGAGGTCCATGAACACGCTCCCGAAAGACTTCGGGGAAGATAGGGTGAAAAGCTTCGATGAGCCCAAGAACGATAGGCAACTGTGGGACCCGAATTCCTTGATAAGGATCTACCCCGACGAAATGGGGGGTGGGGGAATAGTCGACTCGAGCTATACCGAACAGGAGAAATCGCCCGAGCTTAGGTCTTACGTTATGTACTTGGATCCTGAAACTCTTCAGAGGTATGCGACTTTGAGATCGAAGGAAGCCATGTCTTTGATCGAGAAGCAGACGCAGGCCTTGTTTGGGAGGCCCGACATTACGGTTACCGAAGATGGATCGCTCAACGCTTCGAACGATGAAGTGGTTTCGCTTGCATTTTCTGGGCTTACGATGCTCGTGCTCGAGGCTGTTTCGTTCGGGTCGTTTCTTTGGGATGCCGAGAGTTACGTGGAAACTAAGTACCAGTTTCTTGGCAGCAGCTAGCGTGTGGTTTTTATTACCGATGGTTCTGATTTCGCTCGTGTAAATTTATTTGCCTATTTGAAGACGTCATGTTAGTTGGTAGGTTTTTACATAAATTTGTCATGGTTTGCTTGGTGTAATAACAGAAAGAAAGAGTCGAGAAAAACATGTCAATATCATCAACTATTGAAAGTGCTTTCACAAATCCATCCCTACAGCGAAAAAAAATGACCAAAGCTCATAACTTTATTCCTTCATTTCTTGTTTGCAGCAGACTGCTCGGAAAGGTACCTGGAATTTAGAAAAAATAATGAAGGTTCAAAGATTACATCTTGTTCCATATGTTTCTATACAAGTAGCACTAATATGTGATTGGAAGAAACCATATAAGTAATACTCACTTTGCAGTGTAAAATCCTGCAGAATACCAAGCATTCAAAACCACAGTGAGATCGGTAGCAGCAGGGGCGCTTTCAATCGATTGGTCTGTTCCATTTGTTAACTCTTTGGCTTTCCCTGTGATTCGCCGGAACAATGTGGATAACAGTAATGATAATAGTTATGTGGATAACAAACAGAAGGAATAATCTTACCAGAGCATGCACATTCTGGACAGGGAACCTGGGAAGAATCGCAAGGAACAACCCAGTTTTGACAGCCATAAGGGCAGTAGCAAGTAACAGTGTCATAAGCTTGAGGAACTGATGCTTGATAATCTGAATTCCAACCTTGATATTGATAAATTTGCTGAAGGACCTTTTGGCTCTGATCCTCAAGCTCATAATATTTACTCAGCAACAAATTGTAACCTTCAGGACTCTTTTCATCAGAATTCGGTCCCAAAGGAGAATTTTCCACGAGTTGCGAATTACTTGCAGCCTCTTGAACTTTGGAACCAGTCTCTGGCCTGTAACGAAGATGGTTAATTTCCAACAAATATATAGCTAGCAACATGAATTATAAGTTGAAATCAGTATATGCGCTGCCCTTAATAGATACTACAGTATTCACCCCTTTGCAAACTCTAGCCAAACACCGACTGTTACTGTTTGTATTGTAATAGAACATTCTCTTAGAGATTATGCTTGCCAAATTAACTGTGTGGCATTTTCCATATAAATGATGATTGAGGCGAATAGGTTTGTTCGACGTAATTCTTCGATCTTTGTCTACCTAAAACCCACAGTAACTCCAACATTAAGCATACATCAAAGACCAGAAGAAAAAACAGAGGAAAGACCCATCTCAGCCAACCTCACAACTAGTGCGGCGGCCTAAATTAACAAAAGACCATACAACGATGAAGAAGAAAGAATTGCAACGCCGTAAAACCATATAATAGTGACAATTACTCCGTTTGCGAGCAGAGGTCTCTGCTTCCACAATCTAGCTCTCCCTTCGCCCGAGCAACTTCTCCGTCAACATCTTCTTCTTCAGCATCACCATGCGTCACCTGCGATGAATAGTTCAATAAATTTGACAAAAACAAAGATCAATCAGAAACAACGCACACACGCACGCAAATGCACGCTATGGAGATAGACATAGGCTGCCTTGTATGTGGATATGGCACGGTCGAAGGCTTTCATTAGGGCAGAATCATCCCATAATTCTCCTTTCCCCATCTCTCTGCGTTATGCTGAAATGAGTAATCTACTGAGCTAAACCCAAACCTAATAAATAATTATTTATTTATTTATTCGTAAATAATAAAAAGGAAAAACAGATAAAAAAAAAATTATTTATTTGACTGTGACCTAATATTAGGGATTAATTTTTTAATTAGATATAAAAAAAACGAAACAGAAAGTGATTTTTATTGCCATCTCGTTGTTCAACTATCTCCGCCGCATTGGTGTTGCAGTCGCTTCTCTTCTCCGTCGTACGTAAATCTTTTGAATACCTCTCAGTAAATTCTCGTTTTTATCGATTGTGATGCGTTTGTTCTCTCTCCTTTTTTTTTTCTGTTTTTGCGTGGTGCAGAATAGAAAGAGGTTAGTTTCAATTTGATAACGTGGTGAGATTCGGTTGGTGGTGAGGGCTCGAAAAAGGGAAAACAGAAAGGGTAATCGTATGGCTGCTGACGGCGGTGGTGGTGGTGGTGCGCCGGGGATATCGAGTGAGCTGTTGGATAACATAATAAGTCGTCTTTTGGAGTTTCGAGAGGCGAGGACTGTGCGTCAGGTGCAGTTGTCGGAGAACGAGATCCGATTGCTTTGTACCACTTCGAGAGAAATATTTCTTTCCCAGCCTAATCTCTTGGAGCTTGAGGCTCCTATTAAGATCTGCGGTAAATTCTTGTCTTTTCTTTTTCGTTCATCTTTGAAATAGGCTGGCGTAGGAATAGGATGTTTTCCTCATAGCATGGGAAAAGTATGTGGTATTTCCTGCTTCTCCGTTGATTGTTCTATCTGTGGAAGAAGATAGATGTTAACTTGTTGATGGAGTGGGAAGTATTGTGATAATATGTCGCCTGATTTGAGGATTTTCGTGGAAAAAAGTGTTGTCTGCTTTGACGCCATAGTTTGGCCCGTGATGAACTTCTTCGATTGCAATTTTTTTTGTTGCACGGAAGAAACACATAGTCTCGACTTGCTTGACATAACCAGACATTATATGTTGAGTGGCCTGCTAAATGTCCACGAATCTTTATTTTTAAAAAATTTTAATCTGCTAGCCACGAATTATATCCTAATGTGCCGATGTTTGACTTATTACGTTTCTGTTTGGTGTAATCCATCGATAGATGATCAAGCCCATTGTACTCTTATTCAGCTTTCGACCATAAGGGATAATTTCTGGAAGTTAATGTTTCTTAGTTAACAGTTCGGTGCGGCTGAACTGTGATGTATTGCTCTACTTACCAATTACCATATTGAAGTTATGTTAAACTTTTCGATCTTGATTACCTACGTGGCCTATCATCATCGGTTGTTACGAATTTTATTTACAAACTTACCATCTGCCTTCTAGCTGAATCTGGCATTATCAGGACACGTTTAAATACTTTTTGCCTTTACTATTTGTATTTTCATGTTCTTTTTCTTTGTTGTGCACATAGTATATATACTACCTGACACACCGCATCTGGAAGAAAATTTAAAGTCTATCTTTCATTCCTTAGGGAGTGAGAGAGCTAAGGGGAAAGGGTGGACAATCTAGTTGAAAAGTAGTTAATAGGAAGTATGTGCTAAGTATTTAAAACGAACAGCATCGACTTACTTTACTTGGTGAATTTTGTGTTGTAGTTCTACTAATCTTTGAAACCTTTCTCTATAATACTTTGACGGTTAGGAACTGTCTGGAAATACACCGCCTATCCTAGCAAAAATAGGACAGAGATATTTGCTCAATTCTGTGTGCTGGTGAACGGTTCAAGACTTGTTTGTCCTTTTTGCAGGTGACATTCATGGCCAATACGGAGATCTGCTAAGGCTTTTCGAATACGGTGGATTCCCACCAGAGGCCAACTACCTGTTCTTGGGCGACTACGTCGATCGCGGAAAACACAGCTTAGAAACAATCTGCCTACTGCTCGCCTACAAAATCAAATACCCCGAGAACTTCTTCCTCCTGAGAGGAAACCACGAGTGCGCCTCCATAAACAGGATATACGGATTCTACGACGAATGCAAGAGGAGATTCAACGTAAGGCTGTGGAAAACCTTCACTGAGTGCTTCAACTGCCTCCCCGTCGCAGCCCTAATCGACGACAAAATACTATGCATGCACGGCGGGCTTTCACCCGAGCTAACCAACTTGGATCAGATCAGAAACTCCCTTCGACCCACCGACGTGCCCGACTCGGGCCTTCTCTGCGACCTTCTGTGGTCGGACCCTAGTCGGGACATTAAAGGCTGGGGTATGAACGATAGGGGCGTTTCTTTTACTTTCGGCGCAGATATGGTTGCTGACTTTTTAATGAAGCATGACATGGACCTTGTCTGTCGTGCTCATCAGGTTTTCTTTGTTTTCTTGATTTTTTTTTGGTTTGATTCTTTTTTTTTTCCTTATATGGTTTGCTTGGCTGACTTGGGCTTGCATTTTAGGTTGTGGAGGATGGGTATGAGTTTTTCGCCGATAGGCAGCTTGTGACTGTATTTTCTGCGCCTAATTACTGCGGGGAATTCGATAATGCTGGGGCTATGATGAGCGTAGATGAGAGTTTGATGTGTTCGTTTCAGATACTGAAACCTACCACCGATAAAAAGAGGTTCTTTTGAGGCTTTCGAGTGCGCAGGGCTTTCAGGTTGGCTTTTTTTTTATTTTTTTTCTTCGTATTATGACGGTTTTGTCGAAGCAGTCGCTGGAAATTTTTTTTCCTGCTAACTGCGACTTCGTCTTTCTTTCCTTCTGCAGATGAAACTCGGGGGCTGTCTTCTGAGTTTGCGGTACGTTTTGTTGTAAGCTTTGGGCGTTTAACGTGTCATTTCGGCTTATTTAATATATCTGGTTAATACTCGATTTCTGTTATTTTTTCGCCCGTACTTCAGTTTTGTGTAAAATACATTCGTCAGAGGTTGCTAACAGTTCTAAAATCGCAAGTTATGATTACATAAAAGATAAAATTGTTAAGTGAGTAATTTGACATACGAAAGTAGTTATTATAATGTCACGAGCCTTTATAATAGATGGTTGGTCAATGGTCAACGGCGACCTGTTAGGGTTTACGTGGACCGTAGGTCATGTCTCTTCCTCGTAGCTCTTAATTTCAAAACGCCCTCTTAAAAAAGAGAAAAAGGGGGCGGTGATATGATTTAAGCATATAACAATGAGTGTTTTAACGGAATAGTAGCAACTTTTGACCTAATATAATGCAGTTAGTATCATGAAGACGTATTACTTGGGTAAAATTGCCTAAGATTTATTTTGATCCAAATGGTCGTACGTTTGGTATGGTGTTTATACGTGCTATATTATGTACATTATTTTGAAATTTTGTTATTTTTTAGAACAGATAATAGGTGAATATATAGAAAAATACCCAATTGGATAAAATTTTTACAATAGGTACCCATGTCAGAAATTTTTATAGATAGGTACTCAATTTAATTTTTACCAGTTTTTTAAGTTATGTCGTACCTTCCTGTGTGTATATTGCGTACTATAACGCGTTGATATTAGGTACCTAGATATAACATACGTCGTACCTACGGCATACATGTGTGTTACATAGGGCGTACCTAAATATAGCATACGTCGTACCATTTTCTGTTATATAGGGTATCCAAATGTGTTGATATAGATACCCAAACGTGTTGTATTACTTTCGGGGATCTTGTACCTATGTGCAATTCTGTTAGGTACCTACATATAAAAAATTCCTGACAGGGTACTAAATTACAAGTTTCTATCCAAATAGGTACTTATGTGTAAAGACCCCTAGATAATATATTATTAATCTACGACATATAATATGCAATGCGTGGCATCCCCAAATCATGTGTACATGCGTTTGAATTTGTGTCATTATGTGTTTCATACTCTAATAATCTATACGCTAGATGCAATGTACATGAATGAGGTTTTGTATTGAATCTTATAGAGTTGTCTTGTCTTCGCATGAATATAGTAGCTAATACACAGGAAAAATACAAGTTTTCGTGACTCTAATCACAAATAATAATTAGATTATACACCATATTTGCGACTTAAATAAATATATGCGGGGGACGTAAGCGGCTGGTGCATATGCATCAATTAAAAAATATCGAATAGGCAGCGATTGTCGGGGATTTAACATATATTTAACTATTTAGTATATGGTTATATGCTATAATTTATTCCTTAATTAAAAAAAAAAAAAAAGAAACCCAACGTGCATGTTCAGTTTGTTTGTTTGTCCTTTGGTGGTTGTCAGATTTTTTCATCTTCATCCGGCTCATTTTGGTTCTTAAATTATAGTAAATATAATATACTTGCATGGTATTGGACATTAGTATGTACATGTTATTACATATCTAAGTTTATATAATATGATTACTGATTGTTATAAATATTTTATATTTTTGCATCTGGGATCGCCAAACCCTACATCATATGACATTGCCAAGTGTCACTATTTCGTGCAAACAAATCATTTCCAAAGAAATTAATACTTCTCGTACGTTATTAAAATGATTAATCAATTCTACAAATACATATAGTAACTGCTCCCTCAATCCCAGCAACTTTATCATCACATAAGTTGCTGGACATGCAAATTATGGTGACATTATTATAATAATATATTACAATGAAAAGGTAAAAAAATATATATTTTGACACGTCTTTTAAGAATATTTAATATTATTATATTGATTATTTGTGATAGTTTTTTCTAAATAAGGAAATGTGATAAAATTATTAGGACGTAATGGAAAAGTGTGATAAAATTAGCTGCTAATACGGAGTATCTTTTAACCATTTGGGAAGGATAGTTTTAAATGAAATATGATGCCTCGAAAAAGGAAAAATCACCCACGTCAATGATGATTTGAAACCAATGATCATCTAAGCTTCCTCCACTGGATAGGTGAGACCCATGAAAAAATAAATTAGAAGGGCGAATTCACGTTGCTCGCGACGCTGATCATTTTCCTTTTCATATATCTATAAAAAGGGTGAGAGATAATAAGTTATAAGATGAGACGTAAGAATAAGATAATATAATATGATGTAAATCAAATCAAGTCGGAATTTTTATCATTTTTCTTTTAATATATCTATAAGCAAAAGGGTGAATAAGATGAGAAGATAATATAATATGATGAATATCATTTTTATTTTCATATATCTGTAAGTAAGGGTGCGAGATAATAAGATATAAGATGTATAAAGATAATAATATGATGTAAATGTGTTTGTGACTATATAGGAATTGGACCATTCCAAAAAAAAAAAAAAGACTATATAGGAATTGGAAGTTCAAAACTAAAATATTACACTACATGTCTCAAAATTTGTTCCTTTGGCTGATAAATATCATCAACTGAAATATCCTTTCCAATATATTACCTTGCTCTGATCCCAAAGTAATGGACTTTCTTTCATTGGATTCCAATAAAATTGCATGGATATTTACCCATGAAAATACAAAGGGATCACAATGTTAATTCTAATAATAGAAAAAAAAAGGCTGTTTAATATATATCCAAGTTTCAAAATCGAAAGTCTTCTAGATTCCATAATAAACTCACTCTCACTACTAATGAGCTTTAATGTGAATTAAATTCATTTCCTTTTATTTTACATGATGATCCATTGTCCGTACATTAACCACTCCCCTCTATATAATAGCCAAGTCATCTTCCTTAAACACTCCCTCCTTCATTCCCACATTAAAACAAACACTTTCCCTGCAATAAAAAGGACTCATTCCATCTCCTCGTACATGAACAAGCACACCATTATCCACCATGGGAGACATGGCCGCTTTATGGATCTACCAAGAGGTTCTTACTTCATTTCAGTCTTAGCATCGTATTATCAAATTCGCAAACAAAACTCTTATTACACCTTCATATGATTACTGCCTTGTCTGACCATCAGCCCACCGCCATGGAAGATCATCAGCTTGGCAAGAAACTCCAATTGGCGGCGCTCGAGCTAGAGAACGTAAGAGCCCAAGCACAGATTGAGACGAAGAAGAACAAAGAGTACGTTAGCCAACTCATCCAACTAATCAAGCTTGCGATCCAAGAAAGGGACCAGGCAAGAGAACAGCTCGGCAAGCTTCTTCTTGAAGCTCGCCGGAGCAATAACGGCCAAAATTCGAGCGCCGCCGAATCGAACAGCTTATCATCCGATCCGTACGGTAACTACGCCCACAACCACTCCCCCGTGGAATCGTTATTGGAAACGGTCACCTCTTCGCCGTCCTCTGATGGTCCGATTACGGCGGCGAATAAGCTCGACCGTGGCTCGCTGGTCGTAGAGAGTCTTGCGAAGGGAAGGGCTCTGCCTCAGAGGGGCGGGTTCGTGCGGGCCGTCGTCGACGCCGGGCCTCTGCTCAGCACCCTCCTCGTCGCCGGCCCGCTTCCGCGGTGGCGCAACCCGCCGCAAGTTCGGGCCTTTGATCAGATTCCGAGCGTTCCGATTGGAGGGCTTGGTGGGGAGTTTTTGGGTGCGGCGGGCCATTTGAGCGGCAGCTATAACAGTCGCCGTGACTTGCCTTGTGGGTCGGCAAATGGGTTTGGGTCTTTTACCGGATCGGGTCGGTTTGGGAACGGCGTTTGTTCTTCTGGCGGGTTCTTGAATGATGACGAAGATGATGGATGTTACCCTTTGGTGAAGAGGCAGAGGCTTTGCTGATGAGAAAGGAAAGATGTATTTTTTTTTTTCAATGTTTTGCATAAATTGGTGTAAATTTACTTGTTTAATAGTTTAATTTAAACCATACGATTTGGTCCCTCGTCTCCGTGTTAGAGCATTCCCAATCCCAACTCACAAATTAAATCTCAAACTCAAATTCATTCTCAAAACTTAATTCTCAAACTTAAAATGAAGTAATTATTCTCAATGGTTAAACTTATGGTCAAATTCAAAGGAAACTTTTTAAACTTTTCAATAATGTCCACGTATTTTATAGCTTCAAAAATATATTTTAATAATGTATTACATCTAAATAATAAGCAAATACTGTTAGTATGTTATTATATTAAAATAGAAATGTCGGAGCCCTCTAATGCTGCCATCTGTCCGCGATAAATTATTTATAAATTTTGGAAAAAATATAAAAAATAGTCAAACTACCAACTATTCCATGTTTATACTATATAACTACCCACTCAAATAAAAAAAGTTAATATTTTATTTCTCATAATAATTATATATGCTTAATACCGTGCATTGCGGTAAAAACTTATATTTTATAATTTAAAAGAACTTTCTAATTGCTTTTTTTTGTATATTTTTATTTCTTTCTTGATGCTTTAATTATTAAAGATAAACCGCTAATTTCCTACTTACACAATGATCCAAAGGAATGTTACTGAATTATGGATAGTACGGACAAAGTATGAGCCCATTAACTTCGAAGTCCAATAGTGTAGTACCCTTACCAATCCACAAGTGATGTAAAACTTTCGTTAGAACTTGGGTCAAAAAGTTTATGGTGGAGAAAGGGTCGTCTTTATTACGATTTTCTATGCGCTGTTGATTCGTTGACCACATTAACATCTCCGACATCGTGGCTCTTAAGTTACGCTGTCAGAGTAATCAAGTGAAATTAGTAATAATATTAATGATGATTGATTAAAATTCGTGTATAGCGAGTAGGGCTGTTCAAACGGTTTACCATATCGTACCGTACCGTACCGAACTACCGGTAACCGAAATTCTCGGTTTTAAAAATCTCATACCGAATACCGAACCGAAGTGAACCGGTTCGGTTCAGTAATAACCGAAAAATTTCGGTTATTGTCGGTAAATAACCGAAAAAAACCGAAATAAATTTTAAAAAATGAAAATTAATGTTTATAAAATTAGATATATTTAATCTTCATTTTTATATTTTTAAATTATTTTTTCCTATTTTTTATTTTTTTCTTATTTTTCCCTATTTTTATTATTTTTTTTATTTTATTTTTATGTTTAAATTGTATATATATTATGTATAATATATATTTCAGTAATTATATATTATTAATTTATTATATATTTCGGTAATTCGGTTACCGGACCGAAATTACCGAAATATTTCGGTTCAAAATTTTTCATACCGAATACCGAACCGTATCGAAATTTCGGTATTCGGTTTGTACCGAACTTCCGGTATCGGTTCGATACGGCCGGTTTACCAACTTTTGAACACCCCTAATAGCGAGATATTTCATAAGCCCCTGTCTTCTATTTTCGCTATTTGATGCTTTTCATATCAATTTTATTCCTATGAATATTAAATATGAAATTGTGACTCAAAGCTGGGAACTGAATATTTATTTACTACGAATAGTTAAGTCACATCTTTTATTATAATAATAATAATTAATACATGTATCTGTATGGAATGATGGGCTTATTGCTTCTGACGTGGCTTCCAAAGCTGTAAAATCCGCAGGCGCAAATACGATACAAAAGGAAATAAAAGGAAAAAAGGAAAACACAAAATTCTCGGAATAATAATAAATACAGAAACTTCAAAAGCATGTAATGGTGTGTGTGTGAGAATTCGCCGGCGAAAACCCTTAACTCAGCTGCCGATCGAATCGCCATAATTCGCGATTTGAAACTTTAACTACGTTCGTCGTTCTCCGTCGATTTCGTTGTAGCTCTGATCTTGTTGGGGGATGAAAGTGTTAACACCGGCGAATTAGAATCTTTGTCTACTGACACGTTTTGATTTTTAATCAAATCAAATCAAATCAATTCTCTTGTTTTTCTTTTATTTATTTTTAGCTTAGCTTTCCTAGAAAGAAAGAGTTTTATTTGGTGTTGGTCGTCTGCGGATGTTCGCTAGGGAGATGATGATGGAGTTTGTGCTGAAACTGAAAGAGAACAAGTCGCTGAAATTGGCGTTTGCTGTGTCTGGGATCATGAGTACGCTTGTTGTTTATGGAGTATTACAGGTAAGGGAAAAGTTTCCTTCTTGTAATGTACTTTGTTGCCCAACGTTTTGTCCCCGTTCAAGAAAATACTGCTCCTTTTATTTTTTCATGTAACTTATGGTTGTTTTCCGATGTACATAGTTTCCAGTATTCTGTTTCTGGGTATTAGTGGTAGGATGAAGACTTCTTTCCACTGGAAACGGCTAAACGGAGAGACGGTTCATACTTGCTCACTTACGGGATGTAGTATCTAACGATTTTGCAGTTTTTCTGAGCTTCATAGTTTTTAAAGAGTCTAAACTAGTAACAGCATTTGCGTGGAATTATTGATTGAACTTCCAAATGTATTGATAGGAATCTACCTATTATACAGTAATCGCCTAATGGCCCTAAATGGATTCTCTTTTTATTTCAGGAAAAGATCATGAGAGTTCCTTATGGTGCAAACAAAGAATATTTTAAGTATTCACTATTTCTTGTCTTTTGCAACCGAATTACTACATCAGCTGTCTCTGCTGGAGTACTATTGGTAAAGTGCTGCATAGCATTCACATTCACTCCATTTCTGTTAAAACAATGCGTTCTTCACCCTCTTTTCATATTTTAAGTAACCTATCTGTGTAAAGGAAGAGTTATTAGGTTGTATATAATCGATCTTCATTATGAGAGTTTGTGTGTAAGTTACCATCTGTCTATAATCTGCACTGTTCGACTATTCGGTTTTATATGGGTTTTCCATGTTGGATATTGTGTTTCTCCTTTACCCGTTTGATGTTTTCGTTTTTCCTTTTCGGCAGGCAAATAAAAAGGCAATGGACCCTGTAGCACCTATTTACAAATATTGTATTGTATCAGTGTCTAATATACTTACTACAACTTGCCAGTATGAGGTACTGTTCTTTTTGTTCTGGACTCAATTCCTGAATTATTTCACAGATGATGATCAATTATGAAAAATTTCCCTTCTTCCCTCTTGATATTGTGGTGTAAGTGCCATTTTCTCTGAAGCGCAAATGTGACACAAATTTATTATGTGTGCTTGGTCCAGGCACTTAAATATGTCAGCTTTCCCATCCAAACACTGGCCAAGTGTGCCAAGATGATACCTGTCATGGTGAGTCTTCCTTGTTACACTTGAAATAGCTACTTGATGCAGAAGGTGCTCTCTTTGATACTGATGTAATAGTAAAAAAAGAATATTTGGATTGCAGACACAAATTAAGATTGAAGTTGATCTTTTGTTTCTCACTTGGATGCAGATATGGGGAACCCTTATCATGCAGAAACAGTATACGGGAAGCGATTATCTTTTGTCCTTCTTAGTGACCATTGGATGTTCAATATTCATTTTATTCCCGGTGATTTTCTTTGAACCTTTTTATTATAATCCTTTTGGTTACGCCAACCTATAAAATTATCTTGCTCTTCACAGAATTTGTCTGTGAATAATTACATTTCTTCTCATCTTTTGTTGTTGCCTGATGATAACTCCAGTTAACATAATATTGTTCCTTGAGTATCACTTACTTTTGTCTGCTAACTTTTTTCGAAGTGAAATAAAAATTTGCAATCTCAGTGTATGATTTTATTTTATGTCGTTACTCAATGTTTTTTGTAGGCAGCAGGTGATATTAGTCCATACAATAAAGGAAGGGAAAGTACTGTTTGGGGTGTCTCCTTGATGGCTGGTTATCTTGGGTATGGCGAATTATCTTAACTTTAGCCTTTGAATATTGAAGCAAGTTCATTTAGATAGAACAGAACGATGCTTTTTCAGCTATGTGTTGCATTAGTTCTCTTAGATTCCTTATCATGCACTTGACGCCCCTGTCTAACTTATCTGGCCTCTAGCAGTATTAAATGATTACACCTAGAAACTTAAGCTTAAATGTAATGTATCTTGTTTCTAATATTATTTTATTTCCAACATGACCCTCAAGTTAGGTTGATTTCATTTTTTTTTATCTAACCCTGACATGGAATTTGTTTTACGGGTGGTCGTGAGGACTCGTTTCCATGTTCTCTTTGCCTGAGTTTTGATACGATGTTAAAAAAGTATCTTAATCCTTATTTGAGCTTTTAGTGACTTTAGGGAATCAAACTTGGCCCCTGGCTTTTCGGGCACTGGGTCATTTGTTGTTTTTCTTACTTCATTTTCAACATTTTGTTCTAGTAATTACACTGATTTGCTTTACACTTACCGAGGAAAACAAGTTTTCTTTTGCCATAAATTAATGTCTGGGTACAGCTATGGAGCGCCAAGCAAACTTGCCTTTTAGGGTAGAAACTAAAAACTTGGCTTCTGGTACCAATGCACCGTTTTTCAGGTTGGATGGATTCACCAGCACTTTTCAAGATAAACTTTTCAAAGGCTATGACATGGAGATACACAATCAAATATTTTACACAACTCTATGTTCGTGCATGCTCAGTTTCACAGGTACACGATGTTTATTTATTCCCATCAAACACTAGAAAATGAAATTTAATGTTGCAAGCCCCATCGTTCATATCATTTTAAAACATGCAGATTCTCGTTGATCATGTCTTTTTGCAATTTGGGTTCAAATATTGATGATCTTATTTGTGCTTGGTTTCTATATAGGTCTAACCTTACAAGGCAGTCTTCTCATGGCTGTTGATTTTGTTTCTCGTCACAATGATTGCTTTACCGACATCATCATTCTCTCGACCGTAAGTCATGTCAGATTATATTCACACCCCATTCTTATTGTGATTTTCTTCGTGTTAATATACTTGTTTTTCCTGCAAAATACATGAGGATAATTTAACTCGTGTGATGCAGGTAGCAACTATCAGTCAGTTTTTTATCTTTTACACCATCCGCAATTTGGTGCTCTGACCTTTGCCACCATAATGACTACAAGACAGGTACAGATTACAAAGTATAGGAAGTTATCTATTGCGTCGATCAGAGTTTTCATAATTCTCAGAAAATATTTTTACGTTAATAGAATACTGATGCATCATTTTAGATGTAAATATTGTCCATGTTAAAACGATGCTGTGACGTCTCCACATCTCTCCAAAATCATCAATGACCCAAATCACTTTTTTCCATTCACACTTCATCGTTGGCACGATTAGTAGAGTAGACTGACTAACTTTCCATTCTTGGGATGGCATGTTCGTATTGCGATACCTTCGTTAAACAGTGCCTCCGTTATCTGCCTTTGTTTGTTGTAGAATATCCTATTCTAATCTTTTACACCTTCTCTAAATGCAGTTGGTAAGCATTCTATTATCTTGCGCGTGGTTCGCTCACCCGCTTAGCGTAGAACAGTTGATAGGAGCAGTAAGCATCTTCTCCTCTATATGAATCTGTTTAATTTGCTTATACGGCTGCATTTTCCTGCTCTGCTTTTAACTTCCTTTGAACATATAATTACAGATTATCGTCTTCGGCTCCATATACGCAAAAAGCTTGTTGAAAAACAAGTCGAGGGCGCCAGCATCACAACAGCCAGAAATTGTCTCGGCTAGTTCGCCGAGGGCAAATGCTTAGTTATGATTTCCCTTTCCCTATCATTATTCGGTCTTGAAGCTTCCTTTTTATTTCGAGAAATTAGGATGCCAAACTATGCTCTGAGACTCTGATATCATGAGAAGATTTTGGAGTAATTTTTTCCTCATACTCCTTTGAGCTCTATAAACCATATAGTAGTTTCAGAGATCTCATATACTAAACTAACATAGAATTTTTATGACACAGCGCCGTCCTAGTGTATTTATTGTTTGTAATGTTTCTGCTATACTCTTGATTATATTGATAGATGTAATTGGGATTATGGTTTGCCCATTTCATATTTTTACTGAAGCAACGCATGAGAAGTCTTCTCTTCTGAGTTGCTTGTTCCCACTTTGTCAGACACGAAAATTTTGATTGAATTCAATATTATTTGACAGCTAATATCTGTGACGCCTATTTGAATGTTGTAGTTAGGCACAGACCAAAGTGACGCAAGTACTTAGCGCGTTGCTGACGAGGCATGTCTTTTTCATTCTGTTAACATCAAAGTTATTACAATATTCACTCGTACGAGTTATTATTAGACAAGTGGCCCTAAAAATTTCGCAATTACAATTACGGGTTTGAAAGGGCATATTAGATTAGTGTAGTAAATGTAATACTTGAATTTATAGGGGACGGTTTTGCTGCAATTATGCAAAAATGGTGGTGATTTTGGAAGCTGCCAAGACAGTTCACTTTGAAGTATCTCTGATTCTCTATTAGTTGCGTAATTACATCGTTATTTACACAATGAATACTTTATAATACTTTTTTCTTATGTAATAAATCAGACAGCCGCCCTCCCTGCAAGTTGGTCATGAGAAAAAGATCGGATCTGTCTTGTTCATGTAATAACAACCAAAATAAAACAAAAGGTTAGGCGTAAAAAGCACTAGAAAAGAAATGCAGATACCGTTGACTTTCAATGCATCAAAGTTATAATTTGCCAATAATGTATCTTATCTAGAGGTTGTAGCTTTCTTCTGAAACTTGGTCTTTAAGGTTTGTTCACTTCAAGATTCTTTACGTTTTTTTTAATAATTCCTTTTATGAGTATATACCGCTAGTATTGTATCGGGGGAAATTTACACATTAGCTGACTTTTCGTCCCGAAAAAACGGACTTCTTTTTTACTTTCTTCGATTGATTGTCTTTATCAACACGTGGCAAAATTACAGAAAACAGATTGAAAAAATGCTCGATTTTCGGTCATTTGATCATCGTGAACTTGAGTTTATATCTTCAAGCACGCAATATATATTTAATTAAAAAAAAAAAAGAAAATCCACTTCTGATCACAACATCTCCATAACTAAAACCTTACAGAAGAATGTCAACGAAGAAGAAGAAGCATAACAACGAAATAACACACTTCTATAAATATCACACATACACAATACAGAGCTGAGGGGCAATAGAGCCATGTCTTCAAATCAAGCACGCAAAAGACATTTATTGAAAGAAAAAAGAAAATCCACTTCTTATAGTCCACCATATCTCCTCCATAACTAAAACCTTGCAGAAGAATGTAGAGAAAGAAGAAGAAGAAGAGAAGAAGGAGATATCAGCTGAGAGCTATGTTACAATCTTCAGAGCCCCCATGAAAAAACAAGAGCCCTAAAAGTGAAAAGAAAGCACAATATTATTAGGAGAAGCACACGCCATCATTAATTAAATAGAAATTAGCCAACTGTTTTTTCAAGTCCAAGCAGTAGGTTCCGACTCCACATCGGAAGTATAGGAGCTGAGATTCGGAGTCACGGCGGCGTCGGCGACGGCCTCCGCAGCCGCGGCGTTTCCGCGGCAGCTATTGGCGGCGGTCATGGTGGCTACAAGCTCGCCGGCCTTGGAGGCGACGGAGGATATATCCGCGGAGAGGCTCTTAAAAATCTGAGCCTTGACGCGGCCTCTCTTTGGTGGGAGGCTTTGGGCTTTCGTCGGAGGTTTTTTAGTCGATGGAAAACCGTTTTCTGTGGCCATGGAAGGAGAAAAAAGTGGTTACGAAGAAAGTGAAGGCTTCTTTAACCTAAGAAGAGATTAACTTGCGAGTTTCAAGAAAACGGATTTGTGTAATAATTTTGCAGAGTTCGAAAGCCCCCCTAATGGGGGCAGCTCAGAAGTTGAAAAACGGCGACGTATAATATTGAGAGGTAGATGAGAGAAAGAAATGGATAAGAACTAACAAAGGGGTTTAAGTAGATCAAGCTTGGGGTGAGACTTGGGAGGGGTAAGTTTGTACTTTCCTATTCTTATTATTTATTAAGGTTCACTTCTACTCACGACTCACAAGTCCACCTCCTAATTGTATTACAATGGAAATAGTCGCAATGTGTCATGCATTGACAAAGAAGATAATCTCAATACTTAGGGTTGACCTCAACAAGTCCTACTTTTGATACGGCTTGAAAATATATTATACATGTCCAGAAGATTAGTTTCGATCAAAGTAAGTGTCTTCTCATATTTGACAGCGAAATTCAGATTTGAATTGCGCTACAATTAGTCGAAATCCGATGACATTGGTAGTGGATATATCTAACCAAAGATTAAAGAATACTCTAAACCTATCATACATATTATATCACATACATGTTTGTGTACGTTGATGAAAGAATTATGACATTGGTGTAATATTCTAAACCCTAGATCATGGATTCTTACGGCTATCGTATTGAATGAATTTAACCGAGAATTAATCCCATAATCGAAGCCCATTAGTGTTGATACCTCGAGTTGAAAAAAAAAAAGCTCTAGTTTACATTCTCAAAGGGATAATATTATCATTATTGGGCCAGGCCCATTTAACGGAGCCGAATCTTAGCCCATTACTTCACGGATAAATATATGGCCAAAATATTATCATTATTCGTTTTTGGTACTATTTTTGATAATTGCAAAAATAGGTCACTGATTATATATGTCAAAAAAATTTGGGTCACCCTCTCATTTTTGGGTCACTAAGTATACAATGTCTTCGATTTTGGGTCACTATATTTTTTGAACGCGAAAATGAATTTAATATAGTGCCTCAAAAACTTAAAACACGTATACTTAGTGACCCAAAATTGAAAACACTTATACTTAGTGACTCAAAAATGAAAATGACCCGAATTTGTTTTAGCATACATAGTCAGTGACCTATTTTTCCAATTATCAAACATAGTGACCCAAAAAAATAAAACATATAAACTCAGTGGCCTAAATATATATACACCACATTCCCTTTCGATCGCAGCAATCGAAACCCTAAAGCAGCTGTAAAATGCAGATCTTCGTGAAGACCCTCACGGGCAAGACGATAACCCTCGAGGTTGAATCGTCGGACACCATCGACAATGTGAAGGCGAAGATCCAAGACAAGGAGGGAATTCCCCCCGACCAGCAGCGACTGATCTTCGCCGGAAAGCAGCTCGAGGACGGCCGCACCCTCGCTGACTACAACATACAGAAGGAGTCGACGCTGCACCTCGTGCTCCGCCTCCGCGGCGGAGCTAAGAAGCGCAAGAAGAAGACGTACACCAAGCCGAAGAAGATCAAGCACAAGAAGAAGAAGGTGAAGCTCGCCGTCTTGCAGTTCTATTGCGGGAAGTGCGGGCTCACCTATGTGTACAACAAGGCCGGCGGCGATTGATGAAGGTTGAATTTTGAATCGTTGCTATTTCTGTTGGTTCTGAACTTCCAATTCCAAGATGAACTAGTAGCTTGGTAAAGGTTCTTCTGTCTTTGTTGGGCTATGTATCGTTGGTGCTACTTTTTTTTTAGACATTTTCGTTGAATTTTGAATGAATGTTGGATTCTTAAGCCTGAATTGTGAGTTTCCAAGCTGCCGTTTATTGCAAAGTTGGCCTTGCTCTGTCTTGATCATGATTGCCCAGACTTTGTCCAAGTTATAGTATCTATCCCTATGAAACTCGGTTTAGATTTTCTTCAGCGACGGAATCAGAGAGTGGTAGGGATCGATCGACCCCCAGGCGGCGGGCGCTACGAGGGTGGTGGTTGATGGCGTGGACATTGGTATTTTTTTTAGAAGATTCGTGTAAGAGGAAGAGATTAGAAAAAGAAATCTAAATTGTCCTCTTAGTGAGCTGAATGTTTATTGGGCTATCGTTTTTAAAATATTAATAACTACTTCCTACGTCCCAGTAACTTTATCACATAAGTTGCTGGACACACAGATTAAGATGACATTATTATAATAATATAGTACAATGAAAATGTAAAAAAATGTATAGTTTGATACGTCTTTTAAGAATAATTAATATTATTATATTTATTATTTGTGATAGTTTATTTTTTTTAAATAATGAAATGTTATAGAATTGGGACGGTCGAAATGAAAAAGTATAATAAAATTAGCGAGACGGAGGGAATAATAACTATTACATAGGCATATACAAAATGCACTAAATTTTTGTGACATATTATATATAACATATATTAGTAAAATATATAAAATAATACCGGGCCTATTTCGGCCCGTGGCCAACCAGGCCGCGGCATGATAAGCCCGGTTTGATTCAGGCCTTGAAAATATGGGCCCAAGCCCAGGTCTGGGCCTGGTCGGCCCAGGATCTTGGGCCCAAATTTTCAGCTCTACATACAGAACACATATGAACTATCAAGATTCAAGCCCATGTAAATGTAAAATAATAGTAGCCTTTTACGTAGTCCTTATTGTGGTTAGCAGCTGCTGCCCATATATGCTAAACCGACGTCATAGCCAAGCCAGCCAACCCTTTATTAGAAACCCAATCACAAACCCTAATTCCATTTTTCTCCTCTCCAAATTGTGGGACTACCGACTCCCCCAAATCGAATTACCATTTTAGATGGGAACTGAGAGGAAAAGAAAGGTGAGCTTGTTTGACGTGGTGGACAATACTGCGAAGATCGCCAGGACCAACGGCGGAGCGATGGCAGCCTCGCCGACTGTGAATAAGTGGAACGGAAGGCCGTTCTCTCAGAGGTATTTCGACATTTTGGAGAAGAGGAAGTCTTTGCCTGTGTGGCATCAGAAAGAGGAGTTCTTGGAGGTTCTTAAGAAGAACCAGACACTGATCCTCGTCGGTGAAACTGGCAGTGGTAAAACAACGCAGGTTAGTGTTTTTTTTATCCAATTACTCTTCATTTTAGCTGCTATTGATTCTATTTGCTGATAGCGCTTTGTTACTTAAAGTGTTGGTTTGCAACTGCTGTATTTAGCTTCCGAGGTAGTGTGCTTTCGTGGTAATTGCTGTGTGGGTTTCTGTCTTGTGGTGGTGCTGAAGGTTATGTTTGATTTTGGATGATTTAATATTTTTTGTTCCTCGGCAGATCCCACAATTTGTTTTGGACGCAGTAGAAATTGAGACTCCAGATAAGAGGCGAAAGTTCATGGTTGGGTGCACTCAGCCTCGGAGGGTTGCTGCCATGTCTGTTTCAAGGAGAGTGGCTGAGGAGATGGACGTGACTATTGGTGAGGAAGTTGGTTATAGCATTCGTTTCGAAGATTGCAGCAGCGCCAGAACAGTTCTAAAGTATGTTTCTTTTTCCGTCTTATCGTACATGGATGTTTGTGATTTTTCATTTGAAGTTTTCACATGACCTTAGATGATTGTTTTCTGGTTTTTATTCTTGTACTACAGGTACTTGACCGATGGTATGCTTTTGAGAGAAGCCATGACCGATCCATTGCTGGAGAGATACAAAGTCATTATATTGGATGAGGCCCATGAAAGAACTCTAGCGACGGATGTCTTGTTTGGACTTTTAAAGGAAGTACTGAAAAACAGGCGCGACCTGAAATTAGTTGTTATGAGTGCTACCCTTGAGGCCGAGAAATTTCAAGGTTACTTTAATGGCGCGCCGCTCATGAAAGTTCCAGGAAGGCTTCATCCAGTGGAGATCTTTTACACTCAGGAACCCGAGAGAGATTACTTGGAAGCCGCTATTAAGACTGTATATCAAATACACGCATGTGAAGGTCCTGGCGATATACTCGTCTTTCTTACCGGTGAAGAGGAGATTGAAGATGCATGTAAGAAGATAGGGAAGGAGATAGCTAATGCTGGAGACCAGGTGGGACCGGTCAAGATCGTACCTCTCTACTCAACACTCCCGCCGGCAATGCAGCAGAAGATCTTCGAACCCGCTCCACCCCCTGCATTTGAGGGCGGTCCACCTGGGAGGAAAATAGTTATATCTACGAACATTGCTGAAACGTCGTTGACAATCGATGGAATTGTTTATGTCATAGATCCTGGGTTTGCCAAACAGAAAGTTTATAATCCGCGTATTCGTGTTGAATCACTGTTGGTGTCTCCTATATCTAAGGCCAGTGCCCACCAACGTTCAGGGCGTGCGGGGAGAACGCAGCCTGGGAAGTGTTTCAGGCTTTACACGGAGAAGAGTTTTAATAATGATCTTGTGCCACAGACATATCCAGAAATTTTGCGTTCCAATCTTGCGAACACGGTCCTGACGTTGAAGAAACTGGGGATTGATGATTTGGTCCATTTCGATTTTATGGATCCACCTGCCCCTGAAACTCTGATGAGAGCGCTCGAGGTTTTGAATTACTTGGGAGCCCTTGATGATGAAGGTAACCTGACCAAGTTGGGTGAAATTATGAGCGAATTTCCCCTCGATCCTCAGATGGGGAAGATGTTGGTGGTCAGCCATGAGTTCAATTGCTCGAACGAAATACTATCTATATCGGCCATGCTTTCAGGTACGTTGTGAGCTATATTATGCTTTCGTTGTCCATGTTCTGGTTTGGTTCTACTGACTGTAGTAGATCCACTTGCTGAGAACGTCCTTTGTTATTTGTGACGTTTTGCTCAGCCAGGGATTGTACAGATAGCTTCTGTGCAATCGAACCTTCTACATTTATTTTCGTCACTGCATACTCGAGTAGAGAGGATCCCTCTCACTCTTTGTATGCAGCTTATTATTACACGCCACTTAGGATGACATCAGCAT
Organism: Craterostigma plantagineum; assembly: GCA_027422505.1. Taxonomy (NCBI): domain Eukaryota; kingdom Viridiplantae; phylum Streptophyta; class Magnoliopsida; order Lamiales; family Linderniaceae; genus Craterostigma; species Craterostigma plantagineum. The sequence continues at coordinate 2,961,465 of JAPQWV010000076.1, forward strand.
CTCATATCTGGGTCCCATGCCTTAACTGGGCATGTACCATGGATTTCTAAGTAAGTGCTGATGGAGATAGTTTCAGTTTCTCAGTATTCTCTCATCATGAAGAAAATGGTGTCGTTTCGCCTCTCTATGCATCTGCTGACCTTTCGCCTTCCCTGGGCCTCCCTCTCTGTGATAAACCTTTTTTTCTCTAGTACCCAATTGCTTTGTCCGGCCTAGAGACGCTCAGAAGGCTGCTGACGAAGCTAAAGCTCGGTTTGGTCACATAGATGGGGATCACCTTACGCTGTTGAACGTCTACCATGCCTACAAACAGAACAGTGAGTTCTTTTATCTTCTCCACTTCTCTTTGTTTTATTTCTCCACTGTCTTTTACAGCATTTCCGACTCAATTTTAATCTATGTTATCTCAGAGGAAGATCCACAATGGTGTTACGAAAATTTTGTCAACCACCGAGCGCTCAAATCTGCGGACAACGTGAGGCAGCAGCTATCTCGAATCATGACGAGATTCAATCTCAAGCTTTGCAGCACTGATTTCAACAGTAAGGATTACTATGTGAATATAAGGAAGGCTATGCTGGCCGGGTACTTCATGCAGGTGGCTCATTTGGAGCGTACTGGGCACTATCTTACCGTGAAAGATAACCAAGTATGTTTCCTACACCATCCTTGCTTCGTACGCTAATATGCAGTATTTCCTTTCTATCGTTTAATGGTGACTTATGTCTACGTATAGGTTGTTCACTTGCACCCATCGAACTGCTTGGATCATAAGCCCGAGTGGGTTATATACAACGAATACGTCCTTACAACCAGGAACTTCATTCGTACAGTGACAGATATTCGCGGCGACTGGTAAAATTTACTTTTTGTCTGACTCATTTGCCTTTCTCCCGAGCAAACCTCAAATTGCTTCGTTTTTAATCTTCTTCTTCGTCCGTAATTTCGATTTATTTTATAAATATATACAGGCTGGTCGACGTTGCACCGCACTATTACGACCTACAGAACTTCCCCAACTGTGAGGCTAAGCGCCAGCTTGAAAAGCTCTACAAAAAGCGGGAGAGAGACCGCGACGACAGCAACAAGAACAATAAGAAGTGATCTTAAGGACTGTGAGTTCTTAGAACATGTCGAAGAATCTCTTTGATTATCTTATGTACTTGCCTATTACATTCCCAGTGTCTGAAGTCAGATGTATTTGTTTCTGATTTTTACAAGTTTGTACTCATTACGGGTAGCTCTCTAGCAACATGGTTTTGTGTTTGAGTTCAAATATATGGCACGATCTATGTCGATGAAGTTAATCATGTATTCATATTTTAAGATTTATCTATCCTACAACGTAAGGAAAGCGGATTCTTGCATTATCGTCTTTTACTGGCTTTTTAAAGGACATGCTGCTTTAGTTAGTTATATGCGTTTTCGTTGACCTCTAGCATACTGCTTTAGTTCGATCATGTTGCACCGGATAGTTTGCTATTCCCCTAGGTACATTATTGTCACAATACAAACGCATAGGCTCTTTAGGTGGTATGCCTATCTCAATTAGCAACAGTCTAATCCATAATAGCTCTTTACTCTGCTTATGACCTTGCCGTGTCATTTTGCTCTCAGTTCCCATCTAAAATTGGTATACGATTTGGGGGAGTCGGTAGTCGTAGTCCCACAATTTGGAGAGCAGAAAAATGGAATTAGGGTATGTGATTGGGTTTCTAATGAAGGGTTGGCTGGCTTGGCTATGACGTCAGTTTAGAATATGGGCAGCAGCTGCTAAAGACCTTTCCACAAGGACTACGTAAAAAGGCTCATTTACATGGGCTTCATTAGGGGTGAAAAATCCGAGCTTGATATGAGCTGAGCTCGAGCTCGTTTATGTCGAGCTTGAGCCCGGATATAGGGGCTCGAAAGCTGATGAACAGGCTAACGAGCTTTTTTTTTTATATATGTTTTTTTATATTTTTATATTAATTTATATTATTTTTTCTAATTTTTAAAATATTTTTATTAAAATATCTCTAAGTTTTTTTAAATTTTTTTAAAATTTTTAATATTTTTTATATAATTTATTTATTTTTATTAATTTAATAATTTTTTTATTAAAAGCTCGAGCTCAATGAGCTTCGTGAGCTCGAGCTTGAGTTCGAGCTCATGTGGCTGTAAATGAGCCGAGCTCGAGCCGTGAGCTGAAAAGCTCGACGAGCTCGAGCTCAGCTGTAAGGGCTCAAGCTCGAGCCCAGAAAATGAGCCGAGCTCGACTCGTTTACAGCCCTAGGCTTGATAGTTCATATATGCTTATGTAGAGCAGAAAATTTGGGCCCAGGGCCGGCTCAACAAAATCGGGCTTATCAGCCTGCGGCCCGCTAGCCCGGCGGACTGGTGGCCCGCGGCCGGAAAACCGGACGGGCCATGGGCCAAAATAGGCCCAGTAGTATTTTGCTAATTTTTTTTTATATTTTCTAATATTTTTTTTATATATAATATGTTACAAAAATTTAATTTGATAAACAAAAGTATTATATTTTACATAAGGACTATTGTATATGACTACTATCACATTTACATGGGTTCGACGGTTCATGTGTAATGTAATCAAAACGTATCAAGATTTGAGTAACGTTACGAGTTGTTACCCATTTTCTTCAATTTACGTTTTCTCCTAAACATGGAGAAAACATGAATTTTTTGTTGTTACTGGTGTTACGAGATCTTGCTCGCCAGAAAATTTAGAGACCGACTCCCATAACATTGATTTCATTTCACTTCTTTAGTTTAATTGGTTTACTAGAAAATGAATCTGACTATTCGTTCGATCCCTGCAAAAACGTTCAAAGAACAAAAAGTCAAGCATTTGAATCAGTTCAATTTGAGGGATCGAGTGGAATGACTCGGGCCAGCTTCTGTAAAACCTGATATTGATTTGATGAGTTCCGCAAAACATGGCTTCATGTGGTGAATGGCAGGCTTACACAAGCACTCAGCATAACTTATTTTAGATCCGTAAATCGATTCGACGGAATGAAAGAAATAAATGATAGAATTGCAACTATAGAATACAACCCAAGTATTTCCAATGGGACTCCCATTAATGGCATTTATCAAAGGCAATCTGCAACGAACCAGAAGTTGTAAATTGAGGGTCGAAAATGTTGAAACCAAGTAATATGAAAGATTAGGTCCGTGGTAAAATCATGAAGATATTTATATATGATTTACATAATATGTTTATTGTATACCTGATAATAAATTGCATATTGTAACTAATGAAGAAACAATAAATTTAGATCATCATATACATTGAAATCATTAGAAACGTCTAGTTCTTCGTATACATTGAACTCATATTTAACCCCTCATTTTTTAGTTATTATACTTATACTCATACTCGCTATTATCCTTTTATATATATAAAATTATATTTCATGTGCTAAACATAATTATAAATTTCAAAATTCAAATAAAAATAATTATATAGCACAGGCATAGAGTGTGCAGATAGTACTACATTTTTTTTCGAGAGTGTGCAGATACTAGGGGGTGTTTGTTTCAGGTGATCCAACATTACGGTGATACGCATGGTGATGTGAGTATAACCGGAATGTGGATCAAGGTGATATATCATCAGTGTGTTTGTTTTAAGGTGATATTTCATTTTGCAGATCAACGTGATATGGAAGTATTCTGTTTGTTTAATCACTATGATGTGTAGGGTGACGTTGTATAAATGTCATATTTGACCCTATACATATGATTTAATAATGTGTTTAATTTTTTTAAGGTGATATTTTATGAGATAATCATTAATATATTAAAATTTACATATTTATAAGCATTATTTATATTTATACTTTTTCTAAAATATAAGTTCAGATATTTTCAAATAACTGAAATATTTTTAAGATTTAGTTATGTTAATCAATAATTAAAATATTTATAATAGCATATAAAGTAATATGATTAAAATATGAGGGGTATTTTCGTCTATTAAAAAGTTAGATAGACCATCCCATCACCGTGATGTTGGATCACTTAGTGGTGAGAGAGGATCACAGTGATGTTTTGGAAGATCACCCCAAAACTTTTGCGCCGGTTGCAAAGATGAATACAGTAAGGATTCTGTTATCATTGGCAGCAAATTTCAATTGGCCGTCGAACAGTTTGATGTTAAAAATGCCTTTTTATATGGAGATCTAGAAGAGGAAGTGTACATGCAAATTCCCCCCGGCTTTAATACTTCACATCCCGATGGCAAAGTCTGCAAACTGCAAAAGACATTGTATGGATTGAAACAATCCCCAAGGGCTTGGTTTGGGAAATTTACTGATGCTATGAAAAGAAATGGGTATCATCAAGCAAACTCGGATCATACTTTGTTCGTTAAACGCAAGAAGGGAAAAGTTACTCTTCTAATCATCTCTATAGATGATATGATTGTTACAGCCGACGATGCAGAGGAAGTAAAAAATCTGCAAAAGCGACTGTGTGCTGCATTTGAAATGAAAAATTTAGGCAGATTGAAATATTTCTTGGAATAGAAGTTGCAAGATTGAAACAAGGTATATACTTGTCCCAAAGAAAATATATACTTGATCTTTTATCTGAAACAGGTATGCTAGATTGTACGCCTGCTCAGACCCCTATCGTTTAGAATCATCAGCTTGCCCTTTACCAAGATCAAGTGCCAACACATAAAGATCGATATCAAAGGTTGGCGGGGAGGTTAATCTACCTATCTCACACACGGCCAGACATTGCATATGCTGTCAGGGTGGTAAATCAGTTTATGCATGAACCTAGTGAATATCATATGGCTACAGTTATGAGGATTTCAAGTTACCTAAAGGAGACACCTGAAAAAGGGTAACCTTTAAGAAGCATGGGCATATAGAAGGAAAAGGGTATACAGATGCAGATTGGGCTGGGAATATCACAGATCGTAAATCAACCTCTGGGTACTTCACATTTGTTGGTGGAGATCTTGAAAGTTGGAGAAGCAAAAAGGGAAAGATAGGTAAGCTTGTTTGACGTGGTGGACGATACTGCGAAGATCGCCAGGACCAACGGCGGAGCGATGGCAGCCTCGCCGACTGTGAACAAGTGGAACGGTAAGCCCTTCTCTCAGAGGTATCTTGACATTCTGGCAGTGGTATGTTATGACCCCAAATGAAGTTGAGCAGGGAAGGAGTTTTGGGTTCAGACAAGAAAAAGATGGAATGGAGAAGTGAAGCTGATGAAGTTGTTCGTTGGGTTTTGACTAAGGCTAGATCTAAGAAGGAGAAAGGTAAGTCTAAGTTTGGGCCGGGTTGATGCGTGATGGGTTGGGCTGAACAATAGAAGAACAGGGTTGCTGCTGATGGGCTGAGGAGGAGCTTGGGCCTATCTGCTTTAATTTTAATTAAATGGGATAATTATGAGTGAGCCCCTACATGCTTAAAATACTATAAATACCGTACTGTAATGTTGGTTAGGGTTATGATAAATTTAACCTAATCTTCCACCTCCTTTTATCTTCTTCCTCCGATTCCTTTCTATTTCTGGTACGTCCACTATCTCATTACTCACATACAAACAAAATCAGTAAGCAAAGGAAAAGCAACACAAAGTACTATTTTATTGATATAAAAACAATACATTGGTATCAGAGCAAACTCCTTGGACATGGCAGAACATACTCGTTTTAAGGATCTGCAAGAAGACCCGAAGAAGCTTGTGCAAATGGTAACACGTTCGGATGAGGAACTTAGGTCTGCAATGCTGAAACGAGAGGCAGCTGAAGAGAAACTGTGGGATCAGTTCACCATCCTGAAACTGGAAATGACAGATAAGTTGGAGAAAGTGAGTGATGGCTTTAATGACAAGCTCGATGGTATTACAAGGGCAATCAACAGCTTACAGACCCAGATACAAAGGGGCACGGGTGGTTCGATCTTAGGCACTCCACCAAGTCCGACGTTCACAAATGGGCAACAGCTGCCCATTCCACATCCTCGCTTGAGGACCAACGGCGGAGCGATGGCAGCCTCGCCGACTGTGAACAAGTGGAACGGTAGGCCTTTCTCTCAGAGGTTGTTGGGTTTTTTGAGCATTTGGGCCAATTGGGCCAAATATGTGTAATAAGCCCATTAATAAATTCAATTCGGAATTTAATTAAATCGGGAAGCCATCGAATGTCGAAACGAGAAATCGTTGAAAGATTACGAATCTATGTTTCACGGGGATTCTAACGAATATTAATACGCTCAAAACCGATATCGGGTGAATGAGAAATTAATTTTCGAAGTTGGCCCAATAATCATTAAAATGATTGGTAGTGTTTAAGTGGGGAATCAAGTGTCCCACATTGGTTAGACACTAAGAAAATCTTCACTATATATATAGAAACCCATGTGGGTTTATTCAAAAGGGCTTGCCATGTGTATAGCTTAAATGGGCTTGTGGGCTTAAGTGGGTTTAAGTGGGCTTGAGAAACTTGGGTGAGTTTTGGCCCAAATAACAGCCCGGTGCGAGTCGGTGCCTCGCACCGACGAGCACCGAGCACCGAGCACCGAGCACCGAGCCCGTGCCCGAGGCCGAGCCCGAGGCCGAGCCGTGCCGTGCCAAAGTGCGCAATGGGCGCTTTGAGGCGCGCACTTTGCACTTCGCACGACGCATCGGAGCGAGGAGCATTGAGGAGCTACTTAAATTTTTCCTCCGGTAGGCGGCGACGGCGACGGTGCCGGTGACATGGCAGTCGAAGTGAGGATGATTGGGCAGCCCAAGTGAGATGGTGTGATCCATTGGATCGTCTGGGCCGCAGTGGGCAGTTGAGCTGATCCGGCCCAACAAGAAGTGTCGGTTGAGCCGCCGGTGGGGCAGGTCGGAGAATCGGGCCGCCGCCGGTGGGACATGCCTGAGATTCGGGCTGTCGGCCCGAGAATCGGGCCAGTAAATAAACCGACAGTCCAATAAGTTCGAAATATTGCATTTAGACCCCTGGAAAATTACATAAAGCTGTCCAGGAAGTTCTTGAAATTGCAATTAAGCCCCTGCGTGAGAAAATCTATAAATAGACCTCATATGAGATGGAAATATATTATTCACTTAAAATCACATCATTCACTCCCAACTCCCTAAAATCCCGAAGCAAGAAAAACTCGAGTTTCGAGTACGATTCGTCGTAAATTCTAGTCGTTGTGCTGCGATTATGAATTAAAAAAATGTCGTTGTATCTTGGGGACGATTGTAATACCCGGGTCCCGTGAGTAAGTTGGCCAATAAATTTGCATGCATATTATGTGTTTATATGATTTTATATTTAGTCTTTATTTAATTTCGTGACTATATGATACCTAACATTATCAATTGAAATTTAGGGTTTCTTTTTGGATAAAATTCGAACTTTAAGATGTGGTAGTAAGTTTATAAATTGGAGTATGGTTAGGATTTAAGAATGTCGAGATGATGATAAAGTATAATGTCGAAATTATTAGAAAGAAAGACATAAGGATCTTGAAGTTGGTTTCGACATTTCATTTGAAATTTTATTAAGATGTCGAGATGTTGATGAGAGATGAATTATTAAAAATGTTGAAGTGTTTAAATGGAATTGATGTCGAGACTTGTGAGAGGGATTTCGAGATCTTACTATAAGGAATGATTAATACAAGGAATAAAATATTAGGGTTTGGTTGTGGTGGTATTAGGTAGGAATTATAAAATTTTTTTAATCAATAGACGATAATGGTAATAGGATGAATCCAAAATTCAAAAGCAAAAGACAAAATCTAAAGTTATTTAAGATTTAAGTAATAATAACAATTAGAAACTTTATGATAAAAGCATAGAAAGAAAGAAATTGTTAGACGAAAAGAAGAGGTTTTAGAAGGAGTTAGGAAGGTGAAGAACGTAATTCGTAACCACAAAGCAACTTGGATTTGGTAAGGGTTATTGTTACAATTTTTATATTCTAATTATGTTTTGGTTTATCTAAGAGTTATTAGGTTGTTGGAAAATCACGTAAGGCTATGTTTTTAGGGTTTTTGAATTTTTGAAAAGGAAGAACATTATTTAGAGTTGAAATGATATTTAAAGTGTTCTTGACAATTAAGGTTTTGATCGAAAGTTATTAAGGGTTTAGAAGTACATAGTGTTTGTGATTTGAAAGATTAGGGTTTGTTTAATATTGTAAAAGTCGAATGCATGATGTTGAGATTTACATAAATGTCGAAGAAGATTTTTGGAATTATTATGAGGATGTCGACATGTTGTATGATAGGTTTCGAGTTTATGAAATTTGGAATAAATATCGAGTGAAGTAAGATGTCGAAATGAGTTGTTGTGGAATTTAAACTAAGATGTCGATATGTATCATGGTTAATTAAAGATGTCGAATAGGATTTTGAGGTAAATGTCGAGTGAGAGACTTTGAGATGCTAGAAGAATGTCGAAAGGATAGTATGAGAAAGATGTCGAATGGTTTAGGTGAAAAGGTTTCGATATATATATGAATATATTTCGACTTTTTACATTTCAGAAAGTGTTAGTACTCGACATTCATGCCATGATTGTTACATACCATATATCGATATTTAAACTTTGTAATCATTACATGTCATGTATCGAGATTTAGCCTAGGTATATTTTATTAATAAGCTCGACATTCATCTTAGGGATAGGTTGAGAATCTTGAATAAAATGTCGAGTGAGTGGTTAAGTGATGTTTTGAGTTTTGTGAGTGGTGAAGAGAAAATGTCGACATGGTTGTGTAGAATTGTTTCGACATTTTTCTTTGTGGGTTGAAGTGTATTGTTTCGAAGTTTTATCATGAAATGTCGAGTGATGTTAGGAAAATGTCGAAAGCTATCAAACAATGAATATCGAGATATATATATACAAATGTCGATATGGTGATGATATAAAATGTTGAGATTATCATGGAATGTCGAGATATATTTTAATACATGCCGAGATTTATATAAATAGTATTTTTCAGTTTAGGTAAAGTTTTAAATTTTAGGGTTTCGAAATTTATAAAAGCTGAAATTAGGGTTTTTAAATTAAGCCAATTTCATGAAATCGTAATTAAATTAACAAACTATAATTTTATATGTTTTTATAATTAGGATTCGAAGGTTAGCGACTTAATCGTGCGATAAGCTAAGGATATCAGGTAAGTGGGAATTTCACCTACAACACATAAAGTGATTAATATGGGTATTGTTACGTGACTAATTGATTCGATGAATATGTGGTATGTGAGTTATCTGTTATATGCGATGGTTTGGAATATTTATTGTTGCATTATTTATGCATCACGAGCATGTGCACGCACGAAGTATATGAGGTATTTTGAGGAATGAGCGTGCATTATATTACTCGAGTGGAAAGTGAGTTACATGGAATGTAGATAGATGAGAATGTAGCTATTACTACAAAGGCACCATGACGGGGGTAAGACCGTCGAATATATTTACCTAAATTATTAGGTAATGGGAAGGCACATAGAATGAACTATAGTGCCAGGAAAGTAATTTGATAGAGGGGCGACCTGGTGAATGGTAAGATTGGAGATAAAACCTAATTTTATCCTAGCCAGTGTGGGCCACTATCGTATTTTATCCTAAAAGGATTTGAGCTCATAATATAATGGTGCGGTTAGTAAGTAGCTATGGGCCCTGATGAAAACGAGAAATGAATGAGTATGATGTGAGGATAGTATTAGAAAGCACTGGCGCGGATGCCGTTGCTATTTTGGACATGTGCATACATGCATATTCCTACTTACTGAGCTTTATAGCTCATCCCATGTTTTTATGTGTTGTAGATGCAGCAAACACGGTATATGAACGTTTAGATAGTAAGGCTGGTCCTTCTGGAACTTCCGGTGACTTTTGAGGGTGGTGTGTACATGGATGCGACCTGTGTGGCGGGCGTTATGTTTAATTATGTTGTGTTTTTGTAAAATAAGTTTGTATTGTATATAAAATTTGAACAATGTCTGTATTGTAAAATAGTTGGGTGTGGGTTGTTTTGTAAAATCGAAAAATTCTATCGATGTTTCATATGTAATATATTTTATATTTTATTTAGTCACGTAAGTTAGTGTAAGAAAATAGTAGTAGATGGCGGGTCGTCCCAGGTTGGTATCAGAGCTTCGGTTGCAGTTTCTGTAGACTGTCCATGTACACACACTCAAAAGCACGGAAGACAGCCTTGATTGTAAGTTATTTGATTTTATGAATTTATTGCATTGCATAATTTATTGGCCTTAGGGACTATTAGGGTAAGAGAGACAACATGGTTAGAACTAGAGGAGAAGGCAGTGGAGGAAATAATCATGAAGGCGAAAATGTAAACCCGACTGACAATCGTGACTCGGCTATCCTTCAGCTTACTGAATTAGTACGTCAGCAGTCTCAACAGATTCGAGAATTGATTCAGCAGCAAAACTCTGAGGGGACAAGGAATAACGGAATTTCTCAGACTGATAGGGTTGAAGCAGTTGGTGAAAGATTTCGTAAACTGAATCCACCGACTTTTGAGGATGCTGTTGATCCAACATCTGCTGAAGATTGGCTCAGAACATTAGAGAGTATGTTCCAATATAGCAGAATTCCTGAGGATGAGAAAGTTTTGTGTGCTGCATTTCTACTGCGAGGAAGTGCAGGACATTGGTGGGATACTATTTTGGCGATCGAGGATCCAATTAACATGAGTTGGGAACGTTTCAAGGAACTGTTTCGAAATAAATACTTCACTGCACCTGTGCGAGCCCAACGCCTGAATGAGTTTATAAATCTTAAACAAGGAGCGATGACGGTGGCGGAATACATCAGAAAATTTGAACAACTGTCAAGGTTCGCGACACATATGGTGAGTAATGATGCTCTGAAAGTTGAACGATTCCTTGAGGGTCTAAAGCCGGAGTTGTATCGTGACGTTAATATGGCCGGACTACAAGGAGCCTCATATGCTCAAGTAGCTGAGCGGGCGATGGTTGCAGAACAAGCTGAGACACGAATTATTCGTGCTCATGAGGCAAAGCGAAAGTTTGTGCAGGGAGCAAACTGGAGAGGTGGTAATCAGAAAAGGCAGTTCTTTCCAAAAGGTGGGAAGCCAAATTTTCAGAGCAGGCCTGGACCACCTCAGCAACAAAACTCTAATCAATGGAGACCCCCAACCCCAATGCCAGCTTGCCCAAGATGTGGACGATATCATTCGGGTATCTGTTTCTCACAAAATGCTATCTGTTTCAAATGCGGGAAGACAGGCCATTACGCAAGGTCGTGTACAGAGAGGATACCAGGAAATCAAGCTATGGCTCAAGCGAAACCACCAACTGTGCCAGCACGCGTGTATACTTTGACTACAGAGGAAGCAAAAGCTAATCCGTCTGTGGTGGCAGGTATTCTACTTATTCACAAACTTCCGACATGCATTTTAGTAGATTCAGGAGCTACGCATTCATTTGCATCCACTAAATATGTGACGAGACTCGGGATTACACCTACCCTATCTGATTTTGAATATAATGTGACTGTTCCACACGGAGTTGCAATGCGAACCAATCTGGTTTTACGGAATTGTCCTGTATTAGTTAACGGAAGAGAATTGTCTGTTGACTTAATAGTTATTCCGATGAATGACTATGAGGTGATTCTTGGAATGGATTGGCTCTCAAAATACGGAGCTGTCATTGACTGTAATCGCAAGACAGTTACTTTTAATATTGAAGAGAAGGAGCCTTTCATTTTTGCGGGAACCAACAAAGAAGGAAATGTTTCTAGAATTTCAGCGACAAAAGCACAACGTTTGATCAAGGTGGGATGCAAAGCTTATTTAATATTCGCAATAAAATCAGAGGAACGTTCATCTCCGAGATTAGAAGAGGTGACTGTGGTACGAGATTTTCCTGATGTTTTTCCTGAAGATTTACCTGGATTACCACCAGACCGAGAAATTGAATTTACGATCGACTTAGTACCAGGGTCTGCTCCAATCTCTAAGACTCCCTATCGATTAGCGCCGACTGAATTGAAGGAGTTAAAGGATCAGTTGGACGATTTATTTCAGAAAGGATTCATTCAACCCAGTTTTTCTCCTTGGGGAGCGCCAGTTCTGTTCGTACGAAAGAAGGATGGGTCGATGCGACTATGTATTGACTACAGGGAGCTGAACAAGATCACAATCAAGAATAAATATCCACTACCCAGAATTGATGATTTATTTGATCAACTACAAGGCGCAACGGTATTTTCAAAAATAGATCTACGATCGGGATATCATCAATTGAAGGTTCGAAAAGAAGACATTCCGAAGACGGCGTTCAGGACCAGATATGGACACTATGAATTTTTAGTTATGCCTTTTGGGGTAACTAATGCGCCAGCGGCGTTTATGGATCTAATGAATCGAGTGTTCAAACAGTTCTTGGATAAGTTTGTCATTGTGTTCATTGATGACATTCTTATATATTCAAGGACAAAGGAGGAACACGAAATACATCTGAAGATAGTTCTTGAAATATTACGGAAGAATAAATTATACGCTAAGTTCAAGAAATGTGAGTTCTGGTTGAGTCAAGTCGCATTTTTGGGCCACATTGTTTCTGGAGAAGGAATTTCTGTGGATCCTAGCAAAATTGAAGCTATCAACAATTGGCCTCAACCAACCAATGTGACAGAAGTACGGAGTTTTCTTGGCTTAGCTGGATATTACAGAAAGTTTATTAAGGATTTCTCAAAGATTGCATCAACACTGACAAAGTTAACAAGGAAAAATGTTCCATTCCATTGGAGTGAAGAGTGCGAGCAAAGTTTTCAAGAATTAAAGAAGAGACTCACTTCAGCTCCAGTTCTTACAATACCATCAGGAACTGGAGGATTTTCAGTTTATAGCGATGCGTCAAGAAATGGTCTGGGGTGTGTATTAATGCAACATGGAAAAGTAATTGCATATGCTTCTCGACAATTGAAGGAGTATGAAAAGAATTATCCGACTCATGATTTGGAGCTTGCTGCTGTGGTTTTTGCTCTAAAAATATGGAGGCATTATTTATATGGGGAACGATGCGAAATTTTCACGGATCACAAGAGTTTGAAATATTTCTTCACTCAGAAGGAATTAAATATGAGGCAAAGACGGTGGTTAGAACTTGTTAAAGATTACGATTGTGTAATTAGTTATCACCCAGGAAAAGCAAATGTGGTGGCTGATGCATTAAGTAGAAAAGCGGTAAGCGCGGAGTTACAATTATTGGAAGTGGAGGTAGTGCAATTGGGAGAAGTTGAAGCAAAGTTGGCAGCTTTGACTTTGCAACCTACGATACTGGAAGAAATCAAACGGGTACAAGGAAATGATGAGTTATATCTAAAAATCAAAGACGCACAGACGAAGCAAACTTCAACTGATTTCAAAATACAAGAAGACGGAAGTTTATATTACAAGGACCGTCTATATGTACCAGATGATGCGGAGATTCGAAGAATAGTAATGGCAGAAGCACACGCGACGGCATATTCAGTACATCCAGGAGCTACAAAAATGTATCGAGACCTTCGAATAAATTATTGGTGGCCGGGGATGAAAAGAGACATTGCGACATTTATAAGTCAATGTCTAACTTGTCAACAAATAAAGGCGGAACATCAAAGACCAGCAGGGACATTACAGCCTTTGCCAATACCTGAGTGGAAGTGGGATCATATAACTATGGATTTCGTTGTTGGCCTACCAAAGACTGTAAAAGGTTATGATGCTATTTGGGTTATAGTCGACCGATTGACTAAGTCTGCTCATTTTCTACCCATAAGCTCGATATTTTCCCTGGAGCGATATGCAGAAATATATATACAAGAAATTGTTCGACTCCACGGGATTCCATTATCAATTATTTCGGATCGAGATTCGCGATTCTTATCAAACTTTTGGAAGAGTCTGCAGAAAGCAATGGGAACTAAATTGTCTTTTAGTACGGCTTATCATCCTCAGACAGATGGTCAATCAGAACGAACTATCCAGACTCTAGAAGACATGTTGCGAGCATGTGTTTTGGATTTTAAAGGAAACTGGAGCAAATATTTGCCATTGATCGAGTTTTCTTATAACAATAGTTATCATGCAACTATTGGGATGGCTCCCTATGAAGCTTTATATGGGCGAAAATGTCGATCTCCCATACATTGGGATGAAGTTGGTGAACGTGCAATGTTAGGACCTGACATGGTTCAGGAAATGACTGAGGCAATAGCAAAAATACGAGAAAGAATGCAAACGGCTCAAAGTCGACAAAAGAGTTATGCATACCAAAGACGCAGACCGTTGGAATTTGAGATAGATGACTGGGTATTTATCAAAGTATCTCCGATGAAAGGCGTGAAACGGTTTGGGCGAAAGGGTAAATTGAGCCCAAGATATATTGGACCTTTTAGAATAATTAGAAGAGTTGGTGAAGTAGCCTACCAACTGGAACTACCATCCTCACTGGCACAAGTTCATGATGTTTTCCATGTGTCAACATTGCGGAAATATGTCGCTGATCCGAATCATGTCTTGAGAAATGAATTTCTATATCAACAGCTTAAACCAGATTTAAGTTATGAAGAGAAGCCGGTGGAGATTTTGATGTATGAAGTAAAGAGACTTCGTAATAAAGAGATCCCGTTAGTGAAAGTGTTATGGCAGAATCAGTCAACAGAAGAAGCTACATGGGAACGTGAAGATGATATGAAAAGTCGCTACCCTGAATTGTTTCAACTAATCTGATTTCGGGGGCGAAATCCTTTTTAAGGGGGGGAGAATGTAATACCCGGGTCCCGTGAGTAAGTTGGCCAATAAATTTGCATGCATATTATGTGTTTATATGATTTTATATTTAGTCTTTATTTAATTTCGTGACTATATGATACCTAACATTATCAATTGAAATTTAGGGTTTCTTTTTGGATAAAATTCGAACTTTAAGATGTGGTAGTAAGTTTATAAATTGGAGTATGGTTAGGATTTAAGAATGTCGAGATGATGATAAAGTATAATGTCGAAATTATTAGAAAGAAAGACATAAGGATCTTGAAGTTGGTTTCGACATTTCATTTGAAATTTTATTAAGATGTCGAGATGTTGATGAGAGATGAATTATTAAAATGTTGAAGTGTTTAAATGGAATTGATGTCGAGACTTGTGAGAGGGATTTCGAGATCTTACTATAAGGAATGATTAATACAAGGAATAAAATATTAGGGTTTGGTTGTGGTGGTATTAGGTAGGAATTATAAAATTTTTTTAATCAATAGACGATAATGGTAATAGGATGAATCCAAAATTCAAAAGCAAAAGACAAAATCTAAAGTTATTTAAGATTTAAGTAATAATAACAATTAGAAACTTTATGATAAAAGCATAGAAAGAAAGAAATTGTTAGACGAAAAGAAGAGGTTTTAGAAGGAGTTAGGAAGGTGAAGAACGTAATTCGTAACCACAAAGCAACTTGGATTTGGTAAGGGTTATTGTTACAATTTTTATATTCTAATTATGTTTTGGTTTATCTAAGAGTTATTAGGTTGTTGGAAAATCACGTAAGGCTATGTTTTTAGGGTTTTTGAATTTTTGAAAAGGAAGAACATTATTTAGAGTTGAAATGATATTTAAAGTGTTCTTGACAATTAAGGTTTTGATCGAAAGTTATTAAGGGTTTAGAAGTACATAGTGTTTGTGATTTGAAAGATTAGGGTTTGTTTAATATTGTAAAAGTCGAATGCATGATGTTGAGATTTACATAAATGTCGAAGAAGATTTTTGGAATTATTATGAGGATGTCGACATGTTGTATGATAGGTTTCGAGTTTATGAAATTTGGAATAAATATCGAGTGAAGTAAGATGTCGAAATGAGTTGTTGTGGAATTTAAACTAAGATGTCGATATGTATCATGGTTAATTAAAGATGTCGAATAGGATTTTGAGGTAAATGTCGAGTGAGAGACTTTGAGATGCTAGAAGAATGTCGAAAGGATAGTATGAGAAAGATGTCGAATGGTTTAGGTGAAAAGGTTTCGATATATATATGAATATATTTCGACTTTTTACATTTCAGAAAGTGTTAGTACTCGACATTCATGCCATGATTGTTACATACCATATATCGATATTTAAACTTTGTAATCATTACATGTCATGTATCGAGATTTAGCCTAGGTATATTTTATTAATAAGCTCGACATTCATCTTAGGGATAGGTTGAGAATCTTGAATAAAATGTCGAGTGAGTGGTTAAGTGATGTTTTGAGTTTTGTGAGTGGTGAAGAGAAAATGTCGACATGGTTGTGTAGAATTGTTTCGACATTTTTCTTTGTGGGTTGAAGTGTATTGTTTCGAAGTTTTATCATGAAATGTCGAGTGATGTTAGGAAAATGTCGAAAGCTATCAAACAATGAATATCGAGATATATATATACAAATGTCGATATGGTGATGATATAAAATGTTGAGATTATCATGGAATGTCGAGATATATTTTAATACATGCCGAGATTTATATAAATAGTATTTTTCAGTTTAGGTAAAGTTTTAAATTTTAGGGTTTCGAAATTTATAAAAGCTGAAATTAGGGTTTTTAAATTAAGCCAATTTCATGAAATCGTAATTAAATTAACAAACTATAATTTTATATGTTTTTATAATTAGGATTCGAAGGTTAGCGACTTAATCGTGCGATAAGCTAAGGATATCAGGTAAGTGGGAATTTCACCTACAACACATAAAGTGATTAATATGGGTATTGTTACGTGACTAATTGATTCGATGAATATGTGGTATGTGAGTTATCTGTTATATGCGATGGTTTGGAATATTTATTGTTGCATTATTTATGCATCACGAGCATGTGCACGCACGAAGTATATGAGGTATTTTGAGGAATGAGCGTGCATTATATTACTCGAGTGGAAAGTGAGTTACATGGAATGTAGATAGATGAGAATGTAGCTATTACTACAAAGGCACCATGACGGGGGTAAGACCGTCGAATATATTTACCTAAATTATTAGGTAATGGGAAGGCACATAGAATGAACTATAGTGCCATGAAAGTAATTTGATAGAGGGGCGACCTGGTGAATGGTAAGATTGGAGATAAAACCTAATTTTATCCTAGCCAGTGTGGGCCACTATCGTATTTTATCCTAAAAGGATTTGAGCTCATAATATAATGGTGCGGTTAGTAAGTAGCTATGGGCCCTGATGAAAACGAGAAATGAATGAGTATGATGTGAGGATAGTATTAGAAAGCACTGGCGCGGATGCCGTTGCTATTTTGGACATGTGCATACATGCATATTCCTACTTACTGAGCTTTATAGCTCATCCCATGTTTTTATGTGTTGTAGATGCAGCAAACACGGTATATGAACGTTTAGATAGTAAGGCTGGTCCTTCTGGAACTTCCGGTGACTTTTGAGGGTGGTGTGTACATGGATGCGACCTGTGTGGCGGGCGTTATGTTTAATTATGTTGTGTTTTTGTAAAATAAGTTTGTATTGTATATAAAATTTGAACAATGTCTGTATTGTAAAATAGTTGGGTGTGGGTTGTTTTGTAAAATCGAAAAATTCTATCGATGTTTCATATGTAATATATTTTATATTTTATTTAGTCACGTAAGTTAGTGTAAGAAAATAGTAGTAGATGGCGGGTCGTCACAACGATCGCTATTAACCGAAAGCACTTAATATCGGGGCGATTTCGTCTTACGGACAGTGTGTCCAACGCACGCCTCGACTACGTCTAAGGTCATGGATAGTCTTCATCAACTCCAGGCCTATTTATTCTTCATGTTGTGTATAATAGTTATCACATATGCCCTCATCATTATTTGGGTACTGGCGAATTGCACCTGCGTTTGAATAACACTTCATCTTCCGACTATCTACTGCCGAAGTTTATCTATTGCCAAAGCTCTTTGCCGCCGACCAGACGCAACCACGGAAACAACAATCGTAAGACGAAATCTTGTTCGTGATTTGATCGATGGCAACCAACGCAGCAGCGATCCCTACTGGCAACCATGTCGAACGTCCTGCCAAATTCAACGGGACGGAGTTCAAACGCTGGCAACAAAAGATGATGTTCTATCTCACTACTCTCCACCTCGTCCGATTTCTGAAAGAAACTGCCCCTTCGGTGACTGAAGTCGCTCCACCAGCTGAGGGTGAAAACCCTAACGACGCAGCTTATGCTGCTCGTGTCGCTCAATCTGAGCAAGAAAGGGCTGCGTTAGACGCATGGAATCATAATGATTTCATGTGCCGCAACTATATTCTGAACGCCCTGGACGATTCCTTATACAACGTCTATGCAGTGGCTACGACTGCGAAAGAGTTGTGGGACTCATTAGACAAGAAGTATAAGACCGACGATGCCGGACTAAAGAAGTTCATCGTCGGCAAATTCATGGATTATAAGATGACCGACTCTAAGCCGGTGCTGGACCAAGTCCGTGATCTGCAGCTGATTATTCACGATATTCATGCTGAAAATATGCAGATCAGCGAAACCTTCCAAGTAGCTGCAATTATAGAGAAGCTGCCGCCTCTGTGGAAGGATTTTAAGAATTACCTCAAGCACAAACGAAAGGAGATGGGGCTTGAGGACCTGATTGTGCGGCTTCGGATTGAGGAAGATAACCGAAAGAGCGAAGCCAAGAACAAGAGGGGCGGTATGGAGGCGGGAGCCAACTTGGCCGAGCCAAGCTATGGAAACAAGCGTAAAAGGCCAGGTCCGCCACAAAAGAAGCAAGACCAGAATTCAAAAGAATTAAAGGCAACTGTTATAACTGCGATAAACCAGGGCATATGGCCAAGGATTGTCGTAAAAAGAAGAGAGTTAGTAATACTCGGGCGCATCTCACTGAAGAGAAGCAGCCGGCGAAAGACATGTCGGAGCTAGACTTGACTGCCGTCGTGTACGAGGCAAACGTCGTGGAAAATCCGAACTACTGGTACATCGACAGCGGAGCAACGCGCCACATCTGCTCCGACAAAGAAATGTTCTCCACTTACACGCCTATTTCGGGTAGGACACTATATATGGGGAACACGGCGACGTCCAACATCGTAGGATTGGGACGGGTGGTGCTGAAGATGACCTCAGGCAAGGAAGTGACGCTTGTGGACGTGCTGCATGTTCCAGACATCCGCAAGAATTTGGTGTCCGGCGCTCTGCTCAGTAACGCTGGATTTAGACAAGTGTTTGAAGCTGGAAAATATGTACTGACCAAAAATGGTCATTTTATTGGCAAAGGTTACCTCGAGAAGGGCCTTTTTAAGTTATCTGTAATGCCTGTAAAACGCGATATTAAGATCGCTGATAATAATAAAGCCAGTTCTTCTTACTTGGTTGAGTTGTCTAATTTATGGCATGGTAGATTAGGACACGTGAGTTTAAACAAACTGAAAAAGTTAATAAGTTTAAACTTACTTCCACAAATGGAAATTGATTCACAACACAAGTGTGAAATCTGTGTAGAAGCAAAAATGGCTAAGGCACCATTTTTATCTGTCGAAAGAAATAGTTCACCATTAGAATTGATCCATACTGATATATGTGATCTGAAATTCGTGCAAACTAGAGGTGGAAAGAAATACTTTATAAC
The DNA here is from genome assembly GCA_027422505.1 of Craterostigma plantagineum. Classification (NCBI taxonomy): domain Eukaryota; kingdom Viridiplantae; phylum Streptophyta; class Magnoliopsida; order Lamiales; family Linderniaceae; genus Craterostigma; species Craterostigma plantagineum. Next base: position 2,981,087 of record JAPQWV010000076.1, read on the forward strand.
ATTTATCGACGATTGCACGAAGTACTGTCACGTGTATCTTTTAAGAGGTAAAGACGAAGCTCTTGATACCTTCAAAAGATATAAGAATGAAGTTGAGAATCAACTTAACTCTAAGATCAAAATAATAAGAAGTGACAGAGGAGGAGAATACGTGGCACCGTTTGTGGAATTTTGCCAAGAAAATGGTATTATTCATCAGACGACGGCGCCATATTCACCTCAATCAAATGGCGTTGCTGAACGAAAAAATAGAACTCTCAAGGAGATGATGAATGCGATGCTAATCAGTTCAGGGTTACCTCAGAATTTGTGGGGGGAAGCCATACTGTCATCAAATTGCATTCTAAATATGCTGCCACACAAGAAACGGGATAAAACACCGTACGAATTGTGGAAAGGTAGACAACCTTCTTACGGATATCTTAAAGTGTGGGGGTGTTTAGCAAAGGTCGAAGTACCTAAACCAAAACAGGTCAAGATAGGACCAAAAACGGTTGATTGCATTTTCATTGGATATGCAGAAAATAGTAACGCATACAGATTTCTGGTGTATAAGTCTGAAATTCCCGACATGAATTCTGGGATGATTATTGAATCAAGAAATGCTGTTTTCTTTGAGAACATCTTTCCAACGAAGGAAAGAAATGAAATAAGTTGTAAAAGAAATTATGAAGCCGTTAAAGGTTCTCCTCCAGAAGTTGAGGAACCACGGCAAAGTAAGCGTAAAAAAGTGGCCAAATCATTTGGGCCTGACTTCCTAACATACATGTTAGACGATGAACCTAGGACAGTGCAAGAAGCTCTGTCAACTCCAGAAGCTCCGTTCTGGAAAGAAGCTGTAAACAGTGAAATTGAATCCATCATGCAGAATCACACTTGGGAGTTAGTAGATCTCCCTAAGGGGTGTAAACCTTTAGGATGCAAGTGGGTCCTTAAAAGGAAATATAAAACTGATGGATCAATTGAAAAATATAAGGCTCGTTTAGTAGCCAAGGGATATTCCCAAAAGGAAGGATATGATTTCTTCGATACCTATTCGCCCGTGACAAGAATTACGTCAATACGGGTTCTATTTGCAATTGCAGCATTGCATGATCTCGAGGTACATCAAATGGATGTAAAAACGGCATTCCTAAATGGAGACCTTGAAGAAGAAATCTACATGGATCAGCCTGAAGGGTTTGTAATACCTGGACAGGAAAACAAAGTGTGTCGACTCGTGAAGTCGCTTTACGGGCTTAAACAAGCACCGAAACAATGGCACCAAAAATTTGATATGACTATGTTATCAAATGGATTCAAAATCAATGAGTGTGACAAATGTGTTTACATTAAGGGCACACCCAATGAATTCGTGATTGTCTGTCTTTATGTAGACGACATGTTAATCACGGGAAGCAATCAGAAAATGATTGTAAACACGAAAAATATGTTGAAAAATCATTTCGATATGAAGGATATGGGTTTGGCGAAAGTCATACTAGGGATAAACGTCTTTAAGGCGACCGAAGGAATTGTGTTGACACAATCTCATTATATTGAGAACGTGTTAAAGAAGTTTAATGCCTTCGATGATCCTCCGGCTAAGACTCCTGTAGATATAAATGTACATCTGGCTAAAAACAGAGGAGAACCCATATCACAGCATGAATATGCTCGAGTGATTGGCAGTCTAATGTATTTATCGAACTGCACTCGACCTGATATAGCATATTCAATAAGTAAACTCAGCAGGTTTACGAGTAATCCTGGGAGTAATCATTGGATAGCCTTGAGAAGGGTGCTGAGATATCTGAAGCACACTATTAATCATGGCATACTCTATACGAGGTATCCAGCAGTTCTTGAAGGATACTGCGATGCTAACTGGATATCTGACAGCAAAGACTCTAAATCCACGAGTGGTTATGTATTTACCATCGGTGGTGGAGCAATCTCTTGGAAATCCTCAAAACAAACGTGCATAGCTCGATCTACGATGGAATCGGAGTTTATTGCACTAGACAAAGCCGGTGAAGAAGCAGAATGGCTTCGGAATTTTTTGGAGGACATTCCTTGTTGGAATAAGCCTGTACCGCCTATTATGATACATTGCGACAGCATGGCCGCAATTGGTAGGGCACAGAATAGTATGTATAACGGAAAGTCTCGACACATTCGTCGAAGACATAATACCGTAAGACAATTGATCTCTAGTGGAATTATATCTATTGACTATGTGAAATCTAAAGAAAACATAGCAGATCCTTTGACGAAAGGTATTGCTAGAGATCAGCATTATAGTGCAGTAAGGGGAATGGGGCTTAAAAACCACACACCCAAGAACGAGCTCGGTGGTAACTCAACCATGATGAGTGGAGATCCCACAAACTTGGTTCAATGAGACAACTAAGCTGAGTAAAGTTTAGTAGTTTACTTGGAATTTTTCTAAGAAGCTCATTCTCATAAGCTGCCCAAGTAATTACCGATGTCGTGTGGTAAAGGGTAAGCAATTTGCTTTTAATGATGGCTATACCTGATGGTGGAGTATTTCGGGATACTCTAGGATTAAGTCCTAATAGTCGATCACCTATATAAGTGAGAAGTGGGGCCGCTTCAATGCAACACTTATGAATCCAAGATATGGTCCAAGGCCGAAATGGACACAACGTGAGAATCGAAAGAAATTAGATTCGTCACTGTGCGTACGCTGTTGTCTTAATTTACACAAAAGCTGTCAGTTCAAGACATCATATTCACTGAACAGCGAGTAAATTCGATTGCGTTTCACTATGGAAGGTTCAAAGCCACAAGCTACCTATCCCGATGCAGTGACGAGTTGTCGAGTTTTTCTTGCAAGAGTCAGTGCCGTGCCAAAGTGCGCAATGGGCGCTTTGAGGCGCGCACTTTGCACTTCGCACGACGCATCGGAGCGAGGAGCATTGAGGAGCTACTTAAATTTTTCCTCCGGTAGGCGGCGACGGCGACGGTGCCGGTGACATGGCAGTCGAAGTGAGGATGATTGGGCAGCCCAAGTGAGATGGTGTGATCCATTGGATCGTCTGGGCCGCAGTGGGCAGTTGAGCTGATCCGGCCCAACTAGAGGTGTCGGTCGGCCCAACAAGAAGTGTCGGTTGAGCCGCCGGTGGGGCAGGTCGGAGAATCGGGCCGCCGCCAGTGGGACATGCCTGAGATTCGGGCTGTCGGCCCGAGAATCGGGCCAGTAAATAAACCGACAGTCCAATAAGTTCGAAATATTGCATTTAGACCCCTGGAAAATTACATAAAGCTGTCCAGGAAGTTCTTGAAATTGCAATTAAGCCCCTGCGTGAGAAAATCTATAAATAGACCTCATATGAGATGGAAATATATTATTCACTTAAAATCACATCATTCACTCCCAACTCCCTAAAATCCCGAAGCAAGAAAAACTCGAGTTTCGAGTACGATTCGTCGTAAATTCTAGTCGTTGTGCTGCGATTATGAATTAAAAAAATGTCGTTGTATCTTGGGGACGATCGCTATTAACCGAAAGCACTTAATATCGGGGCGATTTCGTCTTACGGACAGTGTGTCCAACGCACGCCTCGACTACGTCTAAGGTCATGGATAGTCTTCATCAACTCCAGGCCTATTTATTCTTCATGTTGTGTATAATAGTTATCACATATGCCCTCATCATTATTTGGGTACTGGCGAATTGCACCTGCGTTTGAATAACACTTCATCTTCCGACTATCTACTGCCGAAGTTTATCTATTGCCAAAGCTCTTTGCCGCCGACCAGACGCAACCACGGAAACAACAGAGGTATCTTGACATTTTGGAGAAGAGGAAGTCTCTGCCTGTTTGGCACCAGAAGGAGGAGTTCTTGGAGGTTCTTAAGAAGAACCAAACACTGATCCTCGTCGGTGAATCTGGCAGTGGTAAAACAACGCAGGTTAGTGTTTTTTTATCCAATCACTCTTCGTTTTAGCTGCTATTGATTCTATTTGCTGATAGCGCTTTGTTACTTAAAGTGTTGGTTTGCAACTGCTGTATTTAGCTTCCGAGGTAGTGTGCTTTCGTGGTAATTGCTGTGTGGGTTTTTGTCTTGAAGGTTATGTTTGATTTTAGATGATTGAATATTTTTTGTTCCTCGGCAGATCCCACAATTTGTTTTGGACGCAGTGGAAATTGAGACTCCAGATAAGAGGCGAAAGTTCATGGTTGGGTGCACTCAGCCTTGGAGGGTTGCTGCCATGTCTGTTTCAAGGAGAGTGGCTGAGGAGATGGACGTGACTATCGGTGAGGAAGTTGGTTATAGCATTCGTTTCGAAGATTGCAGCAGCGCCAGAACAGTTCTAAAGTATGTTTCATTTTCCGTTTTATCATACATGGATGTTTTGTGATTTTTCGTTTGAAGCTCTCACATGACCTCTGATGATTCTTTTCTGGTTTTTATTCTCGTGCTACAGGTACTTGACCGATGGTATGCTTTTGAGAGAAGCCATGACCGATCCACTGCTGGAGAGGTACAAAGTCATAATCCTGGATGAGGCCCATGAAAGAACTCTAGCGACGGATGTCTTGTTTGGAATTTTAAGGGAAGTACTGAAACACAGGCCCGACCTGAAATTAGTTGTTATGAGTGCTACCCTTGAGGCCGAAAAGTTTCAAGGTTACTTTAATGGCGCGCCGCTCATGAAAGTTCCAGGAAGGCTTCACCCAGTAGAGATCTTTTACACTCAGGAACCCGAGAGAGATTACTTGGAAGCCGCTATTAAGACTGTATATCAAATACACGCATGTGAAGGTCCTGGCGATATACTCGTATTTCTTACCGGTGAAGAGGAGATTGAAGATGCATGTAAGAAGATAGGGAATGAGATAGCTAATGTTGGAGACCAAGTGGGACCGGTCAAAATCCTACCTCTCTACTCAACACTCCCGCCAGCAATGCAGCAGAAGATATTCGAACCCGCTCCACCCCCTGCGTTTGAGGGCGGTCCACCTGGGAGGAAAATAGTTATATCTACGAACATTGCTGAAACGTTGTTGACAATTGATGGAATTGTTTATGTCATAGATCCTGGGTTTGCCAAACAGAAAGTTTACAATCCACGTAATCGTGTTGAATCACTGTTGGTCTCTCCTATATCTAAGGCCAGTGCCCACCAACGTTCAGGGCGTGCGGGGAGAACGCAGCCTGGGAAGTGTTTCAGGCTTTACACGGAGAAGAGTTTCAATAACGATCTTGCGCCGCAGACATACCCAGAAATTTTGCGTTCCAATCTTGCGAGCACGGTCCTGACGTTGAAGAAACTGGGGATTGATGATTTGGTCCATTTCGATTTTATGGATCTACCTGCCCCTGAAACTCTGATGAGAGCGCTCGAGGTTTTGAATTTTCTGGGAGCCCTTGATGATGAAGGTAACCTGACAAAGTTGGGTGAAATTATGAGCGAATTTCCCCTCGATCCTCAGATGGCGAAGATGTTGGTGGTCAGCCAAGAGTTCAATTGCTCGAACGAAATACTATCTATATCGGCCATGCTTTCAGGTACTTTGTGAGCTTTATGATGCTTTCGTCGTCCATGTTATGGTTTGGTTCTACTCGACTGTAGTAGATCCACTTGCTGAGAACGTCCTTTTGTTATTTGTGACGTTTTGCTCAGCCAGGGATTGTACAGATAGCTTTGTGCAATCGAACCTTTTACTTAAATTTTCTTCACTCACTGCATACTCGAGTAGAGAGGATCCCTCTCACTCTTGGTATGCAGGTGATTATTACACACCACTTAGGATGACATCAGCATCTCATATCTGGGTCCCATGCCTTAACCAGGCATGTACCATGGATTTCTAAGTAAGTGCTGATGGAGATAGTTGCAGTTTCTCAGTATTCTCTCATCATGAAGAAAATGGTGTCGTTTCGCCTCTCTATGCATCTGCTGACCTTTCGCCTTCCCTGGGCCTCCCTCTCTGTGATAAACCTTTTTTTCTCTAGTACCCAATTGCTTTGTCCGGCCTAGAGACGCTCAGAAGGCTGCTGACGAAGCTAAAGCTCGGTTTGGTCACATAGATGGGGATCACCTTACGCTGTTGAACGTCTACCATGCCTACAAACAGAACAGTGAGTTCTTCTATCTTCTCCCCTTTCCTCTGTTTTGCTCTCTCCACTGTTTTTTACCCCGTTTTTAACTCAATTTTAATCTGTGTTATATAAGAGGAAGATCCACAATGGTGTTACGAAAATTTTGTCAACCACCAAGCTCTCAAATATGTAGACAACGTGAGGCAGCAGCTATATCGAATCATGACGAGATTCAATCTCAAGCTTTGCAGCACAGATTTCAACAGTAAGGATTACTATGTGAATATAAGGAAGGCTATGCTGGCCGGGTACTTCATGCAGGTGGCTCATTTAGAGCGTACTGGGCACTATCTTACCGTGAAAGATAGCCAAGTATGTTTCCTACACCATCCTTGCGCCGTACGCTAATATGCAGCAATTCCCTTTTCGCTCGTTTAATGGTGACTTATGTCTGTGTATAGGTTGTCCACTTGCACCCTTCGAACTGCTTGGACCATAAGCCAGAGTGGGTTATATACAACGAATACGTCCTTACAACCAGGAACTTCTACTTCATTCGTACAGTGACAGATATTCGCGGGGACTGGTAAAATTTACTTTGTGTCTGACTCGTTTGCCTTCCTCTCGAGCAAACCTCAAATTGCTTCGTTTTTAATCTTCTTCTTCGACCGTAATTTCGATTTATTCTATAAATATATATACAGGCTGGTCGATGTTGCACCGCACTATTACGACCTACAGAACTTCCCCAACTGTGAGGCTAAGCGCCAACTCGAAAAGCTCTACAAAAAGCGAGAGAGGGAGCGCGACGACAGAAACAAGAACAATTCTTAGAACATTTCGAAGAATCGCTTTTGATTATGTCATGTACTTATCTATTACATTCCACCGATGTGTCCGAACTCAGATGTAGTTTGTTTCTGATTTTTACAAGTTTTTACGCTTAACGGATAGCTCTCTAGCAACATGGATTTGTGTTTGAGTTCAAATATATTGCACGATCTATATCAATGAAGTTAATCATGTATTCATATTTTAAGATTTATCTATCCTACAATGTAAGAAAAGTGGATTCTTGCATTATCGTGGCTTTTTAAAGAACAAGGAACATACTGCTTTAATTACTTATATGGTTAGTTACGTTGACCTCGATACAAAGTTTAAGACATTATTATGCAAACACTTCCCTCATTGTAATAATTCTATGTAGTTCATAGGAGCAAACCAGGTCGTCGTGGCCTCCACTTTATAGCCTCCACTTTATAATCTTCATAGTCAACTAACATTTCATCATTGATCTACCTTAGTTGCATAACAGCTTCTATATATCCACTACACAATATATACACACACATGTATATATGTACATGTAAGAAAATTAGAATACATCAGCTTTAGTAGTATACAATGGCTTTCTTCGTCGATACCGCAGAAATAACTGCCAAGAAAAGAGTCGCATGGATCACTTTTCGAACCATTACAGTAACTCTCCTCAGCCTCCTTCTTCCTCTCTCATTCCTCGTCATAGCTCGAATTTCGACGATCAACTACCTCATATCCATCGGCGACGATGATGTAATAAGCTCTACCATTTTTTCGAACCATTTCCCATACTCTCTTCTCTTCTCTTCCCACCATCATCACAGTAAACAGCCATTGATGATCTCTATCAACTTGTTAATTTGCCTCATCAGCGTTTCATCTCTAGTCAATGCCCTAGGGCCCGAAATAGCCAACCATCGCCACGGAAAGCCCGCGACAAAGCCCTATATTTACGCCTCGTGGGCCCTTCTCTTTGCGCTACAATTCTCAGTCACTTTAGGAATCGAAGGGACCATTCGAGCCTTCGGGGCGGATAAGTATACTAACGTAGTCTTATTCTTCGAAAGGGAGAAGAAATCTGCCATGTTTTTTTCTTGCCGGGCAGTGCTGTTCTTCCTAGGTTTGCACGAGACTATGCTTCTGTGGGGAAGGAGGGTGGTGGGCCCGGTGGTGGACGACACCCTATTCGGCGGCGGCGGAGGTGGAGGGGGATGGGTGGAGAGGGCGGCGATGGGGCTGAGCTACGGCGGTTTGTGGTGGTGGAGGCTGAGGGGAGAGGTGGATGCTATGGTGGCCGTGCCTGAGATGAGGATGGAGGCGATGATGGGCGTTGGGGTTTGGGACGACTTTGTGGGGTGGCTCGTTTATTATCTGACGGTCAGCGTTGGGATGGTTCGAGCCATCAAAGGGGTACATCGGTGGCTCGTGGCGGCGGTGATGACGTCATCCGTGGCGGCCGCCGCCGCTAATAGGAGGAGGGAGAGAAGAAGAGTTCTCGAATGTTGTAATAGCGGAAACGACGATCGAGTTTGAGCTATTGCGCTCTTTTTGTGTTGACTCATTGTCGTATTTCAAGAATAATGGAATGTTGTGCACGTAATTATTTTATCTTTTTTTTAGATGACTATCGAATTACATTATAATCTTCTTGGGCGAACCACTTGCAAGAAAGATATTTTATATATGTATAAATATCTTCTTGCAAATATATCGACGTGGAAGCCAAAACGACTGGTCGAAGAGACGATAAGAAACCTACGTCCAAGATTCATATGTCCGCATGCATTTTCCATATATTTATATACGAGTAAATCCTGCGTGTGTATGTCATAATTGCAAGCTAAACGTTTATCTTATTACAAAACCCCCGATAAACTAATTCTTCAATGGCTTCATCGTTGGGCGGCGCGAGCGTTGCGATGCCTAAAATCTTCGGCGGCAGTCCGGCCAAGAACAATCATCGGAAATATCTGCCCATTATGGTCAACGTCGTCGGCGTCTCTAAGCGGCGGCGGGCGGTGGGGCTTGGATCTCGCCACGTGGCGTTTTCCGGGCCGGCGGAGCAGCAGCTGTCGGAGAAGGTGGAGAAGAGCATAAAGGAGGCGCAGGAGGCGTGCAACGACGACCCAGCCTCCGGCGAGTGCGCCGCCAAGTGGGACGAGGTGGAGGAGCTCAGCGCCGCCGCGAGCCACGCCAGGGACAAGAAGAAGCTCGACGGTTCCGACGACCCGCTGGAGAATTACTGCAAGGAGAATCCCGAGACTGATGAGTGCCGCACTTATGAATAATTAATTAATCACATTAATTAATTAATTAATAATACGTTTGCTTTTGTTATTGTGATGTGACGTTTATATATTGTTTCTCTGCTTATAATATATGGGAAACTAGATTATTATATAGTCGATTGTTTGTAAAATTCATATGAAAAGATCCAATTTAAGTTAAGGCTTCTTAAAAAACAAGAAACCTAGTCAGCATCCATGTCGTTGTTATCAGTTTTGGTAAAAAAATAACCATATTTCATCATCATTATATGCCATGTGAAACAAATCAATTCCCTCGATAGGTTTTTGTGTATAAGTGAAGTGCTACTTGAATGATGATAACAATCTATTATTGCTGCTTTGGTGGATAATGATGATAGTGCTTTTACAGATCGATTTTATAATGGTGAGGGGACGACGAGGAAGAGATAATTTATGCTTTAAGCAATACCCTAAAAAAATCATGACTAAAAATCCAAGACGCACACAGCCTGTATAGTGTCAGGGGCTGAAATAAACCGTTAGTTTGGTTTGTTAATTAATATGAAAATATTAATATTAAGTTAAAAAGAAAATCACCAACTACAATGCATCTTTCATATTGGCATTTTTACGGTTCTGTTTTTAATAATTATTATAGTAACTAAATACATTTATATTTATATATAGTATATAGCAAAGTGTGCTGAGGAGACAGACTATGGTGTCCCATTGTTGACATGAGAAACTCTCATACACACACATATATTTCTTAACATTTGGGTATATTTTCCGACATCATAAGATTTCTATATGATTTCTATATACGCATGAACCTCAGGATATACGTTATATGAACTCAGCCGTTTGTCTCTAGTTAATACATAGGGTATTTGGGTTTATAAAATACTTAAAAGCAAATTAATTGCATTAGTTGTTGACCATCACAACAATAGTTGCAACTGTACTATTCTCATATAACTTGAAGATGAATGTAGTAGAAATAGACATGCCTAAACTATTCATAGGTGAACACACACACACATATAGTGGGAAAATACGTTATAAATTGCGAAGTAAAGCGACATAAAAACTCATTATTCCTTCACTTACAAGCTTCGCAAGAAAAAAAAAAAAGATACATTCATCCTCAATAACTCTAGCCATCCTCGCTTATATAAACCGAACCTTCTTCTACACACATTCTAAACCTATTTGTTAAAAGATGAAGGGTCATAAGAACCCTAATACCATTCTTTCCTTCATTACTATACTCATTAGAGCAATATTACCGTTATTACTAGTCTCCATACTAATCATAGACGCAGCAGCACATTATCGTGGGAATGGCCGTGGGGCATTTGCATGCGACCCAAAAGAAGCTTCCACCAAAAACCTCAAATTCTGCAAGAAAGATTTAAGAACATCAGATAGAGTCTGGGATTTAATCGGACGGCTGACGTTGCAAGAAAAGGTGGGGCTTTTAGTGAACAATGCCATAGCCATCCCACGGCTGGGAATCAAAGGGTACGAGTGGTGGTCGGAGGCCCTCCACGGCGTTTCCAACGTCGGCCCGGGAACCAAATTCGCCGGAGATTTCCCGGCGGCCACCAGCTTCCCTCAGGTCATTACAACTGCTGCTTCGTTTAATGCTTCCTTGTGGGAAGAGATCGGAAAGGTGAGATCTTTACTGCTAAAACAACGCAATATCCTTTGAAATATATCGATTTCTTTAGATTATTGCAGTTTAATAATCTATCCCGAATCTTTCTTTGGTCGCCGTCGTCAGTTTTTATTTCTTGAACGTGCGTGTCTCTTCATTGGTTAAGTTGGAAGTGGGACTGTGTTCTTGGATAGCGTTGGTTGTAATAAAATTACGCTGCTTTAATTCGATTAATTTGGCAACGAAGTATAATTAATTTGCTTGTGGGCCCCGACAATATGGAAGTGAAGAAATGACAGTACAATAATATGGTTTGCTTTGTGTATGGTGTAAATAAAGGTAGTATCAGATGAGGCCCGAGCCATGTACAATGGTGGGCTCGCAGGGCTCACATATTGGAGCCCAAATGTGAACATATTCCGAGACCCAAGGTGGGGACGTGGGCAGGAAACTCCCGGCGAAGATCCGCTCGTCGCCGGCAGATACGCCGCCGCATACGTCAAGGGCTTGCAGGGAAACGACCGCCGCACCGATCGGCTGAAGGTCGCCGCCTGCTGCAAGCACTACACCGCCTACGACCTCGACAACTGGGCTGGAATCGATCGGTTCCACTTCGACGCCAAGGTAATGTAATAAACAGACAATCAATCAATCCACAGATATTAAATTAAAAGACAAAACCCAACTAAAAGGTCGAGAGAAGCTCACAGTTTAAATTACATGGGAAATCCGTAATAGGTGAGCAAGCAAGATTTGAGGGACACATTCGACGTGCCTTTCAGAAGCTGTGTAAGAGAAGGTCGGGCGGCGAGCGTTATGTGTTCTTACAATCAAGTTAACGGAGTTCCGACGTGCGCCGATCGGAAGCTCCTCAACGGAACTCTCCGAGGCCTTTGGCGTCTCAATGGGTATACATACATATACAAAATATTCGACTCAGAAAATGCCCAGTTCGTAGTTCTGAGCTTATTTCTGATTTTCCATATTAATTTACGACAGCTACATTGTTTCCGATTGCGATTCCGTCGGCGTTTTGTACGAAAACCAGCATTACACTTCGACGCCCGAAGAAGCAGCTGCACTTTCTATCAAAGCAGGTAAGGAAAAAAAAAAAGAAATTTTTTTTTTTTCTATTTTTCCGCGAATTCGAGCAAATGTGTATAAGATCAAACTTTTTTTTTTTTCTAGGATTGGATTTGGATTGCGGTCCGTTCTTGGCGTTGCACACCGAAAGCGCGATAAAGAAAGGGCTTCTGAACGAAGCGGAAGTAAACGGCGCATTGGCGAACACATTGGCCGTTCAAATGAGGCTCGGAATGTTCGACGGAGAGCCGTCCAAACAGCCTTACGGCGATCTTGGCCCGGCCCACGTCTGCACTCCGGCCCATAAAGAGTTGGCCTCTGAAGCCGCAAGACAAGGAATGGTCCTCTTGAAAAATGACGGAAATACCCTTCCCCTTATGGTCGGGAGGCACCGCACCGTCGCTGTCGTGGGGCCCAACTCTAACGTCACCGTCACAATGATCGGGAATTACGCCGGTAATTTGAAATCGATGAAATTACATATCAGGTCTCATACGGCAACAGTATTCAAAATTGAAGGCTTCGACCCGCTATAATCGAAATTGGCTCTCTGATATATTAATCGACGTGTGACAACAATCCACATTTTATAATCTCGACGCACAGTAATAGTTGCTTTTTCAGGCATTGCATGCGAATACACGACCCCGTTGCAAGGAATCGAAAAGTACGCAAGTACGATAATCCACCGACGAGGCTGCGCTGACGTGGCGTGCAGCAACGATTCTCTGTTCAACGAAGCCGTCGACGCCGTAAGAGAGGCCGACGCAACCGTGCTGGTGATGGGCTTGGACCAATCCATAGAGGCCGAGTTCAGGGACCGGGCCGGGCTTTTACTACCGGGCCGTCAAGAGGAGATCGTATCTAAGCTTGCTTCGGCCTCCAAGGGCCCACGATCCTCGTGCTGATGAGCGGCGGCCCGATCGACGTTTCATTCGCCCGGAGCGACCCGCGGATCGGCTCGATCGTATGGGCGGGCTATCCGGGCCAGGCAGGCGGGTTGGCCATCGCGGATATCCTCTTCGGAGCGCACAATCCTGGTGAATAAACGAATCGATCTTGACCTTTTTCCAATGATCATAATATATGCGTAAATTAACAAATATGTCAAGAATTTGAAACGTTAACAAGTCACATGTGTCTCACGTTAGATATTTGCAAAGAAATTGACTAGTTTATAAGTTGATAATAGGCTACTCCATCTATCACCAATTAATTTTAGGATGAAACACATTCAAACTTCTGTTGGTTAACTCTCCTCACGTATGGGTCCATGGCAAAATTTCACAAAATAAATAATCTTTTTTTCCCAATCATAGGCGGAAAGCTTCCTATGACATGGTACCGCCAAGACTACCTCGAAGACCTACCCATGACGACCATGGGCATGAGGCCCGACCCGTCGAGAAAATACCCGGGTCGAACCTATCGTTTCTATACGGGGCCCGTGGTGTACCCGTTCGGGCACGGGCTGAGCTACACGGACTTCTTACACGAAATCTCGGAAGCTCCGAAGCTATTGCATGTGCCGATCGAAGGGCGCCACAATCGCTCTAACATAACCGCCACATCAGCATCGTCCGATGAAGGATCTGTAAGGACGAACCACGCCAGGTGTAAGGGTTTATTCCTTCGCGTGGGAATCGACGTGAGGAACGTGGGCCCGAGGGACGGGTCCCACACACTGCTGGTGTTCTCGTCGTCGCCGCGTCAGCATCGGTGGGGTCCGCCCGAGAAGCAGCTCGTGGCTTTCGAGAAGGTGCGGATTGGGGCGGGCAAGAGTTTGAGGGTCGATGTGAAGATTGGAGTTTGTAGGCATATGAGCGTTGTGGACGGCGGCGGCGTACGAAGGATACCGATGGGGGAGCATAAGATTCACGTCGGTGATGTGAGGCGTGGCGTTTCGCTCGTGGCCCGAGTTTAATATAATAGTATCCTTCTTGAGATGAGATTTTTTGGGAGGTGATTGGATAATATTATTCTTTCTTTTTCGAGGTTTCTGTGAAATGGGAGATTAATGTTATTGGGTATTGTTTGATCTAAAATTATGAATGATGAAGCAATAGAACTTTTATTATGCAAAAAATGTTTGATGAAGTTGAAGCTGGAGTCGTCCCATTGCCGACATTGAAGTTCATATTCGAGTCATATTGAACTTAGTTGGAGTATGGAAAATATGATGAGGTTTGGTGGAGATACTTACTTGATCCAGGAAAAAAATAAAAGAAGTTGAAGAACTTTTATTATGCTATATGTTGGAATACATATAATATCACCCATTAAATGAAAATTACGCATGACAATAATATTAACTACGTAAGAATCAATCCATATCTAAAGAGTTATGTTGAAAATATAATATATAAAATTAAGTATAAAATCAAAAGTGATAGTTGAAAAAAGCATTTCCACAAAAAATAAAATAAAATTTAAATTAAGACAAAAACAATATAAGTACATTGTTTGTATATATAACATTATATTACATTCTTAATGAATCTACTTGTATTCAAGATTGGATAACTGTCTTTGCAGCTTCATCTCCTGATAAAACTTTGCAATAAACTTCTAGGCCTTCGAATCAATCTCCTCATCGTATCCTCGTTCTTCATCCTCATTACAATTCGAATGATTCTCCAAGTAGTATTTTTCTTTCGAATCATAGCCGCTGTAATAACCACGATCATCATCGACCTCGAAATCGTAATCAAAATCGACATTTGCGGGTCGAATGCAAGGGATGTTGAACCTCAACGAAGAAGATGGTCGATGCATTTTCACGTGAACTATCGGAGTCTCATCGAAGGAAAGCTCACGGTCGCCGTAAACCAAAGCCCCTCTTGCTGGAGATTGACTACGATGGTGATGAAGCTTTTTGATCATTCCTTTGTGGATTTCGTTCAAGCTTAGAGCGAATCCTCCCCTTCTTCTATTAGCCCATAGTAAGGCTATTCGTATTGCTTTCCATGGACGACGACTGTGGAACTTCGAGCTTTTCTTGGACATTTTTCTTTAAAAGATTTTTTAGGGTTTTATTTTGTGTGTGAGCTGTGGATTGAGAAGCTTTGATTAGAGGGTGGTATATATAAGAAGCATCGACAGTTTGAGTAGGGTAGTTAGCGTTTACGCGGTGTTACATAGGAAAAAACTAAATGAAAAAGTGTATATTATATTATATTATTGTGATTGATAATATGGCAGTTGGGCGGCTTAAACACGGTTGTGCCACGGCAATTATTTGAATACAATGGAGAAAAAACAATGTTTTCATAATGATTAATACATACGCGGTTAGTTAATTATGTGACCAAGACTTCAAGCTTGCTATAATATTATTGATCATCAATGTGTAATAATTTATTATTATCTATTTAGCGTATGATGAGGGAAAAAATGCCTCGATGAGTCCAGCTAATCGCGTGAACTTATTAGTGCATAGTCTAATGAATGAGGTGTCGTCCTTCACATTCGTCTTTGAATCTCTAAGCCGTACATGAAAATCTAAAATTAAATTTATGGATTAGCCAAGACATACGGCATAGTGTGATTTTTTATTTATAAACCGTATCTATTTCGTGATAGAAAAAATAAGCGATGATGAATTTTGGATAGTAAAATTTGAAGACGAAATGTCTTGAAGCTTTACTGGCTGTAAGTTGTAACTGAAGTCATTGATGAAAACACGAAGAGAAAAACCAGAGTTGTGAACATAGGAGTACTATTTATTAACTGTCGGAGACTTAAACTATTCAATTTAGTGTATCAATTAACAAATTATATGTGTCTTTTTTCTTGTGTCAGTTAACAAATGTAACACTGCATTTTTTTTTTGTCGGTTACTTTTATTATACACACTGAGTGTGCGCCAATTACTAGTTTAAATTAAACAATGAGCTCCCAACACAGTGCATATTGAAAAATAATGATAAAACAACTTCCTAGTCTATTCATTCCAAAGTCAATCTACCTTAACGGCTATACGAATGACTAAATACATAAATGCATAAATCAATTATATTCCAACGGCTAATTGTATGCAACCATCCATGGGATAGAATAGACGAACGTACCGTCGATCATTGATCCCTTTCAAACTATTTCGGTGTTCATAAGAAAATGATATTACTCAATTTTTGTTTTAATTTTTTGAAAGTATGAATTACATTTCATTACCTTCTTGTACTCAAAAAATCTATCACAGGCCAACTTCAAAATTCACGAAACACCAGCACATTGGATTCGATTGCATTTGTGTCGGTGATATTCGTACGGTCAATGGTCAAAGCTTCATTTTTACTATTTGGCTTGTTTTCTTTTATCCTGTGAGTGCATTTACACCTGGACTAACTCAACTCATTGGCCTCCTTTTATCTACCTCTATATATACTAGTATATGGAGCACATCGTGAAAGAAATAAAAATTGATAACAGTATTTAGTTTTGATTTTAGTATTTGGTTGGAAAAATAAGCAAATTTACTTTAAATAGAATAGGCAACGCAGTTTCATAGGCTAAAAACGTGCTCTTATTTATTACTAATACTTTTTTAATCAGAAAATCTACACACCAAATCAAGTTTGATTTGACAGTTTTTATCCCCGTCTCCCCATTTATATAAGAGGATAGATAATAGAAACTTTTCAAAATAAGGTGAATCTATAGAAAAATACCCAATTATATAAAAAATTTGCAAGTCAGTACTCATGTCAGAAAGTTTTTTTTTTTTATATAAGCATCCGTTTGACTGGCGTACCATTTTCTCATTCTTAGCGTACCTTTTTATGTATTGCGTATCACGTCACGCATTTATATGCTACTCATATATGGTACCTATATACGTTCCATACAGTACCTTGCGGCTGACTATATAATGGTACATTTTTCTAGCTGTATTCCTTACCCTCAATATGTTTCTCTATGGTACCTAAATGTGATATGATGTACCTTGCGGCGGACAGGTGCCAATGTGCAAAAATTTATTCTAACATGTATCTGAATATAAAACTACTGACAGTTTACTGACTTGCTATTTTTTATATTAACGAGTATTTTTATGTAAAATCCCCTTAACATAATTAAAGAATGAAAATACGAATATATGATGTTGAATTGAATATAAGAGCTTCGAAATAGGTACATCTACACATAAATACCCAATTGAATAAAATTTTTACACATAGGTACCCATGTCAGAAAATTTTACAGATAGGTACCCGATTTAATTTTTACCAGTTTCTTTAGTCACGTCGTACCTTCATGTGTGAATATTGGGTACCATAACACGTTGATATAGGGTACCTAAATGTAGCATACGTCGTACCTACGGCATACATGAGTGTTACATAGGGCGTACCTAAACGTAGCATACGTCGTACCATCTTCTGTTATATAGGGTACTCAAATGTGTTGATATAGGGTACCCAAATGTGTTGTACGGTGTACCTGCGGGGATCGAGTCCTATGTGCCAAAAATTTATTCTCTTTGGTACCTAAATTCTAACAGGATACTAAATTACATGTTTTTATCCAAATAAGTACTTTACGTAAACATCTCCTTGGAAATATTGGCTGACAAAGATTCGAGGACAGTTGTATGTGTCCTGGCCTTACGATACCTTTAAATGACAATTATTATTTCTCTGAATTATGAACTAATGTACGTAACACGATTGAGATTGCTTGATTTTTTTATATATTTTTTTTAAAAAAAAGGCCAAATAATAATAAATAAAAAACGACGTGTACATTAATTAGAAAAATCATTTCTTCACTGTCCTCTGCGCTGTGCTTCGTCTTCTCCAGAAGCAAAGAGAAAACTCTCTCAGACATATTTCATACATCGTCGCACGATAGCACCATTTTCATTCTTTTCATGCCGAAATTTTCTCGCATTTGTTTCCATAGATTGATTCTCCTTTTTCGTCTCTCAGCATCAATTGCTCTCTGATGGAGTCTCCCATGGCCATGGCGTTCCATTGGAGAGAGGAAGAAAAACTCATTGGACAGCTGTAATTTGTTTAATTCTCAGTTTTTATTCGTAACAAATTTCCTTTTTCCATCCGTTCCTTAGATACATTGCCTGCTATTTGTTGAATCTCAATTTGGAGGACCTCAGAGGAACCCTAGCGTTCCTCGCCTCTTCTTCAGTCTCCCATCCCCAATCGAGAAGAAAGAGGGGCGAATCCTCGCCAAGGTACGCCCAAATGCTGTGGTTAATGCGATTTTCGAGCTTCTTCTCCGCCGCTGTGTTCTCAATCATAGCGTCGCCGTCCTTCCAATCCTCTCCACCGGCCGAAGCAATCAGATCTTCGACCTCCGTCGATCCACAGCACATATTCTCCTTCAGAAAATCCCCAGTTTTCCCCAATTCCAACGAATGTGCCTCCTCAGATTCCCAAGCTCAAGCCCCTGCGACCCCTCCTTCGTCCACGTGGCAATCACCCTCGACGTGGACTACCTCCGCGGCTCCATGGCCGCCGTACATTCCATCCTTCAACACTCTAAGTGCCCTGACAACACATTCTTCCACTTCCTAGTATCAGAGCCCAGCCTCGAAACCCTAGTTCGATCCACCTTCCCTCAGCTCAACTTCAAAGTCTACTACTTCGACCCACAGAGAGTTCGAAATCTCATCTCAAGCTCTGTCAGGCAAGCCCTCGAACAACCCTTGAACTACGCCCGTAACTACCTAGCCCACCTGCTAGAGCCCTGCATCAAGAAAGTCATCTACTTAGACTCTGACTTAGTCGTAGTGGACGACATATCGAAGCTGTGGGCCACAAGCTTAGGCCAAAGAACCATAGGAGCGCCTGAATACTGCCATGCAAACTTCACGAGGTACTTCACCGATCACTTCTGGTCGACGGAGGCTTATTCTAAGGTGTTCTCAGATCGAAGGCCTTGCTATTTCAACACGGGCGTGATGGTGATCGACCTGCTGAAGTGGCGGCGGGCGGGATATACGCAGAAGATAGAGCGGTGGATGGAGGTTCAGAAGAGGAGCGAAAAGCGCATATACGAGCTTGGCTCTTTGCCCCCTTTCTTGC